>OX459112.1:143254920-144454920 GCA_949775065.1 Brachyopa scutellaris | reverse complement strand
ATATTTATGCATTGGCCCATAAAAACCGCTAGCTATGTTGAATTTCAAGGATCTGGATTGTGCCGTTGGTTCTGAAAGCTTGTGACAGACGGACGGACACATACTGGGGTGAGCCATACCAATTTTGTTACGGAACTCTGAAAAGCCTCTGTAAATCGATTAACTTTCATCCAATTCCAATTGGGCATAAGTCTCTTCTGAATACTTTTCAATCCAGTAAGTGAGCAACGTGTTATAGTGGTGAGTGCGTTGGATTACTACGCAATGCTGCCGGAGTTCAATCCGAGCAAGTACATGACGTTTTTTTCACGGTGCCACCTCTTTCGAATGTCTGACAAGCATTCAAAGGGTATCATATGTCACGAGCAGCTTCTCAACTCGCCGTTCGGAGTCTGCAAAAAAAAACTGTAGGTCCCTTCCATTCGTGCAAAAATATAACACGCACAAACAAATGGTTGCGAGAAGCAGGCCCTGGCTCACACCGAATGGTAGCGCCACTTAGAGAAAAGAAAGAAATAAAGAAAGAAGTGGTCAAGTAGTCGAACGCCTTTTCAGGATTGGGAAAGTTTAGTGCTTTATCTATCTTAGAATCATCGACTCGACTCTATCGATGGCACTAAACTTGATGTCGGCAGCAGAATCGAAAAGGCTTGTTATCCAAAGTCTGAAAAGGGAATGTACACAGCACTCAAACCAAAGAGCGACTGTTCCGCTCCAAGGTGGAATCAGTACTTCGATATGAGTGTAGTACGTTAAAAGTGGCAGCCAAAGTCATTCGAAATCTATAAACCTTCCGCATCATATAAAGAGTTTTTGGCCAAATGAAATGAATAGCTCCATACAAAAACAGCTCCTTTGCGAAGAATGCTATACCATGATAATCCGTCGCCCCAAGCAACGTGGTGCCAGACAATTGAGGTCACATAGAATGAGTGAGTTGAAACGCGTTGCAGAACTCAGAACAAGATGCCGCGCAAGTATTGCTGATGTTGTATGCTATGCCACACGATGAGTCACAGGAATAAACCGACAGCTAAATAAAAGATATTCTCATCGTTTTCAAGCCCGCAGAGATTCCAAAATGGCCGAAATCTTGCGATGTTGTGGACAGTATTTTGTAGAATACGCGAGTAGCGTCGTTTTTCAATACTCCTCTGCTTGTGCATGGGATTTTCATGAAACTAGGAATAGATGAAGGAAACACTAAACATAACATAAATGAGCATTCAGGCAATATTGCCTATGATGTACGTTATGCTGGCAGCACTGGTGTTCTTGTGAGATCAACAGACACTCGATTGGCATAGTTTTGGGCAGTTTCCTTCGATTGCCACTGTTCCACGTCTAATTGCTCTCAGATTTTATGGGATCTTCAAAAGCATGGCAAGCAAAATATTCCAACCATGTATATGAATCACAGCTCAAATCTAGATACATATGTATGTATGTGATCCTAGCACCAGCTGTGCTTCATTAGTCATTTGTTGAGGTCATTCCATTTCGTTAACATCTGCGCGTAGAATAAAACAAACCACAACCCAAATGAACATAAAAGTCATGTCAAACTCATAAATCTCATACCGCTGATCTGAAAGCAAAATAACAATTTTTATGAATAAAAAAAAAAATATCACAACTGCAAAAATCGCCATGTCAACTACGAGTTTACTGCACACAAACGCGCAAGCTGTCTTGAATTTTAAAACAATACTCGCAAGTCTCCTGCATGACAGAATCGAAGTCTGAGGCAACATTAAAGGTAAACAGATAAACAGAAGCACCAGGCTACCGCGACCGGTGAAAAAGAAAAACAACAACAAAACAAGAATGAAAAAAAAAAAATTAAATTATGTGCATTTTGTAGAAAACGTGCGTTGCTCATGCACGTACTGTTTGTTTAGCATTTTAAACAATTTCTATAAAATGTTTATGTAATTTGAACGACCGGAATTTGCAATTTTTGTTATGACTGTTTTTTCTTTTGTTTTTACGATACCGCTTGTCTCTACCGCAGAGTAACTAGGACAAGCTTATTAAGTAAATAAATACAAAAGTTTGGTTTCTTCTTCCGGCTATCGACTTTGTAGATACATTTGTATCCATGTACTCGAAGGTAGACATTATTTGCTACATTGTTAAGTGGAATTTTTTCTGTTTACAGGTAGATATCTGCTCATTGTAGATATCTGCTCATTGGAATTAATTATAAAAATCGTTAGCAAAGGCTCGGTGTTAAGTGATAATTAAATATTGCTAATTTAAAATCACATATTTGTACTGAAATTAATAACGTATAAGTTATTTGTCTTTATTATACAAATAATTCATAGAATTTAATTACTCTTGAAAGTTGTAATAGCTTTAGACAGGGCTTACTCGTATTGAAGTTTCTGGAAGAATATTATCATTTTTTTTTATTATAATTTATTGATTTATTTCATTTAACAAAAGAATTTCACAAAATACCTAATACCTAATACCCAAAGGGGTTTATAAATGCACGTACATATTAAGTTGTTGGATAACACGTTCGCGGACAAGTAGGTATATCTGTGGTCACAAGGAAAAACCGCTTACATAAGTCTGTTTTACTAATTTTTCAGGAGAGCAGTTTAAAGTTTTTAACAAACGCGTGAAATTACAAACTCAAGTTAAGCTATTTTTCCTCGACAAAAAAATGTAATAATTGAATAAATTGAATGTGGAAAAACAACTAAAGTCAAGTTAAGTCTTTATTCCCTGTTGTAAATCTTAAAAAAAATCATCCTAAGTTTAGATAGTAAATTTGTTTTTTTTTTTGGGTTTGGTTGTTTTTCCTTCATCTCAACTAACAGGCTTGAGCTGTTATGTTTTTTTGAAACTGTGGCCACATTTTTGAAGATAAGAAGCTGAAAAAAATTTACAAAATAGATACGCTGAATCTATGGCATCAAAATCTCAATTTCGTCTAGAGTCGACTTTAGCGGATATGGTGTATCGTAAAAGTATGCAATACGTAGATGTGTTTATGTCCACTTAAGAGAGAGCGACATTCTATTGCGGTTACGAAATTTGGTGTCCGTGTCTGGTTTATCGGAGAATTTTTAATATGAAAAATCGTGTATTTATTTCCGTTCTTTGAAATCGGTCCAGTAATAAGAGGTGTCCGGTTATGAGAGATGTCTGTAGGGCGACAGTACACTGTAAATAGTGGTGGCTATTGTTCGAATGCCTGACAAGCATTCAAGCGTATCATTTGTCATGTAAAGCTTCCCAACTCGCCGTTCGGAGACGGCAGAAGACTGTAGGTCCCTTCCATTCGTGCAAAAATATAAATAAATACAAGTACAGGAAACCGGTATCTCCTGTAATTTCTGAGAGCCATAGCCAGAAATTATTTATGTTACGGCTTATCAATCAAAGCGCCAAATGAGCCAGAAGTTCCAAAAAGTGTAGTCCGCAGTGATGTGGGCATTTCTCCAAAAAATATAAAAAGTCAACTGCGGTGCAAAATTGTTCATAGCAGAACTCGCTGGATTTGTGAGAAGTGCCAAAATACCCTTTGAATCGAGAAAGATTGTTTTAAGAAATTTCATATCTAGGTCACATTTCGAAGATCCACTTACGATCCAGAATGTTCCTCAGAGGAGAGTTCCAAATCTAGAAGGTTTTCGCCTAGAATGTTCGGCAGCAATTGGTTTGAGTATAAATAGTACACCTCAATAGGAGGCGGAGTTAGTAACGAGTTGGATTTTGAACAGTGATTACGTGCGAATAGTGATTAAGACATTGAATAGTAAAGCGATTGGGAGTTAGTAAAGTGATGGAAAAGTAATTGTAAATCAATTGTTAAGGAGATGATAAAGAGATTGTAAAGCGATAGAAAACTGTTAAAGTGAATTATAATGTGACTATCGAAGAAAGAAGATTAAGAGTGAAATTCTTAGAAGAAGGCTTGTGTTTAAATATTTCTATACAGAATAAGATTTTATCTAAACGAATCCTATATTTTTACCCACAGGGGGTAGAAAACCCGTGCAAGAAGATAACAATACTTTACTTTATTGGAGATTACAATTCGAACGCCCTTGATAGAATGTTTCTCCCTAGTCAGCTTTCTCTTTCTATTAGAAAAACCAACTCACTCCTTAATACATCTGACTACATACGTACATACAACATACCTACTCGCATTACTATGTAAACATGAAAACAAAATGCATTAACAGCGCACGTCTGGCACAATCATCTGCCAAAAAGAAAATGTGATTTGAATTGTAAATATCTGCCGGCCATTGTGCCAAAAACCGAAAACAAAATGTTTTAACACCAAATTTTGTGCAAATCTAAAAATAGACTCTCATGCCAATAATTTACCAGAAACCAGACCACGAAGTACGATTAAACGCAAGCGCACTCTCGCTTTCTGAAGGGCCAACGTCACTTTCCGTCGCCAGGGATGTTACTTCAACGTCACGACACGGGCGGCTAAAAATGCAAAGGTATACGAGTGTGTAGAAGATCAGCGCCATTGGCAGATCTCGTTGTCAATTTGGTTTTTTTTTTGTTTGCCTTCCCGAGGGCTATTAATATTAAAAAGAATATAAAAAAAAAGAGGATCTTCATTTTCGTTTGACTTTCTCTTGGTTTCCATCTTAAAAAAAAATGCAGCAAAAGGGCACTGGCCACTGGCACATGGTACATTGGAATGGTCCTCTATTTAGTCAAAGTTTTAAATTGCTTAGTTTAGGTGCAGCCGTAAAGAAGAACCACAGGACGCATCAATCGAATGCGGGTGCCAGTCTGCCAGAGATAATCCTTTCGGTGCGGCGAGGATCTTGTAAAATGTGCGCGTGGGTAGACCTACAACCGGGCAATTGCAGTGATGCACGAGCATAGGCAAAATGCAGTCATTCGGTGAGTCATCTAGAAACAATCTGCAACTGCATAGTGGCATGCACATTACTCAGTGCATAGAGAAGTAAAAATTAACGCACAGAGCTGCAGGAGTTGGATTCTTCCAGAAGGTGGCGGAGAAGGCAATGTTTAGGAGCATAGCATTCTAGAGATGATTTATTGCGATGTCAGGTTGGTTATTTGCGAGTGGGACGAGTCGAAGACGTGCACTTAAAGATGTAGTAGGGAAGAGTGTTTTTTTTTCTACCATCCATGGTGCGGGTGAGACTGCAATCAAGAGCAGGGCATTGGTGTTAATGTATGCGAAGAAAACAGGATTTTTCATGCGATTGTGGTTTGTGTTTAAGGATTCCACTTTGGAGTTCTTTGCCCCCCTTTGGAATACATTTTATCTGATTTCTAGAAAAGAAGAACCTCTGTACTGTGACAGCCATGGAGACTCCTCATTATAGCGTGATGTTTCTTCGTGTTAAGAGTAACGATGTACATTCGTTGTACATACATTATGTGAGTAGATCAAGTACGGACAAGGTCAGAAAAGGCACAAAAATGGCATATAAACATTTTTATATAAAACGTGATTTTTTGGCTACTCAGCAATAACTCCTTTTTAGTGGACGCCGTGGCGTGGCCGTGGGGGTTAGTGCGTTAGACTACTACGCATGCTGCCCCGGGTTCAATCCCACCAAAGACATCTAAAAGTTTTCTCACGGTACAACCTCTTTAGAATGTCTGACAAGCAATCAAAGAGTATCATTTGTCATGAGAAGCTCATCAACTTGCCGTTCGGAGTCGACAAAAAACTGTAGGTCCCTTCCATTTCGTGAAAAAAATAACACGCACTCACAAATGGTTGCGAGAAGCTAGGTTTGGTTCTATATAGGACTGCTGACGCCGTATATAAATAAATAAATAACGCCTTTTGAATCACAGAAAACGGTTATACAGTGTACTCTCTCCTTACGGACACCTCTCATAACCGGACAGATTTCAAAGAACCGAAATAAATACACGATTTTTCATATAAAAAACTCTCCCATAACCGGACTCTCTCATAACCGCACACGGACACCAATTTTTGTAACCGCAATAGAATGTCGCTCTCTCTTAAACGGACAAAACACATCTACATATGGCAAACTTTTTACATACATACATTATTTTGTATTTGTTTTGTTCTCCTCGTCTTTACACTTTGCAAAGAAACGAAACAAAAATGTAAACTGTGGAGTGTACCTTTGCGTCATTATCACGTTCGCGGACACGGACACATGATTTTCGGTGGGGAACGCTATTTCCTGTATTTCTCGTCAGGGTTCCCGTCTTGTCCTTACATATCTAAATTTGTCATGACCCGCTTATTTCCTCAACCATTGACGGCATATGCTGTCTTGTCCGCGAACGTGTTATCGAACAACTATGTGCATTTATAAATCCCATTGCATTTTTAAATAGGTTTTTATGTTAAGTGTACTATGTGTGTGTCATTTAACGCTTGATTGTCCATAGACAGAAATTAGTATTTTTTTTGGTAATTTGTGTTTATGACATAAAAATGAATTCTTTTATAAAATAAAATGAATGCCACATGTCTATTGTGTTTCTTTTTTAAAGAACGTACATTTTTTTTTTCTCCCATAGCCGGACACCTCTCATAACCGGACAAATTTCTCGGTACCGTCAGTGTCCGGTTACGAGACAGTTCACTGTATATATATTTTTTAAAGGTTCCGACCCCCCAGTTGCGAAGGGCACTGTGACCTTAAAGATATATTGTACCGCAAAGTCAATTTAATGAACCAGAAGATTGATGAAGGTGAGGATCTCACTGGTGAAGACTTTTCGAATCTCCATGGGAGTTAGGATTTTTCGGTGGAAATGTTTTCTCCTGAGGGCACATAGTTCCACGCAGTCACATAGAATATGTTCCGCAGTTTCGTCGTCTTTCCTACAGAGACGACATTCAGTTTCCCAAATGAGACCTATTTTGTTTAGGTCATATCAACGATGGTAATGCCCTGTTAGAAATCCCACCAATCTCTTGATATCAGGAGTAGGTATTTTATGGATTTTTTGTGGCAGGGTTTATTGGCTATTTTATCCTGACGAAGACCCTGGGTATTTTCCCAAGTTCCGCGGGAGAATTAAAGAAAAACTGAATATTGATGCCTCAGTTGGGCAACGAACTTCAGATTTTGTAAACAAGCGAATGTTGAGTCACAAGCGGAATCTAATATCAATTCAGTGACATTTTTAAGGTGTGCCTGTGCAGTAGAAGGAGAATAAGTCAAAACTAAATAAATACACTATTCGATTGCAAATTTTGTATGTCATGTTTGGTAAAAGCGGTATAATGCTATGTTAGGTTTCCGCATTCCGCATTTGGAAATAATGATAAATAAGTAGTTTTTCATTATTTCCACTTGCCAATTTTCTAATTGACTTAAAAATACGTTGTTTATTAATTTCAAATCCACAAGTGGAAACCTAGAATAAGTCTATTGTACACAATGTAATGGTTAAAAAATGCAGTGGTCAAAGTAGTCTTACTGTTTGAGTTCTAAACTAACCAAAGGACAATGCAAAAAAGAAAGGACGCAGCTGATTTGCAAGTAATATTTATTTTAATACGTTTTAACTTGATATCTTCGTAGGTCTTGGCTGGCTAGGTAGTGATGAGATTCAAAAATATGCCAGCCTCGAAATTTTGACTTTCGTTTCGCCATAAGCAAAAAAAAAAAAAACCTTTTTTGCAACAAATTCAGATATTTTTAAATGCTATAACAAAATTGCTGTCAAAAATTGTTTTTAAAATTATTGTTTTTCTTAAATTTTTTTTTGATGAAAATGTTGGATCATTTTTTGATAAACTTGACTTTTTCATGCACAAGCCTAATTAAGTAAATCTATACATACATAATATATGTACATATGTGAGTTTAAATAGAATTGGCCAATCCATTCGCTTTTTGTTGGAAGTGTACTAAAACGAAACATTTTCCATTCCACTCTCATTTGTATGAATCTCATGCTCATCTCAAAGGGAATGAATGGAGCACGTGTCGTCCCCTACACCATTTTTCGGAAGTTCAACGACATACAAAAAGAGGTGTGGAAAAAAAAAACAACATAAAAATACAATTTCACCAAAACACTTGGCAAATACGTTCAAGGCTGTGTCGGCCTGTTACAAGGAACAACAAAATCATCAAATAAGCGAAAAATTAAAAAGAAAGAGACATCTGGCAACGAGACGCGTCGTGTACAGTTATTTTTATTTACACAAACAGGTAACATGTGACCATCTTATCTTACGTAAACTGTTTTTCAAAACTGATTCTAACATGAGTTCAGTTCTAAATCAACTAATTACCACATACAAAAAATGTGTGGCATGTCACATTCCAAGATAAGACTATTTGAAGTCTTAGTCTTCTTTAAACAGATACGAGTGTGTTGCGCAAAGTGTACGGAGTACGAGAATAAAAGGCCTAAGTTCTGAAATATTTTGATTTTGGTTTTTCTTATTTTCACCCCATTTGAATTGAAGTCCATGTTTCTTTTTTTATGTGTTTTTTTTGTACAAAAATTCCAGATTCCATAATTTAGTAAATGCGCTCATTCGCTATCAATGGACATGCTTCACACGCACTTATATTTCGATTTACATATGTGTTCAAGCGTATTTAGTGCGAAATGAAAACATCCGGTGACATAATCCGTCAATAATCATTAATGGGCTCAAACACGAATAATTTCATTACGCATCAAAGTGTAGAACCGACTGCTGATACATTTTTTTTTTGTATAATTTAGTTGAAGAGGTCAGATACTTTGCCTATTGAGCGGGGCTGGGATCACCGTTTCGGGCAGTTTAAATAAGATACGGATTAAAGCGAGCTTTTTGTAGCTAGGCGAAACTAATTCAAGCATACATACAGTTAGGTGCAAAACTGTTTCAATAGTACCTGCTAAGAACTATTTTGCACTTGTATTTAAAAATAAATGCAACTTATTTAAAACGAAAATAACATTTTATTAATACATAATTAACTGGATTTATAACATAAAAAAAAATTCACAAAAGTGGGGTTTTTACAGGTTTTGTGTCTTAATATTACTGAAACGGTTTTGCACCAAAAAAATTGTCCGTTGAAAGTCAGAGTTTAATACTTCGTCCATAACCCCTTAGCATTTTTTGTTGCCTTGATGCGGCGTGGTATGCTGCTAGAGAGTGTCTGGCAATAGCTGGCGGGGATTTTAGTCCACTGCTCTTTGACCCTCTCCCACAAAACGGCTAGAGATGACGGTGGGGATGTATACTCCTTATTGAGGGCGGACTTGAGGTATGACCACAGGTTCTCTATGGGATTCAGGTCTGGGCTTTGGGCGGGCCAATCTAAGATGGAGAACGATTGATTTCCAAGCCATTCCTGAACCGTTTTCGCCATATGTTTGGGGTCCCGATCGTGCTGGAAGACTGTATCTTCTGGGGGAATTCGCAAAGATCGGACTGTTTTTAAGAGATGTTGTTTTAGGATGTTTTTATACATATTTTTGTCCATAATACCATCTACAAGACATAACTCACCCACACCAGAAGCGGTAAAGCAACCCCACAACATGATAGAACCTCCACCATGTTTCACAGTCTGCTTTACATGACTTGGCTTCAATGATTCTCCATATCTTCTCCAGGTCCAAGACCTTCCATCCGTGCAATATCGGTTGATTTTTGTCTCATCAGACCAAACTACCTTACTCCAGTCCATTTCCGACCAGCTTTCATATTTTTTGACAAAGGATAGTCTTGCCTTTACATTTTTCTTTGAAAGCGCAGGTTTTTTCTTCTTTTCAAACGCTTCAAGTTTCTGCTTATAAAGCGTGCGATAGGCTGTCCATCGGCTTACTCTTTTCCCCGTAGCCTTTTCCAGTTCTTTCATCGCTTCGCAGCACTTTTTACGCTTTGGGTTAAGACGTATCTGGAAAGGCATCGCTCATCCTGGTCGGAAAGTTTTTTTGGCCTACCACCCTTTAAGTTTTTTATATTGGAGCACCGTTTCTTTTTCAATCTGCTGACACTTGCTTTGCTAATGTTCAACTCTGTGGCCACAAACCCCATAGTTTTTCCTTCCCTCAATAATTTTTCAGCTTGCAGACGCACATTTAGTGGGAGAGGCCTCATTGTATTTACCTGCTACTAAAAGGGTTGTTTTAATTTTGATTATTTTAATTTTTCTATTTTGTTTTTTTGTTTACCTGATTACACAGTGTTTCTAATAGATAAATAATAATAATTGAGTAGTTTGTTCAACGTTCGATTGCTAAGAACGGCTTATTACGAATGAGAGAATGAACGCCTGCAAAATCGGTGCAAAACTGTTTCAATGTAAAAAGTAACTGTAACTCAGAAAAGATTCATATGGGTTCTGTAGTATATGTTTCTGAACACTACAAACATCCAGCAATCTAGAAGTGGTGCGCAGTTTGTTTTGATTTATGTAAACAAAAAATTGCGTATATAAATGCAGCTATATCTGCAACATTGAAACAGTTTTGCACCTAACTGTACATATGAAATGTTACGTATCACGTCTGTTGAGCGATTTTACGAATGAGAGACGTAATGTAACGTAATTACGACGGAATAACTAGGTTTAAAAAAAAGTTAGATTGAATTAATTGCTTTTTAAGATGTGTTTCTACAGAGTTGATGGTTGAATTTGTGCTTTTGTGTGTTGTTTTTCTTTATAAATCTTGGAAAAAAAAAAAAAAACATTTCACAATGAAAAAGTTGATGTCTCGAAATGTGTAGCCCAAGCTATCTGTCAGTAAATTGTGACCAATGAGTGATTCAATTAGAGGTGTAGGCTTTAGATGTCACGTCGTTTTCATTCCGTAAATTGGAATTTATTTTTTTCATTACAATGGCAATCCTAAAAGTAAGAAAATTGATTTTGGAGTATTTCGAACTTTTAGAACGGCTTTAAATAACCCAAGCTTACCATCTTAATGATGTTTTTAATTATAAGTAACTATTTGTAGTGGTTACCCAGTGGGCTTAGCTACACCCATTGTTTATGTCAAAAAATGTCATGAAACTTTTTCGAGTGACTTTTGATGCACCGACCGGTTGATATCATCTGGAAGCACGAATGGTATTTGTGAATGTTGTTCAAGAAGTGATTCGAATTGGATGTGTAACCTAAATGCATTTGAACGAATTTAAGTTACGTCTATTTTATATAATAGTAATGTACGTAAATATCTAAAAAAAAAAACTTGCACAGTATAGATATGTAGATGTGTGTAGGTATGTACTATGTATGTACATAAGAATTTTTAGGAAGTGAGAAGTGCACGTAAATCCAAAGTTAACTGTTAGATGCCACCATGCATTGCGGTAGTAATAATTTTGGGATTTTGGTATTCAGCGCCATCTATTGTAAAACTTGAAAACTTTCGATTTACGAACACTTTTCACTTCATAACAAATATATTGTGTAAGATTCAGCTCAGTCGGATGGCAAGTTTTTGAGTTTTAAAGGCACAAACAAAGAGCTGCTAATATTTTTACATACTTATGTTTGTATTATGTATATAGACTCCTCCTAGAAAATCACGTAAACTGAAAAAAAACCTTAGCTCGAAGATATGAAATATTTAGTCAGTGAAACCTATGCTAATAGACAACTCCAATAAACATCCAACTCCCTTGTACGGACATCAAATCATCGACCGTCGCGACGGTTTAATAAGTACTCATTTGTATGGAATCGTTATTTTCTCAAAAATAAAAAAAACTCCAAGAAGGGCAGTCAAACCTTTACTTACGGATACCTCCAATGAACGGACACATATTCTCCATTGAACGGACTAAGCTGAAGTTTCGGAAAAAACTTAAAACATGCGATGCAGAAGATGGATAAATAAAAGAATTAACTTCTATCTGCAAATAGGGTTTTCTTCAAGTAAGCTTGGAATAAAGGAGTTTCCTCGATTCGTGGATATGGTTCTAATTCCTGTACTATTGTACATATACCAACTTCACAAGTATGACAAATACAATTGCTGGCTGCATTGAAGGATTTTTACAAGCTTTATATTCACTTCAATTTCTGTGAGGACCAAATCTGGGAATCGATTTTACACCCACTTCCAGATGTCCCATCATACTGCAATTTCGCACACGTGTATAAGTCCGTAGATAATCCAGTATGGGTTATTTGACGACGTTGTAAGTCCAATATGGCGGACGCTTTTTCAACTTCGATTCTATGAGGGCCAAATCTGGGATTCGATTTTACACCCACTTCCAGATATCCGATTATGCTGAAATTTGCGTATCCGGTGACAACTCAATATAGTATAGTTTCATGATCTTGTAAATCTAATATGGCGGACGCCCAAAGATGGAGGATTACCATTATCTTCACGACCTCCTTAATATGGGTATCAAATGAAAGGATTTGACAAGTAGAATACGATTAGCTAAGTGACGTGATTTTAAATTCAATATGGTGGATGCCATAAGAAGATGGACTACTTTTTTTCACAACCCCTATGACATGGGCATCAAATGGAAGGGTTTGACGAGTAAAATCTTAAATATTCTGAGTAAAAAATCAAGAGACGTTTCACTGTATCAACTAACTCATACAGGTCAATGGAGTTAATGCAGATATCGCAGAATCATACCAAATATGATGGAAAGCTTCCGAAAAATAAGGCAGCCTTGATCTTGATATAGCAGTGATTTTGTTGGGCAGATTTTTCGTTTAACTTCACAGCCAAGTTCATGATTCCTATTACTACTGCGACCTGGTATGCCAAATGGCTGATCCAAATAATTTCGTTTGTAGTACCCATAGTAGAGCAGTGATCTAAGAAGGAACGATTATCATAGGTTAGGTTAGGTTAGGTTAAAGTGGTTATCCCCATCACTCTGGTTGGATTCACTTAGACACTTAAGGTCCATTGTGTTACTACATGGAGCCGATTTATCGAAACTCCCCTACTCCTACTCCGATTACCCTAACGATTATCATACTAATATATAAATCTCAATGTCAAGCTTTTACCTGTCAAACTTCTTCCAGGATAAACACAAACACTAATACACACAGTGAAGTAAGACTTCGTATCACTGTTCTTTTACATACTGTGCGTATTATAGGCCGATTTTTAAATTAATTTATACGCAATGTTATTTAAATTATGTGATTCAAAAATAAAGACATTAATGAATGCCACTTACTGGCGAAATGTCACTTATTCAAAACACAATCCACACTTCTTTTGTGGATTGTATTTGTTGGTAGTTTGCAAACCTTGGGGTGCGATCGCACTGTATTAGATTCTTCGAACTTGATGACAATGTATGTGTTGTAAGTAATACTATATTTTTTTGACACGGGTGCGGCCCGACGGAACAGCTAGTAAGACAATAAAGTAAAGATAGCTTTACTCGAAGAAAAATATGATATGCAATGTATTTTTGAACTGGTGTCTTTTTTCTAACGAAGTAGTCAGATTGTTATTGTGAAGCTTTTTCTAGATTCAGATCATCCAGTTAAGGTAAGGACCTCATTTCAATGTTTTCTTTTGAGAATGGCTTCAAAGACACTTCTCAACGAAGCGCCTATGTTCAGCTACATCCATTCGACACAATTATTCGGCACCCTCATTCTGTTGACAATTTTACGAACTGCTGCAAATTTTTAATTCTAAACCTACAATATACCACAGCTATTAATGTCACTGTGGTGGGTTATTAATTTCATATTTTCGATGAAGAACATAGCTTTTGTTTAAAATGGTACTATTAAACAGTTTGGGTGTGCTTTATATTTTCGTCCATGACTGTATAAGAGGCAATGAATTGCCAACATTCTGATAATGTCGATTGCATGCCAGTGCTTAGTCCACCAAAATTTGGACACACAACAGAAAGTTCCCACGATACCAAAAGAATATCATCGAATGGAAAATAAGAGAAGAATCCCAGGAATTTGATTTTTGTTCAAATTAAGTCACAAACATTTGTTATGGCTTCCTTGACGGAATTTGTCCATTATCCTTTATCCAAGTTTTTTTTCTAGATCCTCTCCAGTCTGGAGAAGTGCTGGAGAATCAAAACCAATATAAGCTATGTGCATTCGTTCTGTTTTATTCCTTCTTCGTATCCAATGGCGGCAAAGTGACAACCTTTATGAACTGTCATACTTTGTGGAATGCGCTTTGCGCGCAGATAACTCAAACACACTTAATTCAGCTTTCAAACGATACAAAGAATGGCTTCCACCATGTAACATTGGTATTTTTAAAAATT
This sequence comes from Brachyopa scutellaris, assembly GCA_949775065.1. Taxonomy (NCBI): domain Eukaryota; kingdom Metazoa; phylum Arthropoda; class Insecta; order Diptera; family Syrphidae; genus Brachyopa; species Brachyopa scutellaris. The sequence goes on along the minus strand of OX459112.1, from coordinate 144,440,693 downwards.
TAATACATACAGTAGACGCTCGATATAGTGAACTAATAAAAACCAGGCCTGTTCACTGGAGCGAGATTGTTCATTGTAATGAGCGTGGACTCCTTGAAACAAATTTTATCAAAATGTATATGTTTTTACGTACAATTCATCGAAAATAGAATATAATTCCAAATTTTCTTTGCGATTACTAAAAAACAAGACAATATTTATAAGAAAGAATATCTTATTTTTAACAAAAACAACTCTTTCGTAAAAAACATAATACAGTCCATGTACTTAAAAAACAAAAATACAACAAACTTAAGCTGTGCTTAAGTGACATGGTGACAAAGAATATCGTTCACAAAATAACAAAATAAGCAACACGCACTTTGTTTTTGCACTAAAAACAACCACAAGCTGTGAAATAAACAACAAAACAAGTTTGTTCACTATTTAGAATAGCCTGTATAAAATATTGTGTGTTCACAGTTCACTATATTGGATTGTTCACTCTATCGATGTTCACTATATCGAGCGTCTACTGTAGTTTGATAATTCGTTTAAATTTAAATTGCATCATTTTGCAACAAGAGTATGCTTATGCATTTTGGCTACACACAAGCAACGAGTTGGTTACCTGCAACAGTTGCAATCGAAAGTAATTTACAACAAAATTAAAAAAAATACTTGCGATACTCATTATTTTGTAAAACAACTTCGAACAATCTTCCTAATAATGAATAAATAAATAAAAAACAATTAAGTAGAACAATTACATCATTAAGATTGTAGTTTAACCCATATTCAGTTCATTATCGCTGCAGTGGAAGTAGGTACTCGTACTGGTTCTCGTATGTAGACTCATCGAAAACGTGACTTGAAGTGCATTTCGATTTCATCACAAAAATCTTATAAAATTATATCGAGTCGAATTGTATTCGAAAAATATAATAAAACTCCAAAACACAACAAAATCCAACAAAGTAATGTGAGTGCAAATGCATATACACTTACGAGTATGTATTTGGGGAATCATCGACGCCCTACCGGTTTTATGGGACAACTTGACCCGAATCGATGAATGTATCTATACACTTTTCAACTTCATCGACATGTGTGTGTGTGTTAGCGTTTCAAGTGAACTGCACTGAGCTGCATGGTGTCTTATCTTTGGAGTGTTGTCAATCTTTATAGAAAATCCATAGTTGACAATCGTTTATCACTACAGATAGCAGACCGATTAAGAGTTGAATAACACAAAACTTGTCATTGAAATCGGCAACTTACGTTTTTTATGAAAGCAAATATCTCGAAGTGAGCAGCTTACCTGCAAAAGAAAGAAAAATATGTTATTAGCTATTTATTATTTTAGCAAGATTATTTAATGTAAAATACAAAAATGATTTTAGTAATAAATTAAAGCAGCATGCTACTTGTGGCAACCTGCCGATGAATGAGCACCTGCTCTCCTAACATCAGCAGACACACACTGGCTCTACTGGGTGCTGGGGGCAGTCGTTGGCCAGCCGCGCAGGTGTAAACATCATATGAATCGATTGATGTAATTAGAATAGTTTTGGTTGCTTACAATAAATAAAGTTAATAATTATTTTGTTGTATCACCGGTATCTATAAATGAAGTCAGTGTTCTATTTTCAAGCAATCCACCGGTTATCACACTACTGAAATTATATTATGGGAGCACTCCCTAAAATATCTGGTTATGCTTTAAGATGCAAAATTGACTTTAAAGGAACATAAAAGTCGAACTTTGGCCAAAATAAATATAGCTATTAGAATGCTACATATATTCTTTTATTAATCGAAAGTCCCTATTATCAAAGGAAAATAAAATTTTAATCCATAAAGTAATTTTTCAAGCAATACTTCTGTATGGATCTCAAGTGTGGGGTGACTCGGCAGATTGTCACATAAAAAAGCTGCAAATATCAAAAAATAAAGTATTAAAAATGATGCTGAATTTGCCTTGGCATCATTCTACGTCAGATCTGCATATTTTAAGCAATGTTGAAATGATCACTTTTTTTTTTTTAAATCTATTTAAATATTTTTTTTTTTACCTTATTTAATTTTTGTTAAATTATTGATAAGTTTATTATTTTATTAATTAATGAATTGTTTATTTATTTACATAATTGTTGTTAATTTATTTAGGTGTAATAATTTTTTTCCTGTTAATTTTTATATTTTTTTTTTGTTATAGGTTATAGGCAGGGAACGGATTTTGTTGACTTTGCCTTTTTTTTACTCATATTGCCTTTTTTTGCCTTTTTACTCATATTGCCTTTTTGGTACTATTTGTCAAAATAGCTGTGCACTTTCTTCTTAACTATACGATTTATCGTTGCTCACACGAAAGGAATTTCAGTGTCCACACGTATGAGAGCAGGTTTTTCTTTCGTATGAACAAGCACATAACTGCATGCGTTGTTTACACGAGCGCGCATACAAAAAAATTCCTACACACCAATACAACCTTAAATACATTTGTATCAACTCAGCATACATACGCTCTTTCTTGTGCCCTTCGTGCAATCTCAGGCATTCGTCGCATTTTTATTTACCATCTTTTCATCTGACAAAAACCGTAAGACATCTGGGATATATTTTTTTCGTAACTGTGCGCCTTTTCATCTAGATTCATATTCTGTGACATACTGGTCATACTAAGGGCTAGTCTGTTGAATATTGTGTTTGCTTAAATGCGTGATGTTCCCAAAATACTTTGTTGCTTGTCACTGAAAGTGAAAACGCCCCAAGACCCGTGTAAATATTCAAGCCAATTGCTAAAGTTTGTGGTGAAATTCGATAAAGATTTTTAGTCGACCCAAAAGACCACATATTTAAGAGTTTAAAAATTACAAGCGACTTCTAGTAGTTGTGTGTATTTTAATTTGAGCCCTTGATCTTAGTGCAATGCGTAGTATTTAGAAGAAGAGGTCTTAAAGACTTTGAACGGACTCGAGGAGAAATTACAACAAGCTGAAGATGGGATGAAAAAATTGTACGCGGTTTTTTCAGCAAATGAACAAAATGGCGCTGCGAACTCTAAATTGGACTCAAATATTAAAGTCATGGACGTGTTGTTGTTGTTGTTAATTTATTTATTTATTTATTTTTTCTCTACCTTTTTTATTTATTTACATATTTCTTATTAATTTATTTATTTTATTTTAATTTATTTACTGCCCAATTTATTAACAAATGTTTTTTTTTTTTATTTGTTAAGCAAATTAACTTTTTTCTGTGATATTTTTTATTTTTATTATCGTTATATATATTTATTAATTTTTGTAAATATTTAAAAATACATATTCCATTATATACATGTACATATGTACATACATACATTTTATCGTAAACATTAATTTTTTTTTTTATCAAATTGAGGGGTTTGTCCGTTTTTTTCCCTAACAATAAATTCGTCATTAAACAAATAGAAAGATACAATAATATCATATCACTGAATTGTAAATTTGACGGTAGTAAGCCATTGCATTTCAAAACGAAATATCTACATATCGATCTATCTATCTATCATTCTATTTAAATTGCAAATATTTAATTCGATAGAAGTACGTTCTGGAAATTCCAGCAAATAGAATCACTTTATCACTGCCAGTTTCGCAGTTCTAAAGATATAAAGTAACACAAGGTACATACATAAATGCATTAATCCACAGGATTTCCATTGATGTCACTTTTATTGCAACTGAAGCCGATTTATAGCCCTACGAAGTCTATAACAGCCGTCAAGGAAATGAACTAAGTAGCTGTCTCGATTGACACTTCGAAGGCAATTATTTAACAGGATTGGCAAATATGAGACGACTATGGCTTGACTATTTTAAAGTCCAGTGATCTAATATTTCACCAAACTACTGCAACTACAAATTTGTAAACCGAATTCTGTTTCTCAAACTGCAAAGCATTTATAAAACTAATTCATCTCGTGGGATTTTAATAAACAAAAAGATTGCGAATACCTCAAAAATGTTATTTTGCTAAATTCAAAACAGTCAACAGTAAAATAATACTTAATATTTATAAGTTACACATGCGTGAGAATAGCAATATCCAAGCTTAAGTCCAACAAGGCTGCTGTACCTGACGGTTTACCCGCAGAGCTATTAAAAGCAGCTGAAGATGACTTGCTAGAGAGCATACACCAACTCATCTCTAAGATTTGGTCAGATGAAAGTATGGCGGTCCACAAGAAAGGAGACCCCTTCAACTGCTCCACTTACAGAGACATCAGTCTCCTCAACATCGCCTACAAGTCCCTATCTGCCACAATGTGTGAACGCCTGAAACCTTTCGTCACCGCCTGTCCAACGATTTCAAGGCCGCCTATGACAGCGTCTGGAGGGATGAACATCCCTGCTAAACTCATCCGTCGATGATGAAAGCTCGCTGATCCATCAACGTTGGTAATGACCTCACTGAAAGCTTTGATGTCAAGGTGATGCACTGATGCACTCTTCAACATCATACTTGAAAGAATTGTTCGAAACTTACAAGCCAACACACGAGGAACCATTTTTCAAAAGTCCGTTCAACTACTTGCATACGCCGACGATATTGACATCATTGGTAGAACACAGCGAGCTGTCACCGGTGCGTTCGCGAGTATAGAAATGGAAGCGGCTAAATTGGGTTTAGCGGTAAACGAGGGCAAAAAAAAAGTACACTGACAGCCACGGGACCGGAGTTATTTGTCCGTTTACTTTATAAGAATGCATTTTGTATGGGAAATTAGAAATTGGTTCCGCAAAAAGGTGTCCGCTAAACAACTGCTTCACTGTACATGTTGTCACTACCAAGGACACTCAACATCGACGAATTGGACAGAACATCACAATAGACAGTAACAACTTTGAGGTAATAAGGGCCTTTGTCAACCTCGACTCTTACTTTGTCGTACTTTGCCGTTGGTCGTCCACTTCGAGACTTTGATATTACGGATTCTGCCCTTTTAAAATTATTGGAGGAGTTAACAGTTAACAGGGAAAGATTCAGCTACTATCAGATGTACTGCTGTAGAGCCGTTCAAATTATGATTCCCTCGGGTAATCAAATGGCGGTAATGACAAGGATGCACGATATGAAATTTAGACCACAAACTTAAACTGCAGAACCACACCGGTAAATGAGGATAAAATGAAGACGGAGATGCTATCGTTTCGCTTAGGAATATAAGGTTAGAGCTGGAGATTCAGCTAGATGCCTTAGAAAGACAAAGATTTAGGCAGAGGCTCACTTCAAGGCAGAGATTCACACAAACATCATCGCATTCAAAAGAGTGAGTGAAGAAAATAAACTGGACATTTTTCCTGTCATATACGCCTTGTGCACTCGAATCGGTTGCTCCTTGCAATGGCTAAAGCCTACATATGTAAGTATGCGGAATAGTTGTCAACATCTGGGGTTAACGCCCTGAAAATTCAAATTTACCACACAACAAATTTGATTCGAAATTGGAGATGAATTTCATATTTTTTTATGTCATAAATTGGATGGCTAATCAGGAAGATCGTGAGCCAATAGCACCTCACAGATACCCATTACAGCCCCATGTATCAAATTTTAGTATCTTTTTATTGACTCCTAAATTCTTTTCGTAATCTTATGTTCGGATTTGTTTCATTATGTCTTTCCTACAACGTTACAGACTCACAAGTTGTTCTTGTGAGAAGGTATCACATTCTTGGTTGTTGTTTTTTTTTTCCTTCAATTTATTATAATCCACTTTGCCTACCTGATGAAGGTCGCTCTACCAATCAATGTAATCATCGTGATATAAAATAAAAATAAAAACCCGTTTGCACCCCTTGAAGGTGTAACACGATGAAGTTGCGAACAATCACACTTGATGTGCGCAACATGCACGCTCAAGCTAAAAATATAAAGAAGGGCGCTCCACAGCCCCATTATCGCCGACCTTTAACAACGTGTCTTGCACGCTCTGTAACACGATCTCAAGGGGCCAAAGCCTAGTCGACCATAATCGAGGCCGCTTTGGCCAGAATCGATGTAATCTTATGGAATTTATGTGATTTCTTGGATACCAATAAGTCAGCGATAACACTCAACAGCCTCTGGCTACCAAGGATAAACGGTCTGCTGCGCACACCGATTACATCGAATATTGGAATTTAGTGGCGGCATTTGCTTGTATCTGGATCTGCTCATCGCTCACAGATTAGCCAAATGGGATGCGTTCATTATCCAATTATAATCGTGTATCTATTGATGAAATATTGACTGAAGCATCGTTTGGGAATAGATCGGGAAGACCATTAGATGAGGTGAAAGTCCACGAGCTTTACAGATTCCATCTCGTCCGGTCGAAACTAGTTTCGTATTACGAGATTGAAACACTGTTTCTGCAACACACAACCACCGACTGTAGGGTATAATAAATCTTTTCCATTGCATCCACATCCACATCCATATCCACCACGTTGCGATCACATCAGTGCTGCTAGAGCTACGTTCTTTCTATTGAACGAGTTGTGGAATCAACCGGCGCGGGGCGCGGCGGCGAAGCAATTTGGGTTTCTTATGTTAGATTCCAATTACGATGCCGACAATGTCCCCGTATCTGATGGCTGAGTACGTGAGTGTGATAAAGTAAAGCGGCTTAAAGGAGCTCCGATTAGTGTGTATACGATTAGGAATGATTTTATGTACTTTACGGATTATTGGGAATTGGGATCGTGAACTGCTGCTGAACTGGTTCCGAAAAAATGTGCAACTGTTTTATTTACCTTTCCAATGGTGTTTTATGTGCCTTTCTCCTAGTTACGAGGAGTTAGTTGTTGGTTTTTTTCTAAAGAGCAAGTTAACGGTTTTTCTGCATTAGCTTATCCCACAAAATACACTGAACTCTCTCTTAAACGGACAGCCACGGGACTTTTTGTCCGGTTATGAGAGCTGTCCGTTTATAAGAACGCATTTTGTATGGGAAATTAGAAATTGGTTTCCAGAAAAATGTGTCTGTTAATGGAAGTTGTCCGCTAAACAGGGTGTGTCCGCTAATGAGAGATTTCACTGTAGCTCAAAAGTATGCAATCAGTTTCATTCGGCCAGAACCGCACTTCATTTCACTTAGATCTTAGAACAAAATGAAACTAATGGATAGAGATTTTATGACAGATCACGCGGGAGTCGTGTCAAACTGTCATGGTATTTTTAAGTCCGTTTGGCGTATTTTTGTGATCAAAATGGGACATCTGTCAAATAGATAATATAATTTGAAAAGTGGGAGATATTCCTCTCTTCTTCTTTTTTAACTATTGAATATTTTCACGAAAAACTACTTTTCTTTTATTTTTCTAACAAATAGTGATTGACATTTCACAAACTGTCAGATGGCTGTTTGATAGATGTCCCTCGGTGACTCCATCCAGATGTAGCACGATTTCGTAAGAGGGGAACTTTTTTGCCACTCTCATTAAATTTTTTGACACCTCTATGGCTCTCTCTTCTCTTGATTTTTGACAGATTCAGTAATTTTACGTAAAATTATTGCACACCAAACAGACCTTATGTTCAGTATTGTTTGACATTAGCTCATGGAAGGACTTAGCCCGGCTCGGCGTCTTCGAATTATTCAGTTATAATCCTAAAATCTGCGTTCTACGATGAATGTGTTTCGTGCGCTTAGAGCAACTTATGGTCCACATAATCGGCCTACCGAACGCACAATCCGCTATACCATCGAATAATTTGAAACGCAATTGGATAACACGTGACCAACACTCTTAGCTACCCACCAGCACGTTCTGAAGAAAATATAGCGGCGGTAGCTAAGAGTATACGCGATGACGGTGATGAATCGATTGGGCGCCACCGTTCTCAACAGTTTGGCTTGTCGAATGCAACAACTTGGCATGTTTTACATAAGAATCTTGGTTTAAAAACATACAAAATCCAACTCTTGCAAAAATTGAAGTCTACGGGCTCTTAAAAAAACTTGAAGAAGCTCCACTGTTTTCGACCAAATTTTGTTCAGCGAAGAGGCACATTTCTGGCTTCATGGTTACGTCAATAAGCTAAATTGCCGTATTTGGGGTAAAGAGCAATCTGAAGAGGTTCAAGAGCTGCTACTACATCCAGACAGTTGTTTATTGGCTGGTGGAATCATCGGTAGTAGTAAATAAATCACACCTTACAGCAGTGAGACCTCGATAAACGCAACACTGCGATAAAAGCTACACCCAAATAGGGAAATATGAATTGTTACGAATTTTGATAATCGTAAAGCCCAAATAGGCTTTTTTTTATTTCGAAACCATTGCAGTATCTTTATTATTTTACATCAAACAGATACATATTTACATATATCATCTTATAGACTACAAAATGATAACATTGAAGCTCATTATAAGTGTAAATCATTAACCCTTCTGTCAATTCAGACTTTTCGCACTTTCAAATCCATTTTTTTTTTTCTAATTTTTTTCCTATTTCATCCGAAAAAACGTTTTTTTTTTACGTGTATATGTCTGTCCGATAATTAGTTTTGATAATCGCATCAGAAATGAACAAAATGTGTAATTTATTAATTTATTTAGAACATATTTGATATCTTGCCCAAATATGCACACGAGTATTTATTACCTGGGGTTTTCCGCTAATTACTGATATTTATGGCGCATACATTTGGTCACTTTGAGCATTCCCTATTTGATTGTAAATCAGAGAGCTGTAAATTTGAGCGAGAAGGTGCTGATTGACCAAATACAGAGCAAGCGGGAGGACAGTTGTTGCTGACAACTTCTTTACAAGTTCTGAAGAAACTATTCAATGGAATAAGAAATGCTTGCGGACCGTAGTCGCCTAGCACAATGTACTATCTTTGGATTTACGGATAATGTCGCAACAGTGTCTAATGTGCCGAAAATATATCATCACTTTATTGTGACACAGTTGGAGAAACAAGAAAGCCACAAGCAATTCTGTTTTACAACAAACACAAAGTAGGCATGGACGACATGGACCAAATTTTGGGAGAATATATGTATGTACATACAAACGACAGACGAAGCGATGGCTATTAGATTTTTTCTACAACATGTTGGATGTCGCAGCATTTGGCATCTTTCAAAATTGATAAAAACGTAAATTTTGTGAAAGCGAAAAAAACTACAACCTATTAGTAGCCAGACATAAACGGCCCAGTAAAGTAGTGCAAAGGAAAAACAGATTTGTAGATTTGTATGTGAAGAGCCTGTCTATTTACAAAACAGTGAAAGTCATATACGTATACAGGGGTGGCAAGCTAATTAGCACACCCATTGAAATTTTTCTTTCTGGCGACAAAATGCATTAAAAAAGTTCATTAACGCATTCCAAATACAAATATTTTGTTTTATTTGAATACATTATTATATTTTACGAAAAATAAAAAACAAAAATAGAAAATGTAGCTATAATTTCGAGAAAAAAAAGACAATGATCAAGAACAATGCTTTATGGACGTGTTATTATGTGATGCAGCTGCTCTCTAAAATGATACTTAGAAAGTCTGAAAAATAGTGAGAACAACTTAAAAGTAATTTAAATGTGATTTTGGCTATTCAGATTTACTTAATATTTGATTGGGTATCCTTTCTGAACAAAAACGGCAGCATATCTCCTGCTTAATGACGTTATTAGGGCAGCACAGACTTCAGGAGGAATTTTGTACCATTCTTCCCGAAAAGTGGTCTATAACGCGTTTGCCGTGGTTGGTTGTAGTGCCATTACATGTCGTTTGAAGATGACCCATAAATTGTCTATTAGATTGATATCCGGGCTTTGTGGGGCCAAGTCAGAAAGGTAAAACACAATTTGCCGATGTGTTGCAAGTGGAAAATCATCATAAAAATGTACCAAATTGTTGGCCAATATGCTCTGATACATAAGCCCATCCATTTTTCGTTTAACTTGTACTATTGGCCCAACAGTATTCGCGGTAAAGCAGCACCATAACATCACGCTGCCACCTCCATACCTAACCGACTTCGTAGTGTACTTTGGGTCCAAATCCTTGTTGTGAGGATATCTTACGTAGGTTCTGCCATCGGTTTCATACAGATTAAATTTGGATTCATTCACTCCAGATGACAGATTTCCCAAGAAACTGAGTATTGAAGATATGGCATTTTCCGAAATCCAGCCGCTGTCTTCGATTAGGCTATAAAACCTTCGGTTTTTTGAGATTCTGGCATCCTAGAAGATTATTTTGCAAAAGCCGAGCTCTAACAGTCCTAGCTGATATATTCAAACAGCAATTTTGGTGCATTTGAGCTCTTATTTCCATTGAAGAGGCGAAGGGGTGCCTAAGAGTATGTCTGACTATCGGACTATTCTCATCTTTTAAGGTCTTTTTTGACCTGGATTGTTTCTGATTTGCAAAAATCCCACGTTAATGGTAATGCTTAAGTGCATTCTGTACTTTTTTTAAGTGAAAAGCCGATTAATCTTGCAATTTCGGATATGTTCTGCTCTTTTTGTTGCAAATTCGGAATCTGATTTCATTCTGCCTTCATTGACTCTTTTTTTTCCCATATTTATTCTCAAATCTTAAAAAAACAATTAACAACTAAGGGAGATTCGAAAAAAAATAGCTCTGATCACAGAATTGGAATTTTTTCAATTAAAACTTACTTGAATGCTTGGGTGTGCTAATTAAAATGCCACAGTAAAACACAAACACTTACGGTAAATCTTATATAACACGGAATCGTATTGCAAAACGATATATTTTTTTTTCGATTAAATTTTGTCATTGATGTACGTATTAAACTCTTAAGCATTTGTTCGCTTATAAGTAAAAGAAATTGCAGAAAAAAACATAAGTTTAAATATTCATTAGGGTGTGCTAATTAGCTTGCCGGCGCTGTATATAAGTGTGTAAATCAATAAAATACTTTGTAATATCACTATTATGTATAAAAACCATAAAAAAAAAAGTAATAACATGTCCAAAATAACAAAAAAAAAAATATCAAATTATTTCATTGTATTCTAATAGGTTCCATACAAAATGTACCTATATGAAGGTCCAGCGAGACCTATTCAATTGATGGAAGAGTTAAAATACAAAATTTAATTTTAATTAAATTAACTCTATTACTTGAGCAGCTATAAAATTCAATACATTAATTTTGAACGCATCCATTGGATATTTTTTTGGATTCTCCAATGGAGCCTGAAAATAACGAATCGAGGAAAGCGCTTCTGGATCTTTTCAATTCGAATTAAGTGAATATTGTAGAACAGATCACAAACAACGCAACAATATTCAAGATCTTATGTAAAAGAAAAACAATGCTTTGAGGGTGTAAGGATCAGTAAATTCCTAAGAGTTGCTCATTAAGTCGGATTTAGCAACAATTAGATCAATATGGAACACAAAATTTAGTTTGGCATTAAACATTATACCGAGATCATTTTTGGAGGTTATCCTGGCAAGAGAAAGGGTCCTTGATTTTGTAAGAATAAATTAAAGGGTAACAGATGCGGAAGAAAAAATAGTTTGGCATTTCGAAGCATTCAAATATAGTTTATTACAGTCACACCACTGTGACAAACCCTGTAAGTCTCTTGCAGTAGAACACTATCAGACTCGGACTTAATGGTTCTGAATCGCCAAACATGAGGCAATCAGAGTTTTTAAGTATATTTGAAATGTAATTAGCAAAAATTAAAAAAAAAAGAGAGGGCCAAGATGGCTACCCTGTGGAACGCCAGATGTCACATGGATGGGTTCAGAAAAAATACCATTTATACGAACAAAGTGTGGCAATTGAAACTATGTAAGCTTGCTGTGGAGTATAGTCGTAGACATTTTGGATAGAAAGGTTAGGTTAGGTTAAGAAGGGTGTGTGATTGAACGAGTAATCATTTCCACTCGGAGACCCGAAGGTCCATTGTGAATCTCCTCATAGTTTGGGAGCAAATCCTCTTTTTACCAACTCGCAAACCTCTTGATGAATCGTAGAAGATCCCATATCTTAGAATTTCCGAGTTCTGTTATGTCTTCCAAGAATCTATGACCTAAAGTACGGAGGCGTCGTTCTTGGAGGGCGGGACAGTAGCAGAGTAGATGTTGGATCGATTCGCTTTCTTCCTCATCTCCGCAGCTTCAACAGATATCATTGGCCTCAGGTAGCCATATGCTTGCTTGGATAGAAATGGGCACCCAACCAGAAGTGTTACTTGAAATTAGTACCGAAAGTACGGCGTTGTGCCGCTACAGCTCGGGGTGAACCTGGGCCTGCTACTCGCAACCATTTGTGTGTGCATGATATATTTTTTTCACGAATGGAAGGGACCTTCAATTTTTTGCCGACTCGGTGAACGGCGAGTTGAGAAGCTCATTGACAAATGATACTCTTTGATTGCTTGTCAGACATTCGAAAGAGGTGGCACCGTGAAAAAACTTTTTAGGTGTTGTACCCGGGCTGGGATTGAACCCGTGCAACATTGCGTAGTAGTCCAACGCACTTACCACTACACCACGGTGCTGCCTTATTAGCATGTAGGTAGGGTTCGAACGATAGTATCGATACCGAGTAGGTATCGATACTTTGCGCTTCGATACCCGATACTCAGTACTCGATACTTTAGCCCGATACTTTTAGTAGTATCGGTATCGTTTGTCGAGTATCGAGTATTGAGTACTTCAGTTGGATTGAATCTGAATCCGTGCAAAGGGGTAAAATGTAGGCCAACGTTTCTGTTTAGTTTATATATTTGTTGCTTTCTTTTGTTTCAACCGCAAATGTCAGTATTCTTATAACGAGATGTACTGCATGAGAAAGAGAAAGGCTTATAATAATTTTCGGAATGCACACATTATGAACATTATTTTATTTCCTTACACACTCGGTCTCAGCTTTCAGATTTTAGCTTCTTCTATCTCTATCCAACAAGCGTATTTTTTGTTTGCCTATCCTGCTTGATTGCAGAATAAATTTGGACCAACATGTACAGTGGCCGTTAAATTTCAATATTTTAAGTTTTGGAACATGGAAAAGAGGCAGATATATAGATGAATATTGTGGTGATATGTAGTCATATACTTAATTATTGGTCGCAAGTTTATACCATACTCCAATTTTTTCAAATAAAAGTTGAATTTATTAAAAGATGTTTTGTTTTTTATTGTGATTATTTTCTCAAAACCTAAATAATGGTAATTTAAATAAAATTGATATCTCAATCTTTTTCGAAAGTACTCGATACTGAGTAGTATCGATAATTTCAGTTCGATACTTTCTGGGTATCGATACCCAAAGGTTCGATACCAAAAAGTACTCGGTATCGATACCCGGGGCCGATACTTCGAACCCTACATGTAGGCCAACATCTTTGTGCAAAATGGTCGCGGATATGCCCGATCCCTGTTATTGTCTCGAAATGGACACACAATTTCATTAAATTCAATTCGGTAGTTTACAAGTTAATTGGTCGCGAAATTTCGCAAAAACCACGCAACTTATGTACATCGCTATACCAAGTTGTCGGTCAATATTTAGCTAAATATCTACAAGCCATGATTTTCCTTAGTTTCTGAGATAATTCGGGGAAAGTAATATTTTCATACATTTTCGGCAATATTTTGGAAATCCTTGTTTCTAGCCCTTTCATATTTTTCAGATTTTGTTTTGTCCACTTTACATTTCGCCAACCTGTATGTATAGTTGATTCACAATATTTTTAAATGATAAGTAGTCGTAAATATGTGGACCAGATCTAGGTACAATATTTCTGAAGGTTGTTATCATAACAGACATTTCAGAGTAAGAGCGAACTTATAATGGTTCCGTGGGAGTAATGGCAGATTAGGCTTTCAACTTGAGTCCAAACTCGATAGTTCACACCGGAATAGAATTTGACCTCAACTTCCCGGTGCTGATAAAAATATTTAAAAACTAATCGCGTTAACAAAGTCAGATATAATACGAGTACATTGGCAATTGCTCACTTTAAAGTCCACAAATAATATACCTATGTTTTTATCTTTACTGTGAAATTAAAAAAATTGACGTAAATGTCTGGGCCAAAAATACTTTATAAATGAATTATAAATGAACAATTGCACCATGTGCCTGCCATTCAAGGTAGGTACGAAAATAGTTCAAAAACACATCCATTCAACCATAATAATTTGTGTATGCAAATCCGCTGCAGGGTTTCGTAATTAATTTAAATCTACTCTGAGTCATTCGATTAAAATTGTGATTTATTGATTTTGGACAGATGATACACGAGTATGTTGGCGCAATGAACAAAATGAAATTGTGCTATGCATGCAACCTTTCTCTGGAAGGACACAGCCACCGGGGAAAAAGAAACAGATTTTTTTTGTTTTTATTTGAATTACTGCCGAACTGTCAGTATATATTGAAAGCATATAAACAAATGGCTAATTTTATTATTGTTATCCGCAATTGAAATAATTATTTTTTTGTTGAACGGAAAATAAATTGTTCGCAATAAAAAAAACGAGCCAAATGCGTTTTAAAAAAAAAAAACTTCTGAGTCGCACATGGGGTCTTGAAGACGTCTCTTTATGGGTTTAATTGATTTCAATTGATAAGTTTTAAATTATATATTTTTTATCAAATAAAATAAAATTGATTCGACGTGTCTGCAATTGGGAAAGTTTGTTTACTTAAGATAAGGCGAAATTGGATCCTAAAATGATATATTGGACAGGGGTGTGTCGTTATTTTTTTTTAATTTTATCGATCACCAAATACGAATGGAAAATACGAGATTGTTTTTATTTTCTGTTTCAATTGATTCAATTTATATTGGGATACTATTAAAGGATTTCATACGAATATTGTAATTGAAATTCAACAGAAATTGGCATACGATGTTGTTTGGGAAGTTTGAAGAAATGAAAACACAGTTCCAGCTTAGGGTTCCCAACTTTGATTGAAACAAAAGGAGGACACCGATTTTAAAAACTAAAAATACAATAATAATTCTTTGTTTTGCATGGTTTTTTTTTATCATTTTTGTCTGACAAAAAATGGCTTTTACTACACCTTTTGATAATCGTGCGTGAAAAAACTGTTTAACATAATTTTTAGAGAATTGGCCAAAGATAAAAGATTTATAAAACGAGTATTTTTTATTCAGCCCAATTCTAAATAAAAACTCCCGGGGAATTTGTTACTTTTCCCATTTCTCCTATTCTAAACAATCTTCGAAAATGAGAAAAATTCTCGGGGAAACAAGTAGGCATCACGAATTTCAAAAAAGGGGAGAATGTCATTTGACTTCCCGCATTTTTATTCCCCAAAAATTTGCTAGGGAGTTGAATGGAAAAATGTAAGTAATTTAGTTTTCGTAAATTTAAATTTTAGTAAAATTCTTTTATAGGTCTAAAACAACAAATAGGCTTCAACTGCAAACGTTGCTAAATATGATGGAAGCACATCGCGACATTGCATGCGGGTTCCACAAGAGAAGTAAAGAAGAGATCGGCCCGTTTTGGCAATTGGCTGAAAAACAATTAAATTCAGCGGGACCACCATGCAAAACTCTTGCCGAGTGGAAAAATGTATTTTTGTACGAATGGCTTAGATAAGAACACAAGACTAACAGAATTTGATTTAGGTTTGGAGTGATCAAAAAAAAATACGTGCGAGCAAAGGCAGCATTAAATGTTAAAACCAAAAGGGGCAACAATCCGGACACGTGTGCCGTCAATACATCCAACATTACCGGGCATGCTATATTTGGTGTAGAATGCTAACGTAACGTTCCTTTTTTCTTCGACCGTTTTGTAGACACTTATCCAATGTGGACATAGCTGCGGTTCCAATACATCTAGTACTTCTGTGAGCAAGTTGCTGAACGTAGATTGGGCCAGACCAATATTATGGTCTATTCGAACACCCGTTTGATATCCCCCTTCAGCAAATAAGCGCAAACAGGCGCTCAGTTTCACAATAGGGGATATTGCAAAACGCTTTCTAGTCGGCTGTCGGGACGCTGTGAGCAACTCCAACAAATACTTGAAGGCCACTTTATTGACTCTATAATACTTATGAAATCTAATAAAGAGAAATGTATTAATATAAGAAAAATAAAATACATTTGCACCTATGTACAATGATTCAGGCAACTCCAGAGGATTTGTGTTATCCCGTAAACACCTCCTAATAGCCCTCGGCTGTCCTTGTCGGTTGTCTTCAGCATCCACTTCTTCTGCCAACAACCTGAATGCAATGCTATGCATTTTTTTTTATCTTTTTCACAAATTTTATTCAGAAAAAACACAACCGTGGAAAAATACATCTACTACATCTAACACTTAAAACACAAATCTTAATTTTACCATGAAAACTAGCAAAAATCTCTTAAATATGAGAAATTTTGACAGTTGATAAACAACAAAATTAATTTTTGAATTTAATTACAAATGCTCATTCGAACATTAATAGTTCCCACTCTCAAATTCGAAGGGAGAATTGTCTCCCGGGGAACTCAGAATAGGAGGATTTTATTCTCGGGAGAACACAACTCCCGGGGAGTTCTTCTCCCCGGGAATATTTAGAATTGGGCTGATTGAGTAAAAGTTTTGAGAAAAATGCGTTATAAGTAAAAAATTCAAACCTCAAATTTTCATAGTTTTGATTTAAAGGAGCCATAACTTTCTTGTGACTTCATAAAATTACATGAAGTCCTCAACATTTTGTATGCGCTACTGATTGCCTCTTCAAGATGTACAAAATTGATTGTGTAGGTATAATAACCAAATCGGAGGTGTACCACTTTGAAGGGCTATAAATTGGAGGAGGATGAGAATAGACCCCCCTGCCATACGATTTTTTGTTCGCCGGAGCTTCAGGAATCCCCAGTTAAATGATAATGTATGTACATTTATTGGAAGTTCTTCGCAAAAAAAAAATCCCTCTTGATTGATTGATTACATTGTTTTTGCAACAACTAAAGCAGCAAATACACGATACAATCGTTGTTCAATGGTTGTATGCGACGATTGGTTGCACCGATATCGCACGGTCGTACGCTCAGAATCGAAAATCTGCGGTTGCATGCCACCAATTGTATGGTAATTGTATGGTGTGCGAGCTGCGTACAACCGTTGTACAACCGTGGTATAAATTTCATACACGTTTGTGATTTTGTCGGTGAATGTGTATGGGGGATGTCCACAGTACGGAGTATGGAAACAAATGTTTACGAGAAGATGCCTTGGAAAAACTAAAGGAAAAGTGTTCGCAGCTGATCCCTACTGTTGATAAAATAAAATATAATATCTTTACATAGTAAAAAGCAGCTGAAGAATGAATGAAACAAAATTCTGGTTGTATGGAAATAGCACGCAAATTGTATATTATTATATTGTTAGTTCTTTTGCTGATTTGGAACAATCCACTGAACATTCTATATCGGAGTCATTTTCAGAATTCGGGACATCATTTGAACCAACATGGAAGGGAATTTTCATATGTCATACTAAACAACCTACTGAACTCGTGAATATGTTAAAAGGGAATTCCCCGAAACACAGGAATGCAATAGGTACCTACATACATTTTTCGCGTTAGAAATCGGGTTATAGTGAATTCGCGTTATGAAAGTACCGTGTTATACGAGGGTTAACTGTTATTCAGGCCTTTGCTTTTATTGTCTTTTTCAATAGTTTCATACTATCTACAATCCAATGAACTGTGTGATAATTTGTGCTTAAAGACCCATTTCGATGATCAGTTCAGTTTCAGTTTCAGTTGAGCTATCAGTTGAGCTTTCAGTTAAACTGATGAGTAAATGCAAAAACTGAAACGTTTATCTGAAACTGAAACTGAGACTGAATATTATGGAATATTATGAAATCAGTTCATCAGAAGACTCAGCAGCTTAGCTACCTGTCGCAGTTTTCATCGAATTGCCTTATCTGAATATTCTATTAGGCAGTGCAGGGATTTTTTTCATCTTATCACTGCGGGAGCTACGCAACGCTCAATATTACATACAAACATTCATACCTATTTCTTGGTTATTTTTCACATTAAACCGGGCAAATGTTTGAACACGATCTCGCCTACTGGGAAACAACTATGTGCTCGATTCTCGAAGCTGAAGCACGCTTGCTTGTTCACTTTAAATAAAAAATAAAACAAAAAAATGATATGCGTCGGCAGGAAACATTATTTCTGAAATTTAGCCCGCCTGCTGAAAAGGTTGGCCACCACTGATTTAAGCTAAAAAAAGAGGTTGGAAGGATTTTGGTAATCTGGACTCAAAGGGAGGATGGGATGGATAGTTATGTACTTTAAGAGTGGCTTTTACTGAGTTTGATTTTATGCCTAAAGTATTTTTCAGAATATCTGATCTGATCTGATCTAATTTATCAATTAGAAAATGAATAGGTATGAAATTATTATTAATCTACATAGAATCAATTTGGAGAGTTTATCAATTTTGACTAGAAAAGCGTTCCAAAATGTGTTCCCCACCCTTGCCGCCATTTAAACAGTCTTTTCAATTTCAATTCTTACTACCAAAGTAAAGAAATTGCAGTAAAAGTATATGTTCTCTGAGCTTCATCGATTAAATCCAAAATTGTATTGACATTTTGAATTTGATTTCGATTTGGAATATAAATTTAGACGCTAATGCTAATTCTAACTTGAACTTCAACACCTTCCACCGTACAGTTTAATACGTAACCACTTTACAACCACCAATCATATGACCCATTTCCTATCACCTATCACATTACAGCCTAGTTCTATACTCCATAAATACATATGTATGAGTAAATAATTAATTACTAATTACCTCAAGCTTTGGCTTGTATATTCATTCAAGTCTCGTTACATCAGACTTAACAAACAAACTCTCAAGTCCCAGCACATGGTGCCTACTGTCAATATTACCTAAATTGACAATGACACATATCGATGTGCTAACGCATGTGCGAGAGTACACCCGTTAGCTCATGTTTCAACTTAACAAATAATTATTTAATCCAACCCATATGATAAATTAGCGAGCGTCATAGCGAGAAAAAAAATTAATTAATTATATTCTCGTGCGGTTCTATTTTTACGATGCTCTCACAATACACACTTTGTGCCTTATCGCGCGGAAATGCATAATTTACACAAACGTACTTAATTAGCGGAACGTACCCGGTATCAATAAATACACACATCCAGTTGTGCTTAATCGATTTGGCAATGAATCTAATGCGAGAATTGTGTTATCCCCTGCTATTCGAGTGACGGACGAGGACGGGGAGATTATTGTTATTTTTCGCGCCTATGTCACCTAATATTCTACATTACCGCTATCATCTGGCATTAAATTGATTCAATTCCAAGGGGCAAATGTTACGCGAACGCTGCCTAGTCGCCGCCATCAAGTCAAGGCTAGGTGCGTAGTGCGATTGGGTTTCACATTTTCCAATCAAAACAATCATTGAAACGACCACAAGATTTCTAGAAACCCAACCGCACTGAGATCATCTTCCGTTTGCGATTCAATGATTTCCTATTATTTCCGACGGAAACCATGGGGAAAATTTATAGCGATTTTCTGCATCTCTGCATTTCACCATCAGATCAAAGGAAGCACGCAATATCCCCTACCGGCGGCGATAGACGCTTGTGGTTTGACCACGACCGAGACCTAGACTGAGCAGCAAGTTGTAGTGCAACGCACGTATTTTGCTGCTTTTTAGATACAAAACTTGATATCCGAGGGAAGATGAACTCTTAACGTCATTCCATCGACCGGGGCGGCGCTGAATGGAATAGCAATAAACGCAAACACAATTGCCTTTTGTTTAACCGAAGAAGACGCGCAAAACGTCAGATAAATTGCTAGAGCAGACGACAAAAACATAAATTTTTTAGTCCGTATATTTTGTAAGGAGAGATAGACACCATGAAAAGGAATGAAATAGGAACTTTAGTTGTATGAGTATCTACGGCAATAGGGTGTACATTCATTGAGTCGTATTTTGAAAAGCTGGCGCTGTGAAGAAAGTTTAAAAATAAACAATAATATCACATTTTTTAATCTAAATTTTGATACTAAATGTTTTCGTTTTGGAGACTTTTTTTTTCAACGTGGCAACACTCAGACAGCTGACACGGCACCACGATTTTATTCAAAATCGTTTAGGCAATCGTCATGGAAAGACTTACGCCTGAGTAGGGCTGTCCTAAAATATTCGGCGCACGTGGACTACTAAAAATTATGAGCCCCTCTTTATAAGAAATTACACCAAAAAAAGGAAATGGAAAAAAAGCCCGAAAATCTCCATACAAAGTTGTGGCGTTTTTTCCTAGGAAAAATCACCCAAATAGTTTGGTGTAAATGCTGAGAATTTTGGCATTTTTTCCATAATTTTTTAGACATTTTTTCCATTTATGAAATATGAAAAAACGCCAAAAAAAAATTGTTTGGAAAAAACGCCAGAACATTTTTTGGCCTTCTTTCCAAATTGAAAAAGGAAAAAAACCCAAAAAAGTGGTTGGCTTTGTTTTCCAAATAGAAAAGAAAAAAAGGCGTGAGTACCAGGTACTCGTGAAATTTATGTGTTTACTCATTGTGCATGTTGTTTTGTCACAAAATAGAGAGAACATAGAGCATTGTTGTAGCAAAATTACTGTAATTCACATACTTTTACCTATAATAACTGTTGTCTGCAAACATTGAAATTCATGATTTACATCTAGAATTACAGTGTCGCATACAAGAAAAGTATATTTAAGAAATCTTAACTATCCAACAGTAGTTCACGCGTGATCAGTAACATATAATATAAAGGTGTCTAAATTCTAAAGTACAAATTTGCAGCGCGACGCCCTCCCCCCCGCGTCCCAGAATATTCAGTACTACTCATAAACCAACCAAATGCAGTCGGAAAAAATAGGTTTTTTTCTCGTCTTATTTCCAAACCAAATTTGGAAATTAAATCAAAAAAGGTAAACTTTTTCTGGCGTAATTTCCATTTTACTTTTTTTCCAAAAATTTGGCGTAATTTTCTTTCATTCTGACGAATTTTCCTTTTTGGTTTTTGGCGTTTTTTCCAAAAACTTTATGCCGCAATTATTTTGGCTCTTTTTCCAAAATACTTTTTGGCGTAATTTCAGGGAGCCAAAATACACGGCTAACAAAAAAAAATGCATTCAAAAGATTTTGAATCAAAATAACATTACTAAATAACAAAAAAATAACAAAAAAAAAAAACAATAAAAATTGCCGCCCCAAAAGGCTTGCGCCTCCGTGCTACAGCCCATTTAGCGCTGCGGTTAATGTGGCCCTGAGCAGCGTTTACAAATATTGTGGAAATTTATTTCCAAAATCAGTGCTCAGTAAAAAAAATTTCAAATCGTCCAATTTTGTTCGTCAGGATCAGAAGACTCAGTGACCTTGTTTATAAGCTAAATTGTCCCATTTGAAGTGAGAAAAATCCAGATGTCAGGACTAACCCCGAAGAATACACTTTTTGGTACGGTTTGTGGGCTGGCAGCATCATCAGGCCCGTATCTTCTTCAAAAACGATAAGAGCCACGATTTTTTTTTATTCCAAAAGTGATCTGCAGGACATTTGGTTTCAACTGAATGTTGCCTCGTGCCATACTGCCAGCTCATCCATCGAGTTATTGAGGAAAGTGTTCGATGACAACATTATCTCCAGAAATGAACCTGTCACTTGGCCTCCAAGATCGTGTGATTTAACGCCGCTGGACTATTTTGTGTGCGGGTATGTGAATCTCTTGGTGTATGTAGACAAATCAACAACGATTCCAGCCCTGGAAGCTAACATCGAGAACACTATTGGTGAGATTTGGCCTCAAATGCTTGAAAAAGTCATCGAAAATTAGAGTTCCAGGAAGCAGTTCCTGAAACCCTCCCATGGAAGCCATACATATTATGTACAGTTGATCACATAAGTAAGTAGACCAAATATAACATTTTTGGGGCTGTTATTATTTAAATCTTTTGCTAGTATTTAGTTGAGTACCCTCTTGACTTTAGAGTGACAATTTGATCTATATTTGCCCACTCTTCGTGAAGAACCCTTTTCAATCTTCCTTTGTCTTAATATTGCGTTTTCTTATTTGCCGTTTCAAATGCTCCCATAGGTGATCGATGGCGTTTATATATTATATGTATCTGGTGATTCTAGTGGTTGGTGGGGTTTTAAGCTGATTTCGGTAATATCTGATGACGCATGACGCATGACGTATGTTTTGGGTCTTGCTGAAAGATAAATGACCCATCCAACCTTAACTTGCTGGCACTTTCGTGTAGATTTCCTCCAATATGTCTAAATAATTAGTACTGATCCATTATTCCATTAACTAAATATCCTACGCCAGATGCCGCCATACACCCCCAAGCCATTACCAATGCTTCATATGCTTAACGGTGCTGGCCATATTCTTGGTGTCTAACTCAGACTAGATTTTCCCAAACTTTACCGCGCCCATCTGACCCATGGATGCTGAACTTGCTTTCATCTGAAAAAATAATACGATTCCAGAAAGCGGGTCACATTTTTCGTGCAAAGTTTAGGCGCTTTTGACCATTCCGTTTAGGTATGGTTTCTTGCTGCATTCTTTCATGGGTCGACTATGATATGTGGCATTACAGAGCATTCGACAAAATGCTTGGGGATCAAATTACTTCCCGTATATGTACATATGTAGTTTCCTATCTCAGAATATATTTGAGGACCACTTAATTTATAATTTTGTCTTATTTTTCTAATGATAATTCGATATTCTTGCTCCATTAGCTTTGGTGGACGCCCGGTCCGGGTCTTGTTGTTAGTAGTATCTACCTAAGATTTACCAACATATTTTTGTATGGCTCTCCTCTAAAATCTTAGTTCTTTCCCTAACAGATTTCCTTTCTTGAAAATATTTTATTACTAGAACTAGGTCCTTCATATCTTGCGAAAGTTTCTTCCCTCGTGGCAACATTTTGAAAAAAAAAAAAAGCGTAGGTTGATTATTAACTAAAGGAAAATTTATAACACAAAATATAAGTAATGAGCCAACGAGAAGATAAGTAGAGAACTTTGATCAACTTTTTCTCCACTCAGATTTTTCGCGAAAAATTCAACACCTATGTACCTACTTTTGTGATGTAAATTCATACCTTATAGCAAAAACTATTGTTAACTGCTCACAAACACCGGCACATACGGATTTTTTAATTTAAAACAACAGCACAAATGTAGGTATACCAACGTAAAGGGTAGAATAAGTCATACATTTTTTTAGGGTACATGTACTTTTTCTTATATTAACTATAAAATGCCGGGTGTCCACTAGCGTTTGTGATTGACTGTATATGTCCGAAGTCGTTTTTAAGCAATAACCCATAGGGAAATTGAACATAATTCAAATTAACTAAAAACAAAAGGTTTGGGAAATATGTTTCCCATGGACCTGAAAGGGTTAATGCCACAAAATTCTCTAGCGAACAAATATGTTCCACTTTTGTGGGTTTTATTTCAATTTCGAATCCTACAGCTCTTAAAAACAAATACGAAATACCCTTTAGACAAGGAGTTGAAACAAAACTGACAAATCATGCCCGTAAACATTTTTAATCAACACAAATGACGTATTGCCGCTCTGCCTGTCAATTAACTTTCATATCTCTTGTTGCTTGCAAATTGATTGGCAAAGTCTTAGTATCTTGTTCGAGCTAAATTTTAGCGACCCAAGTCTCAAATTGTTCTTTCTCCATAACGAAGATACTCGCTAAATTTTCAACGCAGGATATAATAATTATGTATGGATGGATGTACAGTACATGGCCCAAAAAACATATTTTATTGGCAGATGTCAGTAAATGTCATTTTAATTAAATGTGTCAATTAAACTTCTTTGAGTTCATATATTTTTTTTTAAAAAATAATTCATAATGGATAAACGAAAAATTGAAGAATCTAATGTACGTAGAAGATGAAGATTTTCGTCATTTCGAGTACCTACGTAATTTTTTTTTCGACAAAATACTCATCGCCAACATTTTTTTTTTGTCAATAAGTCAAAAATTTAGTGCTGATTTACTGTACCAATATGATCTGGAGCTTAGTCATAACTTTTTCTTTATTTATTCTTCCAAATCAATTTCATGGCCTTCAAAGCGCGAAGTAAAACGGCTTTTATCTTCTCAATCATGTCGAAACGGTGTCCTCGGAGCGGTATTTTGAGTTTAGGGAAAAGCCAAAAGTCAAAAGGTGCTAAATCAGGAGAAAAGGTTGGTTGTGCAACGATATTGGTCTAATGTGTGGCAAAATAGTCTCGAAGAACAAATGCAGTGTGAGATTGCCAAGAGTTGTCTGCGTAAAAACAATATCTGTCGAATACGCAACGAATATGAAGAAATATCTTCTAGGTAAGCCTTACCTTGAGGAAGATGACATTTCTTTCAGTACACCCAAAGATTTAGGTGAATTTATTAATAAATCTGGCTTCCTGAGCGAAGATTTCTAGACCTCACCTTTTCATTAATCGAATCTAACGGATGCCGATTAAAAATAATTGGGGGGAATTTAAAGGTTTTTTTTTCATTCGGTTCGGCTTTATTTTTTACAAGCCCTAGCTTCCAATAAATTTGCGAATCTTTGTTCTTAGTGTACATTCATCTAAAAGATGTTATCTAAAAGATGAGAGA
Organism: Brachyopa scutellaris; assembly: GCA_949775065.1. Classification (NCBI taxonomy): domain Eukaryota; kingdom Metazoa; phylum Arthropoda; class Insecta; order Diptera; family Syrphidae; genus Brachyopa; species Brachyopa scutellaris. Next base: position 144,416,009 of record OX459112.1, on the reverse strand, counting down.
CTAGTTTGTTTCAAGTTGCCCCTTTCACCAACCAAAGTCAATATGAAATGATTAGCTGAACGGTTTCTTTAGGTGGAAGATGACATCTTAGTGACAGCTGTCAAAAAATAATTAACAGATTCACAAAAATGGCGTTCACACCTTCATTCTGTATAGATTTTTTATTTTGCCACTATCCAAGTGTTCATAAGCGTCATCTCAATAATTATGTTCTCAGTTAAAGACAAAATGAACGGAGCCACTCGGCGGCAGATGTTGTGTATCTGAAGATAGGGTACACCTTCAGTCGTACACTACACACAGTAGTCTCTTCTATGCATTTTATCACTTGCATTATAGACAATTACAAGGATGAAGGCACAAGTGAGGCTATTCTCCAGATATACACGATGAGGCTGAAGTATGGATGCGAATTGTTAATAATTTTTTTGTAAAGAGGAGATTAAGTTACATGTGCAACACAGAAGATACAATGGTTTTAAGATAGTAATTTCCTTTTGACCTTTTTGAAGTCGTGATGAGCATTTATTTAAAAATGCTATTCGCTGAGATGAAATTAATGAAAGACCAGGAGAAGGTAACTCTTACTGGGTTCACGTGCAGAGGCGTTGTTTTTATTTATGTTGTTGACTGAATGCTGCACTTTTGTGACCTCTTGTATATGGAACTAAAATCGTCTTTTTTGTGCAAGAAGTAGAGATCCACTGAACACTTAAAAAATTAAGTAAATATAAGACAACAACCAAGACACAGTGCGGGTAAGTGTCCAACTAGTGATTTTTTGGATCTACCGGGTTTCTGACATATTCTTGAAAGGCATAGACTTCAATTCTGGTCGATTGTTAGCTCCTTTTGTCCAAGCTAGGAAACCGAAATTTGCGGCAGCCTTGTGTTCGAAATAGAAATCCATTCAGCGTTGTTGTCATGGGTCTGAGCACTAAGATTCGAAATCAATAAGTGATTGGATTTGTCCCATGGAACTCTTCAAATTAGTCATTTAAATCGCGTTGACGCTTTTAAACTACCTTATGAAGCTTATATCATCTGCATAGTACGGCAGCTGGACAGGCCTACCATGCACGTTTAAAGAAATTCAATCTTTATTCTCGAGATTTGGAAATCAGGTTAAGTTAGGTTAAGGAAGTGTGATGGTGTAAAGTACCATTCCTATTCTGAGACCCGTAGATCCCTTGTGAATTCCTTCAACGTTTGGGAACTTATCCACGTCCAGCGTCTTATGAATTTTACAATATCCAATGTCTTCGAGTTAACAAGTTCTGCAATGTTTTCCAAGAATCTGTGCCCTAACAGCGCCAAGTCGTCGTGCTTGTAAAGCGGAGCAATGGCAAATGTTGGACCAGTTCAGTTTCTTCATCGTCTCTGCAACCTCTGCAGAATTTACTGGACTAAGTTTGTCATATGCCAATCATAGCTTCGATGGCGCAGTGTGTACTGGGGTTGTTCGGGTGATGCCAGTCTCGCTAGTTCGTCCACTTCTTCTATCAATTTTTATTGCCCATCACAGTCTAGCTTTCTGGTGGCTTATGGTACATATTTCGAGTCTGACCCGCCAGTTGCGGAGGGCCCTGCGACCTAAAAGGCATTTACTGTTTAGCGATATTCTCCAACTGCCTTTGGTTTCATTGTTTTTGATCCTACGGATTTACAAAGCAGGTTGGCTTTCACTCAAAATAGCTGTTCCCAATAAAGTAAGATTGTTTCCTTGCCGCCTTGTGGAAATTGCAAGTTTTTTTTTTACCTGAAAGACACTGCATGTCCGAAGGATTCCCGTTTGCTGCAGTATTTAGAACAATTCAGCTGGGACTCAGCTATCGTCTTCTGGAGTACAGGAACTTGAATCGCTTCAGAAGAAGGAACATTGAATTGAAATTGGACCTGAAATTGGTTGCATACAGAATCCGATATGAAAATCCTGAAAATTGAATTCAATATCAATAATATTGAATATTGAAGTACAATCCATTTTCCTCTCCCCCGCCAAATTGTGATACCAACTGGACAGTTTGCCAAACCACATGGAGTTCAGCGGTTCGACTGAATTCACTCACACTGTCCAGGCACAGGACACAACGGAATAACAAGAAACGAGATCTCTGATGAGCTTGCTAGAAAAGACTCTGAAGAGGATTTCTCAGATACACGTTGGGTCTGCCAGCGTCTACGGTTTGTGCTTGCATTAACTTTTGGGCCTTCAGTGAATACAATCAAAAATGGGGATGCAGGCAGACCAAACAAGGAGCCACCTACAAGAAATCTGCAGATTTCTTACTATCCTTCAACAGAAAAAATTACGGGCCACTCTTCCTTTACCAAATACATCGGCGTGCTATGAACGTCTAAATGATATAATGAAATTGCGGAATATTTACTATGTGACTCTCCTGCTTTTTCACGGATTAGATTGTAGATTTTCCTTACCAACGTGGCGACTGCTGTCCACCTTAGGTCCTTGCCACTGAAGTGCATACGCGCCTTTCTTCGAAGGACGACAAAATATTGTACATTAAAACTGGGTTCTCTATCGGGTAGAACAATGGACAAGTCGTGGAGTCTGAGTGATCCTGTTAGGATATGCCTGCACCGACAAAAACAAATGGTTCTTAGTTGCAGATATCACCACCTTTCAGCTTTTACTTACTTAGTTAGCGCTACAGTTCGAGGTGAACCTGGGCCTGCTTCTCGCAACAATTTGTGTGTGCGTGTTATATATTTTTGCACGAATAGAAGGGACCTACAGTTTTTTGCCGACTCCGAACGGCGAGTTGAGAAGCTCAATCGTGACAAATGATACTCTTTGATGCTTGTCAGACATCCGAAAGAGGTGGGCACTGTGAAAAAACTCTTTAGGTGTTAGAACCGGGCAGGGATTGCATAGTAGTCCAACGCACTAACCACTACCACCACGGTGCTCTCCTCAACTTTTAGCTTTTGATACAAATATAAACTGCTATTTAAATATAATTTCCCTAAGTCCTCTGTCCTGCTACGCTGCATGGAATCGGAATCTAGTTCGCCCATCAACAACTGCAATGCAGTATTATATCGACAGTACTTTATGCTCCAAGGAATATTGAATGAGCAAGGAGACACATAGGACATCATAGCTACAGTTGTATTATGGACGACGGTACACCATTGCTTCGCCTCTTTATGTGTCGTACACAAATAATAATTGTTATGTCCATTTGGGTAGGCACACGTTTTCAAATCAATGAAACATATAAAATTTCTGGGGAATTAAATCCTTTGTTCCAAATTACCTAACGAATTTCAGTTATTCATGAACAATTGGACGGACAGCACAATGAAATTTCGAATTTCGACAAAATTCGCAAACCCAGGTGTTCTAAAACTCTATACATCCGGCTGTACCTGCATAGACACTGCACATTTTCTATTCATCCCCTTTGAAAACAGATGAAAGGATATTTCGATGTAGGTACCTGAACCAAAACCAAATGACCGTAACCTTTGCAAATGAGGGTTGGGTTCGTTTGTGGTACTTTTGGAATGTTCTATCGTGTGCCATGTTTTACAGCCAATCTTGACATCCGAGTATCGGTGTACACGCACAAACAAAATTTACCAGGAAATGAATTAAAAAGGGAAATTGTGACAATGACATGGCTGCCAATTTAATAAATAGTTCTGGTAATGAATGCTCGAATGGAGAGTTGTGTAGCACAAACGAACACTCAAAGCCATTTGTGTATCGAAATTCGCAACTCCCGCCGCAAACACCTAAACAGTTCTTCACAGTGCCCACCTCTTCCGAATGCATGACAAGCATTCAAGAGTAGCAATTGTCATGTAAAGCTTCCCAACTCGCCGTTCGGAGTCGGCAGAAAACTGTAGGTCCCTTCCATTAGTACAAAAATATAACGCGCACACACAAATGGTTGCGGGAAGCTAGGCTTGGTTCTACGTAGGGCTGCTGAGGTCAAATATTATTTATTAAGGGTTACACTTTCCGGTAGTAAAGGACTTTGTCTACCTTGGCTCTGCCATAACATCAAAAAATGAAATCTCGTCGGAAATCAAACGAAGGATTACTCTTGCCAATCGCTGACTCTTTGGGCTAAGAAGACAATTGAGTAGTAAAGCCCTTTCCCGATCGACTAAGGAGACTCTATTTAAGATCCTTATCATTAGGGGAACCTGGGGACACTTGATCCCTTGGGAGACTTGATCACTGGCTATTATATCGATGTGGGAATGTTTTTGTTTTTACTGCTCACTGCCAACACAGTATTTACCGTTGGTGTAAAGCGACAAATATTAATTTACAACTCGCGCGAAGATAGCAGTATTGTGGTGACGTGTTTTTCTTTTTTAGTTGTCCAATTGTTTTTTTTATAAGTATTTTTTCTGTTTTTTTAACATAGGTGTTGATAATTAATACGAGTTATCTCTGAAAATAATCGAAAACGGGTTCATTTAGATAGGTCTTCGAAGGTTTGATTTTAAAAAAAATATCGATAGGTATTAGAAAAATTTTCAAAAGAAAATTATGACCCCAGGGTAGATTTGATCCCTATAATGTGGGGGAGACTTGTTCCCAAGATATTGTGCTTCAATAAGCAGTTAAGTTAAGTTTAAATTTGCGGGCAGAATCTATATGGAACATTGACGAGACTAAGCTAACTGCAGTCCATAAACCAAAGAGTGGTTGCTACCAAGGGGAACTATCTTCCCCCTTTATAATCTTCCTACATAAAAATTTGCAGGGCCGTATGCTGTATCCTCCCATAATTAAGTCTGCCCTAAGTCCGGATCAAGTCTCCCTGAATGGGGGACACTTGGTTATTTTGAATAGTTTTAGAAAAATGGCAAAAAATATATTTTATCTTACATACTTTCTTAACCCTTTGACTAATGGTGGCCACAATTGCGTACACACTCTTTAACATTGAAATACTCAAAACTTCAGTTTCTTTTTTCTTAACTGTTTTTTTCACATGACAGGTTGATTTGTTGTGAGTACATTGTAAGTGAATCTCATGACATTAGCATTGCGAGTGATCAGATTCTAGCTGTTTTTCGTTGTAACTACAAAAAAAATATATTTGTAAAAAAATTTGCAAAGAGGGATTGAGCAAAGAATAAAAAAAAAAATACTCAAAACAAAGCAAATTTTTAGTAACAAGTGGATTTTATTTTCAAAATATGTCAGACAATGAGATGAGAAAATAAAAGTAAAAAAAAAACTTTTAGTTTGAGCTCAGGAAGACAATTTTTGCCTGGAGTCAACACCTCCTAGCGGCCAAAACAGGAAGCACAGAACCTTGAATTTGACATCAGTTCATATATAAGGCTCAATCAACAACTGAATGTTCTCAAAAACATTTTAATACTTCCCAAAATAATTCAAGAGTCAAAGGGTTAATTAAACTGTACAATATGATGAACAATTAAATTGTTTATAATATCGTTAAAATAAAAAGGCAAATAATGTTTTACTTTTTAAGATATTTGACAAATTAAAAAGGGGGGATCAGGTGTCCCCAGGTTCCCCTAGGCTTGCCATATTTTTGAACCGACTAACCGGGACACAGCACCACCAAAAAAGGTTTTTAAAATTTTTAATCAGCACTATACTGAATACATAAAAACAACGTAAGCGTAAGCGAGTACTGCGAGTGCCGAGAAGGTACTACGAAAACCGAGGACTGCCGATAGAGTTCGAAATAATTCGGAAATGAAAAAAAAAAAATTTATTAGTAATAGCTAACATGTTTGTTTTTAGTTCGCGAAAAGGAAAACATAATTATTATTAATCTATGTAGAGCTAGACGCACGGTCAAGTTCCAGTTGGTTCGGCATATTTTTTTACGTCAAAATACATTTTGATGAAAAAAATAAAAACCGGGACCAAGTGCCAAACCGGCCGGGACGCCGGGACTGCATCCTCTAACCGGGACGAATGGCAAGTCTACTTATCATCCCAGTCTTGCTATATGGAGCTGAACCATGAACTTTATCGAAAGCAGATGAAGATATATATATATGGTCGTTTCGCGCACAAGTGGAGAAGGACCTTAACAACTTGGACCGGGCTAACTGAAAGGGGTTGTTGGTAGGGTTACCAGTTCTCCCGATATTCCGGGAGTCTCCAGTTTTTTTAAGTAATCTCCCGGTCTCCAGTTACTTTTATGAATCTCCCGTTTTTTTCGATTCCTTATATATTTACATTAATTTTTAATTATTCGATTAAAAAAAAGTGAAAAATCAATTTTTCGAAAAAGTACAAGCACTTCCGAATGAAATTGAATGAGTGATTTGGTATCTAATGTATGTATGTAAGTGCACTATGTTTCAAATGCCTTTGTTGAAAGAATTTTTTCAATAATAGAATCTTTATGGTCGAATGACAAAAATCGATTAAAAAAAATATAATTATCGACTATTTGCACGACTGTTTTTGAAATAAAACTAACATTTTTTTAGCACTGTAAAATAATTTAGTTTTTCTTACGAAATAATATCCTCCCGATTATTTTACTTATCTCCCGATTTTTTTCTGAAACCTCCCGATATACTGAGGAAAATAACTGGTAACCCTAGTTGTTGGTTGAGGCATTGGTCAGCCCCGGACTGTAGCGCCACCTAAGTAAGTAAGTAAGGCTGGCTGATGAAATGTGTTTTTTTCTGTGCAATGTTTTGAGATGACAATTTTCTCTTGTTTTACAGATTAGACTTTAGATGACCGATTGCAAAACCCTATCATCGCTTGGACGCTGATTCACACTTTTGCCAAGTGCGGGACAATTGAAAGAAGGCCTTATCAACGAAATTCTTCAGTTCGCACACAGGAAACCATTAGCGCTGTAGCTTCTGCCATGCAAGTAAGTTGGGTTAGGTAGCAGTGGCTTCCGGTAATACGAGTACCAGCAGACTTATGCATAGAGAGGCCTATTGTGATACCAAGGATCTTGGGGATGTTGTTCCCCGCTACTCATGAAAACTATTTATAAAGCGAGATAGACTTCTAGGTCACTGAGATCGTTGAAGAAGTATTCTCCTAGGTATAGTTTACTTTTGCGGGAAAGAGCTGGTCATAAACAGAGGAGATGTGTTGGGCTCTCTTCCTCATCTCTGCAACTTCTACAAGTCATTTAAAAGCATGCCGAGCCTAGTTGCATGCTTGCCTAAAAGGCAGTGTCCGTGTGCTGTAGGACACCAATAATCGCGATATATGAAGTCTTTTAAGGGACAGAAGGTAGTTAGAACGGTTTGGAGCCAGTATATTAGGCCCGCTTTCCCATCTGACATTGATTTTATGGGCTGTGTCAAGTTTGAGTGATAGCTTGTAAGTAACAAGGGATGTTTCGACTTCGAATGCAGGGTAGCATTTTCTGTACGTTTTCAGTGTAGCACTGGCGGACATCGAACACATCAGTGCGAATCCAGTGCGCCCTAGTGCGGACATCGAACAAAGCTTCTATTAGCACAAATTCGGTCTGTTTTTTTTTTTTTTTTTTTTTTATATTAGAGTAATAATTCTATTACAATCAAAATAGTACACTTTGGTAAAATTACTTTATATTTATTGGGGAAATGTGTCAATGGGTAAATGGAGGACAAACGAGGACAATTCACAAAAACGGTAGAGGACGCTTCGCGCCAGGGTAAAAAAGGGGACATGTCCTCGAAAAGTAGAACGCCTGGCAACCGTGCGCAAAGGCAATAGTTCAACGCACCTTGTAGTTTATTCAAAACCATGTTACCATCATCGCATAATGTTTCAAAAAAAGAAAACAAAAATAATTCGTCGAAACACATTAAACCACAGGTAAACCATTAACTGCATGGCTTCTTATCAATGAAAGCATTTAATGCTTCCGATAAACGCACGCACAACACAATGCCGCCATGTCGAATGCACCAACGAACCGATACGTGACTTTCGAGTGCAACACATTTGATTCCATTTCCAATGTTCAAAACGATTCCATTTCCTTTGACACGAACATTATCGATGATATCAATTTGTCACTGTCAAAATCATTTACGATGTGATGGTTGATAGACGAACTTACAGCTCAACATTTAATCCCCATCTCGCCCCAGCCAACATCGCGTTCTTCGGTATGAATACATGCTTAATGGTGCAGGTACCTATCCCTGTTGAATTGTCATGCAGAAGTCCTTAACCTGTTTTCTCCCTTTTTTTGGGAAGGGGGGTGGGGGTCTAGAACAGCATTCATGACCTTACAAAATGTGATATGCCCGGGGCGAAGGCATTAAATATTCTTTATGCACTTTCTCCTTGTGCCCGGTTCGGTGTTAGTTCTATTGGCGCATTGCTGTAAGTTTCAATACACACACTTCAAGGTAACTATGGACGAGAGATGTCATGTCATGATAGCGTCATCATCGCACACAGTGAGAAGGGAGCAAAAGGTTCTGTCTTCGAAGAAAAGGTCGAATGGATTATCATTTTTTTTTTGTGTGTGCTCACGTCTGGATGTGTTGGTTCACTTTAATTAAATTATTAAAGAACGAAGAAAAACACACACAACACGATATGTGTTGACGCCATAAGTGTTGAAGTGTATCAAGTTTCCTTGTACCTAGAGTTGGGGTGAAAAGTTTTCGGCCACTGATTCTTAGGAGCTTCACTGGTGTTGAATGATCAGAGGCGGGTACATGAACGCCCTAAGCTCATTTCTTAGCGCGGCACATGTATTGTGAATTCAAAGTTACTTACGAATTGGCAACACTAGGTCCGTTCGTGTACTTTTTGCACTAAATATGGGTTTTCTGTCAAATCTCGAAGAGTGGGGGTAAAATTCTCCCAAAGACAGAAAAATCACGAAAAAGTAATCGAACGCATTAAATACCAAAAAATGAAGAATGTATGTGATGTGACAGTTTTGACAGTTTTCATAATATACCCGAAAGAAATTTCTTGGACTAAAATTCGTAGCATGAGGAAATTTCTTACTCTCTCGTGAGCACTCTCTTCTACGAAAAACTACGAAATTTTTGCGCACACGAACGCATTTTCGTTGTTTTTCGTTATTTATCGTAGATTTTCGTTGTTCTGGGAGGATACGCGAACGGACCTACTTTTTCGAGTGACAACTAATTTAATATTTGACAGCTGATTTGTGCTCAGTTTGGTTTGGCATTTCATCATGATTAGACTAACGGCAACACAACGCTTGCAAATTGTGAACATTTATTGCGAAAACTTACGTGTGCGCTATTTCGTTCGTCGATCTGGCTCATTTTGGCGACGTCAACAAGCGAAATTATCACATTTGGAGTGAAGAAGTCAGAAAAGTTATTGCATCCACAAAAAGTCGCTGTTTGGTGTGCTTTATGGGCTGGGCTGGTGGAATCATTGGCCCATATTTCTTCAAAAATGAAGCCTGCCAGAACGTTACAGTCAATGGAGAGAGCGATCCGAATCAATCCCAGATAACTGACTTTTTCCTCCCCAATTGAATGGCATTAAGGTGTAAGGTGTAAGGTGTAAGCGCTGTGGTTTCAACAAGAGTGTGATGTGAGTGATGTGTGATCAGTTTCGCGTATTGTGAATTGGCCTAGCTCGCATGCTGCACCGAGTTCAGTCCCAGCAAGCACCCAAAAGCTTTTTCACGGTGCCACATCTTTCGAATGTCTGACAAGCCTTCTTTCATTTGTCACGATGAGCTTCTGAACTCGCCGGTCGGTGTCAGTAAGGAACTGTAGGTCACTTCCATCCGTGCAAAAATATAACATGCGCACACAAATGGTTGCGAGAAACAGAACCTGGTTTACACCGAACTGTAACGCCACATAGAGATCGACAGAAGATATGTAAATACACTAGTCTGTAGCGGTAAACTAGAGGCGATGGATGGACTTGAAAGACAACATTTGTCGCGTTATTGTCAATATATGGTACTAGCTGCTCGAACTTGAAATTGAACTTCCAGATTGCGCTTAATTCGAGCCAGCCAGTATTGTCATACTGTGGCGACCGTGGCCGTGGTGGTTAGTGCGTTGGACTACTACGTATGCTGCTCGGGTTCAGTTCCCAGCCCGGGTCCAACACCTAAAAAAGTTTTTCACGGTTGCCACCTCTTTCGAATGTCTGACAAGCAATCAAAGAGTATCATTTGTCATGAGAAGCTTCACAACTCGCCGTTCGGAGTCGGCAAAAAACTGTAGGTCCCTTCCAGTCGTGAAAAAAATAACACGCACACACAAATGGTTGCGAGAAAGCTAGGCTTGGTTCTATATAGGACTGCAGACGCCGTATATTTATTTTTTATTTTTATTGTCATAAGATTATCTTTCCAATAAAGACAATACAGTGGCAGCAATAAATGCTATCACGAATCCTAAGTCAAAATCATCTTTGGTAAAGGAGTGTGAAAGGAACCTCAGCCTCCATGTGAATCTGAACACAATCTGGCTATCATTGGTACCGGGCATGAACGTATGGCAGCAAATGAACGAGCTGGCGAATTAGCAAGAAATTTGCTGCAAAAAGGGAATTTCATCCCGAAAAGAAGAAATGAGTTCTCTGGTGAACCACTATTAAGGCAGCGAAAAACCAACGGATCCGCCAGAAAATTAACAAATACTGGAACGAGCTAGTCACCTGCAAAGCGGACAGATCAATCGTAGAAGTACCAAATAATAAACTAACCAAACGTGCTCTAAGTTCCATTCGGGCCCAATTGTGACTGGATGGTGGGACTCGTAATAGGCACATCAGTTTAAGCAGGGACACGTGCAGATAAAACCTCTTCGATATGGTAATCTGTGCCAACTGCGAAGAGGAGGAGGAAGCGATGCTGTGACATTAAGTGCGCTACAGGAATTGATAGCATCGTTAAATTTGCAAAACGTTGGCAACAACCTTCATAGACCCAAGAACCCACATCACAATCCACCAAGAGCACTATTCCATACACGTACAACAACGATCGTTTTAAGTTTAAAGCTCACCCTCTCCAACCAACCAACCGAGATAAGTTCTTTGAAACCGATGATTATGTAAATATCACAAAAAGGCTGTTTCGGCCAGGACTGTACACCTTAACAAGTTAAATCATTTTTGCCCGTTTTCACAGTACGAGCTTAAGTTTCGATCTAGCGATAAACTCAGGATCAACACGAATTACGTTTTCACAGAGCAGGTTTAACGATAAACTCCACTTAAAAACCGGTTTTAAATTAAGCCACAGCCTTTCGTGGCTTAGGCGTCAATCCAGAGAATACATAGTTGCCGTTAGTGTACTAAAATAATATTAACACTAAAATACATTACAGAAAACCTACCTAAATAACAAAATATTTTGTCTGGCAGTGCTGCTGCGATTGCGATTCTTGTTTTGTGCAAGTAGAGGGTTGATTCTGCTGATATTCGTTGCAGACTTTTTTTTTATAATCTACACACTCTAAAGGGGGTATGAATATACCCTTATAATGTTTACACACAGAGCGAGCACATGAAGGACGAGAACGAGAGACAGACAGATCGACGTACTGGTAGGAAACTCAGATGATAGGTTTCAATTTCAACTAACTCTATGGGTGGTGTCCAGGATAACTGGAGAGTTGTGTATTATTTTTGTACTTGCTTATGATTCACAGGAGTTTTTTCCAGATGTTTCTTATTATAGTTTGTGCGATCAATTTGTTCAGCCATATTCAACATCCTACTGCCAGTGTTATGCCTTCGCAGTAGATTTCGATATTAACTTCTGAAACTGATCAACTTATTTTCATTTCGTGAGAAATAAATGCTTCGAGGACATCTGGATTCGAACCGTGAACCTTTCGCATTACAAGCGACGACGACTACCACTACCCACAGACTTTAGTTGTGTATGAGTGTATCTGTTGACTGTAAAAACGAAATCTTGAGTTTACTTTTGATCCTACACTTAACGTATTTAACACATAAGCCAGTACTGTGAAATCGGGCATTTGTATTTTCAAGTCTGAAAATTTTAGCCCAGACTGTGTTTATTTCTTTTCCTAAGCTTCGATTCGACACTACTTCATGTACAAGAATATTTTTCTGTTAAGGAATCACCTTCTTAATAGACTTTGACTTCATCTCGAAAATTTTATTTACGGCAATGAAATTCGATCCACTTTCATTACATCCAATAAAAAAGGAAATAAACAGCTCAGTCAAAAAAAAAAGGAATTAAATGACCCACTGTGATACCGCCGTAAATTCTGTTTTATTAAGACTCTCATACATCGTTTGAGTCCTTTTTTTATACAGTGGGAACCTCATGCCTTGATTGTTCAACTTCGGCATCAACACCTGACTTGTAAAAATGTTAGCGATTGACTACCGTGCTGGTACTGGGACACTCGCTGAGTTTTATCTCAGTACTCGTATATGGATGTGTTCAAGGGAAAAGATACGAATCTCTTGGTACTATCAACAGAACGAAAAACAAAGAAACGAAATCCTTACAGTTTCCACCTGCCTTTGTTTGAATAGGAAACGAAAACAAAAGACGTTTGTCTGGTTGTTTATTTGGGTGCAGGCACAATGGCACTTGGAGGTAAAAACAAACAAACTCAAGTGTTTGACGACTAAGGAGGGAAAACACGATTTTATTTGCAAATGTTTAGCTCCCACGGTACGAGGAAATTTACGTGTTTCCGCTGTTTTTTTTTTTTATGATTTAACAAAAATCCTTCGCTAATGTTGTTGTCATCCTGTGTTGTTATTTTGACACCGGGTTTCTTGACACGGAACGGAGATTGGATTTTTAACTTTTCTGTACGGAGAAAGTCATTTTCATTTGAGAGCCAGTGGTAGAAAGGACATTTGACATACCGGATGCTTTCTTTTAACAGTCCACAAAGATGCGCTGGGGCCGAATTACCACACCGATTAACGAGTAACATGCTAACGAAATGTGACGGTTTGGCATTAGGTGGCTATCCACGGCATTCGGTAGGATTCACTTAGACTTAGACCAAAGTAGGTCCGTTGTGTTGCCACATGAGCTGATTCTTATCGATGCACTCTTTGAATCATTTTGAGAGTTGGATAAATTTCCATATTTTATTGATATCCTTTGAGGAAATATCTTCAAGGTCTATAAAGAAGTAATTTCCCAGAGGAGAGAGGAGAGGAGAGTGCTGAGTAGCTGCATAGAAGATAATAGGGGGATTCCTCCTCCTCGTCCATGCAGCTGTGACAGAAGTCACACATCCCAACCTGCTGGCGTGTCTGCCTTTTGCACAATGGCCTGTCAATTTGTCAATTTTTAGCAGGCTCTAAGTTTTACGTCGATTTAGCTTTGGCCAAGTCTGCTTGGCGTGACTACACGTATCTTGATACGCTATCTTTCATTAGCATTTTGCAGTGCTTGCGTGAAGATTTTGAGCCTTATGGTTTCTATTGGTATATGGGGTTCACTTTTTTGTGGTAAAATTCCCCAGATTTGTAACTTTTCTGGCTAGTTCGTCTGCTTCACAGCTATGTGTCACAGTATGACCAGGAACCCAACACAGCGTGTACATGCATTTGCTCGGTATCTCCTTTAGAGATGCGCGACAGTGCCTTACGAATTTTGATCTTATTCTGGAATGGAAGTGTCCCGATTGTACATCGATTTAATCGACAACCACTCAGCGGCTTCACGAATAGCCATCACCTCCACCTGGAAGACACTACAGTGGTCGGAAAGTCTTAAGGACAAGTTCAGGCTGCGCTGGTCTGAAAAGATACCCGCTCCTATACCATCACCTGTCTTGGATCCATCCGTGTAGATCTTCAGTGCAGATTTGCCATTTAGACAGATATTTCCTACCCATTCCGGTCGACTGGGAATATTAGTCCCATATTTTGTATTGAAATCTAGGAGCGGTGTCATATAGTCCGTAATTGCTATATTTAGGTTTTTCATTGAGAGTATTCTGGCATGCCCTAAGTTAGAAGGTACGAAATATAAGGTTTCTTTAAGTCGCAACACCTTTTGTGCTGCTATGTCCTTCCGTAAATGTCCAACAGAAGCGTGTTCAACATTGTTTCAAGAGTTACGGTGGCGGTGGTTCGCAAAGTTTCAGTAACGCAGATGTAGGCCGTTCTTTGGATTTGATTGAGTATATTGACGTAGCTAACTGTCCACCAGACAACAATTCCATAAGTAAGTATGGATCTGACTAATCTGAAGACGTATTCCCCATTTACAGCCTAAGGCATTCTTGCACGCATACAAAGCGGCAGCGGATTTGTTTAAACGTTCGAATGCATTCAGTTTCCAGCTCAGTTTCCTATCTAGAACCAAACCAAAGATGATTGGCGTGATATCGAAGCTGAGTTGAGTATCATTTAATTTTGTGAGGGTGACTTTGGGGATGCTGTGCTTCTAAGGAATAACACGAGCTCCGTTTTTGGTTGATTTCAAAGCCGCTTTTGCTGGCTCACCTTGCCAGTTAAGCAAGAGCTGCTTCCATCAAGTCGCTAAACGCTGTCGTTATCTAGCATTTGAGATAAGAAGATACGTTCAACACTATTGCGCTGCGGATTGCCCAATCAAATCAACAATTATGTGAGTCAACTTTGTTTTCTATTTCTGAATTTGGGTTTTCTTTATCTATGTAGGTCCAAACTCAATAAAATTAATATATTAATATTCTGGCTGTTGTTATGGTCAAACTCCCCCCCGACTTGGCAAATAATAAATATTATATCCATAAATTTACTTTGTACTGGGAGCATAACAAAAAATCAAATGATAAGGGGATATGTCAGGTAAGGAGGGTTGTTTGCAGAAAATTTTAGGTCTGTACCAATTTTTAATTAATGTTATCGCGCGTGATGTTAAACCACTCAAAGCACATGAAATAATTGTTTTGTTTTAGTTGAAGAGAATGTAATATTTTTTTTTTAATTTACATACATATTTTATCAAATATTTACTTTTAACCCATTTTGGCCCGGTACCAGTTCCTGTGGACATTTTTTCACGATATTTTCAAAAGTAGCTCATATGGACCCCATCAAACCAAAAATGTTAACAAAACATTTTTCTCTTTAACCGTTTACCTGTTATGACCTGGGTAGTTTACTACCCACTGGGCCAATAAGTATAAAAAAAAAATTGTTTCAAGAAAATCAACATTGCATAAATTAAATAGATAAGTTATAAGTAGGGATAAATAACTATGTACTTATATGTTTGTAGTATATTTTCCGATGCATTTAGAATGCAAACTAGCTAATAATACACTTTATACAAATAAAGGGCGCCTTACTGTGACGAATTTTGCAGCGCTTTTGTCACTAATGCTACCATCGAAATATTGTATTATGCATGTGGATGGGCGATTGCGGTCTGCTCTTAAAACCTCATTAGCTCCAATTGTGGCTTGACATTTCCCGATTTCGTGACCAAAACAAGCAATTCTCATGCATTAAGCATCATGTTGGAAGATGTGTTGACAAAAAGTGGTCACCACTACTTTTTACTGTGAATACCTCAATAATCGCCTACGGTGATTGATGAGCCGTTTTATTTTGGCAAATGTATCCGATCGAACTTCGTGTTGTCTGATTAATGAATAAGTCATTTGATTGATTCAAATATCGACATTGAAAGATTCTTCGCAATTGATACTCAAAATGTATGCTGAATTGACCAGTACATACAATTTCCATGGAGGAAGTTTATGGTATTCATTGCGGAACAGTGTATCCAAGAATCTCTTCAATTCGTGCAGTTTGAATTGAAGCTGTGCATTATGTTGTGCCGCATATTGGTTATTAAATACTTTTATCATTTAGGTAATGCCATCAGGATGGAAAAGAGAAAACAACTGAGATGACGATTTACCACCTAACCTACGACAATGATAGGTAATAAAAGAGCGTTTTAGCATATTTTATACTTGCTTTAGCGGAGTATAATACCCAATAGCTGTGATATAGATTAAATTCTGGCTGCTTCAGCATCCACTTCCACGTTAAGAATACTCAAAGATACGTTATTCTGACAATGATTAAAAGGTGGCTCCAATCTGGTCTCCGACTCTGCCTCATGAGCATGTAAACCACCCTCCTCTAAATATTCTAGCTCCAAAGTTCCACCAAAATCTATTAAAAGGAGTGCATTGTCGACTTTTGAAGGTACATACACAACATTTGCGTATTCCGTTCTGTGCACCTTATTGACCACATAATCTTCTTCATCAGGTGACTAAAGCAAGGCCATAATCTCCTCCATTTGCATTGTTGTTGTTTTAATCTATGATATCTACTAGTACGCCATTTGTTATCTTGACTAAATACTGAATCTGGATGAATCACCTCGAAATGCGGAACAAATAAATAACCAAAAAAAACGGTCATTTCAAATTGTTTCAATGTTATACATGACTTGTCTTAAAATGAAAAAATTCTTACATATTGGCCCGTTGGGTAGAAAACTACCCATCAATTTTTGAACGTTGATCTGTAAGGTCTGATACACGGAACACATAAAGTAATGATACAAATGTTTAGTACTTTATATTTACGTCATAGAATAGACATTATATTTTATTGTTTATATATTTATAATATTTTTTTTTTTTTTTTTTGTAAATGCTTTTTTGAAGCCATTTTAGGCCCCAATCATAGTGTTAAAAGAGAGGGGTGGGGGGAAGATTGAAAAACAAAATGGTAACTAACACTACTAAAATTACATTTAAATAGAAACATTTTACAAACAGTCATTAGTCCTCTGGAGAAAAAATTATAAAAATCTGGGTAGAAAACTACCCACTCGGGCCAAAATGGGTTAATGGATGGGTGCGACTTGGTAGGCTGCTAAATTTCTTAATTCAAAAAACAGAAAAAGGCGCGTGCTATGTCAATGTGAAGAATTTATTTATCTACTACTAAGTGCTGATCACTAAAATAAATTGAAGATGATGTTGATTTTAAAATTTACTTAAAAAAACATTTTTTTTTTTATTTATTCTTTGCTTTTTGAAGGTTTTCTATTAGGGTCCATAGCAGTAACGGTGATTAAATCTAAAATTATATTGTTTTCATGCAATAAAGTTAACTTAAAAATAATTAAATTTAATCACCCAAGTTTTCATGCACTTAAAGTGGAATTTTGTGTTTTAACTGTTGCATAACTTAGTTATAATTATTGTAGGTGGGGCAAGAGTCCTCACTAGATTTCCTGAGGCAATAACTTTATTTGCAAATAAAAATAATTAGATCTGTTGGTTGATTATTCTCCTCAGACTTTTATTATATTACTAGCTGATGTACCCGCTTCGCTGCGCATACAAAAATATTCTCTTTGTATGTAGATATGTGTATTTATAATAAATTGTCTAATGGAAGGAGACTTCCAGCTAAATGCTACACTTGTTCTTGCACCTTAAAATTTGGCATAAATACTTGATTCACAATTTGCTTAGCCTGGATAAAGGATAGGTCCATAGGTCCAATTCTAACTTTTCCGCTTTCTTAAATATTACAGCACGTTCTTCCCGCCAAAACGTCAAAACATAATACATACATTTGTTTGTATCTGTTCCAATCCCTGCATCTACTTATCATAAAGAAATTGCAACCAAATTTATTCAGTTATTGAATTAGAGATGATCGAGCAAGTACTATACATACATAGGTATATGTTAGCACGAAGCAATCCCAATCACTTATGCTACACGCATGTATCGCATACACGCATACCCGCTGCCGCTGGTGCATTTACGGTGGCAATGGTCTCCACTGATCGTTGTTGCGAAAGCATGCAAACAATATTTCTTAATGTTATTACTTTTCTCACAGAGAATGTACAAAGAAGATATGTATATATACCAAATTCTTTGTTGTGAAATAATCTAAACAGATATTTAAATTTTATTTTAATACGTTATTTATGAACTAAGATAGAGCGAGATAAATGCCCAAAAGTAAAATATAAACTTTTCTTTTTCTCATTTAGAAGTTAGCAAGAAAATGGTAGTACATATAAGCCATTTTTGGTAGGTACGATCAGATTCTGACTAACTTCTTTTTGGGGGATTTTGAACTTCATTGAAGTTCCAGTAGAAAGAATTTTTCTGGCTAGCAAGGTCTTCAACAAAGAAATGGATGTAAAGTATATCTGTCCATGTAGATTCCAGTTCCGAAAGGCAACGTATCAGCTAATTTTAAAATCATTTTCCCAACGACCTCAATAAAGTGAAGACGCCCGAGGTATCACATACATATGAACAAGAACATACCAAGAACAAGAATCTAATTTTTTTTTTGAAGAATCGTTAAAATATAGCCTATTTGTGCATTTTTCTGAAATGTAAAGAGTCACGATATTGTACAAAAAAAAACAATGCTAAGCTAATTAATAAATATAATTACCTCTTCTATGAAATGCCATCACGACAGCTGGCTGAAAGCACAGCTTTGAACTAAAAATACACAAGGCTGTGCGTTATTAAAAAAACAGAAATTGTCCTACCTACATAGATGTAACCTCAGGCTTACTTCATAATATTCGCTTGGACCCAAAATACAATTAAATAAACTAAAATATTATATGTAATGAGGTTATGTTTATTTAGAACTGTTTTCCAAGAAGTCCCGAAGAAGATATCGCTCAAGTGGCCACTGTCAGAGTTGATGCACATTTGGGCAATTCCATAGTAACAGTGAAAGCCTCTTTCGATCGGGTAATGTCTATTTTCAACATTTGCTCTTATATGGCAGATAGCTGCTCTGGTAATAAGAAACCTCCAAAAATGTCGAAGCATGTATTCGATTCCATGTATTTAGATTCAGCTCAATTTTCTGAGTAACCCTGATGACAAATCTAGAACTGAGATATGAGATAATCTCAATAAATTGTAAATTTATGGGGACTTTTCCATTTGCGGAAATATGACATAATACAATTTTTGTTACAAAATTTCTATGACTAAGACGATGATGTTACCAATGACGAGAAGACTGCGTGTCTTCGAGATCTCTGAGTGACCACCAATTAGCAAGAAATGCCTTGGAATCAATTTTACAGAATTTTAAAATCAAATTCCACTGACAACTGCTGACGTTACACGATTTATTTATTTATTTATTTTATTTTTTATAAAAACTGAGATAACACAGCCATGTCAATCTAATGGCAACATTCTGTTGGTAGTGGAGTTCATCAAGCTTGAATACTAAAACTTTATTATTAACTTTCAAGTGTTGCTTCCGAAAACTAGGTTAGCTGGTACCTATTTTAAATATTCTCAAATACCGTAGGTAATAAGCAGGGATAGGATTTTGTTGACCTAAAAAAGTAAAAAAAGGCAACACAAAAGACTTAAAAAGGCAAATAAAAGGCATTTATTAAAAAACAAAAAAAAGGAACGTAAATGCACATTTAACTATATAGTAGAATTGAACTACCAAGAGCTTTTTGAAATTTTCTGGTAATAATCTTCTCCGGTTGTCTCTTAGAAGCGCCTTAAAGGAGCTAAATGACCTTTCTATTTAAAGCTTTCAACATTATTTACATCAATTTTTGACGGTACTTTCTGGAAAATATTATTTAATTTCTATGGTGGGCGGTACAACGAGTATAAGTCAAAAATTTCCATTTTTCAATAAACCTTCTACTACGTCACATACAGTAAGGCTATTTCGCACTGCTTGTTTTAACCATTTGTGCGTGCAATAGACCGATACAGCTTTTACCAAACATGATATATACAATTTCCAATCGAATGATGTACAAATTTTGACCAAATTTTGACTCATACTGGTTCTACCGCCCAACATAGATTTGTCGGAATACGTGTACATGCATTTTTATTAATGCACAGAAGCAATAAAAATTTTCAAACCAAAGCGGGTAGATGTGTACAAACATACATACATATTACATATGTACATAATAGATCAGTAATCGCAGGGCAG
Source organism: Brachyopa scutellaris (assembly GCA_949775065.1). Classification (NCBI taxonomy): domain Eukaryota; kingdom Metazoa; phylum Arthropoda; class Insecta; order Diptera; family Syrphidae; genus Brachyopa; species Brachyopa scutellaris. Next base: position 144,396,100 of record OX459112.1, on the reverse strand, counting down.
GTACACTTTTGGGGGCGGCAAAAAAGGCAAAAAAGGCAAAAAAGGCAAAAAAAGGCAATAATGGTATAAAAAGGCAAAAAAAGGCAAAATAAAATACGTATATTTGAAATCAGAAGGACATGAAACGAGTTTGTGTGAATGCGATACTATCTTCCGACTAAGCAAAATCCTATCCCTGGTAATAAGGCAATCGAAGAGTTTAACATTAGTCGGCCACAGCAAACAGGGAAGTTCAGGAATAAGTATAAACTAGTGTACCAGTGCGATGAATCTCGCATGCAGAAAAACCCTATACCCGTGGGTATAGGTAATAACTTTACTCATATGCACTTTTTCAAAATTGTCTATACTGATGAACAAAGCTCAGTTGATAAGCTTTCGATTAGTGCTACTTACTTAGTTGGCGCTACAGCTCGAGGTGAACCTGGGCCTGCTTCTCGCAACCATTTGTGTGTGCGTGTTATATTTTTGCACGAATGGAAGGGACCTACAGTTTTTTGCCGACTCCGAACGACGAGTTGAGAAGCTCAATCATGACAAATGATACTCTTTGATGCTTGTCAGATATTTGAAAGAGGTGGCACCGTAAAAAAAACTCTTTTGAGTGTTAGACCCGGCCAGGAGTTGAACCCGGGCAGCATTGCATGGTAGTCCAACGCACTAACCACCACGGCCACGGCGATTAGTGCTAGAATCATTAAAATCGGTGTAGAAATGAACCCTCAGGAGGAATCACAAGCTCTTGCGCTAGCGATTTAATTATATAGATAGATTGTTCAGTCTCTTCTTCTGATATTTTTGTATGACAGTAAGGCGTTGGTGCTAGCGTTCACTCCGTTACGTCTGACGGACGGATGCATCCTAATCTAACGGAACCATCACCCAAAAAGATCATACAACAGTTGCAAATTGTTACAACGCACGCGAAAGTTCAAACCAATCCAATATTTTTAAGAGAGTATCTAGAAATGATGGAAGCCTACAGTTCATGCATAGTGCTCCTCATTTCTGAAACGGGAAGTTACTGTTTGGACAGTGGCTGACATAACGTAAACCAGTACAGCCTTGGTAAAAAGTATGAGGCAGCCTTATCTTTGAACGTTACCGACTTTTAGTTTAAAAAAACGGTTCTATACCTTAAAAAAGGCGTTGATTTTTTGAAAAAGATATCCGGTGTACTGTTCACATTAAGTCATGTCTTTGAAGTGTAAAATGCCAATATCCAGGGATTCAGGTTCTATCTGAGGAAGGATGGGATGTTTTAAACACAATCGCCAAAGAATTATAGCGATTATGTTGGGCGGTTTATTCCTGCCTGAAACGCTGCTGATGACATAGGAAGAACGATTTCGGCTCAAACAGCGAGAAGAAGCTTAAAAGAAGCTGAATTAAGAAGTTCAAAGCGTAGAAAAAGCCGTACAGTAAATAATACAAACATTTTACGAAGGCAGATTGGGCAAAAGTATTGTGGTCCGAAGAATCTATCTTCGAGGTATGTTTTGCTTAATGTCGAACTATATGTTTGTGAGTAGAGTTTCAATTTTTTTAATTTCTTAGTTTGCCTACTACTAAAATTTTCTAAATTAGCATTTTATCAAATATTTTCAGGTATTTGGTATCACTGGTGCTATGTTAGGCGAAAGGTAGGAGAGGACTGCATCATGCAAGTGCGGGTCTGTGTCGCGAGTATGGACAGGTGACGTAAATATAATATACATATCTACATTCTACAATGTTTGCTAAAAGATTGTATTATTGTCATCAGTGGTATCGGGATGGAAGGAAAGAAGAAACAAAAAAACAATACAAAAATCAAATTAATGCCCGTATTCTGGCATACCTCTGTGATGCCTCATAAGTCACAACAACCTCACAAGATCGTGGTGAGTCACAATTTATGAGGTTTTCGTATTCTAACCAAAACCTCACAAGTTGTGAGCATCACTAGAACTGTCAAAATTGTGATGTCCGAATGAGCAGTTCACAAGCCGATCACAAGAGAAAAATAAAGAATCACATATTGTTAAATTTGAAAAACAAATGGAAGAAGTTTTGATTTTGCTGCTTGAGAGTAAAATGAACAAAAAAGAGGAAAGGTAATAAAATATATTCATTTCTTGTTGGATAGTATACAAATGTAGTTAATATGATAATAAAATAATATTTTGACATGACATTGAATTCACCACACCATGGTAACTATTCTTGGGTGTTTTCTTGTGATGTGGTGCTGAGCTGATCGCTCACAAGAAACCTTACAAGAGAAGCATCACAATTTTCGCATCGCACTGACATTCATGAGTTGTGACCACATCACAGTCAGAATAGGGGCATAAAGAAGCAATATTATTTTTTTTTGTGTGTTAGACCTCCCTAGGTGGCGCTGGGGTCATTTTTTCCCCGAAAATTCTTATTTATTTAAACTTAGTGTGGGTGACATAAGGAAGGAAATAGGCTGCCCGCTAGGGGGCGCTGGAGTCAAGTTATTAAAAAATTCTGTATTTACTGACCAAAGTGACTCATTTTCACTTTCACCTTTGGCTACTGCAAAAAGATTATATTACAAAATCTGGACCCGATAGGTAGCACTGGAGTCGAGCTATTTACCAATTCTATATTTTGGGAAACACACAAACAAAAAAATAAACAAAAACAATCCAGATCTAATGGACATATTGTCTCTGTCATGTTGAATGGTAAAGATTTTCATCAAATTCTCAACTGCAAGACGTCTTCCCTCTTAGGGGCTCTAATAATTAAAGGCTCTAATAATTAAAGAATTCTTGCACCGGATAATCACCTGTGGTGAAAAGTGAAGTATGTACAGAACTAGGTAGTGGTGGGATGTACATACATATTATATACAAAATACATCCCCAATTAAACTCTTCACCTAGAACTCAGTACAAAAACACAGTACCTACAAAAACTCATAGGTATATCTGGTATTGGAAATTCTTCCCCATCCACAGTAGGCCTGATGTTTCAGCCCATCTAAAGTCATTTAGCTACCAGAAAGTCATCTGATACCAAGCAAAAGACTATGAAATCCTTTAAAGATATTATTGGGTTAAAAATTCAGAAATTCTTAAAAAAATAAATACTTGACTTTTGACATCGGAAGGGCGTTGTACGCCTTATTTTTTGATTAAAGATAGCTACTATCAGTAAAAAATATTATGCTGTTGTTTATTCACACTTTAAAAATTTGGTGAGATTCAACAAGGTTGGTCGAATTTGGCGGCTTTTGTTTCTACCCATAACCACATTACCTAATTTGCCTAATAAGTAACGCGACTAATTTAGTACACGGAGGACACCGGGCGGGACAGCTAGTCTTCTATACTCTTATTATAAAGAGGAAAAGTTTGTATATAAGGGGTAATCTCTGGATCTACTAAGCCGATTTGAAAAATTCTTTCACTAATAGAGAGCTACGCTATCCCGAACGGCTATAGGCTATTTTTTCTGTTTATTTTAGGAAACATAAAAAAATAATTTTTTCCACCTATTTTATTTTGGCGGCTTTCATTTCTATCTTAAGCCAGATTACCAGATGAATTTATCTGCCATGTGAGTAACATGTCTGTTTGTGTAAACGGGCGAAGCCGGGCGGGACAGCTAGCGTATTATATTTTGAATTGGCATTTATACAAGTAAAAGTTCACATTGTGTTGAAATTTCTGTAATTTCAACATAACTCAAAACTTATATTTTATACAGTTAATCTGTTGAATACAATCAGAACTATAGATAAGTAATACTGCGGGAAAATTTCCAGATGTGGCGAAATGATCACACTACCATTCCACGCATGACGTTTCAATCCCCACTAGGTAATATAAATTACATATTTGATTTATTAACTACTATATAGTATATAGTTACATCCCCTTATTTCGTTATCAGTGGCTTTTCAAGATAATAACAAGATAAGATACTGAAAAGCTAGAAAAAAATAACAAATCTTTCCGTATTTGGTACATTTTTGGGCACCTACACATAACATAACTCATTCAAATGAGATAACAATAGATATGACATTGTTATCTTTATCTGCAAAGTATCTAAAGCTTAACAAATGAAAAAAGAAGTACGAGAGATTTTTTGTTTTATTTTTGGACACCGGTGAAAGTTTTCGCTTTTTTTTTTACTAACGAACTTCAGTTGCATTTAGAATGCAGTCCAAATGGCATAATCCACACGTGTAACACTTTCGGTTCCACTGTCAGTATCGAGTCACTGCCGATGCAGAGTACCTTTCGATAGCAGCAACAGCTTAAAAGGTTCAGTTTACCCATACGACGCGGCTTTGTTTTATGCGTTTTTAATAGTCGGGGAGTAAAGCGGGGGTCTTAATGTTTGTATGCGCGGCACCAAAATGTTAATGAGACGCAGCAGCGTTGTTCTCAATTTTCTCGTTCTATCTACGAGTATTTAAGGTTTAGATTTCACTTTTTTCTTCCATCCAATTGGATTGTTTATGTATGCCTACATAAGTCGAAGGAATTTAATCAATTATAATAGTCGAAGGCGGTAGCCCTTTGATTTTTGTTTCCCAGTATGGATAGGGTACTCAACTCATACTTTAGACCGACATTTTATCTGGCTGATTACAATGGCATAACTGGTTTCTATAAGGAAGTATAAGTACCTACGTCTTATAGGAGCTGCGGTTACAAACAATTCGAATAAAAATATCGAATCGGAGCTTGATCTGCTTGCTGGTTAAAGCAATCACGGCACTTAAAAAGTAAGCACCACCACTTTTACATCAGTATGATAAGATTTATAGTTTTTCTACCAAGAATCTAGATGCCAATTTATTCAATCTAGATACACAATTGAATAAGGAATTTACGCCACTTAAGCTAGGCTTAGTGTTGAGAGACTCTTACATATATTAAAACCTTATTAGAAGTTGCGTCGATATAATTTAAGTATTATGAATGAGGCTTTCCAATGAAGATGTCATGGCAAATAGATGCGCGCTGGAAAATGGTAACAAAGTGGACGTTCAGGTGGCGATTGCTTTCTCACCGAGGTTAACCAGATCGAATCATTTCTAAAGGATTATAATTACAATTGTGTTTATTAAATTTTTCGCATTCCAAACCCCTTACTTAGTTGGCGCCACAGCTCGAGGTGAACCGGGGCCTGCTTCTCGCAACCATTTGTGTGTGCGTGTTATATTTTTGCACGAATGGAAGGGACCTACAGTTTTTTTTACCGACTCCGAACGGCGAGTTGAGAAGCTCAATCGTGACGAATGATACTCTTTGATGCTTGTCAGACATTCGAAAGAGGTGGCACCGTGAAAAAACTCTTTAGGTGTTAGACCCGGCCAGGAGTTGAACGTGGTAGTCCAACGCACTAACCACCACGGCCACGGCGACCACCAAACCCCTTGGGAATGTAAATAAACTTGAGGGCCACAGGGAGGCCATCTATGGCCGGTATTTTTTTTTTTATAAAGATGTCAAGGTCTGCCTATTAAAGTCATGTGAATCTTTCTTAATCATTGCAAAAATGTTTTAGAACATCGATGCATAGAGTTAGATTATTATCGATCATCGATGTTCAATATCGATGTTTTTCCAACATCGCTCATCCCTAGTATGTATTTTAAGTAACATGGTATTTTTTAGACACGGGTGAAGCCAGGCGGTAAATGATCAACTGGCCGGGTCAGAACTTAAAAAAAAAAATGATCGTCAACAATTTGTATGTTAATTTGTTGTCGCACTGTACGGACACGACAGGCAATTAAATCGTTCCAAACTACCTTACCTACTGAAAATGCCAGCCAATTTCATAATGTCAAACTAATGAAGAAAGTACTAGATTTAAAAGCATCTTGTGTGATCGCCATGTTTATACAAATAAGGATTTCGTAAAACAACGTAACACAAGTTGCTCCTAAATCGTCCCCTAAGCGCACCATACACACTTCAACTCAATCGTCAACTCAGTCGCTTGTTGGTGAAATAAACCCATGTGTGGCGTAGTCAAGTGATCGATTTGACGGTTGACGAGTTTAGGAAAAATCAAAAGATTTCAACTCTGTTGAACTGTGTGTGGGGAAGTCATTTGATTTGCTGTCAGATTGAGGAAAATTTGTAATAGCCCAGTCGCGGATGGCATGCATTCCAGAACTAGTTCTAGAAGTACTTCTAGCAGCACATGTAAAAAACCGGCCAAGTGCGAGTCAGACTCGCGCTCAAAGGGTTTCGTAGTTTTAAGACTAGTTACATACATATATTTTGTTTAAATAACTGTTTCGTTTCATTAACACAAAAAACGAAAACGACCCACCTCTATATTCACTTTACAAACTTATTATCAGTAATATTATTCACTATGAGAAATTGAATAAACATTAAGAACGCGGCTGAGTGTGTAGCTGAGTTCAGGGATCTCAGGTTCGTTTCCTGGCAAAATCCGTATTTTTATTAATTTTTTTTAAATTTTTTTTTTTGTATGGCAGCACAGTTTTGGGTAGCCTTTAATTTTTCCAAAATTATTGTTAATCGAGTTTCATTGAAATTGGTCTAGTACTTTACGTGTTAATCGATTGAGAAATTGAATTTTTCGACATAAAATTGAATTTTTCGACTTGAATTTCTCAAAAACTATACAACTTACGAGACTCGTTATATTTTTCTTCAAAAATATGGTTAATCACCTACGAACTATGATTTTTTCATATTTTTGACTTAAGTAGTTTCTGAGAAAAAGTTCTGGTGCTTTTTGTGTGATATTTTTCACACATTTTTGTCAATAACTCCCAAAGTTTCTAACGGAAAAAACTGAGCAAAATATTTTTGGAATCTTTCCTTTCGAATGATTTTTTTCTTTCAAGTTCATATTTTACCCACCCTGTATAGTTGTTTCACAATATTTTTGAGTAATATTTTGTCCATGTATGTGGACCACTTTAATGTATAAGTGTGCCTTATTTCAAGTTTCTAGGAAGAACGCTGCTTGATGTTTTTATCGTGACAGACATTTTGAGTTAGAGCGAACTTATAATGGTTCCGTATTACCATATGGGTACGGAACCCTAAAAAGGCATTAAATTTAGCATGCAATGCATGTCATAGGACGGAAGCGATCGCCTCTCCACTCTGCAATACTCAGAAGTTGTCTCAGAATTACTTCTCGAACACATTACAAAGAAGTAGTGCATTCATGGCTTTTTTGCACTTCCCAGATATTTTCATAATTTTCAAAAAAAAAAAAAAAAAACTATTTTTGGGGTTATTTTTTTTTTAACTCAGTTGAAAATCTATAAATCAGAGTTTTATAAAAAATCATTTTACATAGCATATACCTAGAACGTTTCAAATACAGTAGATTCCGCTTTATTGGGACGGCGGATAATCGGGACAGCCGCTTAACTGGGACAAATGGTCAAGAACAGAACAGAAGAGAACAGATTGTTCTTTTACTTGATTGTCACATCGCATTATTGGGACAGCTGCTTAATTGGGACAAAATCGGTCTGGACCGAAGTACTGTACTTTGAGTTTGAACCGAGAACATAGCATATCCGCACGAAAAATCTTCAATCAAATGTTTGCGATTGGCATTGTTAAACAAACAAACGCAAATTTAAATGCGACAAGCAGGCGACTATCATTAACAACGGGGTAAGATCATTTTACAGAATAGTATTATTCTTCACTTGTTCGGTAATGCCTTCCATTTCACTAGTTCTAGGTTCGATGAACAGTATTGCATTATGGAAGGACTTCTTTTATAATTGAAACATTTCATTGCCTGTAATGCGGCCTAATTCTATGTTCACTATTTCTAGAAGTAGTTCCAGAGGTAAGGCCTTGCAAAACCGCGACTGGGATGACTTTAAACGCACACGTAAAGAAAATTCTAGATTTTGTGGCATTTTATACCAAGTCTTTCAACTCAGTTGCTACAGTGTGTGGCCGAATATGAATTTAGTTGTAAACTCAATTGACAATTGAATTGAATTGTGTATGGGTTGCTTTAGTCCGTATCCGATAGGGTCAGAGTAGGTAGGTAGAAGTGGTGGTTTCAGTGGAAGGGAAACCCAAATAGCGCACAGGGGCGCCGTATTGTTACCATAACCACAGGTGACCCGTTTAAACGTATGTAGGTTGTGATATTTATATCCAGCCTGTGAAGTTTTAGAAGAGGATCAGTACTTCTCCAATCCTTTTCTGGGATATCGCTTTAAGGTGATTGAGGAATGGTTTACCCAGTATGCGTTGCCTGGCTCTCGCTAGAGCTGCCCATTAGAACAGACAATGAATAAGCGACTCCTTTGCCATTTTCATCCTTGCAACTTTGGCAGAAAATGTTGTGAGGGATCGCTAGTTTGGCTGCATCATCCCCTATTGCCCAGTGCCCTGTACTGACTGCAACTACTCTTGCCGCCTTGCGATGTCTACGAGAGTTCTTTGTAGCAGCTAATTTGTTTTTGACCTCTTGTAATTTGCCATGTCTTTCTCGATATGACACAATTTGTCAGATTGGTCTACCGGCTGGTTTTAAGCAGTGTGAGAGTATATAGCCCTTAACAGCACGTATAGGAATAGGATAGGATCAATCGCTTCGAAGATCTGATGAAAGATAATACAAAACGGACTTTGAAGGATCAACTCGCTATCTTACGGGGCACTGGTCACCCAGAAAATGAGACTATCAAATTCTCTGTGAATGGACTGCTGTAGCGTAAGGTAGACTACTCTATCTGCAAAGATCACTTCTGACCTGTAGTCTAACAAAAACCTCAAAACATTTCTGGGTCAAGTGACAAAGGCCAACACTTTCGTACAGTACTCGTATAATAAGCGTGTTTTTTAATGGCATATGAATTACTTCTTCATGGAAAGTTCACGATCTAAGACCTGGCAACTTGGAATCTTGTCGGCCAACATGAAAAGAAAAAAACTCTTTTTTAACTTGTTGTCTTTATAGGCAACCTTTTTGGCAACAGCAATGGTTTTGTATCTATATCTGGAAACTATGTAGGTTAGGTAAGATTTATATGCACCAAACGAAAGGTAAGACCTCATGATAAAAGTATTTGGCAAGTCAGACGTCATTTGACTAAATGGGTAGTAAATCTCTCACTATCATGAACTAACTTAACTGGAATTGTATATTTTTGATAAAATTAATTATTAAAAGCTGTAAAGGCTTTTGGCTACATACCTCTAATTATCGCAAAACAAAAACAAAATGATTGATTTTACTAAGTACATTATGTCTACATATGTGTAGTACTTATCTCAGATCTATGTTACATACAACGAACTTTTTTAATTTTTTTATTTTTCTGTGATTACCAATCAATTTCACCATGTGGCGAAATGTTCTCTTTGTGACCAAATTATAACATGACCAAATTCTAATGACACTTCACTTTTTGAGTGTTGTCAAAATGAAGGAGTGGCCAGGTGCCAGTCACGTAGTGCCAAACGCCTGTGCCCTCACTTCACTGTCACCTTCACTCACAACAACAAGAAAAATCCGATCGAGTCCTATCATGAACAAACTCTTCTGTGAAAGGTTTCCCATTCAGCAATCTGATTAACATTGCTGGCAAAGTTAAAATTTCTCCCGGAATTTACTCACGATAACACTGATTGTAGAGCCTAGCTCTACTCTCTCTTTGCTCTTGGTTTTTACTCGGTGGTGGTGCAGTCCTTAAAATATAAAATTCCGCCATACGGAAACACTTTTTAAAATTCGAAAAATGTCAAAATCAACATTTTGAGTTCCGTTTCTATGAAACGTTCTATCCTTTCGAGTGAGGATCATTCCTCTGTAAATGAGAACTCAAACAGTCACTACAACTTACAAACAAACAAACCTCTCTGCTGACAGCTAAAATCAGCTAACAACTACAAAAGTCCAAAATGACCATCACCAACCAATACTAATAATAATAAGCCTTCCCGTTAGAGAGACGATGCGTCAGAATACGTTATTCATAAGAATGTTAAATAGCTGAATTCACCTGGGTAGAATGTGTGCGTGTGTGGTAGCGGTTTACGAGCACACTGTTTGGTCGACCGTCTAAGAGTTCGGAAGTATTTAGTTGGAGAGTCAAAGAAAAAAGGACGAAAAATACGTTTTTACAGAGAGACAAAATGTACTGTGAAAGTGCAGTGAGTGTGCCGGAAATGCACCTTCCCATCTAACCCTAAGGAGATAGCCCCTTATAGACAGCAAAGACAACGTTCTCAGAAGCTGAGAGGTTAGTACAAAGTGAACAAAAAGTTATTAATTTATCGGTTCGTGCGCATTTTAGTTAGTTTTCTCCTGAAAATTTAACAATCTGAACCGTGCCTAAAAGTGATCCAAACCTATTCCGAATGCCATCTACGCATCTTTACTTAAATTGGTAATTTTATTAATTACGCTCGATCAATTCATTTGCTTCCGGCCATCTAGTGTTCCTTAAACATCGATAGTCAACACTTGTATCGTGTTATCGATAGCTATCGATTGGTTTTATGAAGAAATAAAAACAACGCTTGTTAATGTACATTTAATATGCGTAGGAAAATCTTTACAAGTAAAGGCTAGTACGGTGCTCAAATTTAATTTAAGCTAAAAATACCATCGTTTTATTTTTGAAATAAGTGTTTATTTAAAACGTTGGTCTTTAACCTTTTTCGGCGTTCAGTTCAGACATTATTTGGCAAGCTTTCGAGAATATTCTCTCTGAGGGAACTGACGTTGCTGTTATGCAAAGGAATATTATCGCAACTTCCTTAAGCCTTGTTTCTGACTTCTCCTTACTTACTCATAATTTCGTAATTTATAACAAATTAATCCAAATGTGACACACGGGTCTGTCAGCTCTACCCAAAGAAAATGACAATCGCACGTAAAAGATCATAGCATTAAGTTTATTATATCGTGGAGGATTCCCCTTATACTTACTCTGTGCCTGGCATAATCACCACCAACAGAAAACTTTGTTTTCGGTAACTTTATAAACGGTGTGCTGGAGAGTGCATTCAGTACAATAAAATAATGTATTTAGCGGTTTACAATATGTGAATAGAAAATTACGAGTTAATTCTGGTTACTTGCGATAGTTCCTAAAACCATCGATGTTTCCGATAGTCATTCACTATCGATAAGTATCGATAGACTATCGATGTTTAAGGAACACTAGGCTATACCAAGGGTGTGCCATCTGGTGGTAGCTTTTTAAATTAAATTATTTTTTTTTTTTGACACTGACAGCTTTTTCGGTATCAAAAATTTGATAGAAACCCAGTATCATTATCTCCGCGGTACGAAGTGATTCGTTTTACGCTTTGCAGAGTTATTGGAAGCATATTTTCAAAGTGAGTGCTGTGTTTTGTGGATATATTGCAAATGTTGAAAAGAAATTTCGGTCCAAATGAGGCACCAACCGCGCCTGGTAGCCGTACGCAAGTTTGTGAAAAAAGTTCATGTGTTACTCAGCCCAGAATATTGCTGCTGTTGACGATAGTGGAATGGTGGCAATTTAAGTATCTTCGAAGATAAGGACAGCAACAACGTTGCGGTCAAAAGGTGACGAAATTAACTTGGACGATCTTTAGTTCCAGCAAGAGGGCGCTACGTACTATAGACACCTCTTAACGATGCTGTATGGACTCCACGGAGGTGCGATGACTTTTTTCGTTGCTAAATTCAGAACTCTTAAAACATCGATGTCAATTGAAGAGAATTCTTGTGAATGTAACTCGTGCTAAATGGATGCTCCTCGTAGTACAGCGTGATCGTATGTTAGACATGAGCCTTTAGCTATAAATCCAGTAAGAAAACTTCGTCTCTAAGCTTTGTGCTTCGCAAAAATTTAGAAAAAGCTCCCCGTTGTCAAGAATCCTACATGCATCTACATGATCATTACAATATTCTTCCCGTTATATAATTCGTGAAGCTAAAAAATTGAATTTCGTCATTTTACGTCTGTTGAGTGTAGGAAATAGGTATAAATCCACTGCTCTTTTATAAAGTTTTGGTTCAAACTGCGTCCATTTTACTGCGTTAAAAATAAGGCAAGTAACATTCTAAACAGTTCTGGTAATATTTAAAACCTTATCTGTGGGATTTCATTTTAAAAGTACAGATGCCAAGAGGTAAAAGTTTGAGTGATGGTGAGCAGGCTCAAATAAAAGCCTATAATGATTGTTGGCTGTCAAATCGAGAAAGTGCGAAAAAGTCAAAAGATCACAGGGTGTTGTTGGAAGGTTTTTTAAATTTGGGCGACAGATATAACTCCAAAAGGCGACCTATGTATTCCAAAAATCTCCGAACGGGTTAAGCGGACCATTATTAGAACTGCCTGGGAAAAGAAGAAAAGTTCAGCAAATATCGTCCAAGATTTGAACTTACCGATCACTTCTCGACGAGTCCGACAAATTTTGCACAACAGTGAAACACTTAAATGGGTTAAACGGAAGCCAAAACCTGCACTGAAGGAACATCACAAAACTTAAAGACTTCGCTAAAAAATATATGTCTTGGACAGCGAGTTGGATGGTCCCGATGGCAATCAGTTTTATTGGCACGACCTGCGTAAAGACCCGGAAACTTGTTGGAGTCGAAATTTTGGAGGAGGATCGGTAATGGTATGGGCAGCATTTTGTCATATGTATAAGACACCCATTTGCTGGATTTCGACAAAAATGAACTCTTCCAATTATGTATATCGATCTCCTCGAAGAAGTTTTATTAGAATTTGGTGAGAGCACATTCGGCGGAGTGTGGATTTTCCAGCATGACTGACAATGCAGCCATCCATTCTTCTCGTCAAACTCACGGTTGCCAGATTGGGCGATTTATCGTATTTTGGGCTATCTTTTTTCAAAAATTACGATAAAAATTCCAAAGCTAGTAGCCCAATGCAATTTGGGCTACAAATATTTTCCATTTACGATCTTGGGCGACTTTTTATTTATTGTGAAAATTCTTTAAAAAAGACATACAAATTTGATTTTAGTGACGCGCATTTGGATACAATTTGAGATATGCTGTGGTGAATTGCTGATCGCCTTTAGAGTATCTTTTGATCACCTCGGTATTGGCCCCTATAGTTGGTTAATAGCGGTTATTGTCGTAACTTGAGAACTAATGAAAACTCAGGCAGTAACGCCGAAGATAGCTCAAATAAATTCTGATTTTATTCTACGATTCCACTTCACACATTTTCGTCACTCGTGCTTAGTTTGTAAATGTGTGCTTTACAGTTTACAGTGGTGGTTGATACACCACAATACGTACTGACCAACGCAACGTGATAAATGCTGCAGGTAAGCTGATTTTTAGAGATAGGTACTGGTCATTTTGCTATGCAGTTACTATCTCTACCAGTAAGTAATGCTGTTGTCGAAAGGGTATTTTCAGTTTTAAATGCCGTAAAAACCAAACCTAGAAATATACTGTCTTTGGCATCTCTTGGTGCAATTATACGCATAAACATTGATTCAGCGGTTAAAAACATACAAATGTTGCAATGACTTCGAATCAACACCACATATGGTAGCTAAATGTACATCAGAAATTCACAAGAGTGATGATGATGATGATGATCAATTAATTAATTAAATAGCATTATTAATTATTTATACTATTTTTGCTAAAAAAAACTAAACATGTTGCCTTCAAACGTAACTGCCAACACTTGGCTAATTTGTAAACAAAGAATATTTTCGAATAATTACAGCCTGACTATATTAAATAGTTTATTCATTTATTTTTCGCTGTTTCTAAAAAGAGGTCAATTGTTTATTTTTATTATTTCTATTGAATTTTATCTGAATATGATATAAAGGAACTTTGAAAAAAAAATTATTTAATACGATATTTGGGCGACAAAATTTCTGAAATTGGGCTCTTAAAGCTCTGGAGTTTCTGGCAACCCTGGTCAATCTAAAGAATGGCTTTTGTCAAAGAACGTCCAAGTTTTGGACTGGCACGCCTGTAGCCTAGACCTTAATCCCATAGAGAACCTATGGGGGTTCTGTCTCGCCTTGTTTACGAGAAAGGCAAACAGTACAACAGCATCATGGAGTTCAAAGATGGCATACGTCAAGCTTGGCAGAAAATTGAAATCAAAAACTTGATAAGGTCAATGAAAAACAGGATTTATGAAGTTATTTTGCAGAACGGAGGTAATACGCATTACTGATATCAAAATTTATCGCATATCAACCTGTTTTATCAACAAAGAAAATTGAGTGGATTTATAGCTATTTCCATGTATTTTATGCTATAGTTTATAGATACAGTAGAATCTCGGAAAGATGAACTATTCCAAAAGATGAACTACCCAGAAAGATGAACGGAATTTTTTCACCATTACAGAATTCTAAAAAATGAACGGGTTGATTTTTGGATACTCGAAAAGATGAACATACATTTTTTTTTTTTTTTATTCGTGTTTTAGTTATTGGTAGTAGATTCATATAACCGCTATTCTTTGGAAAACTGTTCTTTTCTGCTTGATTTTGCATTTCTGCATTTAATTTGCATACCAGTGCGAAGAGAATTTATGTAGAGGAAAGATGTCACCAGTTAAAAGCCGAGTAAAGTTTTTAAATTTAAAAGAAAAGTGCAAAGTGTTGAAAGACATCGTAACCAAAATTAAGTACCTACTCAAAAAGATGAACATTTCGTAAAGATGAACAGGGTCTGTTTTTTTATTCGTTCATCTTTCCGAGATTCTACTGTATTAACAATATTTTTTTTAATTATTTGTCCAGTGCCAATGTTCTTTTTCTAAGTTGGTAATAATACAATTACGCACAGTTTAAAGCCTTTTAACGAAATAAAAAATATTAAAAGTATGTAATTTATTTTGAAAAAAGTTTGTTTGGATTTATAGCGTTTTTTTTAAATTTAAAAATAAAACTTTTTTATTTAATTTACAAAAAAAAAAACGCAGAGTTTCAGTTTCATCTCAAATGTATTTATTATCAGCACATATATTATTTCTGTAGTATGGGTACCATTTGAGGTTCTCACACTTAACCAATGTTGACAAATGAGTTGTCAAAACTCACTTTCACCAACATTGTGACACTAATATTTTAACCGATTAAAATAAATTTTAAATAATTTTTTTTCTTTTTTAAATAAACAAATACCATTACTTAGTGCCAATAAGACCAAATGATGGAATACAATTTACCACGAGCACTTATCTTTATATTAAAACCCATAACCAAAACAAACGTTTTGGTCTTTTTTTTGTTTCGCGGAATGTAAACGAAATAACGATCTGTCAAAAAAATGCGAAAATGTCAAAAAAAAAAGCTGCCAGCCGTTGAAAAATGTGAATTCAAGTACATTTTTAATGCATTTTTTTTTACAGTTTCGTATATTTGTGATTCTTGTGTACGCACTCACACTTATTGGAATTTTGTATTGAACATTTTTCGTACTCATCTAGTTTAATTTTTAATGGGCTGAAAATAAGAAAAAAAAGGTAGTGTCGTGTCATACGGGCTTTAAAAAAGAAATCATATAGTTTAATGTCTTTTTTTTTAAATTTTAATATCTCTTAACGCTGATATTGAACAACAGTTTCTTTTCATTTAAGTATTGCAAAATTATTAAAAACTTGAGATCTAATGACACACGAGATTCAAAAGGGTCGCGCGCTCAATTGTTCTATAGTTCGCGCGTCATGGAGGGAAGTCGCTGGGTAAAATAGTTCGCGCAACCATACCAACATGGCGAGCTATTGGGAAGAAGGAATCCACTGTTTGGCAGAAAAAGACATGGCAATCTTCAACATGTTTAAAAGTGGAGGGCCTATTTTGGACATTGCAAAGGACTTGTAGTGTTCCAATAGAATGGTATATAATGCTGAAGAGCATGTTAAGGCACCCAAGGCATTTAAAAAACCTCCAAAGAAAACAACGGGCCAGAAAAACGACAAGTCATGAACACAGCAATGGCAGCGGCAAGATGAGGAGACCCATTTTAGACCTCAATTGAATTAAGGAGTCATAGTCAGAATTTGTCGTTAATATCACGTCAAGGCTTGTCCGCTACCGCATACGCGAGGTATAGCGCTGCATGGATGCATTGCCAGATGGAAGTCACTTGTTGCAGTCAAGGACTTAAGAAAACGTTCGGTTTTGTGGAGCGACGAAACTTGGATCTGATGAGGAAGCGTACGTTTGTCTACTAAAAAGTCAAGACATTAATCCGAAGTATACGATGAAGGCGGGTATGTTATGGTCTAGGCACAATTTGCATGGCATATTGTTGGTCCTATAGCCAGACCCTTGAGTATCTGGCAGGAAGGAACAATACCAGTACGAGGAAACATTGTTAAGTCATTCTATTAAAAAAAAACACAATTGTTACTGAATTTATACAGAATAGTTAAAAAAGAAAATTTTGAATAAATTTATAAACACAGTCGAGTTTTTCTACCGTTCTCAGTCTTTTCTGTCGTATAGATCACTCCAATACTGAGGTGCTGTGACGATATGTAGGTACAGTATTGTGCAAAACATTTGCAAGATTTTTATTCTCTGAAGTTTTGTTTGATTTACTTTAAAAGAAAAGAATAGTATTATAAATGTTTAAAGAAATATCTTTTACTGAGAGTACGTTCTTGAAATGAAGCAAGAAAACCGGCAGAAATACCGTTAGATTTGTTGTTAAAGGATAAAATTGAAGCAAATAGAGATTGCCGAACAAGTCAAGAATCACTAATCAAGTGTCCCGAGGATAATTGTAAACTTTCGACCAAGTTCATCCAGTCCAATGCTACATTCTGGTGGTCGTCACAGATAGAGAAACTGACAAGAAAATCATTAATTTAATTCGCTGACAGCCTTCCCGGTCTTAAGTTTCAATTGTTGGTGTTTTCAACTGATCAACCGATGAGATTATAGTGCGTAGGCCTGCAATAGAAAGCAATGTTAAAACATACAGACAAGTTACGAAGCCCCTATTAACATTTAAAAAAAATGTAGCATCTCTGTTTGATTAAAAATTGCTAATAATTCTATATTATTTGGAGTCATACTAGCTTATCAATATTCAAATTGGTCTCTGACACAATGGAAAACAGTTTTGTTAAGTGATGAGACCAAGTTCAATATTTTGTCTTCAGATGGAATTGCCTATGTTCATCAAGAGTCAGGTACTCGCTTGAATCCGGAGTATATACGGGCTACTCCGAAGCATGGATGCGGTTCAAGTATGGTTTGGGGATTCTTTTCAGCTCAAGAATGTGGTCCCTTACACCAAATAACGGGAATTATGGATCTATTTGTGTATAATGACATATTAGGCACCATAATGTACCCATATGCGGAGGAAGAGATGTCGTTATTCTGGAGGTTGCTACAAATAAATACCCGAAACACACCTCAAAGTACGTGAAATAATTTTTAACGGTTTGGGGAGTTAATGATTCAGATTAGCATCCACAATCCCCAGCCTAAAATCCCATAGAGAACTTTTCGCATATCTGAAAATAGTGGATAAAAGGTCAACGGTTTACCTCGCAAAAGGCTGTCTATGAAGCTTTAAAATATGAAAGGATACAAATTTCCTGTTAACTAACAATCTCCCTTAGTGCCTCCATCCCAAAAAGGTGTGAAGCATATGTTTTGCACAGCTCCAAATTTAATAAATTCGTTCTTTTATTTATTATAAAAAATCAACAGTAAATGTTAGGGATTTCTTAGCTTTCTTTTGAATACTAAACTCAAAATAATATTTTCGACTCAGTATTTCATTCGAATTCTGGATTTAGAGCTATTAAAAATCAAAATCATTATATTTGAAAAAAAAACTTGCAAATGTTTTGCACAATACTGTATGTAGTTTGTTATGTTACATTATGTTCAATTGTATAATAGGTATCTATAGTTGTTTTTGTGAAACTCTCTTTCGGGCTGACGCGACAGCAATAGCCGATTCTTATACTGTGAAACCTATAAAAATACGAAGTTCCGATAAAAATTCAAAAATGCATTTTATAATTCAAATCTTATCTTCCCTTTCCAGTAATAACAACACATTCCGTTGGAATATTAGCTTCTTGGCTTAGGCAATATATGTACATATATTCGCAAACTACATTGTTTATAACAATCGGATGTATAGTGTATTACCCAATTGTATCTTTTACCCACTCAACACTTCTGTTTAAACACAACCCACAACCAGCATCGCATCATCTTCAGCACTATCCCCCCGCTGACACTTGAAATGACAAGATCACCTTGACACTTACCTGTGCTTATAAATCCAAATACCAAGCAAGCGGTGGCTAACAGCATCAATTTAGTAGAGTATCCCATAGTGCTCTCGCTCTGGATAGCAATTGGATCGATCGAAACGAAATACCAATTAGAGAGGAAGTCTATGCGGTGAGAAAATAAACACAGCGCGAGTAAATATCGGATTTTAATTAAATCACCACAGCAGCTCGGGTATATCACTGCAATTTTAAATCACAAATCACAGACAGAAGGAAGCTTCTGCAGAGTGCTTCCTTCGATTTGATTTAATTAAACAATTTGGGGTGGTGGGGGGACGGGCAACTATTGAATAACACCAATAAGACCAGAAATACCAATAACAACACTAGCGCGCACCTTTCTCTTTCTCTATCTTTTGGATCAAATCACTTATCCGGAATCAAGATGCAGATGCAGATATTTGCCTCAGATACTTGAAAGAATTTTGTATTTAATACCGCCACCAAACGAACCGTAATTGTGATAATTTTCCACCTTTTCACCGGGAGGTGGAAAGTTTATTCTTTTTTTTTTTTTTTACCTTAGAGCTCAATTCGAACTGCTTTAACACGCTCTATGGCTCATTAATTTCGGGTCAGTTAATTATCCGATGCGATGGATGAAAATCAACACACAAGAGGAAACAAAAAAATAATAAACACAACCGAACCGAACTGAACTGCACCTATGAACCTAATTTTAATCGAAAACCCGCCTTTCGCCGGTGTGCGGTCAGAGATACTCGTACAGCAAAAAAAAAAGGAAAAAGTATCTACACAGAGAGATGCACCTTTCTATCACCCAGAAACAGGTAGCGCAGATACAAAGCGGACACAGTGGAAGAACATAAAGCAATATTTATTTTTTCTTTATTTTCTTCCAGGCAAAATGAGAATTCTATCGCTGCAGAGAGCCTGACTTGTGTACCGTCAACATTCGCGTACAGCAATTTACTGAATGAAGTTGAAAAAGAAATCCACATTCATCCGATTTCTCGATATCAACATGTTGGTCTTTGGATTGGGAACATGGTTGCTGGCGCTGGGTTTGCATTTACGTATACATAATGATAGTTTTCAATTGAAACATGTGTCTAGGTATTTTATGAATGACATTCGGTTTTTGGGAACAATGTTGCGCGACTTGCAGTTGCAGTGGAAAAATAGTTTACTTGCAACTTGTTTATGTGTGGTGAATTTGGAAAGTGAATGCATATGATTGTGTCGTCTGCAATCAGCGGCCGAACTATCGCACTCGTTATCGAAATGACACGATTTGGCATTACCGCTCACGTTATCGATTTTATTTTTACTTATCACTCTCACTCGTTATCGAGTGCGGTAATTCGGCCCCAGGACGATTGTTGAGGAACGCCAACGCTGAGCTGGAGCTGGCTATTAGTTAAATACATATTTTGAAAATTATTTACAAAAAAAAAAATACTTGCGTCTCATTTGAAACTTGAAACTTGGGCAAATGCGTTTAACAAGCTACAATAGCTTTCTACTTTAGTCGCCATGGAGGTGGACTATGCCTGGAGCTTTAACAAACCATTTGGAATATCCCATCCAACAAGTAGATCAAAAATAAAAGAACAATTCACGGCGCACTCTAGTGGATTAAGGAAATCCTTATCTTGTTATGTAAACGCTTAGCGAACGAGAGACCCACCCGACGAGCTAGCCAGACGTGGGTCAGCCCTTAACAGATCACTAGCGGAAAACGTTTATATTCCGTTAGGTGCTATTAAGGGCAATATACTTTCACACTGCTTGAAACTAGCTGGACCAGAATATCCAGAAATCGATGGCCAAGCTACAACTGGTCAAAAACACTAGAAAGACTGATTGATACCCACCTTCGGAGCAGCATTGAACCAAGACTAAAAACCAACATGCTTACTGTAAGGTCAAATCAGTGGAAACTGCACTACATTCCCTAGTACGCACCATTGAAAAGACGATATACTGCAAAGAAGATGCAATGGTCGTCTTCCTAGATATTAGTAGAAGGTGCTTTCAATAATGTTAAATCGGAAGCTATAGCAGACGCCCTTTCAAAACTCAATGTTGAGAAGTCATTAATTTACTACTTACCAGTCGAATTATCAACACTAAGCTGAGTGAGGCCTCCTCTAGGAGATGCGTCAGCAGAGGCACCCCCCAAGGGGGCGTCCTATCCCCGCTTCTTTGGAACCTTGTAATAAATTATCTTTTGCTACTCCTGGAAGCGGGCTGCCGTTTTGAAAATTCGAATGGGAGTATTTTAGACGCTCATAGGGGAGTACTTTCGATATAAATCAAAAAACAATATGAAGCTAGCCTGTTAAAACTCTAAAATTCAATTATTCATCATCCAACTCCAAAAACATTAAGTTTTCCTGCATTAAAAGGATGTGTACTCGTAAAGACAGTAAGAAATTCAAGCATGAAAACGACGAGTTTTGGGCTTTATATGCAAGTCAGTACTTCGTACAACCTCATCGGCTCGCAATAACTTTGAAAATTCTATTAGCAAATTCTATGCCAAGTTCTGCAGAACTTCTCAATTGATCTCGATCTATGACTGAGCTATTTGTGTTTTTAGCTCTTTGGCATTCTTGTACTGCCTTCTATAAAGACCTTTGCAGCCATGATCCTTCACATGTTTTCGATTGGGCTTAGATCAGGATTACATGATCGCCATGGCAAACACTTTGTTCCGCTGACTTGTAACCATCCGCGGACTGTTTTTGCAGTGTGAATGCTCCTAGAGCATGTTCGAGCATCTCTCTGTATTTTTTACCATTCATTTTGGGTGAGGGACCCCAGACCATCGCAGTTCCAGCTTCGGAGTGCCGGCTCATTTTCACTGCTTTCTCGTCTCGCAAATCATGCTAATAAAAGTTAAAACCATGAGAACAGTTTGCATTTAACAGTTGCTGCACTCTTTTTACTTCCGGAAGTTCCAACTTGCACCTTATCTGAGCGGCATCCATCGCATGTTTCGCCTGTCATCTCGTATTTTAACAAAGTACTATTCAATGAAGAAATGGTACTCAAATTACTACTTATTTTAAAAAATTAAAAAATTTCAAAGGGGCGTATAATCATGACGAGAGGAGCACAGGAGTACAGTGTTTGAGAGGGTAGTACGAATACTCCCTTAGTACTCACTTCGGCAGCCCTGCCTGGAAGTCGTGGGATACAAAGTAATCGCATATGCAACATGCATTAAACAAGCTCTCGAAATGGACTGAAAAATGTGGACTTGTCAACCCACTATTCCAGAAAGGTCTTTCTGGGATGACTTAGGTGCTATAACAGACAAGTCGTTACACTTCTGCACTGATGGCTCTAAAACCAATGATGGTGTAGGATGAGTGTTTTCTCAGACAGATTAAAACTAAATCTCTCCTTTCGCCTCCCCGATCACTGTAGCTTGTTTCAAGCTGAGATTATGGCGATTTCGGAAGCACTGTCCTGGATCAAGAGAAATGTAATATCCACTAACGATATTAGCATTTTCTCGGATAGGCAGGCGGCGTTAAAATCTCTGGAATCAGTCTCATCCACTTCTAAGACCACCTCCAACTGCCGTTCATCTCTCATAGAGATGGCTAAGCAGTTTAACATTAACCTTTGCTGGGTGCCGGGGCACAGAGACATTCCAGGGAATTGCAAAGCTGACGAGCTCGCTAAACTGGGAACAACAATACCTATTCTACCCGATAAGGAAAATATAGGTATTCCACTCGTTACTTATAAGCTAGCACTCAAACTTGACACAGTCAATAAAACCAACGCTAGATTGGAAGGCGAAACTACCTGCCTTGCTACTAAACAAATCTAAACCGCTCTAGATACCTTTTGTTACTAAAAAGACTACTTATTAGTACGATTATCGGTGTCATCACAGGACACTACCTTATAGGTAAACACGCTACTAGACTTGGTGTCATCTCGAATGACGTCTGCAGAAGCGGTGTAGAAAACTACACCTAGGAGAATACTTTTTCGAAGATCTAAGTGATCTATCACAAAAAGATGTAGGAAGCCTTCTTCGCTTTGTACAAAGCTCCAAATGGTTCTCTTGAGTAGCGGGGTAAATATCCCCAAGATCCTTGGTATCACAATGGGCCTCTATATTATTTTCTGGCCGGAGACCTTAACGCTAACCATGCGGCATGGGGAAATGACTCTCCGAATACTAGGGGTAACCTACTACTTAATTGGTAGGGCCTCAATGCGATTGAGTACATACTAGATTCTTACGCGACGGATATCCGATCTTTTACAAGACCTTCCTTTCTGGACTTAGAGCTAATGGACACTAGGCTTGAACTAACTGACGTAGACCGACAAACGCGGAATTGTTTGCGGACGGTTGAGTACGATAGTGACCACTACGAATAATAAGGATCCCTAACGAACAAACACAGCTCGAGGAGTATGACCAAGTGTGCTCATTCGATTAGCGAAGAATATCGCTAGACTGCTGTCTCCCCAGACAATAGAGAACAGCAACAGACAAATACTTTTGACTGCTGGCATAAGTCCGGAAAATGTCGACACAGCCGAAGGTTTTTTTTTTTATCGAAAACCCGCAGGAGAAGGTGGGATTTTTTTTTCTCGAGTCGGTGTATAAGGTGAACAATCCAGTTTGTCGTAACAACCAGCCTGAGAATGGAGCCTTTCTGAATCAATTTTATCTGCGCACAGAACTCCAGAATTGGCGATCTAAGAATAACGGTTTAACCGTATTCAATAACGAAAACCTTGCGAACGGCATCATTGCCGGCGATCGAGCTAGCCCTCATTTGTTCGGGCAAAAAGATGAACTGTTGTACATCCTTGATTCACTTAAAAACAAGAAATCATCGGGAGAAGATGGTATCCCAAATGTCCTTTTGAGACATCTGCCCTAAGAAGCGGTAGATATTTTCACCATTCTGTTCAACAACACTACACTGAACAATGTATATAGGCTAGCTATGTAGGTAAAGCTTAGCTAGGGGGTCTCCGTGGAGTAGCCGGGCCTGCTATTGCGATGCATCGTCTCCGAGAGGTGACCGAAGCTGCGGCCTCGCTCAGGTCTCGGCGCCGAGAGATGGCGTCATAATGGCGATAGCCAAGCACTCGAAAACGCAATCAGGATGGTGACCACTCGGGGCAGTATGTAACGAGAGCTTACCACCCTGATTACAATTAGCTTAGGTTAAGAAGCTTAGGGTATTTTAGGTAGGCTAAGTTTTTATAGTTTTAAGAGTAATAAAATGAAATGTGCCAAAATCCAAGTTTTCCAAACTTTTCTTGGAATTAAATATATGTGGGCACCGTAGCGTAAGTGGTTAGTGCTTCGGACTACTGAGCCAGCGGTCTTGGGTTCGAATCCCGCCGCAAACACCTAAAAGTTTTTCACAGTGCCCACCTCTTTCGAATGTCTGACAAGCGTCAAAGAGTATCATTTGTCACGATTGAGCTTCTCAACTCGCCGTTCGGAGTCGGCAAAAAACTGTAGGTCCGCTCCATTCGTGCAAAAATATAACACGCACACACAAATGGTTGCGAGAAGCAGGCCCAGGTTCACCTCGAACTGTAGCGCCAATTAAGTAAGTAAGTAAGTAAATATATGTAAGTACATATTAGATAAGCTTAGTCATAGTATAGTTCATTTATGGCCGATAGGTAATAATTTGTAATAATAGAGTTAAGCATAGAGTGCCACCTAAGCGCCAGTAAGCTAAATTAAGTAACATAGTTAGATTTTAATTAGATTTAAGCGTTTTTGTCTAGCATGTAAGTTATTGAAAAAGGATTAATAAAAATGTTTTTTTAAAGTTAAAGTATAATATAATAATGTATAATAAATCCTTATTTTTGGACGTAATTCTAATGCACAATGGGGAAGTCCCTAAATATAAAAATTTAATTGGCAAATAGTTAACATTTTAACCAATGCGCAGTTGGCTGCGCTAGCAGTCCATATGATAAAACAAAATTGTTCAATGACGGATGAGGTTCAAAAGGGTGGGTAGAAGAAAAAGTAAATTTCTACACTTTATCAACCCCATTTATTTAAACTGCTTGCAAGTTAGGCAACATCAAAAGATTATTTCGCTAACTAAGCAGCTTAAAATTAAATATCATATCGTTCTGTAGAATCAGATGATGATTAAAATGGCGACGGAAGTGTTGCCAACATTTGAACAAACTGATTCTTCTGTTTTGAAGTTAATGATGCTTTGTCGAGTCGAGGTCAGCGTTGCCGTTGGGACGCTAAGGTGTCCATTTGGACGCTTTTTAGCAATCGGGACACCTGGACACCATTTTTTGATAATTAGCTAAAACGGACGCTTTTTGAAAATCGTGGACACTTTTAGACGCTTTTCTAATATTTTAATAAAAACCATCAAATTATTTTTTATACTTCTGCGTTATTTAAATATTTTCAATCGATAACAATAATTTACAACCACTACCATTAATATAGAAGACATGTACATGTCAACAGAAAATGACAGATAAAAGCATACATATGTTTCTTTTTTATGAACTTTAAACGCTTTCTTTTATGAATATGTACATGTGTACTATATGGACGAGGGTGGGTCAATTAAGTCCTTGAAAATTGAAATAAGGAACACTCTTTTCGACAAAAGAACATTTTATTTCTCAATACACGAGAAGTCTCCTTTTAGCTCTATGCACATCTTCCAACATTTTTCCAATTTGTTGATGCCCTAAAAATGATACAATTTCTCGAGGCCCTAAAAATAGGCGTTTGTTTCATTGATGACCTCTTCATTCGACTTAAATCTCTTACCGCCGAGCCATTTCTTTATGTTTGGAAACAGGAAATAGTCGCAGGGGAGATCTGGAGAATATGCTGTATGAGGTAGCAATTTGTAGTCTAATTCATGGAATTTTGCCGTTGCGTCTGTGGACCTGTGCGCCTGGTGGAAGATAACTTTTTTCCTCGCCAAATGCGGTCGTTTTTGCTTCAAATCAGTGATCGTTTTACCCTTTTCAAGGTAATCCTTGACCATCTTCGGCTTCGATTCGCCTCGAGAAGTCCACGGTTTCGACTATTCCTTGGTCTCTGATGTGTTGTGAAGAAGCCAAGTTTCGTTTCGTTGGACTTGAGGTGGTAACACCATCTGTTTTAATTTTCAGGAACTTATTGACCCACCCTCGTATGTAGTAAAAATAGTATTTTTCATTTTAAAGAAGCGTTTTTTTCCTTTGATAAATACAATTATCTTTTTCGAATTATGCATGCGGACTCTTTTTTTAATCCGGGACACCTTTTTGGACACTTTTTAAATTTTTCCAGCGGCAACGCTGGTCGAGGTTATAATGTTCCGTCTTTAAAATTAGTTGATGAAAAGGAGAAGTGGATTGGTAAGACACATAAAAAAGCTACTGACTAGCATACATAGGGTAACTTCGGGCATTATGGCGCACATTTTTTGTTTCTCAAATAATTTCAACATGAAAAACTTTTTTATTAAATAAAACAAAAACAGTTCGAAAATATAAGAAAATCAGAACAAAAATACTATAATATTTCAATGATTTAGGCAAAGAAAAAGTTAAATTAAAAATGGTTTACAAAAAAACCCATAATGCCCAATATGGCGCATCCTCTTGGGCAATATGGCGTGATGCTGTAATCGCGGTTTGATTTGTCACAGCTATCACGAATTACTTTTGAATGAAGTACATGAGTCGTGGGATCACTTACGACTTATTATAATTGTGACTTGGCCTGTATTTGTCTCCCTGTTCGCAGCCCATATAAAACAGCTCGTTTTTGTTAGGAGCGAATCCATACGCTTGTAGTTTCTTTACATGAGCCACAATTTTCTGCTCGTTTTCTACTCCTAGGCATGTGGGAACACCTAAACATGCTTCCTGGCGTCATCGTTCTAGATGAGTCTTAGTATACATTTTTTTTACATGCTTTACATGTGAACTCCATAAGGGCCAGAGTACGCCATGATGCCCCTACGGCAAGTGCGCCATATTACAAAAAAGACGCATTTGCACAAAACTTAAAAAAACGCCAGTGATTATGATTATATGCACACTTTATCGATTGCACCAAATTGAATTAATAAAAGTCAAAAACGAGAGTATTAAAGTGTGCACATGCGAAACACAATTTTTTAATAATGCAAACAAATGTTTGAAATCAATTTTCTATTACAACAGGTACTTAGCTTCGTTGGGTCAAGATGTGGTGTCTGCAGCAATTGAGATCTAAGTGGCAGAGATCATGCACGATCGATTATACGAGACCATCATTGTTCTCTCGCCCACGCACAAGTTTCGCACAAGCAACAGCATTGTTGCTGCAGATCAGAGTGCGTTTGGCGATCGAACAATTGATCTGCATGAATGAGTAATTATGTAATTTATGTACATATGTATATGCATGCAGCCACGACATCGAAGACCACTAGTTATTAGCAGTGAGAGTAAAAATTATATGAACTTACAATAGCAATGAATGGAAAGCAAAGAGATGGCAAAATATGTATTGGAAAGCAAAGAGATAGCAAAATATATATTGGAAAGTAAGAGATTACAAAATATGTATCGTAAAGTTAATATGAGACAAAATGATAATTAAATTAGAGTAAGCAAAATGAAGCTAGCGATAATTTAGTTTTAGGTTGACATTCTATTGAACGTTTTAATCACAAACAGCCAGGTTTTCTTTTACTGTTACTAAGTAAACTGGAAATGTGGTATTTACAAGGTGCGCCATAATGCCCCTTGCGCCATAATGTCCGAAGTTACCCTAGTTTGATATAAGCAACTAAATGTTGTTTTTTTTTTCGTTTTTCTGTTGCAGCTCGAAGTTTCTATATCTCGAAGTTTTTTCACGTCGCCGTCATTTTCCCACATCCGTCAAAAGGACAGAATTGCATGCAACTGCTCTTGGCTCTTACCAAACATGCGAGAGGCGAAACTGCTGACAATGCATCTGCACCAGAGCAAACACCATAGAAGCACACATTATAAATAAATATAATAAGATTATAATTGTTTAAGTTTGTATTTGGCAGTCAAATGATATTCATGTTTTTTAATATGTATTTTTTAATATGTATTTTTAAACTTCGTAAGATATT
The DNA here is from genome assembly GCA_949775065.1 of Brachyopa scutellaris. Classification (NCBI taxonomy): domain Eukaryota; kingdom Metazoa; phylum Arthropoda; class Insecta; order Diptera; family Syrphidae; genus Brachyopa; species Brachyopa scutellaris. The sequence continues at coordinate 144,368,713 of OX459112.1, read as the reverse complement.
CGGTCCCGTTTGCGTTGACGGGTTCTGGAGGAGAAGATTCAACCACGAACTGTACGAGCTGTACAGCGACATCAACCTGGTCAAAAAACTGCACATTGGGCGATTAAGATGGCTGGGATAAGTAGAGCGTATGTACATCAACGCTCCGGCTCGGAGAATATTCGACTCTTACCCGGAGGGTCAGCGCAGCAGAGGACGACCTCGCCTAAGGTGGCGCGCACAAGTAGAACAAGACCTCAGCCAACTTGACGTGCGCAACTGGGGGCGGCTAGCTAGCGACCGGGCTAGCTGAAAGAGGCTGTTGGTTGAGGCCTTGATTCACCCCGTACATGTAGCGCCACCTAAGTAAGTAAGTAAGTATTTAATTTAGAAATAAAAAAACTGGCGCCCGAACAGAGACCAAAGGTATTCAATGTTGCTACGTAGGTCATGATCCTACTCAAGGGTAATCGCTGGACGTACTTACCCACACAATGTGGGCATTGTTTGCTATTGAAGAAGGGGGCTTTATATTGTACATACGTTAATTGAATTATATAAGGAATAGAATTTGTGCCAAAGAAAGAACTAATAGTAACTAGTGTGTTTCATTTACCCTATATAAAAGACATTCGGTCCTTCGAGCCGGAGTAGCGGAGCATGCTTCAAGTTTGTTGCCCTTATTTTTGTTTCGTTACACTCGGACTACGAAGGGCGGACCCGCGCTTACATTTATACTTCCCTGACTAGGCTCCGTAGGGCACCGTAGCGCAAGTGGTTAGTGCGTCGGACTACTGAGCCAGCGGTCTTGGGTTCGGATCCCGCCGCAAACACCTAAAAGTCTTTCACAGTGCCCACCTCTTTCGAATGTCTGACAAGCATCAAAGAGTATCATTTGTCACGATTGAGCTTCTCAACTCGCCGTTCGGAGTCGGCAAAAAACTGTAGGTCCCTTCCATTCGTGCAAAAATATAACACGCACACACAAATGGTTGCGAGAAGCAGGCCCAGGTTCACCTCGAGCTGTAGCGCCAACTAAGTAAGTAAGACTAGGCTCCTTCCAGCCCAGAAAAATGATGCCAATAGATGGACTCATTTGAACGGACTTGACTAACCGGGGACCTTCGCCTGGGGAATGATGTCTACTCCAAGATTGTTCTCCCAGACATCGTCAGGGAAGTGAAGTTGGAAGCTCCTATTGTCCAAAATAATTTGCTAGGTTGGAACCTGTTTGGGAAAATCAACGTCAAGACCCGAAAACCAATCATGAGTTTTATGGAAGTCATCGATTTAAATTAAAATCTTGGGTGATTGAAGAAACCCCCTATGAAACGTAGCAAACTTGAGAATACAGGCCCTGTGAGGAACAGTTTCGTACAACGACGAAAAAGAATTCAGATTGGCGTTAAATTGTATCTACATACGTTCATTGAACTACACTCCGCGCCACTTGAATAGAAACAAGGATTTTTCTCAAGATTAAACCGTTTAGTCCTTTGGTAAGTTAAAATAGCAACTCTATTGTTTTATTGGTTCAAAGAAGAATTCATAGCGAAAAACAATGCATATTCAGAATAATGCAAAAAGTCATGTTAGATTGTTATTTTATGCATTCTTGTATTCCTGCGAAAAAAAACACTGTTTTTTTTTTTGCTCCACTTGAATAGAAACATTTGCTTAAATTACTTAAAATGAAGAAATAGTAAGACCAATGTTATTTTTTTCTTCTTTTAATAATTTGTACCACCTACCACTACCACCTTTATTTAAAACTAGTTGAACCCATGCTCGCCTTGCTTCGCATTCTAAGGGCTTTCTTATTCATACAAATATGCAATTTCAGTGGGAGCGTAGAAACATCAAAGTAATTGTCTAAGTCCACAAAAGTGTTTAGTAAATGTTGTTGATTAACTTACTTACTTACTTAGTTTGCGGCGGGATTCGAACCCAAGACCGCTGGCTCAGTAGTCCGACGCACTAACCACTTGCGCTACGGTTGATTAACTGCGTTTTATCAAAAACGTTTCAATGTGTAACTTTCAGCCCCTAACTGCAGATTTCATAGTTCTCAAAAACCGCACCGCACCGTAGCCCGTCAACACTTCCGCCTCTACCAGATGTCATTGTAAAATTGTTACTCTAGGTCGGGTGCCATTACATTATTTAGGCGGGCTCAAGTTTCTTAGAAGAATAGTAGGTACACCCACTTTTAGTTTAAATCTATGTGATGGCAGCGAAAGCGAGAGTTTAAAAATTCGACCAGATATCTGGTTGTTACTTCTTGGTCCACAACCCGGGTGATTGAAATACATTCTGCACTTTGACCATCAGCAGGTGAAAATATCTCGCTGTTAATTGCTGGAGCTTAATCATTCCGAGGCAACAAAATAGCTCGCTCACAAAGCTAAGAATTCTTACGGTTTTTTAGTTGTGATATATCACCTTAAAACTTGTGATAAATTGAACTCGCTTCGCAAATTGATCAATTTACTACTCTCTAGTCGAATTATCAACACCAAGCTGGGCGAGTCCTCTTCCAGGAGATTTGTCAGCAGAGGTACCCCCCAAGGTGGTGTCCTATCCCCCCTTCTTTGGAACCTGGTGGTAAATGAACTTTTGCTACTCCTAGAAGGCGTGGGATGCAAAGTAATCGCATATGCTGATGACGTCGCTATGGCTATTTCCGGCAAGCATCTTCACACGATCAATGAACTCATGCAAAATGCACTAAATAAGCTCTCGAAATGGACCGACAAATGTGGACTGGGGGCTAACCCTCAGAAAACGGAGTTGGTTCTTTTTACTAGGAAATACAAAATCCCTCAGATAGACCCCCCTTCTTTATATGGTACCAAGTTAGTTTTCACCGACAAAGCAAAGTACCTAGGTCTCATCTTGGATAGTATGCTTAGCTGGAAACTCAATATCCAAGAAAGAGTAAAGAAAGCTACCATAGCACTCTACTCCTGCAAGAAAGCCATTGGCAGAAAATGGGGTCTTCAACCCCACATCGCCCACTGACTCTATGTATCTGTCATCAGACCGATTTTGATGTATGGCGTAGTGGTCTGGTGGACCGCCCTAGATAGAGCTATACACCGCGACAGCTTGGGGAAAGTACAAAGATTAGCGTGTCTGTGCATTAGTGGAGCACTAAGATCAACACCCTCCGCAGCATTAGACATCCTACTATATCTCCCATCCCTAGACTTAATTGGTAAGCAAATGGCAACCAGCTGTGCCATAAGACTCAAAACCATCTCACAGTGGTCAAGTAACTACACTGGCCATTCCATGTTACTAGACAATCTCACTCTTCCCGAAAACATAGACTACACTGTACCCAAGCCCAATTTTGACAAAAACTTTAAGGTCACTATTCCAGATAGGTCTTTCTGGGATGACCTAGGTGCTGTAACAGACAAGTCGATACACTTCTATACTGATGGCTCTAAAACCAATGATGGTGTAGGAGGAGGTGTTTTCTCAGACAAATTAAAACTTAATCTCTCCTTTCGCCTCCCTGATCACTGTAGCGTGTTTCAGGCGGAGATCATGGCGATTTCGGAAGCACTGTCCTGGATCAAGAGATAATAGGTAATAAGAGGTGATAAGAGGTAATATCCACTAACGATATTAGCATTTTCTCGGATAGTCAGGCGGCGTTAAAATCTCTGGAATCAGTCTCATCCACTTCTAAGACCACCTCCAACTGCCGTTCATCTCTCATAGAGATGGCTAAGCAGTTTAACATTTACCTTTGCTGGGTGCCGGGGCACAGAGACATTCCAGGGAATTGCAAAGCTGACGAGCTCGCTAAACTAGGAACAACAATACCTATTCTACTCGACAAGAAAAATATAGGTATGCCACTCGCTACTTATAAGCTAGCACTCAAACTTGACACAGTCAATAAAACCAACGCTAGATGGGATGGGTACCACCTGCCTTGCTACAAAGCAAATCTGGCCTAGATTAGATCTAAACCGCTCTAGATACCTTCTGTCACTAAAAAGACTACATATTAGTACGATTATCGGTGTCATCACAGGACACTGCCTTATAGGCAAACACGCTACTAGACTTGGCGTCATTTCGAATGACTTCTGCAGAAGCTGTAGAGACGAAGAGGAGGAGGAAAGTCCAACACATGTCCTCTGCTCGTGTCCAGCCCTTTCTCGTAGTAGGAAACTTCACCTGAGAGAATACTTCTTCGATGATCTAAGTGATCTAACACAAAAAGACGTGGGAAGCCTTCTTCGCTTTGTACAAAGCTCCAAATGGTTCTCTCAAGTAGCGGGGTAATTATCCCCAAGATCCTTGGTATCACAATGGGCCTCTATAGGCCTAAGTGTGCTGGTACTTGTTACCGGCAGCCACTGCTACCTAACCTAACCTTGTGATAAATTTACTTTTCCATTTTCTTCCGGAAGCGTTCCTCCACCAATTTTAAATAACAAATCAGAGAAATGTTGTGCGTTCGGATGTGCCTCGTGGCACTACTGATAACGTTTGCCTAAAGTCTCGGCAAAATAGCACTGTAAACCAAACATCCCAGATGACTTCCACATAGCAAATACATATGTGCATACATATATGAACCAAAATTAACTCTTAAAAATCCAGAAGTTCACTTTGGGTAGAATATTTGTTTTTGACCGTTTTTTTTTTTTTAATTTATTAATAATATTTATAAACTGAAAATGCAATTTACTGCTCTGGAAAATTCTCTTTCTTTTGACACCTCAGTTGTTAAGATTGGTTGAGTGTGAGAGCCGCAAATGGTGATAATGATTGTAGCACATTGAAGTACAAAGCATATGATCAGGGTAGAGTGCGCACATATACTCACACACACACTATTGCAACGATACCCACTGCTGCACGACTGCTGGCGGTGGTCTCCGCTGAAGGAAAATTGTGGGCGATGTTTTGAATAATTGTTTTGAACATTGCTCAGCTTCAGGATAACGCAGGAGGATGTTTTATATCTCAAATGAATCAGCGACAGATTTACTAATTTCACCTATTTTTTTGATTTTCAATCCGATAAGCCGTTATTGAGTTAGGGCTGTGTAATGATAATATTCCTCTCCGATATACAGTTATTTTGACTACTATGTAAGACCCAGTAGGCTGAGCAAAAAATTACATAGCTTGTGATCATCCCGGGTACTTAAGAAGCATTTCAAAAAAAAGTTTCATCGAAATCTGTCTACCGTTTTTCACGCCATTAGGTAACCAACAAAAAACCTCTACAGTTTTATAATATTTATAGATTATAGATAAATTCATTAACCCTTTTGGGAAGTGAATCATGACGTTGCTTTAAATGGTTGAACGAAATGTCACTCCATGCTGCCTTAATTGCAGTAATGAGTGGTTCACTATTGTCAAATTGTGTCCGTTATCGTAGGCTCTGCGAACCATCCATCCCCACACGTTTTCCGAAATATTAAGGTTCGATGAGTGTGATGGCCATTGTAGCAAGCTCACATTTTGCTTGGATATCCAACTTTTAATGCTCCTTGCAGAGTAGATTGGTGCATTATCTTGTTGGAATGTCCGAGATATTGGTCTTAAGACATTGCTAAGTTTAGGAAAAGCAACTTCCAATATCTTCTTGTAGGAATTAGCGGTAATTTTTAGTGTAGGAAACTCCAGATCAACAATTCCATATCATTTTCATCGTACCGTATCATAAAGAAATGCAGCGACTACCGCTAAGCGAATGTTTCTATTCAAGTGGAGCAAAAAAAAAACAGTATTTTCTTCACAGTAATAACGATCTAACATGACTTTTTGCATTATTCTGAGTATGCATTGTTTTTCGGTATGAAAACAATAAAACAATAAAGTTGCTATATTAACTTACCAAAGCGCTAAACGGTTTAATCTTGAGAAATATCCTTGTTTCTATTCAAGTGGCTTTGAATATAAGTAGTAGCGAATAATACTCCACCCAAGAAGTTCATAACATACAGACGAATTGGTTCCATTACTCATAAGACCTCTTCGACATTAGTTATCCTATCCTATCCTTCCTATCCTATCCTATCCTATCCTATCCTATCCTATCCTATCCTATCCTATCCTATCCTACCCTACTCCTACTTAATATATAAATGTGAAAGTTTGGATGTTTGGATGTTTGGATGTTTGGATGTTTGGATGTTTGGATGTTTGTTGCTCTATAACACCTTAACGGTTTAACAGACTTGAATGAAACTTTCGTGAATAGATAGTCTACTTCCTGGATTAGAGATTAGGCTACTTTTTAAACAAAACATACAATTCCTTGATTCCATAATTCGAGTTATTCCAATTTCCGCTTTTATTATTTGTTCATTATTTTTGGGTACACCAGTGTCATTGATCGTCAGTCTGTTGGGAGAGGGTTGTTTTTGTAGATGTTATGCTCTTCTCTTCGCCACAAATCCATCGCTCTCGCTTATTCTTTAATTTTCTTTCTACCCATACGCGCATTGAATTATGGGTAAACCATTGCCAGTGATCGTCATTCTGTTGAGAGAGGGTTGTTCGTGTTAATAATAATTAATGCTCCTTTTTAGGATTGTGACACAAAGTAGGGGAGGGATGATTTCGCTGATATTTGCTACCGACTTTAGTTAGTTGTGTTTCTGCTTCATCAGCGTGCGGATCTAGATCTACAGAAAGGGGGAAATGCACGATTTTTTTTACTTTCTTTTTTTTGTCACTTTACATCGGTATTTTGTTACCTTAAGGTTAAGTCAGTGGATACCTTAGAATAAAGTTTTTCCTTTTATTTCAATTCACACTAGATATATTGTCGTAGGGGTAGGCAGGCGATGTTGAGTCTTAAAATTAGTAAATAGTTGGTGATTTCAGACAAACCTCACCAGTTTCTCCACGATCAATGCTTACAACAAAGCCTAATATCTTCGGCGTTTACATAATGCTATTGTACTTTTAATATGAACATTAAGTACAACTATTAGAGACATAAACCAGAAAGTACCATTATTTGATGCTCATAAAATACATATTATGTACATATGCGTGTAGACGTGTTATTTACATTTCCATCAATTTTTTTATTCAATCGTTTCATCTATAGGGAACAACCACTTAGTTCAGATAATAATGTATTGGCTTCAGAATTCTTTAGAATCTTAATTTAAATAATATCGCTTCCTACTACTTCCTTTCTATCATACTACAATCAAATGACGCGACGACTGACTTTTAGCACGGGCAACGCCGGGCAGGCAACAGCTAGTAAATTCATATAGTAATCGAGGATTACCATTGAATTGGGGAGGGTCCTTAATCGCATCTGGAATCTTTAGAGCATTAAAAATAATATTGATGCTTTCTTATTCATTCATATTTGAATTCGAATTCACATTATTATTAGTATACTGTAGGTACAGCTGGATTAATATTAGCGTTTGAATGCATTGCAGAAGTTGAACTATTAATTGTATACGAACTGTTATAAGTTATATCTAAAGCACCGTATGCTTCGGTACCGATTAAAGACAAGTTATTTTTATTAATATTTTGTCACCTATACCAGAAACTTCGATACTAATTTTTTAATTTTAATTTTTAATTTTTTATTTATTCCGTTAGATAAGACTTCAATATCAGAACTGACTTGATATTTTTATATTTTTATACAGTGAGTTTATTTTAGTTTACTTACCCCCCTGTTCTGCATTCCACTTTTGGTGAATTCAACCACCAAAAGTGGAATTGGGTGTTCTGCATTCCGAGCGAAACTATGAATTGTGGGTTGTATGTTCGAAAGTGAATATTTTGGTGTTCTGCATTCCACTCAAGATGACAGCTGTAAATTCGTGTTCTGCATTCCGAAAATCCTGTGATTTTAGTGAATTGAATTCACTTGAGATTCTTGATGTGAATTGAAAAGATCAAGATCAAGATCAAGATTTCTCTGACTCCACTTCTCGCAGGATATCAACAAATATTTTCTTACTCACCCTAAAACTGTTTTTAAAAATGCAAAAATCATTAAATAAATTATTTTTCTTCAGTTATCTAACTTCGGGAAGATCCAGAATGTTAGATTTATCTTGGAAAATCTTCCTGCGAACTCTCTCTATTCGTTTTTCTTCGCGGTTTTCACCAATCATTTAAAAATGTTGTTTTCCATTTTTTCCATTTTTTTAATAAAATACATTTTTTTTTCCTCAATGTTTAAATCATTTGCACAAAACAAAAACCAAGAACTGAAAATCTCCAATGATTTTGAAATGATTTGACAGCTGTGTTTGACATTTCAAACAAATGAATTCGAAGTGGATTCCAAAAATTCGAAATCACTCGGAATGCAGAACACTGAATTCCATTCCGAGTGAATTTCAATTTCGGTTTCAATCAACTTTCACTCGAAATGCAGAACAGGGGGGTTATTCTCTAAACATTTAATTGTCGACAAGTGCTCTGCCAGCAGGTGATATTATAGGATATATGTATGTACATAACTCGCACGACCCATACGGTATCATGCCAATGTACTATTGAGAAGATCAAGATGGAAACATATGGGTATCCACTTATCCAGCGAGATTAGATCCTTAGTGGATATGTGTGCAGTGTCATCGCATTCATAAGCATATTTTAAGAAGTGCTTTTGCTGATGATTACCTTCCTGAGGAGGTTCTGTGGCGTCAAAAGGAACAATTTTCAGATGGTTTAGGCTTTAACTGGATCACCACCATTCGAGCATACGCGCACGCGGCCTTGCATATCAGCGATGAAGAATTCACGTCTGCGGCCGAAAGGTTTCCAATTAATACAGCTACAATTTTGCTGAACAATTGGGAAAGAAAATTTTAGTCCATTGTGCAAGCCATTTTTTTTAAGTTCGATAGGTATAATGTAAATGAAAAATATGAACAATTATTATTTCAAATAATAATTATATTAATTGCAAATCGCAAATAAAACGAAATTTCTTTATTTCCGTACTTCCAATTATAAATTTACACAGCCGTTGAAGTCAAATTAATGTCAAATTTTCATACAAAAGAGGTAAGTGAGCAAAAGTGAACGAAAACTTAACGAGTCGAAGCGAAAAGTTAATATGGCCGTACAATAAAAACTCCTTGTGTTCGCACAGTTTCGTACGGGTTCGTTCGAGCCCATTCGACTATTAAGCCCAAATCACAATGTCGCGTTCGCGCGGTCTCGCGTTAATGGGCCTTATATCGACATAACGATAATTTCTGTCCAACGTACGAAGTCGAAATTTGCAAAACTAAAATACCGCTTCAAGCTTCAGGCGTTCATAGGCTAGGAGTATGACAAATAATATGTTCTGTTTCCTCAAATCTCCCATTCACGAATTTATGATAGAAAGAAGATTTGAAATGTAGGTCTTTTTATTTGTATCGTTTTATTAAAAAACACAAAATGTGAGAAATAACTTTGTAAACAAGATTGTGCGATTATGTAAATTAAAAAAAAAAACCCCACACATTTAATTTGTGTTGAAAAAAAATAATTTAGCCATTCAAATCTTTTACACACATTATATGTTAAAAAATTGTACTTTAATCGAACAGGCCATCGAATAGTATAATGTCAACAACAGCTGTAAGTTGTCACAACGCACGCCCTAGTAGAAAGTAGTTCTACTCGGCCGTCGCCCAGGACTTTACGATATCTACGATATAACGCCTGAGGTAACATTTAAGAGCACCTCATATGTTTACATTGTTTCTACTTTATCTGTCAACGTGAGAGCGCCCGAACGCGACATTGTGATTTGGGCTTTAAAGTTCAGGCTTAACTTGTGTTGTATCTTTCAGTTTTTAAACAATCTCGAGTTAATAAATAAATACATAAAATAAATAAATAAATTCGATTTTAATTAGTTTTAAGTGTTTTTGTCTCACACTAGTATCTAGTACAGTGTCTACATACTTGGCCACCCTTGTAAGTGGGGCACCTGTATAAGTTGGTTCTTGCACCGCGGGTGGCCAACTTATCAAGAGGAAATAAGGACCATGTCACAAACAACAATACATCAGAATGCTCTACCGATACCGAATGGTATAAAAGACGCCCCCCTGACCCCCTAAACAATAATTTCACTGCTCACTTGGCTTGGGCCGCCAGCACGAGCACCTGATTTCAGGTCTTGTCTGCCTAAACGAATTATACTGCACTCTATAATGTATTTTTTAAAGTTAATCAATAAAAATAATTTTTATAACGTTATTGGAAATAAGGCTTTTATAACCCTTTGTATCAGAGAATAGAGGAGCGGTGTTGTGCAAAAAATATAACACGCACACACAAATGTATGCGAGAAGTAGACCAAAACCGGTGTTCTTCTTGAACTTTCTTAACAAATCTGAATTAAGCACATCCTTCTAAGAATAGTGGGGGACTGGTAAGGTTACAATAACAAAGGTCTTTTTATTGTTTATTGAGCTAGAATGTATTTACATGTGTTTCTAACAAGACTAAAGACAACATCCGTTCGTTTATTATTTCAGCTTGAAAAAAAGTATATATTTTGGACTTCATAAAACTGAGGAAGTTACTTAATGTCATATGTATATTTCCCACAAGCACAAAAAACTTGCCCTAGTCGCATTGATGAATCGATTTTTTTATTTTTTTTTACGTAACTAATTAAAACGAACATAAACAAAGAAAAAAAAATCATGTTTATTTATGTGAATTTACGCGGTCTTTTCCTACTGACCCGCCAGATGTTTCCGCACAAAAAAAGATTCAAACTCAAGTCTGATAGAATAATTTTATATTTAAACATTAAAAATGCCTTCAATTACGTTTGCGCCAAAATTGAAATACTTTCAATTAAAAAAAAAAACTCATAATAAGGCCGCCATATGGTTTTCGTAATTCAATGCTCGATGTTGGCTATTTTCGTTAATATGATTTATACAGAATGTCTGTCCATCAGTCTTATTAGAAAGAGACTAAATAAATGTGAATAGTTTTACAACAGATGTACTCTGAAAAAAATGTGCGAGATGGTTGCCAACATCAGCAGACCAGTGCAGGTGACGAAAGTTGTTTAATTCTCACCTCAATATCGGTCAATGAGGTGGGATTCTAATCACCATTGTCCCCATTTTGATGAATGAAAGTATTCATTCGAGTCTAAAATTGTACTCAAATAGTACTAAAAGTAGTATAAAAAATTAAAATTACTACTTTTAACCGCGGCAGATGTATTTACGCCCAAGAGTCTATAATTAAATGCAACTTCATTTGTGGTTGTTAATGGCATATCTCCAGAGGTATTTTGAGTTGAAAGAATGCCTTTTGTCCTACAAAAACCAGAAATGAACATAAATCACTTAGAACAGGCAATATGTAAGATGTAAAAAGATATTTCACCTTTTCTATTTTATAAAAAATATCCTTTATTGCCTCTATGTTTAACCCATTTTTTAGTATTTTGTTACTTACCGACAGACAATTTAAGAAAAAATATTACAAAAAAAAATATTGCAACAGAATGGGCAGATATGAGGAATAATTTTCAGTTATTTTAATTCTTTTTTTATTTTATTTGAGGAGTTTATAAATGCCTGTTGACAAAAAAAAAAACCAAATAAATGCCAGGCGAAGAATTAATTAATTGATAATTAGGTTAAAATGTAATTAAATAAAAACACAGTGAACAAATATAAATCGGAGTTGAGTATAAGAGAAAAAACTTCTTCGTTCTAACTGCAGCAGCGATGATTATTTCTATTTGTCTGGTACCAAAAACTTGTGTATAACCCAAACATTCATCTTAGCCATATCCTAAGCTCGGGTGAAGTGCACCAGTACCATTTTTCCCCGCTTATTGGAGTATTGTATTTGGAGGCAAGTCATACATATTTATCAACTTCACACTTCTAAGGGTTGTACTGCTTTACCAACTGATGCTGAGGCAATTAATTCAATTCGTTTATTTTCTTTTTGTGAGTAGTGCGAGCAGTGGCTTGCAGGTTCAATATGATCAAAATTTGAAGGAGTTGTGATTAATCATTAATTGAACTATGAAAATCTTCTTTGCAACGTCAAACATGCGGTCAAAGAAACCGCGATCGTTTTCTTCATTTCAGCAATTCATAATAATTGGACAGGATCTTAGCCTAGAGATTTTCCGTTATCGTTTCCATATATAGGTCATTTCTTAGAATATATGGAAGCTAGAGAGCAAATTAGTTCTCTTCTAAACCTGGAATTCTCATCCGTTACATAGTCTAAAGGCGGAGGTAAAAGTGCAACACTGGCATCTTCGACTTTTGAATTACGTTGAAGTAGCTCGAGCATATCGGCAATTTGGTCAACAGTCGGACCAACGTTTTTTTTTTAAAGATGGGGGATGTGAATTGCAAAATGAATCAATAAAGGAAAAAGTAAAAACTACTCCATTAAACTCAACTATTCAGTTCAGAGTCCTCCGCATCACCTAAATAGTATTCTTTTTACCTGACTATTTCAAAGCCAAATGGAAGAGTTGTAAATCTCAATGGTTTTGTATGTATTTCATATGTGTCTAATGCTATATTACGTCACAGAAAATTTACCCTCAGACTTTAAAATTGAACATAATGTATGCTATATAGTTAGTTTAGCGAATATTTTACAATTATAATGCAACGAAACTTAAAAAAAAAACGTATCAGAATTAACATTCAACCTACAACAATTTTTTTTTTTTTTTTTTTTTGTAAAGCTATCATATCTGCCCAGCGTCATATTTTTAGGACACCTGATTGCAATCCTTTTTAGCTTCGTCCTGATTTTTATTTTTTTTTAATCTGACTACCCATTTTAATATATAATCAATTACTTATTTAAATCTGAAGTTTTATTCCTTTTATATTGAAACCTTATATTTTTAAATTTTTTTTCCCCAAAAAGTGTATTATTTAACCAAAAACTAATTATTTTTAGAATTAAAAAAAAATATTTTTAAATAATATTTTTTTTTATTTTACCCTTCAATTGCATAGACAATTGATTAAACTTAACGTTAGAAATGCAGATCTTTTCTTTTAATTATTTTCTTAGTCACAAGAATTTTTCGTCCTCAGCTGTCCTATAAATAGGACGCTAAGCGTTAATGGGTTAATGGAAAATTGTAAAAAAGGTGCCAAAAACATATAATTAAAATGCGACTGAAACCAAAACTAGATGCTAATCGTGTTAAAATTTTATACACTGGCTAATTTTAGACGTTTGTACAGGTGGATACAATTTTAGCTTTTTGCTTTTGAAAGTTAAAAATGTTACCTCTCCTTAAATTTTATTACAACTAAGATTACTAAATTGTTTATAAATGTTTTTATACGATTTAGCCAATATGAATTACATATTTTTTATAAAAGAAATGTTGAACTGGTTTTAACATAATTTTCACGAATGCTAGTTCTCCCATCGTATGTGAACACTCGTGTGCTACATTTGTCCACCGAGAAAACCGAAACAAACACTCAAAAATTAGCCACTGGATAAATATGTATGCAGCTCCAGAGCCGGCTAAATTTTTGAAGTCTATATTCATCAAACTATTGTTAAAAACTAGCCAGTGGATACAATTTTAACGCAATTGACACACAGCTTTATTATTTGAGTGTGAAATAAGACGGAAGCGGAATGTGGTGAAATTTATTTCACATTATGGCATAAGGCAGGGATGTGGTCATGTACTTTAAGGAAAAAACAAACAACAAAAAAAAGATATGGCTCGAAGAACATACACAAGTCGGAAAAAATTATAATAAAATAGTAGTACGTCTCACCATAAAAGTAGTACCGTACTCAGTTTCCAAATTTGTACTCAAAAAGTACAATTGTAGTACGGGGGGCGATGCTGATTCTAATTAGAGTGACACGAATATTTATGCTTGGAGAGTATTTTTGCATGAATAAACAACTCGTAGAAGTTCCACTCTAAAAAAAATTGTTTACATAAATATGAAGCACAGAGCTTTAAGCTATGTTCAGATGATTGCCAGGTCTGTAAATATTGTCAGGTCTACAACTGTGCTGACAATGACAAACTAGCTTACAATTTCCAATTGCCAGTTCACACAGTTACCAGGTTTTGTCCCAATTCCTGACAATTTATTGGCAGGCGGTTTGCCTGCAACTTTTCTGACAATGTTTTCACTGACAATATTTGCAGGTAAAAAATTGTCAGTTCACACGGTTGGTAGATGACTATTTACAAAAAACCTACAAATTCATTGCCAGACGTTGTCAGACTCATAGCATTTGATAGAAATTGTTTTCTTCGTGCTAAAATTTCTTTATGCATGGAAAACTATATGTCCCAGGTAAAAACTTTGTATGGTGAATTTGTAGGTAGAATTACGGCGCACCAAAATAACAAAAATTTAGAGGTTATTAACACATATTCCCGAGATAAATACGATTTCCACAAAAATTGATTAAAAATAATTTAAAAAAAATTGTGTTTGAAGACCAATAACTCGAAAATGAAAGCACGGATGGTTAAAAGCCGTAGGTAACTGTGATAAACATTCATCAATTGTCTAATGAACAAGCCCACTTTGGTTGCTCTGCACTTGATAGACAAGAAGTTATAATTGCATAATTGTTGGTACCTACAAAGAGCGCTCTCAGAATAAGCCAGTCAAAATACTGGAAGTCTAATTTATATGGACATGCCAGGATACTTGGCAATTATCTAAATGACAACATTAACACAGATTACACTGTCCCATATATGGATTTCGAAAAACCCTTCTCGTGGGAATTTCCAAATAGAGAACAGTGGGGGAAAAATGAAGTAATTAAAGACTCTAAATCCATCTACACCGATGGGTCGAAAATGGACATAGGCGTAGGGGCAGGCTGCTTCTCGGATGAACTGGGTAAAAGCAGCTCCATACGGCTCCCTGATCACAGCAGTGTTTTCCAAGCTGAGGTTCTAGCAGTGACAAAGGCTGCTCAATTGGTGTCAATGATGACAATATCGCCGGAGGATATCACAATTTACATTGATAGCCAAGCGGCCATAAAAGCATTAGCTGCTACGGAAATAACGTCTAAGCTTGTTAAGTATTGCCGCGAAGAGCTCAAGGTTCTTGGCACGCAGCACAACGTAAAACTCTGCTGGGTACCTGGTCACAGCGGCATACCAGGCAATGAAGCTGCAGATGAATTAGCCAGAAATGGCTCGGCCCTAGACATAGATCAGGCAGATGGTATGGTTAAACCTCCACTCTGTTACCTCAAGACCAACATTGAACAAAAAACACTAAGTAAAGCAAATAACAGGTGGAATTCATTAACCACCTGCGACGTATCAAGAACACTGTGGCCGGAGTACAACAAAACAAGAACAAGAAAACTCCTACAGAAAGATAGGACATCGCTGTCGATGCTGATAGGTGTACTAACTGGCCACAATCTGCTAAGATACCACATGAAGAAACTACGCCTGACTGATGATGACATCTGCAGAGGATGTGGTGATGAAGAGGCTCATGAGGACACAGCCCATTTCCTCTGTCACTGCCCTGGCCTCTGCCAACTTAGGAACAAAACCTTGGGCAAATTCTTTTTCGAGGACATCGACGAGCTATCGGATGGATCACCATCGGTCATACTTGAATTTGCCAGGGCGTCTGGATGGCTGAAACCAAGAAATTAATACCACGGGCGGGAAAACAACATGGGTATCACAATGGGTCCACATGGACCTAAGTGTGATGGGGATGTTATCATTCTCATCAGCCCTTTTAACCTAACCTAACCTGGTACCTACTTCTCTGAAGGTAATTTTTTAAACACCCTGTAGCTCCGTGGGTGTTGAAGATGGACCACCCCTCCCATACGTTTTTTTTTCCATGACATGGACCAATGAATCTTTTCCCATAGTAACATTTTTCAAAACCCTGTAGCTCCCTGGGTTCTGAAAACAGACCCCCCCACCCTTCAATATGTTTTGTTTTTTCATAAAATAAACCAAGGAATCAGCTCCCAAAATAATAATATATTTCACTGAAAAAATAACAAAAATATCTGTAAATAATTTTATTTGCAGATGTTCAAGCTGCGCACATCTGACAACAAAAAATGAACCTGCAAATGTCCGAAACGCCTGACAATAGCCTGACAATGTCACAAAAAAGTGTTCACACGATTGGCAGAGGCCTGACAACTTATTGTCAGATAGCGGCCTGGCAATTGTCTGCAAATGATTTTTCTGACAATATTTGCAGACTAAAATTGTCAGTTCACACGGTTGTAAAACATTTGGGACACATTTTTCATTTGTAGACCTGACAATATTTGCAGACCTGGCAATCGTCTGAACATAGCACTTCCTGGAACCATTTTCAAGTGATTCTTTTGATATATGTAGGTCGGGGCTAACACAAGTTCGCTTAGTTGGTAGCAGTTTAGTAGTTTTTGAAAAAAGATGCTTTTCTGTAGTTTATAATCTAACAATATTTATTTCCAAATTTCAGAAAAATTGGTAAAAATGAAGACGAGAAAGAAAGTAACGTAAGCTCGGTTGAAGTTCCACCGCCAACACAGAAAGTAATTCGTTTTGCCATTCTCTTCGGATCTCGACATCAAGTCACGACAGTCAAAATTCTGCACGATTGCCAAAATACATACGGAATAAATGCACCATCTCTTCTTAATATTTTACGGTGGTTTCGAAGATTACAGACTGGCCATTTCTCTGTGGAGGACGAATCTCGTGAAGGTCGGCCCAAATCCTCGACCGACTATATGAATGTGGTTAAAATTGACGAAGGTGCTATGATCACACAAGAGATGATAGCGGATGAACTGGGCTTGAATGCCATGGCTGTGCACGAATTTTAAATCATCACCTGAAATATTCGAAGAAGTCAGCTCCATGGGTTCCAAAAATTTTGAATGGAGAGAAAAATTAGGCTCGTGTTCGTTTTGCTCAATATTTCCTGGATAAGTTTGAAAATGCTGCTTCGTCAAGCTGCTTCAATAAGATCGTTACAGGTGATGAATCTGGTTTTACAAGTACGACCCGGAAGCCAAACAGCAGTCCATGATATGGAGCCCAGAATGTGCAAATCCTCCAATAAAGGTCAATCCACAAAAGTTATGATGTCGATGTACTTCACCGCTTAAGGGGGTATTCTAGTCTAGCGGTACAAATTTAGGGTATTTTTTAAAATTCGATAAAAAAAACCAAGCATATTTTTACTAATCAGTCTTTTTTTAGATATTAATTAATATTTTAACAATACAAAAAAAAAAATTAAGAAACTTTTTTTTTTAAAATGTAAATAATTGAAGGCTGGTAAAGTGGGGCGTTGAAAAATAAGGGCCCGTCCTTGTTCTGGTGATACGAACAAAAAAAAACAAAAAGATTCTTAATCAATAAAAATGTCGCTATCGCCTGAACTACGGAAATAAAACGGAACATTTTTTCACAAAATGGCGGCTGTTAGAAAAAAAAATTGATTTTTTGCCCTTTTTTCAAAGTTTTTATTTTTTTAAAAATAGTAAAAAACTAAATTTTTACATAATTCTAGTTCCTGCGATATAGGGATATATGTATAAAGAAAATTCACGCCAAATTTCAAGTTAATCGCTTCATTAGAACTTGAGAAATCATGTCAGACGTGTTGGAAAAAGTAGTTTCAAGAAAATCGACTTTAAAGAAACACGTTACAACGACCTTCACATAGAGACTTTCTGAGAATTCATGGTGTATAAGAGACTTTCTGTAGGATAATTCAGGAAACGTTTGGAGGATACATTTTAAAAATATGAAATAAAAAAAAAAAAAACAATTTTTTCAAAATTCTAGACTAGAATACCTTCTTAAAACTGGTCAGACAGTCACTGCTAACTGGTATACTAAAACTTGCTTACAACAAGTTTTCCACAATTTGCTAGGACACCGAAAAAAAAGAGGAACTGCGCCGCTACTTTTTGCACCACGACAATGCGCCTGCGCACACCGCTGAAAAACCAACAACTTTCTTGCGCTCTTGAGCATCAATGAAATTCGCCCGGATCTAGCACCGTTTGATTTTTGGCTGTTTCCGAAAATAAAAAAAGATTTGAAGGGAAAAACCTTCACATCTAATGAAGACAATATTAGGCGTGTTTTTTTTTTTTCAAACCTATATAGGCTAAACATATTTCCGCAACATGTTTTCAATGTAAAATACGACAAAACCTTAGCCTGGATAATTATCCAGTTTTATTTTTGTATGGAAAGCTTTTTCGAAATCTATATAGATTTGAAAAAAAACGCGCCTATTAATGCAGTCAATGTCGAAATCGAAAAGCTACAAAAAAAGGATTTTAAATAGGCCGACCAGACGTACTCTTTTTTAGAACAAAATACTTTTTTCTTTACATAGATTTACTTATTCTCGCTTTTCCTAAATTATTGTTAAATATACTCTTTTACTCTTTTTGTCTTAAAATATATAAAGTTGCAAGAAACAATCTCTCTTATTCTCTTTGCCGGTTGCCCTTAGTCCAAAAAACAATAGGTAATGTATGTAAATAAAAATAAGAATATACACATGTACAAAATACTTAAAATTGACATAATATGTATATGATTTGGTAGTTACGTACTTGTCCATCCAAACGTCATATATGTTATATATAGACCACCCAGACCGCTGGCGGCTATCCATTCCCGGGTCATTATACCGTGCTTAACAGTAGGTACCACGCATTCTGGATCTTTCTTCACTAACCCTTCGTCCTGCAAATGTCACACCAATGGTACCAAATTTTTTGATGTGTAAACATCTAAGCGTGCGTTAGCAAAATTTCTAGTGGAGTAATTCCGCGATTTTGGGGAGAAATTCCGCGATTTCGGGGACGGAATTCCGAACGGTTACGAAATTTGGAACTCAAATTTCATAGCAGCGCAATGAAATATGGACATAGTGATTGCTTATGTTCCTGGTCAACTTTTATATATACGCTTTTTATCCCGGAAAATGGCATGGTTTTCAGAAAATAGTGAAAAAACTGCACACTGGGAGGGAAAATTATAGTTATACAGCCCTAACTTAATAATGGCTTATCGGATTGAAAAACAAAAAAATAGGTGAAATTAGTAAATTTATCGCTTATTTATTTGAGATATAAAACATCCTCCTGCGTTGTCCTGAAGCTGAGCAATGTTCAAAACAAATATTCAAAACATCGCCCACAATTTTCCTTCAGCGGAGACCACCGCCAGCAGTCTTGCAGCAGTGGGTATCGTTGCAATAGTGTGTGTGTGAGTATACATATGTGCGCGCTCTAACAAGATCATAATGCTTTGCATTTTAATGTTCTGCAATCATTATAACCATTTGCGGCTCTCCCACTCAACCAATCTTAACAAATGATATGTCAAAAGAGAGAGATTTTTCTAGAGCAGTGATTTGAATTTTTAGTTTATAAATATTACTAACAATCTCGCATGTAGAAAACCTACAACCTATTTACGAATAAAATGGCTACTTACTGGCCTCTAGTGTCCTAGTGGTTCCAAAAAATAAGAGCTAATTTTCGTGATAGAGGTGACAGAGCAGAGGACATATGTACCTACAAGCTGATATTATTTATGTAAGAACTTGGATGAAAAGTTTTTATAACCGCGGAGGTTGAGTGCGTCGGTTTTTCTACTTTTGGCGCAGTATACAACTGAGTTTAGGGGTCCCAGGTTCGTTTCCTGGCGCCGACTGCTGCGAATGGTGGATTCGATGATTATATATGCGATTGGCTTGAATTTTATCGAACATATACTAGTTATAATTTACTTTTTTTCCAATAAAGTGGGGCTACACACCCCATCTGCGTGATGTTTACACATAGCTCGGGACTGTTGGATACAGTCGCATCAGTTTTTTCTTCAAAATTTGCGCTGTTTTGGCAATACAGCGCTCGCACTTTGGAAATACGTTTTCAATACTTCCCAACGTCGCGTCGTCTTAGCGTAAGCATTTCGCAATTGTTCGGTGAATACTAGTCGGTTAAAGCAAGAGACATCAGAATGAGATATCTGGATACATTATGGTAGCCCTATGCTAAGTACCAGGTCATGTGGATATCCCAGGCAATGAAAGAGGAGATAGGCTTGCAAGAACGTTGTCCATCTTTCAGGCACTTCCCTACGTTAGAGTTTCGATAAACGTGTACCACAGATTGTTTGAAAATTAAGCAACCAATATCTGAATCCGTCCGTCACCTTGCTGACAGAAGAACAAGGACTCTTGGTAGTTACTTCTTGGATGAGGAAGAAGAAGTAGAAGTAGTATATTTGAGCTACCTAAACTAACATAAGCTTATGGTTTACAAAAATTGACAAAAACAGGAGGACCAAGGTTATGGCAAGACCATTATTATGAAATTAGCTCATTTCATTGTAAAGATCAATATATTGGATGGGTGCAAACGTAACGAGTTTCGAAAAGGTGTCAGTATTAGTACTGCAACAGAAAACACTCAAAGCGTTTAATCGGATCGTCCTTCTGCTCTTAGGATAGTCAAAAAAGTTGTTTGGTAGATTTCAGAACTATGATATTGGATTGGACGATCAATCCCTTTTTGAAGAGCTTTCTGGAATTGATGACGACATTGTGTGTACCTTAGTGAAAAATAACCCATGGATTTCAACTAAAGAGTTTGTTGAGAAGCTGAGTATTGATCATAAGTCAGCATTTCGCTATTTTAAGAAACGTGAATTCAGTTTCAAGCTCGAGAGTGGGTGCCGCATTCTTTGGCGGAAGAAAAGATGCTGGGCCGCATTGAGTTATTTTTGAACGCCATGAACAACAACCTTTTCTTGGATCTATTCATAACTGGTGATGAAAAGTAGATCCTCAGCTGGAAACAAGCAGGTGGAGATGCAGAATCCGCGGCAAAAGCTAGCAGCCTGTTTGGTGGGATTCTGAGGGAATAGTTATTTTCGAGCTGCTTTCACTTGCCAAAGTAATCACTGAGAGCAACTCTCTAAGCTTAATAAGACAGTTTACGGGAATCGTCCGGTTTTGGGCAATCGAAAAGGTGTCATCTTCCATTATTATAACGCCAAGGCCGCATGTCGCCCAAGAGACGCTGCATTCAGCACCCACTGTATTCTCCAGACCTTGCTCCTTCAGATTTATATCTATTTTTTTTATCGGGCAAGAACTTTTGCAATCATCCAATAATGGTGTGAGAAACAGATGTGTAGAGCAGCAGAAAAGTTAAGTTATTTTCATATCGTCTTTCCACCAGCCAAATAAGCGATTCTGAACCCCTATGTATGTTAACTTTGACAGCTTCTCAATATTCTGCTTTCAATAAAACCCCATACTAGTCGATGATGCATAGTTCTTTAAGCACACCATTCAAATTCAATCATTTTTGCCTTTATGCGTATCTAATATCTTTCCATTAAACCGTATCCATTCGGAGCAATGCTGTAGCCCCAATTTATTTATGAGTCTCTTCTTGGAGAATATCTAGATCCATCACCAGCAGTATCTACGAGTATACCATGCACATAAATTTGGTAGCATTTATGTAACTGTGAACGAACCTCGTGTACAGACATAGTTCGTATGTTATGCGACTCTGCGACGAACAATTAAGTTCTTTAATAAAACTACCCACCGTAGACTGGCGGAGGAGTGTCAATCTAATTAGAGAGACGCTTTGTTTCATTGGCGCCCGTTGGCTGGGCACGCACTCGGGCGTATAACTCTGTCCGAGTCATTGGCACGTTTCTACGTTTATGATCGATTTTTAGATCACTTGAACACATGGCGCACTTTATATGCCCAAAGGGGATTCAAATACTATTTAGTTTCTGGTCTCTACACTCGTGGTTCCATGCACACTCGAGTTATGAAGTCGTTATGAGTTAATGTTCTTTGAACTACGATCGGCTCGCTATATCGACGTTTAATGATCAATTTTACTTTGTAGACACATATACGAATAATTATACTACATTGTAAAGGGGTAGGGTACAGACGACTGTGCGTTAAAACGTGCAACTGAATATCAGCCAAACTGGGGACTTGGCTGCACTCGCCGATGGATGTCATTCTGTTGAGGTAAAATTCCATCAATTTTACGGCGCAGTTCAAGCTGAATCTTGTCCAAAACAGTTCGAAACTGTAGTATTAGCGGTCATTTAAATCCTCACCACATCGCAAATGAAGAAGACTAATGCTGCCAAATCACATGGTGTAGGTAGGGACTAGGGAGATATCATTCGGGTTTGGTGGTTTGCTTACTAACCACCCATTCTCAGTCCATTAAAACATGCCTTAATGCCATCTACTGACAAATAGCTTAACTATTTTGCATTTTTTAGCCGTCGGTCGTTGACACTGTGTTGTGACACTTTAGCGCTTTGGCCGTATATTCCAAAAGAACTACGCCTGGAAAGCAACATGCATCAGCCAGAGCTATCTACGTCGCAAAGATGCCCAAAATGCAGCACTAAAAAAAGTCCAGCGCGTACTCGTATTGTATTCGCAGAGATAAAACATGTTTTATGTTCAGTTACACATACTCAGTTAGTTCGTGAACTAACCACCTTATTCCTTTAAAGCCTTATGCGGTATTTTGTTCACAAAGCTTAATAGGAAATTTGACGACAGCGAAATCAGGGGATAGAGTTTCATATGGCCATGATTTCGATTTCCCGAGAAGTGGAAAGAAGCTACAATTACTCCAATCCCGAATAAAGCCACTCGTCAGCTCCGTCAGATTTTAGGCCAATCAGTTTACTATGCATTCCAGCTGAAACTCTCGAAAAGATTAACATCGACAGCCAGGCTGCGTTTAGTAGTAGATAGTACACTAGACCGTAAAGGAACCAATGAAATTCTTAGATTTGGCGGGGCTCAAATGAGAATAAAGAATAGTATCAGGGCATTGCCTTCTTGGTAAATGCACCAAAAGGCTCGGACTCATAGACACGGATATTTGCAGATACTGTAATGATAAAGGTGTGGTCGAGGATATGGCACATATTCTGTGTGAACGTTAGGGCATAGCACGCAGTAGTAGGAACATTTTAGGCTCCTACTTCGTTAGTAACCTGGAGGAGGTAGGCCGAATCAACCATAGACTCGTTCTAAAATTTTTCAGTTTAGGTGCCGTCTTGGGGATTGCGATGGGCCCACTCTGGTGCCCGGTGTTTAGGGATGGCTCAGCCCCTCAAACCCTCCCAACCTAACCTAACCTAGTGGTGAAGCTAATAAAGTGTATAAAAAATAAATAGGAGTTCTAAAACTTTATAGTAATTGAAGAAATCTACCAGTGCTGGGGGATCGTGGGAAAAATCCCTTTTTGTGGGAATTTGGACCTCAAAAGTGATCGAGGGGAAACCCTATGGTTTTGCGGGAATTTTTTGATTGTGTGGGAATTTTTTTTATTTATAAAATTTAAACCAAGAAAAGGTATAAGCAAGAAAATTCCAAACCGTTAATAGTTTTTATTCACTTATTCCAATTCGTGAAGATAAAAATAACGAAACTCGCTTTAAAGTAACTCGTTTGAGGCCTTAATTTCTCTTTTTTTTTTTTGTTTTCCCCGACACAATGTTTTAATAACATTACACAAAAGTAAAATATTATTTGAAATATGTAATTTCAACCAATTTTTAACCTGTTTGATCATTTTGAATGCAAATTCATTTATAATAGGTATTTATTAGGTCAGGTTTCCGCCATTCCAATCGAAAGATATCGATTTGATCGTTGGCATTATCGTTATGTTGGGGTGAATTCATAGTTGTAAAAATTTTGTTGTTAATTTACCGCAGCAAAATCTGTATATATTAAGCAATATAAAAAAAGCTGCTAATTTGCACAACAAAAGGGGTAATTTGACACTTATAAAAACAAATCGAGAGTCGAGACACAAGAGTGCTGCCGGAACGTTTGCAATGGTAAGGCAGTTTTTCTACATTTGTGAACGCAGTAACTGCATTGCTGCTGTTTTTTTTTTTTACAGTTATGAACTCAACCTTGATGCTACTCAAATCATAAAGGCGTACTTCTCATACACAATTTTTTCGTCATTGTCCAGTTAACAGAGTTATTTGTGTCAATTTAAAGTGAGTTAGGATTATTTCAACTGTTATTTCAGTGAGAAAAAATTCGTAAAATGCATATATCGAAAACATTTTTACGAATTTCTTTCACTTAAATGACAGATAACATATCCATAAACCTTACTTCACGTTAAATATTTAAAATGAGGTTTCGGCTTTCCGTGGACTATAATTATAATTATCTTGGTGTCGAATTTTAGTGGCGAAGTTGAAACAATGCGCATTTTGTACTAATGGCATTATGGAACACATTTTTTCACTTTAAATCACTTTAAATCATCACCTAAAGTCGACTATAATTATCAAAACTTTTTGTTACGTGCTAATATAATTTTAAATTGTACTCTATCCGACTATAATACTGCGCCATTTTTTTTTTTTTTTGCTTTAATTATAAAACCTACTTATCTACGTTATTTAGCTTTGGAAATATGTATGTACAAATTAAAAATACCAAGTGCAAACTTAACGGAAATTTTGTTTAATTTTTTTTCTGTGGGAAATAAATAGGGAAACACGAGATGGTGTGTGGGAAAAAAAGGGAATTTTCGGCTCGGGTGATGGGACTTCTCTGAAAAATGACCCCCAGCACTGAAATCTGCACTGAAATATATTCTAGTGATGGCGCAGCCCTGTGCTATCATCATGTAACTTTACCGATAATTGTCCATTCGACCGTACCAAACGACGTCGACAAAAGTTCGCTTCAAGAAACACTATAACCCTCGTGTCTTCTTTCACCCTCGTTTTTTCAAGTTTGAGAGCCACTGAAAGCAACATTTGCATTGGTAAATACTACTCCAATCGGAGTAGATCTACTCCAATTTTTCCACACAGAAAAATTTACCCAAATAATGGAATGCCAGCACTGATTTGGAAAGTTTGTTTTAAAAATATGTGAATGTCTAAATTTGAACAGAATACAGTTTTTTTTCTTTCTCAACGTTTTCATTTGTATTTGTTTATTACTATTTCTAATTACTAGCTAGTGTTAACAATTCTGTTTTGTTGTGTTGTCTTGTTACTTTCAATGTAAAATACAATCCCATCAAAAACATTACTGTAAAAAGGGCCAAGTTCCTACCTATAGAAAATGTATGCAAATGTATGACAAAAAGTGGTGAGATAACAGCGGCCAAGTTATTGCAAAACTTTATTATAGAGGTAAGAGAGATGAGTAAGTTGAAGCCTTATGCCTAGAATTGATGAAACGTATCTATAGAAACTTCAAACCTGACTCTTTTTGTTGAGTTTTTAAAAGACCAGTGATATTTTTTTTTAATTTTAGGCAAATCTTGTCTATAATTACTTCTCAATCGGTTGTATTCGATGTTCGATGATAGCTGTTTTTGAGCGTTGATATTCTTAAGATCTAAATTGATTAAATTGACCCCATCTTCACCCTAGAGAGTGCAACAGAGGCTTGGCCACACGAGAAAACAGTAAACTTCTTGGCTCTTATGGATAGTTCTAAACCGTAAGGCGTTTACCGTCATAGGTATACGCCTTAGGCTCTTTCCAGTGTTCGACTACATGCTGCACAATGTTTGATCTGACTCTACGTCTACGTGTATAGGTACTTCCATTTGATAGCTACAATTTTCGTTATATAAAACTGTCAATAATTAGAAAATTTTGCCAGGTCCACTCCCTATCCCCACACCACAGATTCAATTTATCGAGTCGAGCTCGAGAGGCGATTGTATTTTTTTTGAACTGGTTAGTAAATTGGGTTCATCCGGAGTCGGACGAATATGCAATGAAAATGAGCAGAGCAGAGCACCTCTCCAATCTTATTGAGCTAGAGTAGGACGACACGATGACGGTGCAAAAGGCATCACTGTGATCGATAGACTCACTCTCACACTCAGTTTGCCATTTGCCATTTGCCATTTGCCAAATATCAATTATACCAATACCAACCAATCCATATGAAAATGAATACGTTTTGTGAGAGAATATACATATACATATACATAATTTATATAATATACATATACATACTGCGTTCATCGTCACATTTTTGAGTATCATTTTCATTGTAAATATATAATAATATAAGAAGTAGCACGTCTATATATATTACTTGAAGGGGAGGTTGTTCTTGTCGTATAAAATACATTTGGTGAGAGAATTCACCACGTTTATGGTTAGCTCTCACTAAAATGTGCATTTGTGTATGTATTTGTGGGTAGGTTTCACACTTTTGTAGTGTATATATAATGTATAATACACGGTGGTTTGTTTTTATTAATTTAAACGATTTGCAAGTTAATAAATAAGAGTTTTTTATTTTTTCCTTTATACACACTATAAATGCTACTTACATCCCAAATTTCAAGTCTCTAGGTCTGCTGGAAGTACCATATACATTTTGATGATCGTTGTGTCAGCTACGAAAATTACGATTTTCGGAGCTCAATATTTCTTAAAGTATAATAGGTACAGACTTGAAACTTGGAATATGATCTAGCATAGCGCTCTTCTACTAGCAGCCAGAAAATGAGGCTCCCAGTGACTTAGGAAGTTGAATTATAAGGGTAGGTAAATAGCCGCGAAGCGCTTCGGGTAAAGAGTACTGGTAGTGCCGCGTGGAACTTGGCGGTCCACTACCGTGCACCCAGATAACAACTAAACCTATAATTACATAGAATTAATTTGGATAGATATCGGGTATTATGAGTTAAGTCGCGATAAAACCTGTGTTTCCAAATTACTTTTATCGAAAAGTGTTATACAAACTATCAAAAATGACAGGACGTCATGTCAAGTATTTAAAAATTGGGCAGAGAAGAATGTCTTCTTTTTAATTATCCAAAGAAAATGAAATACTACAACTAAAGTGTCACTATGCCCAGTAGTGTCAGGTATACATTTAGAGAACTTAAGACGCGAAAATAGTTTTATTATGCGAGCTTATATATTTTTTTTTTAACGAAGGTGAAAATCTCGAAAGACACTGTGGGGTTGGAAACCCAGAATAGTGTGGGATTCTAACCGCACCAAAAACACCTCCTTAATCATAACCAATCGAAGAAAGATCGACAAATGATTTAAGTTTCAACGTTCAGTTGGGTTTGAGAAGGTATTTTAATTTAAATACTGGTTCTCATAATTGTCAGATAACAAGTTCGTGAGGTTTAGTTCTACTTAATCTACGAATATTATATCGTACATTTAAGACGTCTTCTATCTCCGGATTAATATGCATCTGCAGACGCACGTTGTGATGGATTGCGTTCTTTTTATTTACTTCCGTCACGTCACGCAAGTCATTATTTTTAATATACCATGGGGCATTTACTATTCCCCGAAGGACTTTGTTTTGAAATGTTTGTGTGGCTAGTAAATTTATTTTCTTTGTGCAACCCCATAGTTGGATACCATATGTCCAAACAGGTTTTAAAATCTGATTATATATTAAGATTTTATTCTCAATTGACACTTCTGAATTATATCCTAACAACCAATAGAGATTTCTATATCTAATATTTAGCTCTTCTACTTTCTTTTTCACATGTTCCTTCTATTTCAGTTTAGCATCCAGATTCATACCCAGATACTTAGCTGTGTTAGAATAAGGAACTACTTGATTATTAATAACCACAGGAAGATTCGTTATTTTTTTATTGCTTTAGCTACGCAGCTATCAGTTGATAGGAGAGCAGTGTCGTCTGCAAATGTGGTTATCATCGTGTCATTCGCATGTGGTATATCCCTAGTATATAATAAATATAAAGTGGGCCCTAGGACACTTCCCTGTGGAACACCTGCTTGTATTTCTTTAAGATCAGAATACGCAGAACCGTAGCGTACTCTAAAGAATCTATTTGCTATATAAGATTTTAGTATCTCATAGTATTGTCTAGGTAAGTCCTATGAAGCTTATACTCTAAACCCTTATGCCAAGCTTTATCGAAAGCCTGAGCAACGTCAAGGAATAATGTAGAACAAACTTGTTTTTCTTCTAGTGCTCTTTCTATAACATTAGTTATACGATGCACTTGGTCTATGGTTGAATGTTTATTGCTAAATCCGAACTGATGGGTGGGAATAAGCCTTAGCTTATATAGGTTACAAAACAAATACGCCTTCTGTCTCCTTTGCTTTTGTTTCGCGAAGCTTTTTTTTGTACTTACAAATCTACTCCGCAAATTGTGGTTTTGCTCCGCTTTTTTTCTTAATCCACTCCCAAATTGTATGTCTGGGGTCCGTCCGAACCCTGACGTCAACGTTCTCTGTAAATGTTTACACATCAAATTTCACGAGTAGGTACTCACGCCTTTTTTATATATAATCTAATGGGTTTTTTTTTTTAAAATAATTATAATGGGTATGGAGGTCTAACTTCGTTCCAATGTTTTCATTAGGTCTATTCCTTTACCTAAAAGTTGTTACGAATTCGTACAAATTTGTGCGAATTCTAGACCAACCGTGCTCCTTTACATAAAATAGTAGTAAAAGAGAGAGTAAAAATGTCCGCTCACTGAAAAATCTTACGAATTCTTACTCAACAAATGTCTGCAGGTTAAAAGTGAACTACAAATCTACATATCTGTCAAACTCAGCTGTTTAATTTGTTTTGAATTATTTGCATTTTTTTTTTTATTTTAATGCAAAAAGGAAAATAATGGAAAGAAAAGGAACACAGACGGAAGTTGAATATTCTGAATGTTAAAATTTGCATTTCGCAATATACATTTATACATATCCCTTTATTTCCACTTTGTTTCCGTTTACTTCTTACATGTTTATGAAGCTTCCTTAGTTGAAACTTTTGTGATTCAACGCGTTCCTTTACTTTTTCGTAATTTTGCCTCTGTCGGAGTGAATTTTACACCCACTCCATTGAATTTAAAAGCTTACTATTTTTGGAGCAGAAAGTAAAGGAACAGACCAATTAATGGTTTTTGATGCTACTTTTTTGCTCGATGACCCATTTTTTTGCGACTTTTTCAGCGGCAACCCTGGCTGTCGTGGAATCGCCATCGCCGAGAGCATAGTATTTGAGAGATTTTCTTGTTATGTGTTGAGAAGTAAACGCTTAGTCGACCAGCCGATGTCACTTGGACGAGTGTTGGAATTTAAGCTTACGGGAAGTATGACCATCGTTAATGACATCGAAAACGACGTCGAATAACTTACGAGATGAGGGCCCTGAATACGTCAAAAAGCAGTTCGGTTACGTCATATGACCAAACCTAGACTACTATAATACTTATTCAAACACAAAGCTGCACTCAAATAAAAACATTTACAAAATAAACAAAAACATTGTTAAAACAACATCAAGGAGAGTTTTAACAATTATTGTTATATGGATTTATACGTGTCTACTGCGCATGTTAAAAACAAAAAAAAACCCAATCTCCAGAATATATTAGCAAGACGAATACACGAGTATATTTATTTTAAAATAAGAAGCGACTCTTAGCGGTACTTTAGCCAGAAAATATGCAGATTTTAATTATCATGAGTTCAGTAAGTGATTTTATGGCTTCAGTTAGGTAAACTCAAAGCTGTAGTGCAAATCAAATTTAACAGAAACGAAAACCAAATTATACTAATTCCCTCGAAAAGCAAATAGCTACGTTAAGCAAATTTGGGTGTTTTTTTTTTTATTAACTTTAAGTGTCACCATGGGGTTAAGCTGTTCGTTTTTTTTTTACATACATATAAAAAGTAAATATTTTGCAAAAAAAAGAACTTCCAAGTAGATGTCAACATAGATAGGGTGGAAATAGATAGATAGATAGATATTTATTTCGTTTATAATTTACATAGGGTTTGTTACCGCACATTTTACAACACAGAGATTTGATAGGCTTTATCTTTCTTCTGAAACATTATTTGATGAAAAAAATTATGTGGAAGTTTATCTTTACAGGGTAATACGTAATCACACTATATATGTCGTATAGATATGAATGAGTCAACATGTTCTCAGAAGAGTTTATAGCAAAAATTTCCGGTTAATTAATTTTCTTAATGAGGCAAAGCAGTTCCATAAGATACTTTCATACTGTTTGCATGTCGTAAAACATACGATGAAACGGCGATAGTTAGCTCAAAAGTGATTGAACTGAAACGATCATGAATTTTTTTTCCTAAGATCTATGAAGTGCTCATAGTTCATTAACATTTTACACTTTCAATTATACATACAGTGGACTCTCCCTAATTCGAACCACCTATAAGCTATTTCTCTCTAACTCGACGTTTTTCGCCATATTTCATCATTCCCTTCAATTTTCCATACAAAAACCATTCTGTAAGTCGAAACTCTCTCACATTCTCTCGAACACATTCTCTCGAACACATTCTCTCGATTATTCGCATCTTTTTAAACCCCTTAAGTCGAATTTTGTTTAGCACAAAACAAAATAAAAATACATTACCCCTTCGGAATTCGTATTTGAGTATATAACTACCAACAATCAAGTACCTACACACTTCAATATCCTAAATATGTGTAGCATCTCGTGTGCCATCATCAGAGTATCCTACTAATATATAAATGTGAAAGTTTGGATGTTTGGATGTTTAGATGTTTGGATGTTTGGATGTTTGGATGTTGGGATGTTTGGATGTTTGGATGTTTGGATGTTTGTTGCTCTATAACACCTTAACGGTTTAACAGACTTGAATGAAACTTTCGGGAATAGATAGTCTACTTCCTGGATTAGAGATTAGGCTACTTTTTAATCAAAACATACAATTCCTTGATTCCATAATTCGAGTTATTCCAATTTCCGCTTTTATTACTTTGTCATTATTTTTGGGTACACCATTGTCATTGATCGTCAGTCTGTTGGGAGAGGGTTGTTTTTGTAGATGTTATGCTCTTCTCTTCGCCACAAATCCATCGCTATCGCTTATTCTTTAATTCTCTTTCTACCCATACGCGCATTGAACGATGGGTAAACCATTGCCATTGATCGTCATTCTGTTGGGAGAGGGTTGTTTCTGTAGATGTTATGCTCTTCTCTTCGCCACGATTTCATCGCTATCGCTTATTCTTTAATTTTCTTTCTACCCATACGCGCATTGAACGATGGGTAAACCATTGCCATTGATTGTCATTCTGTTAGGAGAGGGTTGTTCGTGTAGATATTATGATCTTCTCTTCGCCGCAAATCCATCGCTATCGCTTATTCTTTCATTTTCTTTCTACCCATACGCGCATTGAACGATGGGTAAACCATTGCCATTGATCGTCATTCTGTTGAGAGA
The DNA here is from genome assembly GCA_949775065.1 of Brachyopa scutellaris. NCBI lineage: Eukaryota > Metazoa > Arthropoda > Insecta > Diptera > Syrphidae > Brachyopa > Brachyopa scutellaris. Next base: position 144,337,407 of record OX459112.1, on the reverse strand, counting down.
GGGTTGTTAGTGTTAATAATTAATGCTCCTTTTTGGGATTGTGACACAAAGTAGAGGAGGGATGATTTTGCTGATATTTGCTACCGACTTTTGTTAGTTGTGTTTCTGCTTCATCAGCGTGCGGATCTAGATCTATAGAAAGAGGGAAATGTACGATTTTTTTACTTTCTTTTTTTTTGTCACTTTACAGCGGTATTTGGTTACCTTAAGGTTAAGTCAGTGGACACCTTAGAATAAAGTTTTTCCTTTTTTTTAAATTTACGAAAACATATTATATTGTAGTAGGGGTAGGCAGGCGATGTTGAGTCTTAAAATTAGTAAATAGTTGGTGATTTCAGACAAACCTCACCAGTTTCTCCACGATCAATGCTTACAACAAAGCCTAATATCTTCGGCGTTTACATAATGCTATTGTACTTTTAATATGAACATTAAGTACAACTATTAGAGACATAAACCAGAAAGCACCATTATTTGATGCTCATAAAATACATATTATGTACATATGCGTGTAGACGTGTTATTTACATTTCCATCAATTTTTTTATTCAATCGTTTCATCTATAGGGAACAAGCACTTAGTTCAGATAATAATGTATTGGCTTCAGAATTCTTTAGAATCTTAATTTAAATAATATCAATTCCTACTACTTCCTTTCTATCATACTACAGTCAAATGACGCGACTGATTTTTAGCACGGGCAACGCCGGGCAGGCAACAGCTAGTATCTAATAATATGAATAATAAGATATACTCTGGCCATCATCGTCACCCATCGTATTTCTTCCTGTTCATATTCTTGGTACCTCCATACAAAGATACAGTTTTTTAAAAGTTGCAACGCAAAAACAAAAAGCAAAACATTGTTATCCTGTTCTTTGTGTTGTTGGTTGTATTTAAAACAGATTATTCAATCAGTGTTGACGCGAGCAAATTTCAAAAAGAGTCCAAATAAAGGGGTCCAAAAGCAAAAATGGGGTCCCACTTATATTTGTATGAAAAAATGCAATAATTCGAAAAACTGTATTTTATTACTGAACTTAAAATAAAATAAATATTGTAAAATATGTAAACATACTTATGCATATATGTATGAAGAACGAATTTTTGGAAAAAAAAAACTCTGAGTAGCAAAAATATTTTGTTGATTTTATCACTGGCTTAACAAAATGGGTGTTTTTAAAAACTAAAGTACTGTGTTTTAAAAGTAAAAGAGACATGAACTAAAGATATATTGAAAGAAGGGTCCTATATTTGCAAAATGCGTCAAATTCGCAGTATTTATTAAAAGTGGGGTCCCGTCTCAAACGGCAACGCTGTTTTCAATGGATCTATCTGCGTATGTACATTATATAAAAAGAGCTTGTTTTAGTAAGATTCCAGCTGGAATTTCAAAATCAGTTGATTCCAGGCAGTTCAACGGAGCTGATTATGTGCATGTCTGTAGCTAAATCAATTAAAAAAAATTTAAGTTACATGGATTATTGCGAAGTAAACTGTGTGGTCTAAAGTTTTGTTTATTGTTTGTAAGTACATTAACCTTTTTTTTATCAAACAAACGTTTTAAAACAAAACTAAATATTTCTCTCTATTACTCGAATTTTTCCAAAACTCTCTCTAACTCGAAAAAGTCTTGGTATCCCGTGAAAATTTGACTTAGGAAGAGTCGACTGTATATGTAGGGTAAGGTCGGGAGGTTTTGACACGTTAACGAACATTTGGAAATATCTTAAAATACAAAAACAATTTCAAATTTTTAAAATTTACATAAGTTACAATATTATTTTAGCAATATAAAAGCATTAATGATTAATCGATATAAATATTTATAACAGAGTTGTACGGCTTTTTCCAAAACCTTACAAAGTGTCAATTCCTCCTACCATGAAGGAGGTTTTGACAGGGATAATAAAACAACTTATATTGCTTTCTTGTTCAAAAAATAAATTATTTTTTTATTTTTAACGCATATCAATCTTTGTTTATTAGTTCAGTCTACTTTTATTTAAGTTAAAGGACATAGAATTTAAATAACAAAATAAATTAACCAACAGTAAAAACATTTCATAAAAACTTAATTTAAAACTTGTTTCATCGATTTTGAGGTGGGGATTTTTTTTTGTTGTAAATATTTGACATTTTTACATTCTAAAAAAGTTAGAAGTTGTTTTACCACACAATTTTTATTTTGACTCATAATCGAGGATTTGACACTTTGTCAATTCCTCCTTCAGCAAAAATGTCAAATCCTCCTTTTTGATTACTTTTGGGACTAATCACTTTCAATTCAATTTCAAAAGCTACATAATTAAAATATTACAGTTGGATTGCTTACAATAAAAGTTAGATGAAATGGGCACAAAAATAAAAAAGACGTCCACTTCGCTTATCTTGTTTATTTATCACTCAAACTAATCGTTATTAACTTCGTTTTCTCATCATTCAAAGTTCCGGCAAGGTCTTAGTTTTTCAGAAAAGTGCTTATGTCAAATCCTCCCGACCTTACCCTATATTTGCCCATGAAATATTTATACTGATAGGAACACGTGAACAGGGGCAGAGCGTCTACCCTACATAAACAACTTCTCAGCTTTTACGAATTAAAATACTGATCTACTGAATACCTCTTCAGCGATTTCAGTGGCCTAGTACAAAAAGACATTAAAAGCCTATTTCCCTTTATTCAAAGCTCTAAATGGTTCTCATGAGCAGCGGAGAAAAACATCCCTAAGATCAGTGGTATCACAATGGCCTAAGTGTGCTGGTATCGTTACTGGCAGCCATTGGTAGTTACAAATTAAAACAAATACAACCATGGACATATTAGCCTTCATTAAGTCCTTTACTACATTAGATCTTTAAGGTTGCACTATTAACCTTTGGGGCAGGATCAAAGTCTTAAAGAACACATGGCAAATGATATTTGTGCCTTTCCAGAAGAGCTGTTGATGTGGGTTGAAAGATTCAATGTCAGGTTAGGCTATGTTGAGAGGGATCGAGAGGCTGAACCATCCCAAAACTCTGGGCACCATAGTGGGCCCATCGCGATCCCCTAGGAATCCATTCAAGGATGGCACCTAAACCGTCACAATTTCCTCAAAGCATTTTATTACGATGCACAATTTTAGAACGAGTCTATGGATAATTTGACCTACCTTCTCCAGGTTACTAAAGAAGTAGGAGTCTAAAATGTTCCTACGACTGTGTGCTATGCTCTGACATTAACACAGAATATGTGCGATATCCTGTACCACACCTTTATCATAACAGTATCTACAAATATCTGTGCCTATGAATCCGAGCATTTTGGCCCATTTGCCTAGAAAGCAATGCCCGGATAATATTCCTATAGCTAATATCATTTGTGCGTTGTGCGCATCTAAGTCCAAGGATTTCACTAGTCCTTTTACGGTCCAGCGTGTGCCGGCCAAGATGCCTTGGAAACCCTATGTCCTACAATGTTAGACCATCTACGGTCAGCCCTTCTCGTAATCGTATCCTTTACCTTTGATTTAAAAGATTCAATGTTAGATGATGCAGTATAGCCGGAAAGGTAAACCTTAACAAGGGTGGTGTCTAGTAGCCGAATGTTTTGTTTGGCAGTAATGCAATTATTTCTCTTTCGAAACCATATTGTTTTTTAGGCATGTCCTTTAGGATATGACCAAAGTACAGAGAATAGCATGCACTGGAACAACCAGCGCGATGAAAACAACGCCAACAGTGGGATTGGAAGCAATTCTTAACCTTCTGCCTCTAGACCTCTATATGCACGAGCAAACAGCGCTCTTAGGATTAGTCAGTCAAAGCACTGGAGACCGAACACATATGGAAACACCACGATGCTTGGCAACTATCTTATCGATAACATCAATTCGGACTACACTGTCCCTTACTTTGTTTTCGATAAACCCTTCTCATGGGCCTTTCCAAGCAGTACTATACTCCAACCTTCCTTCACGTAAAACAACGTTTGGTACTATACATGTCGTACATGTATAACGAAGTCCAAACCTGGGAGGATGTGATCCGTTCGTCCAATTTTAAGTTTATGCTAGGAATAGAACTATGACCGTTGTTTCTATTCCTAAAGTAGCCTCAGTTAGTGAGTCTGAACGTTCTATTGCATTTTATTGGCATAATGTGAAGATCGAGCGGTGTGAGATACAGGTGAATGTGCAGTGCTGCTGGTGGGTGTTGTACGAAGGACTCCACCAGCTGAAGCTTAAAGTACGGATATACCATCTGCTTGAAATACACTTCAGGCATTCAGAAGTCTTATCTTAAACGTACTATTGCCCATCTAAGCAGTAGAATTGCCCCTGCTTTTGCAGATAGAAAACGCTTTGTAAACTTTCCTGTTTCGATCTTGCGTATTTAGGTTTCAGTTCAGTGTTCTGTTCGTAATAACACCAAGATACGCCGACAGGGACAGCCATATCCCACCTTCTTTCGGGGGCTTAAAGATGGTTATATCTTGTATTTGAGAGGACCAGTTATCTATATACATACGAGTACATATGTACAATGGTTCAAACATAAGTTTTGTCACACCTACATATGAAGTCACAGATACGGAATACAAAGTACAAAAGCTAAGAAGTTTCTTGAGTGGTTGTCTCTCATTCAATTAGATTTCACCTTCCACATGCATTTTTCGGAGGTGCGAAAGCTAACAAAGCGTGCCTGCCTGCATTGCACACTTCCAATACTCACAACTAGGCGGCATTTTGTACACTTCAAAGTATTTCTCACAGGGTTGTAAATTACATTTCACACGTAAATCACAGAACAATGTGAACAAACCACCTCACGAGAACGAAAGTTCGTTATAAGTAGGCACTCTTGAAGTCTTTAATAATATGTAAGTAGGCATATATTTTTTTTTATTTAGTACAATTTAAGTTGACTCACAACAATGAAAATGTGAAACATAAAAAAAATTCCACTAGTTTCTAGACATTTCGACGTAATGACATCGAACCTATGCCAAGAAGTTTTCGTGAATTATGTCATCCCATTCCGCTGCTGGCAGTTTAAGGGCAAGGGAAAAAAAAGTTAAGACAGCCAAAATGAAAAAAAAAGGAATAAAATTTGATTCATCCTTAGCGTGGTTTGCATATTAATTGGAAGATCCTTGCGCAGAGAAAGACACTCAGGGGATGGCAAAGATGAAGATGTCCTTGGAAATTATACGATAATGACCACGTCCCGGTTGTGGTTAAGGAATACGTGATTTTTTTTAGACTTAAAGCCAAATGTAGCCAAGCTTGTTAAACAGTCAGACACTATTTGACATATGTTATGTAGATATCACTTAAATCTCATATCACCAAGGCAAAGATTTTTAAAATATTTTATTTTTGAATATAATCTTTGGGTTGGGTAGTATTGCCGAAAATACATGCAAAAATACCATTCTTCTTCGTCAATACTATTTAGAATAAGAATGCGGAGTCTGGTTTGTTCTTGGCTGGTCTTTTTTTTGTCAATAATAGTGGCCCTGCCGAACTTAGGTTCACATCACGGAGGAAATTCTTCCAATAAGAAGTGGGAAGAGTTGGCGGAGCTCCTCAATAATTTCCGTGGTGTATTGTATTGTATTGTATTTAGAAGGGGTCGTCCCATAGAGACAACAAGCACGTAGACCTGTAGGCCCATTGTACTTTGATCAAGTACCACCCCATGCGCTGAGTTAGCGATTTGCTGCTGAGCTATACATCGATCTAAATCTGCCCGTCGCTTTCGCAAAGTGAAGCAATATTGCAAGATTGAGCTCCAGTAGATCAACGTCCCGTAGGATGTAGCTGCCTAGAGTGGCCTTTCTGATCCCAGCAAAGGCCGGACACTTGCCAGTGAAGTGTTCAGCGGTCTCGTCTTCTTTCAGGCACATCTCGCAAAGGCCCGAGCTTCTGATTCTAATTTTTTACAGGTGCTCGTTTAAGGGAGTGAACCCAGGGACCAGTCCTGTGAGGATTTTAAGGTTAGTTTTGCTAAGGTGTAACAGACACTGAGCCCTGGGCGCGTCTACTAACATTTTGGTCTGTCGGCATGACCTAAGCTCGTGCCAATGGTTGTAGTGTTGTAGTCGCAGCAGCAGGCTGATAAATGGAGTCGCTGATCCAGCTCTAGCTAGAGCATCCGAGGTGTAGACCGCTTCCAAATGGCAACTTGTTAGTGTAAATGAGATGAAGAAATGTCTTTTTCCGCGGTTTTGACATAAATATGTCTAACCGCTTGATGTTTATATGAAAATATGCGTTTCAAAACTGTTACCAGAGAAACATATGAGAAATTGGAAGGTGATTTTGTAATAGGGTGGTGGCTCAGTATATGTAACGTCGGCTTTTTACCGGGTCCCAGTTCGACATGAGTGGTTTCATTTTTTTAGTTTTGTTGTTTTCTTTTCTATTTTTACCTGGCTATAGCAAAGCCAGCAAACCCTGTGCGGGAAGAGTGGACAAATAATACAGTTACTTGACATACAGACTCTGCAGTCTGGGGTCTGGTATCTCGTATCTTTTGGATGAAGAAGAAGTTCTAGCCGTACTTAGGGCTACAGAGGTCCTAATAAAGAAACGAATATCCGGCAATGATACTCTTATCAGGCTGCGCTTAAGGCGCTAGAATCGTTAACTATGAAATCGGCACTAGTCAGGAGCTGCCGAATAATGCTAAGGGCATTAGGCATTATCCAGAACCATGTAAGACTATGTTGGGTGTCTGGTCAGTCTCTTGTAGAAGGCAACGAGTTTGTCTATGAGTTGGCCAAGAAAGAAGGGGAACTGCCGACTACGGGAAAAACTAACTGAGAAAGACGACACAAGATGAAATAAAACGATGGTGTTGAGATTGAGAGTATAGTCCTGCTCTCAATTTTTCTCAAAATCTTTTACGGTTATTATTTTAATAAACGATTTTAAAAAAATAATTACAAGGACATATTAATGTTCCTTATGCACTTTCGTGCAGCGGAGGTCTTTGTCATTTTGCAATTCTTCCAATGTTGCAATTCTACAGTCACTTAGGTTTCCCGGCCATAAGTACACATATTGTTTTTCTCTCTAGTTGGCTAACAATGGAATTTTAAGTTCGGTAGTTAGATGATTCAGCTCATAAAATCGATTTTCTAAACCTAAATCAAATGGCACTGACACTTCAGATCATAAAGTACTAGCAAATGTGTTCAATGACTTTTTTGTTTCAATTGGACAAGAGTCATTTTCGAGAGACTTTTTTAATCAATGCAAACTGTTACCGTAAAACACTTCGTACCCTGTGCGTGAAGAGTGGACTAACAAAACATTAACTCGGCGAACAGATACTGCAATTTTCACGGAAGTTTCAAAACTGCAAACGACACGGGATCTGGTATCTTCTGTTTTGAGCCAGATCTTAAAGTGTCCCTAAGACTCCCGGATGCCTGCATGGTCTGAAAATGAAATGCTGCAGAGCTCCTAAAAATGAAACAAATATCCGGCAAAGATATTATTGCCAGGCTTATCAAATCGGCAGTAGTCAAGAGCTACTAAGGTGCCTGGCTACTCTGAGATAGAAGGCAACGAGATATCCCATGAGCTGGCTAGGAATGGAGTCTAACATGGTAGGATATAAAGTCTCTAAGGCTCTTTGACCGGAACTCGACTTAAACTTAGCAAGAATAGCTATAGGAATATCATCCGGATATTGTCTCCTGGGCTCCAAAAAGCTCTGAATCAGAGACACGGATACTACAATGACATAAGCGTAGCAGAAGACATCGAACATATTCAATTCTATCAGGGACTAGCACACACTCGCAGAAGCATTTTAGGCTACTGCATCTTCAGTAACCTGGAGGAGGTAGGCCAAATAAACCATAAACTCGTTCTTAATTTTTCTAAGGTAATAATGTGCTTTGAGGAAATTGTTGCGATTTAGGTGCCATCCTCTGATGGAGTTTTTTTTTCTTATAATGTATAACACAGCACGGGCTTTAAGGAAATGAGGAATTAGAAAAGAGGAGAAACCGATGCACATTGGTCTTAAATGTCTTCAAACTATAATGGTCAGGAAAAACAGAGTGCGGTAGGGCATTCCACATTCGTGTTGTGCGGCAAATGAAAGAATCTTTATATTTCACAGTACGGCCGAAAACAGGCTTTAGGGTGAACTGATGGGCATTCCTGGCATAGCGGGTATTGCGGCTGAAATGTTCCAGGGGGGGAATGCAACTGGCTATCTCATTTGAGCATTTATGGTGGAAATAGCGATAAAACAATGTAAGACAGGATACATTACGGCGGTGGCTAAGAGGGACAAGCGATTTCGAGATGTCACGATTGCCGATGAGTTTTATCGCGCGTTTTTGGATTCTGTCCAGTAGCTCCAGATATGTAATTGGTGCACCGGACTAGATATGAGCGTTGTACTCAAGCTTGGGGCGTATGAACGCCTTGCAAATGTTGGCCAGATCAGAAGGGGTGAAATATTTCTTGCACCGCTTGAGGAAACCTAGACATTTCGCTGCGTTCTTGGCGATATCAAATATGTGATCATTCCAACGAAGGTTGGCATTGATACACATACCGAGGATGGAAAGTCTTTCGGTTTCAGCGATGCAAGTGCCATTCATGGATAATGGCGAGGTGATAAGGTTTCGCTTCAATGACAGAAGACAGCATTGTGTTTTGGAAGTATTAAATTCCACTCTATTGGTTTTACCCCACTTAAGTATGCTGTCAAGGTCCGAATTTAATGAGCTTAACATACGTTGCCGTTCCAGTTCTACGCCCGAAGATGAGGGACGTAAACCAGTGAACGAATAGAAAAGCTGAGGGTACTGTCATCAGCGAAGGAATGGATTGGATTAAAAGTAATAGACAGGAGAACATTTATAAAAATGAGGAAGAGAGTCGAAGACAAAACGGAGCCTTGGGGAACACCAGCATTTATTTGGTGGATTGCAGACTTGAAACCGTCCAAAACAACTTGAATGGAACGGTCCGAAAGGTAATTTCTAATCCATTGAAGAAGGGTATCATCGATCCCAAATGCACGCATTTTCGACAAAAGAGCTTGATGCCAAACTCTGTCAAATGCCTTTGAAATATCAAGTGCAACTATTTTACTTTCACCACCGTGGTGAATTGATTGGTTCCACTTTTCGGTTAGATATGTCATCAAATCACCAGTGGACCTGTTGCTTCGAAAACCGTACTGCCGGTCATTAAGAAGTTTTCAGGATTCGAGATATTTCATAAGCTGACGATTTATCAGCGTTTCCATGACCTTAGAAAGAAGGGACGTAAATGCAATTGGTCGATAGGAGGAGGGAGAAGAAGATTCGCCTTTTTTTATTGACGGGCTGGATAAGTGCTGTTTTCCACCTTCTCGGAAAGAGCCCTGAAGAATAGGACAGATAGAAAAGCTTACGCAGTGGTTTTCCTCAGATGGGTTGGCCTTATATGACCGAAAGCACACCTCTTTTAACCTGATAGCCTCTTTACAGCTCGAATCGCACCACGCGTTTTCCTTTGGTTTGATGCTCTTTATCCTGTAAGGAATGAAGCATTTCATACCTAGGTGGATTATATTTGTTATCATATCGGCAGCAGAATCCACATTGCTATCGTGGAAGCATAGCGACCAGCTAAAACTCTTAAAAAAGCCGTTTAGTTCTTTCCATTTGGCTTTCTCGTATTGCCATACGGTTCTCTTTTAGAGTATTCTCTTAACAACTCGAATTATTTATGTGGTAATGATGGTATTTCTAGCCGGTGTGCTAATGTAATACCTTTTGTTAAAAATGGGGGCAAAAAGAAAGAAAAAAATATACAGACCGACTTCGCTGTTGCCATCTATTTTAAAAATATTCGAAAAAACAGTTGAGTCTAGGGTTCTAAAATATCCCAACAAAATCTTTACGTAAGGTTCTCACTTGGATCCACGCGATGTTTCTTGGTCTTATCCAAACGCTTCTGTTTATTTATCCACGAGTAGTTGGCATCTCATCTGAGGACATTAAGCAAAAAATTAAACTCGATCTAAGTAACTCGAAGGTTATTAATCTTGGCGTTCCCCAGCGATCTGCTCTTGGCCCTATTCTATACTTTGAATTTATTTGTACTTTTTGTTTGAAGAACCATTTGTTGTGTTTGTCGCGTAAATGCGTTTTGTTTAGATCTTAGAACAACACTTTAAAAACGATATAGATACATACCTATAGGGCTTTTCATTGAGCGTCTCTTAACGTTTTCTTTTTCGTGAGCACCGTGGTGTAGTGCTAAGTGCGTTGGACTACTACTTAATGCTGCCCAGGTTGACCCTGTTGCATAGGTCGGGCTGGATTTCACCAAATGGTTTGAATGATGTTTTTTTTCCAGATTGTCAATTGTTGTTGGTTTGTTTCCACAAAGCAGCGACTTAACGTAGCCCCAGAGAAAAATAGTCTAAGGGCGTTAAATCGCACGATCTTGGTGGCCATTCCATATCGCCTCTTCTAGAAATAACATGTTTTGGGAACTTTTCATGCAACAACTCCAATGTAACGCCCGATGTATGGCACGTTGCGCCATCTTGTTTGAACTACATGTCGTCCAGGCCTATGTCATTCAATTGAGTCAGTTATCATCGCTGGGGTTCGCCATTGACAGTCACCGTCTGGCCATTCTCGTTTCGGAAGATACGCTGCTTGCCCAACATCCACACCAAACAGTAAGTTTCTCAGAATGTAATAGAGACTCTTGATACTGCTGTGGATTATTCTCTCCGCAAAAGCCGTTCAACTAAAAATATGCTTCATCACTGAAGATGATTTCTTCGCCAAAATTTGGATCCATGTCCAACTGCTCCAGATCGAATTCCTTTAAAAAATTTAGCAATTTCGTCGCGCGTTGTTGAATGGTGTAGCGCTCCATGGTAAAATGGTGACTATGACAGATTACAGGTACCTCCTCAAGATTTTCTCAATGAGAGGTGAGACCTTGCACTGACAATAATTGTACTTCAAATTCGGTATTTCCTAAACGGCAGCGTGTTTCCAATGGGAAAATCCCTTTTCACCATAAGACACTTCATTGTATATCACGTAATCGCTGTGGATTCATTATCAAATCCACTCTGCGATGTGGAACAGTTATTGACTGCAACTCTGTTGATTAATCACGAAGTTGCTTACTTGGTCCAATTGAGTCAATTTCCAATTCGACAGTAATTATGCTTGTTTCCCAGACGAAGTATCTTTTTGTTCCATTTTCCACCGCGCTCAGTGATCAAGTGGCACACAGTGGTTACAAGTATCGCACTTCCATGTACAATCGGACAGCGCGCCGGGTATAGCATCTTATTTCAGTGGTCATGCAGTAGCCGACCGTGTTATGTTGCACGCGCCTTCTCCTCGAACTTGTGTAACCTGAGCGAGTGATCTCATGATACGATTGGATAATCGGTTAAAATTTCATTGCTTGAGCAATCAATTACAGAATAAATCTAATTAAACTAATCTCGTTGGTTAGATGCCAATTGCAAAGCATTTGGATTCAATTAATTGATTCTGAAAATTATGGTGTGGGCCTGGCCAAACGTTTAAACAATTAAAATAACATAAAACTCTGAGTGGAATGCGAGAGTGCCGAAGACAATGAGTGAGTAGATTCATACACTCAGGCAGTCGTTTACCTTTTGCCGAGTGTCAAAACAAGATTTACGAGTATGTTCGTTTTGACACGTGAAAGATCTATTTTTGTGGATGAACGCGGAAAAGATTGTTTTCTTTTTGTTTTGTTGTTGTTTTGAATTCTTCCAGGGAAAGGCTATTTTTAAACTTTGTCAAGTGTCGGTGGCCAGAAGATGAGAATCAATGAGCTTACGCACAATTAGGGTAGAACCAGTACGTGGCCATTACATTTGTATGTACGGGTATGTACATATTATTATTTTTGGGAAATGATGTGGCATGTGGACTTCACTAATCAAGAATAAAATAAGAGAAAATAAGCTGCACGGAAGTGCATAAGGAACAATAATATTTAATATGTCTTTGTAGTTATTTTTTAAAATCATTTATTATAAATATGACACACAAAATAAGAAGAAACAAAAATCAACAACAAAACCAAAGGAAACAAGAGCAAAAAAAGTATCCGCCCTCGTCGAGCAACGAACCCGGCACCCATGTTTATCAGGCGACGCGCTATATACTGAGCCACAGCCCTATTACAGAATCACCATCCAATTTATCATATGTTTCTTTGGTAACAGTTTTGAAACGCACAAATCTTCAAACAAACATTAAGCGGTTAGACATATTAATGTCAAAAGGCGGAAAAGGATTGGACCAAGAACTGAACCTTAAGGAACTCCAAAAAGTATATTTTGTGGTTGAGAGTATCTTAAATTTGCAATAACCCTTGAATACGATTAGTAAGATAATCCCTAATCAGATACACTGACGAATCACTCCAGCCAAAGTAAAGTTTTAATTTTGTGCAAGGAACGTCATGAGACTGACCATGTCGAAGGCCTTCGAGAAGTCTAGTAAGCACAGTAGTGTCATTGTCCTTGTCATATTGGATTTTAATATCGTCAAGCACTTTGATCATAGCTGTAGAACAGCTAAACCCAAAATTGCCACTGTTGCCTGGTTACCACGTCACAAGGGAACGTGCAGATTGTCTGGGGCGAAGAGGCACCTCCCGCCTTCTCACTGGTTGAGCCCCTTTTTCGGGTCGGTCGAGTCACATACACTGGAAACTCTGGAAATGGAAAGATGAAAATCTCGCTGAATACTGGACCAAATCCAAGGGCCAGGGACAGGCTAAGAAATTCTAAGCCCCGGTCCGCGCTTAAGCCAAAAGGTTACTTGAGCTCATAAAACAAAGCCTTAGGGTCTTAACTAGTTTTCTGACGGGGCACTGGCGAATGGCTGAATACTCAATACGAAAAGAACATTTCTGAGCTCGGAAGAAATATGGAACATTAAACCCCGAATAGTACTGAGATTTATAATGAGTCTCTTCTCATCTCTGTGTTAAAGAAATAAGGTCCAGCACAACAGATCTCTTTTGGTCGCTTTGCCCAACATTGGGGCCCTTAGCGAAAGTCGTCTTTCATTGGTCAGCCAAATTAGGTGTGTTTAAGTTATCTGGTAGTGATGTGAATTCCTCAGTTCTGTTAGGTAGTTCATGGAGGTTTTCAGCAATACGGAGGAAGGCATTTTGATGCCAAAAAGAGACCAAAATATGGTTCTATTGTTTTTTGTTTTTTTTTTTTTTATCTATTAGCATATCGTAGAAAAATCATTAGGAAAGCAAAGCATTGATCTTTCGACTCGAACTTGGGTGCTAGGAGCTGAACAGTTCCAGACTATCACACAGTTCCTCTGAATAGATTTTATACAAACTATTTAAGAAGTTAATGTCAAAATCTACTGCGAAGGCATAACACTGGCAGTAGGATGGTATGGCTGAAGAAATTGGTCACAATAACAATAATAGGAAACATCTGGAAAAACTCCTGTGAATCATAAGCAAAGGCAAAACATTCAATAATACCCGAAAACTCTCCAGTTATCCTGGACGCCACCCATAGAGCTAGTTGAAACCTAACATCTGAGTTTCCTATCATTACGCCGATCTGTCTGTCTCTCGTACTTGATCTTCATGTGCCCGCGCTGTGTGTAAACATTATAAGGGTATTCATATCCCCTTTAGCGTGTGTAGAATATAAAAAAAAAAGCAGGATAAGCTCCTTCAGTTCTCACAAGACATAGCACATAGGATCGTCTTTCTTTGATAAACGGAGCAAAAAGAGTTGATACCAGACACATTTGGTTGATGATCTGATACATGTGCTCTACTAATGTAACGTCTTTCTATTCCGGACTTAGGTTAACAAGTTTGTAGCAAACAGAACTATCAACTGACAAGATATTAACAAGCTTCAAACAAAAGGTTGAATTCGATATTTATACTCAGACTCTGAAGTCTGAAAGAATGTCGAACAGCCGATCAACGATCAATTTATAGCGATTCTGAATAAAGCGAACTGAATGGGCCGGTTTTAAAAATAAGTAAAATATATCCCGGTACCTATTTATTGGCCAAGACCAAGAGGTTGATAGAGGATGAAGGAAACCCTACTTCAGTCAAGGAAATAGCCTTTCCACCCGCAGAATAAAGGAAGTCGGAGCAGCTCTCAAAAAGCTAAAGCATACGACTTATAGGACTTATTATTATTATTATTATAAATTTATTAATACGTAAGTAAATTACACTATTAATAATTAAATTTTAATTAGCGCTAGCTGCCAGGGCTTTCGGCTAGATTGTAAAATATGTTTAAATAAGATTTTCTAGTTCGAAGGCCTGTATGAGTCTACATACATAATTTATGTTGTTTTCTGTAATGTTTGTTAGGAGTTCGGATAAATTTTTATTGGAGATTTGGTTACATGTATAAGCAATTTGTTTGCATGAGAAGAGGTGACTAATGGTAAAAGTTTGGTTTTCGTCGCAGAGATGGCAGAGTGTTGGGGCCTCTTTGATGATTAGGTGTTTGTGTGTGGCGCTGGTATGGCACATCCTCAGTCTTATGTAGATTTTTGTTTTTTTCAGAGGTATGCTTTTCGGGTATATAGCTTTTTCGGCATTTGGGTTGAATCGGGTGTAAAGATGGTTGTAGTTCGGCCAGTTGCTTTTCCTCTTGTATTTCCAGGTAGTGAGTAGGTAATTTTTTAGGTCTTTGTTGTTATGGGCGTAGAAGGTAGTGAGAGGATCTTTTGTAGCTAATTTAGCTGCGGCATCTGCATTCTCGTTCCCTTCGATGCCGGTGTGTCCTGGGATCCAGACTATTTTTAATGTGCTGGGTTTGAAGATTAATTTGCACCGAATGGATTCGATGATGATAGAGCTGGAGTTGTTAATGTTTTTTATTGCAGTGATTGAAGAGAGGCTGTCGGTAAATATTATGGTTTTTTTTGTTGTAGGACATCTCAATCTCTTTAAGGATGGCGAAGGCTTCGGCTGTGAAAGTTGGTAGAAGGCCTTTCGAGATGGCTAAACTCTTCTCGTCAACTATAGCGAATGATGTTCCATCATCCGTTTTTGAGGCGTCGGTAAAAAGAAGGTGCCATCCGAGTGCCTTGTGTCTTTCTGCAATATCTGAGAAAAGAGATTTGTATACTTTGGTGCAGGTTGATGTTTTCGGATGGTTGTTTAATTCGGTGTTTGTTGAGTCCTTGGGTAAGTTCCAGGCAGGGAGTGGTGCGCTTGTTCTTGTCTGTAAAGTGATAGGTATGTTAAGCTCTTTCGCGGAGGCACATGCCGCAGCAATTATTGAAGGATATTTAGGCTCTCTCCTACGTTTTAAAATTTGTTTAGCATCGTCGTGGATTGGTGTCTTTGTTGGGGAGTTAATGTTTTGTATAGTTAGTAAGATAAGGTAGTCGATCCTTTCCGTTATGTGAGGTAGCCCAGCGTCGGTGAGTAGGTTTCTAATGGGGGTTGTCCGAAAGGCTCGCATGCTGGTTCTGATGGCTGTATGGTATGGTGTTGTGATGAGTTGGATGGATGATTTTAAGGTTTTGCCGTATATTGATAGACCATAGTCGATTTTTGATAAAATAATCGATTTTATAACATTTATCATAGTGTTTACATTACAATTACTATTGTTTGAACAAAGATATTTAACTATATTAACCCTGGCAGTGAGCGCTTTTTTGATAAACATACAATGGTTTCTGAAGTTAAGTTTAGAATCAAATATTATGCCTAGGATTTTAGCGGAGTTGACATTAGTTAAGAAAGTGTTATTTAAGTGCACTTCTAAATTTTTTTGGCAGCTGTGCTTTCTGCATATGTGCAATATTTCTCATTTCGGGAGAGAAATCTTAGAGCCTGAGTATTCACCCCATTCGGAAAGGCTCTCAAGTATTTTTGAAAATGTGTGTTCTAGTATCGTCAGGTCCTTGCATTTTGAAAATACGATTAGGTCGTCTGCGTAAAGCATATGGTCTGTTTTTTGTGTTTGTCGATTATTTTATTGATTTCGTTGAATGCGATGATGAAAAGGACGACTGATAGAGGCGATCCTTGTGGAATGCCGTTTTCCAGTTTATGGATTGAAGAATAGGACTTATATTTTTTTTCAGAGCGCTGGAAAAACAGGCAAATCAGGTCTTATGGTATCTGCCACCCTTGTGTGTTGCACAGCGACCTTTAGATCTATTGTGCCTCTACATGTCCTAGACAATGGAACATCCCTCTTGTCATTAATCCTGTTGGAATAGGTTAGAGAGAGCTTAGCTAGCTCACACTTACCCCAATACTTCATCCAGACTAATTTCACTTAGAAATCGTAGTATAATGTTGGGCGCTCCTATAGGTAGCAGATTCTCTGTTTGTATTTACCTAAGGACTTGAAATTTTTCTGGGTTAATGTCTCACATTTCTCCAGTATGTGTTCTTCATCTGAGAATCATCTGTTTTCCTGAGGTGTTCGCTGAGTTTATGGTGCCCCGTAAGGTATGCAGTACCTTATACCTAATACTAATACAAGCTTGACTCTCTTCAAGTTATAGTAACTCAAACGTTTCTTATTCTGTCTGGACCCTGGGTATTTTTCCAGGCCTAAGCCTTCCCCGGTGTTGCAGGATTATATTTTATAGTATGCTACCCTACACCCCAGAAGGACTCGACCTCTAAAAAAGGCGTAGCAGTCCCTTCACTCGCAAGTTTGTCCACCAATTCCTTACCTTCTCCTTACCAGGTATCATGGTACCCAGCACTATAAGACACTAATCTTGCCGTCTTACTTTAAAAACTGAAAAATATTATTATGTATGTGATTTTTCAAGATCGACCCAAAGATTCTCAATTGGGAAGGTCAGTCCATAACAGAAATATCTCTGCTGACCCGAAACCATTCCTTGGGCTTTTCGCTGATATGTTTCGGGTTAATGTCCTGTTGAAACACCCACTTGTTTGGCACTTCATCATGCTATGCCTTATGTCCATGTATATACATTTAATGGTCCATTACACAATTTATTCGGTACCTACCTGTGCTAGAACCCCCCTGTTCATTCTGCGTGTATACCAGGATATGTATTCTCCCTTGGCGGGCTTTGCACTTATGTAAGGGATCTTTATTATTTCAACCGCAACGTACAGTGGTTGCCATATAATTAGAAACGACCAATTTAGAAATGTTGTACCATCCCGCAATTTTTCTGATGCCTGATGCCTGATACACTTCTTGCTTAAGTACCGTAATTAATCTACATTAGTTAAAGAATTCAAATAAAATAGCAAAACAAAGAAAAGTTCATGTAAGTGTCAGTATTCTTACAAAATGTGTAAGGTGTGAAGTAAACGAGTGGACACATAATTAGAAACGATCAAAGAAATTAGCAAAACTTTAAATTTTTATGGGAATTTTGTGGCGTAAATATTAAATTCTATCTATACAATATATCATGAAAACAGGCATGAAAATAGAGAAAAACAAGAGTTGTATTCCGTAAATATGGAAAATTATTGTCCAAAGCTAGCAGAGTGGCAATGCGTCAATGGCATCGGTTGCTAAAAAATTTTCTTGCTCAAAACAATGGATTACGGTGGTATTCAACTTTTTAAAGAAACCAGCGGCCTTGAGAGCAATCCGAGGAAAATGAGAGACCGAAAAACTACGTTAAAGGAGGATAGATTGATTTGCAACCTCAGCAAAAATTATCCTTTTTTAACATCTAGCAAAATTGAAGACATTATTGTTTATTGTGCCTCAAATAAGTACAAATATATCGATAAGAACCGTTAAACGTCTGTTATGCAAAGCCGGACAACGTAAATGCATAGCATTGAAAAAACCACTTGTTTTAAAAAAAAAATTAAATAGAAAATTTACCTTGCAAAACTGCTATCAAATAATAAACTTAATATTTGGAAAAACCTTTTTTTGACCGATGAAATAAAATTCGATATGCTGGGTTCTGACGGTAAAGCGTATGTTAGACGTCCACAGGACAAGCAATTAGATCCCAAGTACAGTCATAAAACAATTAAGCACGGCAGTGGTAATGTGATGGTTTGGGGTGCGCTTTCTTGGCACGGTGTTAAGTTAAACATTCGCATTATCGGTCGAATGAATTAACAAGCATTTAAAGTAATATTGGAAAATGTTATGGAACCATTTTCATTTGAAATCATGTACATGGCATACATTTTTTAACATGATAACGACCTCAAACACACTTCACGGTTAGTAAAGCAGTGGCGTGGGAATCAAAATATTACCGTTATGAATTGGCCAGCCCAGAGGCTGGACTTAAATCTGATTGAAAACTTAAGGGCGAATGTCAAAAGAGGTTTTAAGGACAAAAAAGCCAAAAATTCGGTGAAACTCTTTCAATCATCGAAGAAATTTCGAAGAATATACCATTGTCTATATGTCGTGCTTTAGTAGAGAGTATTCCAAAATGTGTAATAGCTATGATTCGAAATAAAAGGTTTCCAACCAAATACTAAGTGTAGAAATACATTGTAATCAATTTGTAACCGATTTGAATAAACTCCTTTAATAAAATGTTAAATTGTATTACCGTTTCTAATTATATGTCCAGCTGTTTTTGAACTTCCCAAGATCTACACACTATTACAGCTATATTAACAGTAACATACTTTGAGCGTTTGCATAACATAATTGTACAATTCCCAAACAAATAATAAAAACATCTGCGAACTTTGTTAAATGTGCCAAAAAAGAGTATCGTAACATTTAACGCATTTGGATCCATCGTTTCTAATTATATGAGCACCACTGTATGTAATAGCGTGAATGCTTCTACGGATAATAACCCAACACTGACCTTTCTACCTAAACAACATTAAATGCATCTTCCACCTTCAAACGAATGTCATTGACCCCCATTGACTTTGAAATGGTATTAAACCTTTTAAGAGTCCACTTCGGATACTATTGAACTTCCCTTCGTCTAGACACAATCGCACGTAGCCCAAGATAATGCACAGATCTGAAGTAGGATCACTTAGGAGATACTCCGACCGCTCCATTTCACACAAAACCCATAAAGAGCCGCATCACAATGGAAAGGGTACGCCAAGGAACGATAAAGAGAACCCACGGTCGTCGCAGTAACAGAAATCAATTTCACCCACTAAACCATTGATCATGCCCATTCTAGCGTGCATATGCATTGTTGTGCCGACAGACCGCACAAGATGCCATCCATAACCTATCCAATACACGAGTAGGTACGTACAAAAGGGCCAACGGACTCACAACTCACAAGTTCCATTGAGATCAAGAGATCACTTTTTTAGTGGTTCAATCAAGCATTCACCTTTTAGATCGATTTTTTGTTTAAGCATCTGGATGCGTTGCCAGGCATAAATTAGACCTAAATTCCACCTGCTTGGTTAGAATAAATTCATTCCCAATGCCAACATACGATTGGGACGCAATGACCAGCCAATGCAAACGTCAAACCGCTCCCTTTCCGCTTGTTTAAGTCTAACCCACTCGTGCGTGTAGTCGTGCAAAAATTCGGTCATCCGTCGTGACAATCTATCATCACTTCCAATGAACACCATAAACCGAAACAGAAGAACACACAACACACAGTAGGAATGTTGGTTAATTATATTTAGGAGACAACTAAATTACGCGGCACGATCGGATCGCATTCGACGATGCGATGATCCCGCATCAGTGTAGTGACTGACGTTCTAGGTGTGTTCGCTGACATCCGCTGAATGAATTTTAATTTGAACACAAGACGAAGGAGAATCACCATTACCAACCACCACTGCTAGACCGAGTGTCGTTTACCATTTGGACAAAGCCACAGGCAGGCATGATTAATAGAAACGTCATAGGCACGAAGTTATTCTGTGCTTCTTCTTCTATTCGGCGAAGAAAAACTTTGTCATCATTTCACAGAACAGTGAGGAAGGAATTTTCATTTAGTACGCTGCGCTGGCTGTGTCGTGGAACTGAACATATGTAATTACTGTTAGACGTGACTTTTAATTAAATTGAATATTAGAATGAATGGAAAAGACATTGGGGTTTTCCCAAACATCTTATTTCATTGACAGCGGTTTACGCTTTTAAGCGGGATAGCTGCATTGGGTGAGAGGTATAGCGATGTCACTTCTTTTGTACGTGGCCGTGATAAGGCCAATCATCGCTTACTATACGGGACAGCCGTGTTGTTCAATGTAAGGCCATTTTTTTTTTTTTTTTTTTTAAAGGGGTACTGACCCGCCAGTTGCGGAGGGCACCGCGACCTAAAAGATCTATTGTACCATGAAGTCAGTTTAGGGAACCAGAAGAGGCTCAATTCTTTTGATGAATTTGAGGATCTCACTGGTGGAGATTGTACGAAGTTCCGTGGGAGTTAGAATTTCTCTGTGGAACTGTTGTCTCCGGAGGGCACAAAGTGCCATGCAGTCACATAGGATATGTTCTGCAGTTTCGTCGTCTTCCATACAAAGACGACATTCAGTTTCCTGAATAAGACCTATTTTGTTTAGGTGATATCGAAGATGGCAATGTCCTGTTAGAAATCCCACTAAACTTTTGATATCATTTCTACTCAAGAGCAGATTTTTTGTGGATTTGCTTTGGAAGGGTTTTATGGCTCTTTTAGCCTGTCGAAGACCCTGGGAATTTTCCCAATAGGAGATACACATGTTGTTTTCCCAACTTTTGATGTTAAAGTTAATAGCTGAATTTGGAATGTTGCAAAACGGCTCAGGGCCGATAAAGGATTCAGCCGAACCTTTCCTAGCCAGTTCGTCAGCTTTCTCGTTTCCATCAATACCCTCATGACCGGGCACCCACCAAAGTTTGACTTTGTTTTTATGGGAGAGGTCTTGGAGAGTATTGAAGCAGTTCAGGACTGATTTGGAGTCAAACAGGTTTGAGCCTAGTGCTCTTAAGGCTGCTTGACTATCCGTGAGTATATGGATGAGGACACCTTTTATTCCCGATTTGAGGATGACGTTGGCGCACACTTGAATGGCATGAATTTCCGCTTGGAATACACTGGGAATTTGTCCCATAGGTATTGATATTCTAGTGTTTGGTCCAAAAATACCAGCACCCACCCCGGTGTCCATCTTTGATCCATCCGTATACCACTTGTTACCTTTAAGGTCTGATGTAGGATTTTTATATTTCCATGCTTCACGGCTAGGAATCACTATGTCGAACCTCCTGCCGAAGCATAAAGTTTTTGGTAAGCGGTCATTTACCGCGCAGATCATGTCAAGCTCTGGGATTTCGGATAGAAGATTCACCTGATCTGTGTGATCTATGCGGTTTATCTCTCCCGTTTGTAGTAGTCTGACAGTGCTGCTGATTGCCAACCTTTTTATGAAAAGGTGGAGTGGCGTTAAACCAATGAGTGCTTCTATAGCTGCTGTGGGGCATGTGCGCATAGCGCTTGTAGTGCCGAGGCATGCTAATCTTTGTAGCTTTTGAAGCTTTGAAATGGTGGATTTTTCTTTAGTTTTGTACCACCATACTACTGATGAGTATGTGATGATAGGTCGTATCATTATTGTATATATCCAATGTGTGACCTTTGGGGTTATTCCCCAGGTCTTACCGTACATACGACGACAGGCCCACATGGCTTTTGTTGCTTTGGTAATTTTGTAATTAACGTGTGAGTTCCAATTCAGTTTATTGTCGAGAACCATACCTAGATATTTAACTTCATTGGAATACTCGATAGTAGTGTTATTAAGTGATATCTGGTCTAGACTCAGATTTCTTTTGCGGGTAAAAGGTACAAGAATAGCCTTACTGGGGTTAATTGAGAGATTTTCTTTAGTGCACCAGTCATTCACTATCTTGAGAGCTGTTTGCATCGTATTGCAGACGTCTTTAGCATTATTTCCTTTTATGGTGATGACTAGGTCATCGGCGTAACCAATTGTATGGTGGCCAAGGTTACTGAGCTTGTCAAGTAAGTCATCAATGACTAGAGACCACAGAAGGGGTGATAGTACACCTCCTTGTGGACAGCCTTTTGCAGCTGAAACTGTGACCGAGGATTCCCCAGAGGATGTGGAGATTTTTCGGTTTTCGAGCATCGCTCTAACCCATCGGTTAGTAGGATGGTCAATACCCTTTCTGGACATAGATTCTGAGATAGAGTCATATCCGGTATTATCGAAGGCACCTTCAATATCTAGGAATGCACATAGTGCGATCTCTTTGTGATGGAAAGCCTCTTTGATCTGTGTTACCAGATTTAAAAGAGCACCTTCCGTGGATCTTTCTTTCCTGTAAGCGTATTGTTGTGGGTGCAGAGGTGAATTTCTATCTAGAAAGTCTCTAATGTGTATATCGATTAGTCTTTCCATAGTTTTGAGAAAAAACGATGTTAGGCTAATGGGTCGATAGGATTTAGGTAGCTTACTCGGTTTGTCTGGTTTGGGGATAAAAACTACGTTGACCTCCCTCCAAGCTTGTGGGATGTATCCCCAGTTGAAGCTAGACCTAAATAAAGCGGTTAAAGTTGGTAAAATCTGGACCAGACCTTTTTGAATCAGAGCTGGGAAGATTCCGTCTGTACCAGGTGCCTTGTAGGGTTTAAATGAGCTTATGGCCCATTTAACTTTGTCTAAACTGAACATTTTTCCAGATAGGCTGTTAATTCTGTTGATGTAAGAGAAGCTTGTGGCCTCAGAATTAACAAAGGGTTGGTTATTTATTAGAGTCGATCCTGGGAAATGAACCTTGAGTAAGGTTTTTAAAGTTTCCTGTCGACTCGCCGTATAGGTACCATCTTCCTTAAGCAGGAGACCTAGGCTATTTGAACAATCTTTGGAGAGAGCTTTTTGGAGACGTGCGACCTCTGGTAGCTTTTCTAGGTATTCACAATTCTTTCTCCATGTGGCTCTCTTAGATTTTCTCAATTCCTTATTGAAGTTGGTAAGTGCGGACTTGTAAAGATCCCAATTACCGGTGCGTTTTGCTTTGTTAAAGAGTTTTCTCACCATTTTTCGCAGGTTTTCTAGCTGAGTATTCCACCATGGTACACACCTTTTAACCAGTTGGTGTTTTACTTTGCAGCTGCTTTTAAATGAAGAAATTATAGCTTCATTTAACTGATCGGCTACATCATTAATGTCTCCGATAGACAGAATAGATGAGGGCAGTGTATCAGTTTTGATAGCGAGGTTTTCTCGATAAGTCTTCCAGTTCGTTAATTTTTTCATATATCTGGTCTGACTTGCATCGACGCTGCACCTTATATTGAATCTTATGTGCATATGATCCGATAAAGATGCCTCATCTGATACGTGCCAGCCTTCGATATACGAATGTAGAAAGGGAGACGAGAGTGTAAGGTCCAGTACCTCACCTCTCAGTGAATTTACGAAAGTGGGTTTGTTACCTCTATTACATATAAGTAGGTTATTACTAATAATATATTCAGAAAGTGACTCACCCCTTTTGTTGTTGTCGCTGCTACCCCATATGGTGTTGTGGGCATTGGCATCGCATCCCAGAACGAGATGCCAGTTGCGACGGCGGCACTCTTCGATCAGCTCCTGTACCGGAACAGGGGGGACCGCATCAGTGTCTCCGGGAAAGTAAGCGGAGGCACATACGAACTCCTGAGGCCCATTTTCCTGAGGACTTTCGATTATGGCTGCCACTAGGTCTCTTGTGTTGAAATCTGGAATGAGAAGATATTTAATTTTGGAGCTGATCAGTAGAGCAGCCCTTGGTCTAAAATCTCCTCGGGCATATTCTAATTTTCGCTCACTGTTATTGAGGCCAAAAATCTTACCCTTAATAGCCCAAGGTTCCTGTATGAGTCCGAGGGCGATGTTCTCTCGAGCGCATCGTTGGATAAAGGTGTCCGAGGCACCTTTAGCGTGGTGCAGATTTCCCTGCAACACCTTGAGTGGAGCCATCATTGTCTGCGGCTGTACTCAGGATTCCGCATGCGGTTTGGCTTGTTGTCGCCTCTCCGCCTCACGGAACCCTCGTTGAGGGAGTGGCCCCTAGGTCTCGCTCCCGTAGCGTGCGCTACCTTGTTGCCTGTGTGCTTCCTCGGTAAGGGTACCGGAACCCTACTATTGGGTCCACGTGCAGCTGTTGTGGGTGGCTTCTGGTTGCTGGTGGTGGGGGGCTCCCGTGCTCTCTCACGTTCAGCTGATGTGTGTGGTTGATGTTTGCTGGTGGTGGGGAGCTCACGTGCTCTCTCACGTTCAGCAGTGGTATTATTTCCACTATAAGTCGTTTGTCCTTTCGACAGACGTTTGGTGTTAGGTTTGGCAGCTGAGGTTTTGTCGTGGCTCTTGAGAATGAGCTTCAGCTTGCCGAAACGGTAGTTTACATGACCGTTTAGGTCATTTAGCCGTTTCATTACGCTATCATTAATAGCAAAGATCATGTGGACGAGATCTTTCTCTTCCACTCTTTGTAGGACTCTCCAGGTTCTGGTGATGAGACCGGAGTTCTGTGCGTCCAGAGACGCAAGTATCTTCTCGCTGGCTAGCCCGATACTTTGCGGAAAGAACCCCCTTATGATATGTGGTTTCGGGAATGAATCCTCCTCCACTAGTATCACGTCCAATCCGCATTTCTCCTTGATTTTTGGGAAGTTGCTCCTCATCCACTTAGCAGTGGTTTCATTGGAGCAAATGAATTGGAGCCAGCCAGCCCTATAGCTGGAGCTGTCAAAAGACGGCTTCACTTCTTCGTCTCGAAGCTCGATCGTCACATCGATTACACCCTCTTGTATACGAGCCATTTGCTCTACACTTAATGGGTTGCAATCAATGTCCGTAGGCACTACACCTAGCCTGACACGACCCACTATATTGCTATAGGGAGTTTTATCGACCAGAGTGTCTCCAGTTCGGACTCTCTTTGCTTCTGACGTTGGTGGGGTGGAGTCATCAGATCGGGTTCGTTTAGCATCTGTGCCATTGTTGTCGATCTTGGCAGTGGCAATCACAAGAGCACGTTCCCTTGAGTTGCCTTGTTTCAAGGCTTGTTTGAACCGTCTCCTCTCCGAAGGTCGAAGTCTAATGTAACCAGTAGATTTCAGAGACTCATTATCCGAATCTATGGTTACGTCGTTGGTGACGGATGGTGCAGCTATTTCATCCGATAGCATGCTAATTGTGTCTTCGCACAGGGTGTCTGAGTCCGAGTCACTCAAAAGGGACTTATTCCCTTTCTCGCTTCTCATATCAGCGTCATCGTTGGCAGCAACAGTCCCACTGACGGTTTCAGCTGCGGATTGCACGAGTGCAGCCCTCGAAGTTGATGGTGTTATAGAGTCATCAGTCTCTATGAAGTTTGTATTTGTAAGATCTATTTTGATTCCCACGAGTAATCGGGATAGGAAGGTCACCTCTCAGCAGAGCCCGTTTTGCTGAGAAGAAGGCTGGGGGTTAATTCGGATTTCGCCCGGTGTCCGAAGTTCGCAAACTAGAGACTAAACACTCTCTTAGCCATGCATCCCTTGGCGTTTGCTGTTCCACCTTGGATTAGAGGATTTTTGTGGATTACCCAAGGAGTTGACCTTCTCCCCGCCCGCTATGTTAGCCAATCCACCAGAAGAAAACATGATTCAACTGGATGAATTGTTACCGGTAGCCACCACGTGGAGGTCATAGCTGGACTTCCGTGGGTACAATAGTTACGGCACGTGTAACATAAGTTACTACATGTTATCCCCCTATTGCACACCACAGCAGGCTACCATGTGAGGCCATACTAGGTACATGGAAAAGATTCGGGTGTTTCAGAGACAGTGTCTGAGGACCTGCTTTGGATTATACAGAACACAAGAGTCCCAGTACTTCAAACATTATCCTAACAAGGTCCTATACAATGGGGCACAACTGAACTGACTTGACTATTTCCTCATTAAGGCGATGGCGATGACCAGCGACAATAGCCTGATCTTTGGGGCTTACTACCCCAATGAGATGTATGTACCATGAGAGTACGCTCCGTTCGAGATCTATCCCATCAGTGCCGAAAAGCGATGGTATCCTGGTATCATATCACCGCCACCACGGCGCGCGCGACAATCTGCTCACCATTGGCCAATAAAGTCGTGTTTTTACGGTCCAAATATTCTATGAAAGCTTTGTCCACACCGTCATTTTTCACTACATGCTTCTTCTTTGGTATATGTTGTTTGATTGGCTCGGACCGGTGATCCCGATGCTGTAGCAATGCGGATGTTGAAGTTGAACTACATGATGACGATCTTGGAGGTGGTTGTGCGGATAGCGATGGTAAAGGAGTTTTTGATGGTAGGTCGTCATCACCTTCACCATCCCCTACGGAAAGTCCCTCCCTATTCCTCCTGGCTGCGACAGATTTCCGGAAGGCTTTCCCAGTGCCTTGATGTAAGGAGCAGCTAAATAATACCTAGATAATACCCCCCCCCCCCCCTTGCAACAGGTGGGTCTATTGTTCGCTCATATTCGACAAACTAGAAACTGAAATCAATACGCAAGCCAGCAGGCAATTCAACAGCCGAAAGGTTACAAACTGGTTTTTGTGAATCGCAGACGAGCTTTCAACCAGTAGCGTCGTGTGCGGCATCCCATTTGATTACACAGGGTATGACTCAAAGCAAACTAGTTGCAAATTCGAGTCGCTGATCAGTTTTTTCCCAGTTGCTCCGTGTGTATTGGGCCTAAGGCTTAGTTGTATTCCAACTGATTTGAGTCAAGTCTTAGCAGTGAGTTTATCTGGAATAACCTAAAAACATGGGTATCGGTAAAACTCGACGTGGATCAACTAAGGCGGTTGATGTCAACTCGCTGAACCAAAACTTCGTTTCCTCTCCATTATCCCTCAACAGAAATTCACACGAATGCCTGTCTCTAGACTCCTTCTATGAGAGGGATACAGACTGAGAATTCCTTTACCTTTTGTACAATAACAGCCGAGAATGTTGTAGAACAGGGGTGTTTAAACTTTCAGGCTATGTGCTCGACTTTTCGCTGAAATTGGTTACGCGTGCTACCTACCCATTATTTGTACGTGGAAGAAAATACAAATGAACAAGTACACAACTAAAAAAGGTCACTTGTCAGAATTGATACCCCAAACTACTTGAGAAAAATTGTATCCGGCTAATTTATCAATATATGAAACCGAAGAAGGGGACAAGTACTGTAAAGTCACCACGGGAGTGCCACAATAACCAGTACTGGGCCCCCTACTTTGGACAATGATGTACGATGGAGTTCTGCAATTAACACTGTCACCGGGAAAAATAATTGCAAGATACAGTCATCTACGAACGAAGCAATCAACCTCATTAAAGACTGGCTAAATTCGCTGGTCTAGAATAAGCAGATCACAAAACGGAAGCTGTCCTAATAATCAGCCGGGAAAATGTGGAAATGTGGACATAAGGTAGGAAGTCAAACAAATTACAGTAATTCTCGAAAATAGATTCATATAGCTTTAAGCCTTCGACTATTCGGGCAAAAAGGCGACAAAGCTTCAGGCAGCATTTTCTGGAACACTGCCAAATATCGGAGAACTGAGATAAGCTGGAAGAAACCTAAAATACATGGTAGTAAGCTCAGTTCCGTTAAACGCAGCCCCAGTTTGTGTGAGGGCCCTAGCGACAAGAGAAATAAGGAGAAAGTTAGCTATAATATCGACTAAGCGCACTGAGGGTAATCAGTGGCTTCAGTGGCAGGGATGGTCCCCATCGATATCCTAGTGAATGAGATGCAAAGGCTCTATAATAGGAGAACTTCTAATAACCCAGAAGCGACTGTCATCAAAAAGATCAAGTGAGAAGAAAGAGTAACTTCAATGTCCGGGTGGCAAGCTCGGTGGGACACCACTACGAAGAGCAGAGATCCCAACCATAGACGTTTGGACAAACCGAAGACATAAACACTCTAACTACCACCTTACGTAGTTCCTATTTGGTCACGGTGGGTATTGGAAATACCTACGTCGTTTTGGGCACGAAAACTCACCGTTTTGACCAAATTGTCCAAATCAGGAAGAAGACACAGAACACGCAGTTTTCCATTACATACGCTTTCTGGGATATAGTGTTTTTAAATTTTGAAGAATGATATTTATGTATTGCGTTTTTGTTTTAATGTATTAATTTAGAGCATATGCATCGGGGTCGACTGTGGGTTCCTTCGCATTCGACCCCTGTTGTAGAAGGAATGTGGAAGGGATGTTGGCCTAAAAATACACCCACGTTCTTAAAACTGCTTCCACATAACTCATATTCAATTCAATCTTTATAATTGGTGTATTCCCCACGCAATGGAAAATGGCTTAAATTGTACCAGTTCCTAAAACCACAAAAGGCGATGGTTTTCAGGCAATTTTAAACCATTCTTATCTAAGGTGTTCGAAAAAATCATGAAAAGCAAATACATAAGTGTGTTTCTGGAACATGAGAACATATGTTCTTAACCTTAGATTAGGTTAGGCCAGCGGACTGATGAAAATGGTAACATCCTCATGTGGACGGTGGACCCATTGTGATACCGATAGTGTGTTCCCACCCGTGGTGTTAGTGTCTAGGTTCCATCCAAGCAGAAGCCCTGGCAAATTTAAGCAGGTCCGATGGTTATCCATCGGATAATTCGATGTCTTCGAATAGAATAGAAGAATTTGCCAAGGGCTCCATTTCTCAGTTGGCAGAGGTTAGGGCAGTGATAGTGGAAATGGGCTGTGTCCTCATGAGCCTTTTCTTTTACTTTCCAGTGCTTATAGTATTCAAAGATGATTTTAAGAGCATTTTGAAGATTCTGTTCAATGACCGATCCGACTTCGTGAGAAGAATTGATAGTAGTGTCGTCGGCATAACGTGCATTGCTATATCACAGTTTTGTATATTTGGGAAATCGGATGTAAATACAATAGAATCCGCTTAAGACGCTCTTCAAGGGACCGACAGAAAATAGCGTCTTAAGCGGGAAAAACTAAAAAATTACATCCAGTTAAAAATATGGTTATTTTACAAAAAGAGTTGAAATTATGCTAGTTTTCCTTTCATCCCTTGTACCAACCATTGCACGCAATCAAATTCTAATGCACTGACACCACCTGTATGATGGTGGCTACACGGTCAATGGTATAATAGGTATTGAAAAGTTCACCGTGGCTACATACAAAATGTGTCGACGGAAACGCTTTGAAAACAGAACACACAACCTCCGTGCTCCGTCCTGCACAGAGAATTAATTTTTTGAGTTTTCAGTGATGTGAACCCTCTGACACGGTCGGAAAAAAATGAAAAAATGTATGAGAAATAAAACGCTTTGAGAAAAGAACATGCATCTTCCACCGAGAATTATTATTCAAAGTGGATTTTCGGTGGGCTTTTGGTGAAATCAACCCTTCTTGTTTTAGCTCACATAAAATCAACCTGTCTCACTGAAGAGAATTGGTATGGAAATGATCGTGTAGCCAGTAGAGTTGGGCTAAGTCGTGAATTTATATTCACAGGTATAACTGTGAACGTGATATTTTATTCACTGTGAATATAACCCGTGAATGTGAATTCACGATGATGCGACTTTGAAACTACATAAACTACTATAAACCTACATACATACAATGAATTATTGACTATGTAATATTGTAATGTGTAAATATGCATGTACAAACATTTGCATGTATTCTATCCTTATCAGTGCCGTTAAAAACACTTCGACGCAATAATTCAAAAATATACTTACCACAGAAACTAATGATATTAACGGATGGTTGATTTCCATATGCCTTTTCAAATTGCACAAATTACATTTTGGGAAACTTTCGTCTAATTCAAAGAATTTCCACAAAAAACAAATTTTTCTTCGCTTTGTTATTGGCGGCATCTTAAGTCTTTTTTTTTTTTTTTTTTTTTAATGCGTTGCGTAGTCCTAAACACCAAACAAACAAATGCGTGTACATTTCCTTATAATCCCATATTCGCATGCACACACAGAACTAAACTAGCACACTCAAATTCTAAGAACCGCTACAAAATTCAACCTTCATCCCTTTTTTCAACGGAAATTCTCAATGCAACCCAGCGAACAATATACATAACATACTATACATACATGTTTGTGTGCGCAAGGCAGTATTATTCAGTATAGTATACACAATATCGTTCACCGCGTTCTGCTTTGTTCTACGTATCATTCCCTGCCTCGCACCTCACGTTAATACTCACGACCGCGACTTTTGTTGTGACATCGTTATTTGGGAATTCCAAACTGTGACGTGAAACTATTCACGATTTAGCGATTCACTGTTTATTTCCAAGTCGTTAACAGACTGCGACTGTTATTTTTCATTCACGGTGAATAATTGACTGGTAGTAATTTTTTGCTCATCACTAGTAGCCAGCCACTATGTACGTAAGGCGCACACAAGAAAAACCAAAAACGACACAAACCATATTGTTTGCGAAAAACAAAAAATCCCTATCCCAAATGCACCGAATGGTTTATCTGGAAAACGAATTAAAAAACAAGAAAATACAAATTTTACGAAGTGTAGCTGTGTTTAGCTGTGTGAGCGTATTAACCGGATTTATTTTCATACGAACTCTTATCAAAATGAAGGGACCGGAGAAGAAGAGCTTTAAAAGCGGGATAGCGTCCTAAGCGGATTCCACTGTATATTAAATAAGGAACAGATCCTTGGGGCACTCCAGCCGAAACTAGTTCTTGGGAGCAGTTCACTTCATTCAGCGGCACCAAGAAAGCTCTAATGGTTAAGAAACTTTGAATTATTTTTATAAGGTAATTTGGGCATTCGAATTTTATAAGTTTGTATATCAACTATCAACTCATTATGCCAGACTGAGTCAAACGCCTTCTCAATATCAAGCGAAACTAAACCCGTCGATATTTTATAAGATTTCCCTTTCCATGCTTAGAAATCCTTAAGATCTGGTGGGATGTGCTGTGATTTATGCGGTAAGCTGGTAGTATACCTTTTCCTAGCATGAATTCATTGAGCTTCCTTTTTATTACTTTTTCAAATATTTCGCTACCCCCATTTAATAGGCTAATGGATGGGTCTGTAGCTGGAAGGGTGATTTGGAGGCTTTCCCTGTTTGAGTAGCGGAATGAATTTTGCTAGCTTCCATTTAGTAGGGAAATATTGCATTTTAATTCATGAGTAGCGAGGTTAAATATCCCCAAGATCCTTGGTATCACAATGTTCTTCTATGGGCCTAAGTGTGCTGGTACTAGTTACCGGCAGCCAATGCTACCTAACCTAACTTTAAAAATCAACCAGTGGATAAAAAACTAACGCAATTGGCACACGGCCTTAATTTCTATAGGCTTATGCGATGTTTACGTAGAGGTATACATATGTATGGTTCCAGGGGATCGCGATGGGACCACCAAGGTGTCTAGCGATTTATAATGGGTTGGCCTCATAACCCCATTGTAAGTGTAACCCACTTATTTGGGTAACTTGCAATTGCATTTCTAGTGTAAATCACATTGTAAGGGGTTCAGTAACTTGTGACCGCACAGCGAAGAGAAGAAAAATAAAACCATTGTTAAGTTGTGATCTATAAGTCAATTTATGCCCCTACCCACCTTGCTACCGAAGCCTACGAGAACATACGCGTATATTTCGATATGCTTATGAGGTAGATGTGTTCCCAAAACTTGTACTTGCGCTTTGAATTCTACAATAAAATATACCTTCGGCTTAATTAAATAAGCGATTAAGCCACATCTTCTCAGTTTATGGAACAAACAACAAAATAATAATAATAAATAATTAAGTGAGAGTCTAATAATCATAATACCGTAACGAATCAGCCAGCCAGCCTACTGATAACGTGTTTTTTTTTTCGTTTTCGTTTTTACAATTAATATGATAATTATTGCCTCGACTCGTCCCCATTTCCAGTTCTTGAAAAAGTGTTGGACTGTAAATGTTTGTCACCCTTTTTGGAAATTTTAAAAATAAAACGAGATTTTATGACCTACATTTTGGCGCCTATACGAGTGACGTTTGTACATAGGAAGCGCGACGTTGAAGTAGAAATTTGAATCAGAAAGCCGTTGACCTGATCGCTTCGACTAATTGCCATCATTCGAAATGTGGTGAATGCTAAACGAAAGCCGGCTTATGTGAACGGGACCCTACTTATCGTCGCACATTAAGAAGATTACAGATGCTCGATGAAGCGTTTTTTTTTTTTTTTAAACGGCAGCACCGTCTCAAAAACTTACAGAACGAGATTCAAATCCAATTACACACTTGATTTGTGCATTTCCTAATACTACTACTTCCATCCGATCGCAGCGAGTAACGCAGTATCTCACTACGTATCTCTCGCCGTATAATTCTCATCGCACATCTCACAGATATGAAATTGTGTAATCATCTGAATGGGTGAGGTCTTAGGTGGATGATGGATGGTTTTTTATTTAATTATGACTCGTTGTTTACGTTTATACAAGTTTATTTGTCTTAACCACACAGTGCTGATGAAAAATACTTTGCAAATACGAAAGAAGCGCAAACAGTATTTCGCATCAGCTTCAAGTAACGCATAATAAGACGTGAGTGTGATCTGTGTATGTCTCTACGCATGTATTGTCTCTACGCGTGTATTTGCATTTGGATTAAGCCTTT
The DNA here is from genome assembly GCA_949775065.1 of Brachyopa scutellaris. Classification (NCBI taxonomy): domain Eukaryota; kingdom Metazoa; phylum Arthropoda; class Insecta; order Diptera; family Syrphidae; genus Brachyopa; species Brachyopa scutellaris. The sequence continues at coordinate 144,304,754 of OX459112.1, read as the reverse complement.
TAGATGACTCGATAATGTTTACCACCAACATTGGGTCTCATTTCCCGTACCACAAGCAAACATTGCTCGTTTAGCCGCAGATACTTTTCACATCGGATACACGCACACGTGCATTTGTGAGTCATAGTCGATGAGGGTACTATGGTAGCTTAATTTGTCTCTAATATGCATGCATGATCAGCGATCAGTGACACAGAATACTGGTTACTATGCCATTTAAGTGACCCAGATTTTTGACTTCGCACGATCATTAATAGTAGGGGGTTTTCCAATAAGAGGGTTTATTTGGGTTTATCAATAAAACACGTATTTTTGATTAAATTTGATTTGATTTTTATTTTAATCAATAGAAGAAGGGTTACAATACCAGACGAAGGACTCTCAAGACCTCTGTTGCACATCCAGGCTCATTTGATCATATTTGCGAAGATTTGCAGCTCTATTTCACGAACAACGTCACGGATGTTGGTTTCGAGTAAAGGGTTTTAAAATATTAAATTAGCAACAGTTTGAAATATCAATTTAGTTTTTGCTTTATTTTGAACTCTAGACAATGCACTTATGTTCGGAACAATGTCCACAACCGCAACCACAACCACAACTGACGCACCCGATCGCTTATATTTTTTTATCACCCTATCCAACATTTGTGACTGTATGCTGACGATAGCTTTACGAATGTTGGCTACCAAATGATCCAAAGTCTATGGGACCTCGGCATTTGACATCTAGCCCCAATGAAAATAGTCCTAGGGTGTCAAATCACATGACCGTGGCGGCAAATCACAAATTCTCGTCGTCAGATGATCCAATTGCCAAAATTATTCTTCAGCAAATCGATCGTAGCAAGTATGTTCATCTTATTGGAACCATTTTCTATTTTTTATTTACATACGCTAAAGAGGATATGAATACCCTTTTAATGTTTATACACAGCGCGAGCACATGAAGAACAAGAATGAGAGACAGACAGTATATCTCTTCAATATCGATGTTCCCAAATTAGTTATTTTCCTACACACTTCCGAAGAAGGCTGTTTTGCTGCTGTTTTATAACATTACAAATTCGGCTATTAACTTAAAAATCAAAAGTTGGGTCAACAACATGTGTGTCTCTTATTGGGAAAATACTCAGGGTCTTCTTCAGGCTAAAAGAGCCATTAAACCTTTCCAAAACAAATCCATAAAAAACCTACTCCTCAGTAGAAATTACATCAAGCGATTAGTGGGATTTCTAACAGGGCATGCTCGTTTATAAATCACAATACGGAAAATACAAAATGTCAAAATATTGATAATGTTCGCAAATCTGCATATGATTGAAAATATGTGATCTGCAAATTGTGTCGCATATCGTGTGAACACCTCGCATATAGGGCACAATATTTGCGACCCCATTTGCGAACATATCATATCCGAACACCATGTTCGCAAATGCATTTGCGAGTTTTGAGACAAAAGTCGCATATCGAGTGAACACGTCTATATGCGCAAACTCGCCTATACTTTATAGGATTTGCGATAAATTTGCGAGTTTTTTCGTGACGTCAACACTCGCATATACATATATGCGACTTTTGCATATCGTCTGCTCGTAGCTTTACGGTACTTACTAGTACTATTTGTGCTGCTATCTAAATAGCATATATCTTTGATTGGAAGACCGTGCAATAGTCTGCTAGTCGGTAAGACTGATTTATGCAAAGTTATTCCAAGAAGACTCCTTCCCCGTTCCCTTGCTCTGTTTATGAGCCATCTGTATAGGCGAATGTTCCAATGATGGCGTTGTCAGAGTGTTTCCAGATATGTCTGTCTGGAATCGAGATTTGAAAGTATCTGATAAAGTCCAGCTCGGGTTTTTGGCAATCTATGAAGGGCACGAGTTCCTTTTGATTGAAAGTGTCCAGTATCAGCGTCTGTCCAGACGAATAGTTGCCATTCTCTCTTAATCTGAGAGCTGCTTTGGGTCCAAAGGTGGTGATTCTTAACTTGAGAATCTTTTCACGTGTATCTGTTCCTTGGCAGAAATTTGTGCGTTATGAAAACTGTTGAAATATAAGACCCATGGATCCATAGTAAATAACTGATGGTTAGAAAGACCTTATTTATTACTTGGATAGATCAACGTCATTAGCCTTTAATCAGCTCCAAATGTTACTCCAATTCTTTGAATATTCACTGAGACCTTAAGTCGCCACTTGCTTTTAACGTAGGTATTATTTAAGTTTATTTTTAATGCATTTTAATTCATTAAATTTATTCAAACTTACACGCTTCAAACTAAATTAATTAACTTAACAAAACTTAACTCTTTAACTGGCTCTGCACTGGCACTCTAAGCTAAACTTAACACTTAAGATATGTCTTTCGCCGTAACCTAATAACTTATTTTATTTAAATTTTATGTAAATATTTGAAAACTATATAATAATATTTGAAAGTTTATAAACTTAGTGCCTGAACTTTGTTATCTTAAACATAAACTTAACCTAACTTAATCTTACTACCGTACCAATGAACTTTTTTTAAGCTAGTGCTGTGCTTTTTTTTTTGTTTCAACTTAACACCTAGAAACATACAGCTACTAAAACCTATCTATACCTACGTTAGCCGGCCAAAGCTATGCAGACCCACCTTGCCCTATTAAATCGTCGAAGGAGTTTCATCCCTGGGTGCTAGCCACCAGAATTTCTGGTGCTGTCAATCCACCTTTCTGCAGACGCTCTGCATTGCTGTGGACGACGTCTCGCTCGTAGTTAAGTCGCCTATCCGCAGCTGCCCGGGCAATGTGGAAGATTGTCGACATTGCTTATCTATCCTGGATTAGCCGTTAAGGTGCATGCTCTTATGGTATCTTTGATTGGGGTAGTATGCCACAGAGATCAGGCTATTTTTCGAAGTCATTGCTCTTGCAATGTGACCCCGAATTATCTTTACCAGGAAATGATCCACTCTGATCAGATTCACCGTATTATAAAAAATCTCATTGGAATAGAATTGTATGTACTTAGGCTCTGGTGTTCTATATAGAGAGAGAACTTGTCCGATGAGTCCGCAGACAACGACGCATTAACGGAATGGTTTCCGACCTCAAAAAGTTGATCTTTCAACTTCCAGACGTCGCAATATCGCTGAATCGAATCGAAGTCACGCTGCAAGAGAATTGCAATGACCTCGATTTTAGGTCCTGATCTGTACGTGTCTGCATACGCAGTAGGCAATAGCGTGGAGGAGAGATCCTACCAGATCACTAGTGTAAATTTTAAATACAATCAGCGAGTTGACTGCACCCTGTTGCTAACCATTTTTAATTTGGAACATACCAGGAGAGGTTACATTGCCATTTTTCACAATGAACTGTCTACTAGTGAGCATGTTGCAAAACATGTACAGAAGTGGTTTGCTTATGGCCAGCTTGCTCAACTTATAAAAGAGTCCCTCTATCCAAACAGTGTCGAAGGCCTTCTCCAGGTCAACCAAACAGGCGCCTGTGCATTGTTTTTTACTTTTGTTCCATTGGATATCCAATACCAGTTTAGACGCGGAATGTATGACGTCATGTACCGCCTTGAAACCAAATTGGTTATCCGGAACTATATTTTTTGTCCTCAACCCACTTAGTCAGGTCTCTATTGATCAATTTTTCGAATACCTTACTGATGTACGGAAGGAGATTTACCGGATTGGAGTTGTTTTTCCCCTTTTTGGGGATTCGATGTACAACCGCTGTCTTCCAATGCGCTGGATAATGTGCATTATTCAGTGCATTGTTAAATAGGGATTGTGCAAATGTCTACCATTCCTATAGGGACATGTCGTACCACAATATTTGGTATGCAGCTTTTAACATCTAATATGATCCCAATGCAGCAATTATTGGCGTTTATGACAGTGATTTGTAGCAGAAAGTCATCAACAATCCGTGAGATTTATCCATCAAACTGATTTCAACTACTCGAATGTATCAAATCTATCTTCCCTTGTTCCCTCACAAACACTTTTGTTCAATACTAATAGCACAAGAATTGATGACATCCCCAATCGGCATTTTATCCTGCTCGTTCAATTAATTGACACAAAACTTCAATACTCAGCTCGTGTATAAATTCTCTGATTTATGAAATACAATCTCCTTATGGCAGCCTGTCAAAGCTCAAACGTACTGTGGCACCCAAAGAAAATTTATTGCATTGTTCCATCAAAAGCCAAAAGTTGTGACAAAGATAAATTTTCGTATCTGCTACTTTCCATGTAATATCTCCAATCCGAACAAATCAATTTTATTGCAATCGATTGTCGAACATTTATTGCCAAAGAGATTTAGTTGCAAAAAAAAAAAATCATCTCGCTTATCTCACTCACATCACATCCAATAAGCATAACAAAGACTCATGGAATGGAACCCCATTTGGTTGGGTTCTGTCCAAAAAAGACACCAACCCCACATCCAATTCCCGGAAAACAACAAAAAAAAATCGATTGAACTGAGAATTCTTCGCCACACTTTCGATTCTGTGTCGGAACGTGCAATTTAAGCATCTTGTTGTGGTGTAACCCTTTAGGCTATTCTGTTTAAAATGAAACTGACGAAAATCTGAAATGCGTCGAAAATGTAAATTCTGGGTCAGCTATGGGATGGGTGGGAAATGTATTCTTGCTCCAGTTGCCTCTGGAAAGTCTTTTTTGTATCTTTTAAGAAAAATAAAGTGGGGGGACAAGATGAAATGTATCTTCTCAATGCGAATACTTTGTACGAGTACGAGTACGTTTATGTATGCGCGCGAGAATTGCGTAACGAATTTCTATTTTCGAATTCATGTGCGTTCCATATTTCATGCGGAACCAGATAAATTTCATATGCCATGCGACAGTACATAGCTCTCTTACTGAAGCGAGTGATTAGATTCAGTAATGACTGACCAAATTGTCCATACTTAAGGAATAGTGGGGGATAAACATAAGAAGTCGGTGTTCCACAAGTTACAAAAAGAAAAGTGTTTCGAGCGAAAGAGGCGTCCAATATAATTTATAGAAGAAGCCAGATCATCTCAACACAGAACACAGAAGAACTATGTTTATGGCAAACTTGATTAGATACATAAACTGCATCAAATTGCACGTACAGCAACTGAAATGGTATGTATGTATTTCTACTATTTCGAGTTATAAATATATACGTACTAACCCGTATACTTTTCAGCCTTTTTTTAAATTTATTATTATTAACACCTGTATATACAAGAAAAACTCACCAAAACTTTAAGTTTTTCATCCGTAATTTTTAATATTTTAAGCCAAAAAGTTAAAGGTAAATGTCAAAAAATTGCACGTACATTAAAAAATGCACGTACAAAGCTGTTTCCCTTAACTGAATGGAGGTAATGGTAATTATTTTATGGTGCAATGTGAATATTCTGACTTTGAGAAGTTCCAGCTCAGTTTATGTTGGTATTTTGATCTGTTCAAGGGTTGTTTTTGATATATTTTCTTAAACATTTTTGTAAATGGCGGCGTCACATGTAACACTTCCCATTGAGCTTAAATACCGATGTTTAAACTGAAAAAAGAGAGAAAAAGTTATGCGGAAAAATCAAAAATTATTGGGAGACCACGTTCAACTGTTCAAAATGTCATTGAAAATTATAAAAAAAAATAAGTAGTTTGATGTGGCTCCAGGAAGAGGTCGTAAAAAAATATTAAACGTGCATATGGAAAGGGAAATCGAAAGAACGGTAAAGGTTGATCCAGAAAGAAGTGCTCCAAAAAGAGTTGCAGATATTAACGAAACTCATAGCATATCATTAAACACTCAAACTATTCGTAATTTCTCACATACAAAGGGATATTAATGGTGTACGGTAAGAAAAAACCATATATGGTATTTCGACGGCAAACATTGCAAAACGTTTAGACTCTGAACTGCGAACATGTACGTTATGAAGCCAGATGATTTTTGGAAGAATATGATGTTCTTAGACGAAAGCTAGTTTAATGTCTGACCCTAAGCATTTCTCAATGCTAGTAAAAAAGTGGCTCGTGTACCATGTAAAATCGCAGTTTCCCATCTCTAGATCTCAATCCCGTAGAACATTACGAAAAAAAATATCCGAGAAAATCAGATAACCAATAAAAATCACCTGAAACGGTTATCCTAGAACCTAGAAGAATGGAACACTATTCACCAGATAACACAACAGAACTAGTGATTTCAATGAGGAATCGTTTAAAAGATGAAATAAATCCCAAAGAATATCATACTTGATACTAAAAATTTCATAAATTTAAGTTTAAAAGCACTGTACGTGCAATTTTTTGATGCAGTACAAAATGTAAAGTTTGTCCCAAAATCCATGCGAAATTTGCATTTATCTATACAAGTTGATATTCAACGCGATTTCAACTAAAAAACTTATTTCAGAACGCTCGTTACTGGCGCTTTTTTTTTTCTTTAATTTTGTTTTCTTTATCATGTTCCATTTTCTTATACTTTGGTTTTCCCCGGAAATTATTATCGATATGCTATACATATGTATGGACACCCAACATCGACGAATTGGACAGAACTTCACAATAGACAGCTACAAGGAGACTCTATATAAGACCCTTATCATCCCAGTCTTGCTATATGGAGCTGAAGCATGGACTTTATCGAAAGCGGATGAAGATATCCTTGGTCGCTTTGAGAGAAAAATTCTTCGTAAGATATTCGGTCCCGTTTGCGTTGACGGGTTCTGGAGGAGAAAATTCAACCACGAACTGTACGAGCTGTACAGCGACATCAACCCGGTCAAAAAACTGCACATTGGGCGTTTAAGATGGCTAGGACATGTAGAGCGTATGGACATCAACGCTCCGGCTTGTAGAATATTCGACTCTTACCCGGAGGGTCAGCGCAGCAGAGTACGACCTCGCCTAAGGTGGCGCGCACAAGTAGAACAAGACCTCAGCCAACTTGACATGCGCAACTGGAGGCGGCTAGCTATGGACCGGGCTAGTTGGAAGAGGTTGTTGGTTGAGGCCTTGGTTCACCCCAGACTGTAGCGCCACCTAAGTACATATTATATACATGTTTCAACACAGATTTGCTCTTCACCGAAAATAGTAATGAGGGAATATATACGCCAATGTGCGAGAACTTGGTATTAAAATGTTTACTGGCTAATTTCAACTTACTGAAACTAAAATCTAATCTATCAACTGAATGTACATTGCGAGTGGTGAAACATTACAATGCTACCGCCAATGAGAATGGATACTACTTGTCAACTATTACATTTAAAAAAATATCCCGAAAAATTCTATAAAATTAAAAATCTGCGAAAATTTCGCGAAATCCCGAAAACGCAAAATCTCGAAAATCAAAAATCCCGAAAACCCGAAATCCAAAAAATATTGCGTAAATTTTGCATTTTGTATTCAGAATTTCGTTTTTGGGACTCTTTTTTCGCGATAACCCATTCTCAACATACCACGAACAAAATAACAAATTGCGAACGGCCTTGCTTCGCATCTTGCCTCTGTTAAGGCAAAACAAATTGTATTGGAGATGAGTGCCGAATTATTCTTCCGAATTCACCAACTTAGATCCTTAGAGGTGGAATTTCAAAAATCCTCCTTTAGCGGATGCCTTTGTCATTATAGGAATGTCCTGTCCAGCTTTCAGCTCTTTAGGCCCAGCGGATTGGTCTGTGCGTTGGCTGTCAGTCAGCCAGTGAACTGTTTCATATATAGAGATATGTACAAAAAAAATTTCATAAATTACACGGTTAAATAACGAAAGTTAATATTTACATACAGTCAGTGCTGGAAAACTAATTAGAAACAAATACCTTTTCTACAAAAATGTGATAATAGCGCTCTTATTGACTAAAATTAATTTGTATTTTCACACAATTTATATATAGGTACTATTATTAAAACGTTATTTTTTGTGAAAATAGAATCATATTTAACCCTCTGGGACTGACGTGCCCTAATTTTCACAATTACACTGACGTGGTAGTATACCAGATACCACCATTTTGGCAGCTTGTATTTTAAAAATTCGTTTTATATTCCTACTTTTAACTTTTATATTTGAAAGTTGAGGGTATGCATTATTAAAGTATGCATTATTAAAATTAATAAGACATACATAAAAGTTAAACATAAACATTTATTGATATGCCAAATATCGACGCAACGCTAGTTTTTCGATTTTGTGGTGTCTGTCATACTACCACGTCAGTCCCAGAAGGTTAAGCCAATTAAGTACGTTTTCATGTGGTATTATAATTAGAAACAAAAATGTGTTTCTTTTATTAAAAATTTATAAAAACGCATAAAATAAAGTAAAATTTGTAGTAGTAGTAGTAGTAGTAGTAGTAGTAGTAGTAGTAGTAGTAGTAGTAGTAGTAGTAGTAGTAGTAGTAGTAGTAGTAGTAGTAGTAGTAGTAGTAGTAGTAGTAGTAGTAGTAGTAGTAGTAGACTATTTATTATTCATAAGAAAAAAATATATACATACACTTGTGCACACATAATTAAGCCACATAAACACGACCACACTATTTTCGGTAAAATAAAGTTTTATTAACAAATTCAGATTAATTATTTAAAACAGAATGTTGATAAGTATTTGTTAAATTTAATTCTTCTTGGTTTTTGTGTTTAACCCATCATTAAAATAGAGATTTTGCAGATTATTTGTTTATATCGCTTTGAGCTCGGTGACATATAATTAAGCCATTTTCAAAAAAAAAAGTTTCAAATTAAATATGTGTTATTTATTGTAGATTAAAAATCTCTTTTGGGCACCGTAGCGCAAGTGGTTAGTGCGTCGGACTACTGAGCCAGCGGTCTTGGGTTCGAATCCCGGCGCAAACACCTAAACAAGTTTTTCACAGTGCCCACCTCTTTCGAATGTCTGACAAGCATCAAAGAGTATCATTTGTCACGATTGAGCTTCTCAACTCGCCGTTCGGAATCGGCAAAAAACTGTAGGACCCTTCCATTCGTGCAAAAATATAACACGCACACACAAATGGTTGCGAGAAGCAGGCCAAGGTTCACCTCGAGCTGTAGCGCCAACTAAGTAAGTAATCTCTTTTAGAGTGAGTACTTAATTGGCAAACCTTTTTGGATCATAACTTTGGCGCTCTCTTGGTGAGCTTCTGGTCCAATTTTTCCAATGGGGGATGCCTTCCATATAGCCATCCATCGTAAGGAAACGTCATTAACCATATTTAAGGCGCCCCCCATTGAAAAAATTAGACGATAGGTTCATCAAGAAAATAGTCAAGCCTGATCGCTCATCGGTGATAATCTGGGGATAATTCACCTCATCCGGCGTTTCTCCGATTGCCTAAATAAATGGAAAAATTACTGGTGAGATGTATAACGACATCATAAACAATCATTTAACGGAAAAATTCGTTGACAATTTTCCACTAGCATGGATCTTTCAACAATATAAAGATACAAGGCATTGTTCCAGGATCGTTAAGCCTTTATTGGAGTCCAGCTGCATCCATCTCATTCAGCGGCTAGCTCAAAGTCCCGATTTAAACTCCATAGAAATTTGAAGGGGGGTTATAAAAAGGGTAGTTGCTGCAAAAAAAACCTGCAAATAAGGACAAGTGGCAAGTTATTCAACGGGAATGTAACAAGATCACACCCACTCAATGTACAGCCCTGGTGAACGCTATGAACGATAGATGCACCGAATTTACTAGACAAAAAGGTTAACCAACACAGTACTGACTCTAAAAGAGATAGAATATGCATTAATATCTACAATAACTAATGTATATTTAATTTTAACCATTTTTTTTAGTTAGTGGCTTAATTATATGTCACCGAGCACAAAGCGATATAAACAAATAATCTGCAAAATCTCTATTTTAATGATTGGTTAAACACAAAAACCAAGAAGAATTAAATTTAACAAATACTTATCAACATTCTGTTTTAACTAATTAATCTGAATTTTCGGTAAAAAATAGCGTGATCGTGTTTATGTGGCTTTTTTGTATGAGCACAAGTGTATGTACATAATATAGATACATTAACAAAGTAAAATTTGTATCTTTATATCTTCTTATGTTATGAGAAGGGCTAGTACTTGATGTTGATGGGGTAGCCTTAATTCAACAAAAAATAACTAAGCAGCGTTTCGGTAAACTAGCTACCAAGTCTGAAATCTTTATAGAAAGATACTCTTCTATACTTTCTTAATATTTTTAAAGCGTTCTTCGGAGCTTTGCGCCGGTAACAACAAACTACTCATCTGCTGTTCTACAAACTAAACATTTCACAAGCCATGTAGAGTGTTGAAGATAATTTTTCTGCTAAAATATAAACAGAATAGTCGTTCGGGGCAAGAGTGCGCATTTTGAACTTCGGGCTTAAATTTTATTTTAGGAATAAATTTATACAAAAATATTTTATATTTTTTAATGATTCATAATGTTTTGATCAAAAAACAAAAGTAAGTCAAGTTGCGCACTCTTGCCCCGAAGTCAGGGTAAGATTGCTTAATCAGTTTAAGTCACATTTTTCGTAATTTAAATTGTTTGAAACTGTGCTTTCACTCAAACGAAGTTCTTCGGCAGCCTTCCATGGGCTGCTTCCATTTGAAATCAGCTCCCTAGTTTCGCAGATTTGCTTCTGGGTTATCAATTTCCTTTCCGTTTGCCTTTGGTAGATACAAGGTAGTTTTTTTTGGAAAAACAAAAGATAGATCAGCTACGAGCTACGACCTACCGCCTACGACTATGATGTGCTCATTGCATCTTACGACAAAAGGTAATAACCCAAAAATTGTTACTATAAAAATGTAAATACAAGGTAAGACTGTATTTAACTGCGCACTCGTACCCACAGAACGACTCACTCTTTCCCTAGACGCTACTTTTTTTCATTGTATTGAAAACCTAAGAGCGAATAATTTTACACACTTAAATTGCATACTTGTGGGGTATCGAGTTGCCACGCTTTCCTGACACACTTTTAAAAAGTGACGTTTTCTTAAACAAACTCCGGCCTTTTTTTTCTCGTTGTTTTTCTTTGTATGTACTGTCAATTGGAAAACTTTCGTAGAAGTTGTTCATCATTGGCGGTTAGTGAAGCACACATTTTCTCATATAGCGATTTCTGCCAATTCTTTCACAGATGGAGAAAATGGCACTGCGTACTCTTACCCCAAACGACTCTACTGGCGAATGGTCAACAGCACGCAGCATGCAATGCAATAGCTGCATTGTAATTTACAGTATGTCCTTGTATCCATACTGATCTCTGCGCCTGTTTATCTCCACATTATGACCAACACCATATCACGAAATGGTTTCCCAAATCATGACATTTTACCACAAGGTTCAATTGGTTTGATGTGTATTTATGATGAAGTTTTTTTTAACAATGCCCCATCTTATTATATATATTTTTCGCCATCGGATCGCAACATTTTAAGCTTCGATTCATATCACTCTAGAGCTCAGAAAATTGTTTTCCAAAATGCGAGAGGTTTTTGCGAGCAAATCGGTTCTTTAGAGTTTTTGGTGTAATGTGTGCACTTAAGTGGGTCGACATAGCAGTGTGAATGTCCTTACCAGTCCAAAAAGGATTGGCCTTACTGCTTAGTCTGTCGACAAATAAGTCTGGCCTCTTTAAACGTCCCGTTGTTATTATTTAGGGTTTCCTATGATGCAAGTTTCAGTGTACACCATTATGGCAGAGTAGACCATCTTTTTAGAGCACAGCAGATCCTTTCCAGTTGCATCCATTGATCCTTTTTCCCGACAGTACCAGTGCACGATAAGCCTTTTCATCTCTGGTGTGCAACTCTCTTGTTTTTTTTTTTTTTAATTTTTTTATACTAACTAGTGAAGGTAATATAATGCTGATAAAAAATAATTGAAACTGCAAAGATTTACACTATTATATCAATATTCGATCACAGTTTCTTACTATTTTTCCAGCAAATTTCACCTACAAATCGCAACGATGGATGCACTACATTTCTGAATTTATCTTTTGTGAGTGAATTGCAGTGATCGATACAGGTATAATTAAAAGCGCAATTTAAAGAATATTGCACAAAAAAAGCGTGTTCCAGAGTAGCAAGTACACAGAAGTAGTTGTATCTATGATGATCATAATAATTGCAACGCCTTAAAAATGATGCCAATACCTTCATTGGTACTTATCTAATTTTAGACCAGAAAAGTTCTGTATCGATCAAGATATACCTATTCTTAGAGAAAAACTTCAAAAAAGTCAGCAACATCAGCAAAAAGGTAAGTAAGTTGCGCAAGCCTCTCTCTTTATTACCAAAGAAATTGGTTTAAGGCCCTCATCTTCCCAGCACAGCTCGTACCGATTGCCAATTCATGCTCTAGAGTCCCCTCCGACAGGATTTTTTTTTTGCCGCGATTCCTCCGTGGATAGGGAACAGTCTGCTGCCTTATATGATTCGCAAAAGTGAAAAGCGCACTAATACGAAGCAGACATACATAGTTTCAGTCATAAACATTCTCGAGAAATTGCCAACAACCAGCTAGCTAAATGGGAATTACCCCAACGACATCCAATTAGTGATTCATAAAATGCCCAGCACATGATTAATTTCCTGCTTCCATTCCAACTTGTCTACATTTGGTAAAACGTCCGATCCCGAGTACGTGCGGTTTAAGTCACCAGCCCAGCAACGCACACGTTTTGGCGGGAAAAAACATCACCGAGCCGCATCATTCAGTACTGCCCACACTGTAACTGCTGTAAATTGTGTGCAAATCACCACGTAATGGCTATCGTGACTGGCCAATTAATGTGTCCCAAGTGCGAATGCATAATTATTCTGAATTACCACTGCTGTCAGTTGAAATCCGGCCACCAAAACTGAACACAATCGAGTTAGTCAAATTTAAGCGCTAAGTGCGCACGCTTTGATGACGATGATCGGCTTCGTGATACCGCACCGCTATTACATGCGACGAGAGAATTTTCCATTTGAATTGAAATTCAATAGAAAAGTAGATGGCTGCCGCTGTGCTACTGTTTTGATGTTCTAGATTCCAAAGAGGAGCAGCAATTCAAATGGAGAGCATCCAGCCAACAAACAGTACACATTCAAGTGCGAGTACGAAGTACGAAGTACTATCAAACCATCCAGCGATTGAAGATCGGGCGCGCTCGCTTGCTTTATCGGAACACTGGATCTGACCCAATTTCCAAATCGATTTTTGTACTTCCATTTGGGGCTACCGAATGGGAAAAGTGTTGCTCTGTTTGGGAAATAGCCTCACCCTGTTCTGTCAGTGGAAGTGGAAATCGGAACGCACTTGGGTGTGGGCTTGGCCGGTTTGTTTTTCTCATTTTTATTTGAATTTTGTGTACCCTCTTTCGGAGTAGGGTATGTCGATGTTTATCAGTAGCTTTAGTAGTGAGTCAATTTGGAATGCAGGGGAAGTAATTTCTTAATAAAATGCTTCCCAATGGACAAACGGAAGAAGATTTGCTTAAAAGATACTGAGCAAATAAGATCGAAATAGGATCACTTAAGGCGCTCAAATTTGGGCGGCACAACGCAGGACCGTAGGGTCCAAAAACTTGTGTGTTGGTGCTTTAAGGAACGCTCTAGGTCTGAGGAAGATCGTTTTGAAAAGATGGTCAATTTGTGGAATTGCTGATAACATTATTCACGCAGAACTAAGGTGGAAGAGAAATGCAAAAAACAAACTCCTGAGTCATGCTTTGTTTACCAGTATATTTCCTAGCTTAAAGCCTTCCAGTTGGTTGTTATCTTTTGATAGTGACATCTTTTAAGGTGGTAAGTTGGCTTACGTTGAAGCTTTTCTATGGATAGTCTTGTAGCAGTGCTAGAGTCCCTTTCTTCTGCATAGCTTGCGCTGTCATGATCGATTTCTTCTTTCGGCCTACTTCCAGATGGGAGATCTATCTGACTTGATTATTTTCCCCTTTGGCTCCTCTGGCTCAACCCCGTATATTCTGGACTCTAGAATCTAGACCATCCGACTGTCCAAATTAGACGCGACCTTGCAAAACTGATAAGAAAATAATACTTTATGTCGCTTTAGCTGCAAAGCTAAAGCCATTAGGGCTGAGGTGTTTTCTCAGTCAGATTGAATCTCAATCTCTCCTTCCGCTTCCCTAATCACTGAAGCGTTTTTCAAGCGGATATCATGGTGATTTCTGAAGCACTGTCCTGGATAAAGAGGAAGGTAATAATATTAGCATATTCTCGGATAGTCAGGCGGCCTTGAAATCCCTGGAATCAGTCTCCTCTACCTCTAAGACCGCCTCCAACTGTCGTTCATCTCTTATAGAGATGGCCGAACAGTGCAACATTCAACTATATTGGGTGCCGTGACACAGAGACATTCCAGGGAACTGTAAAGCTAACGAACTCGCTAAGCTTGGAACAACAATACCTACTCTAACGGAAAAGAAGAATGCAGGTAAGGTATGGCACTTTCTACAGCACTCAAACTTGACATAGTTAACAAAACTGATGTTTGATGAGAAGGTGGATCAACTTACCTTGCCACCAGGCCTAGACTGGGAATCTAAGACGATCTAACAACCTTCTGTCCCTAAAAGGCCATATATAAGTAGGATTATTAGTGCTATTACAGAACATACCTAAGGGCAAGCATGCTACCAGGATTGGCATCCTTTCGAATAACTTCTGTAGAAGTTGAAGAAAGCCCAACACATCTGCTCTGTTCATGCGCAGCTCTTTGCTGTAGTAGAAAACTATAACTTCGAGAATTGTTATTGAACGATCTCTGTGACCAAGCACAAAAAAAAATGCAATCGGGATGGGATCATCATCAAAAGAGGTTCCCACAAACTTTTGCGAAAAGAATACTTTTCTCTGGATTTCTTTCTTCCAATAAAATAAACTACTCTATCGACAGAGGAGAAAATAGAAACAATTTCAGTTTCAAATCAATAAATGAAAGATTAAGATACATTTTTTAAAAACCAAGAAATATTTTAACAACATTCCTTGTCTTAGCTTGGACTTCGTTGAAATTTGTCTTGCCTGGGTCAGTAGAAGTCCGCTATGGTGAAAGCAACTAAGGTTCCGATGGAACATTGCTTCATCTCAGCTTTTAGACTCTGGTTGTTAATTCTCCGTTTTATCCATAGTGAGCATATTTTTGTTTCTAGCTAGTATTTTGTGTCCTTTTTGAAGACTGTGAAGATTGTGCTTTGAGCGATGGTGACACTAAAATTATTTCCATTTTGCCACTGGTATCCACCTCTCCCTAGGAGCTCCAAAGTAGCCGCAAGTCTCAGTATTGGTGAAATTTACGTACATGGATAACCAACTGACAAATTTATTGTTTGCAAAACTAATAAAAAAAAGTCTCTTTAGATAGCCAGAAACCTTAAATAAAGCTTTGATTATTTAGATTATTTAAGCGATAAGGCAATAAAGGTTTTTTATAACTTAGTTACGAACATCTATGCCGGAAGCGGCTAGGGGATCCGAAGCATCTTTTAGTTCTTTTCTTCTTCTTATTAATTCAAGTTTTGCAATTATGGTCGTCGTTTTGAATTCATCATAATTTTTTTGGCGTTAGGCAATAACGCCCAAATCGATTTGGAAATAGAGCCCAAAAAAATTTCTAACGCCCAAAAATTAACAAGAAGATGGAAATAATGCTCAAAACTCAATATCACCCAAGTTATAAAAAGGCAATATCGCCCAAAAATTTTCAATGGGAATTGTTTTTGTAAAAATTGGGCGATATTTCCAGATTCTTGGGCTTTATTTCCAATTCATATTAGTAGATGCGAGGTTGAGTATAACATACGTACATATATGTTAAGTTTATTTATATGTATGCGTAAACATGCGAAACAGCGATATAAAGAAACTGCAAGTCTTCTTTATAACATATACAATTCATTCGGCGTGAAACTCGATGACGTTATAACTCGATAACCGCTGTGCCGGCTTTCATGATTCTTTTTTTGTTTTTCTTTTTCGTATTGCTGTATTTCAGGCTTAGGCAGAAAGAAAATTGCATATTGCCTAATGGTTAACGAGACTGTTTTAGTACACGGGCGAAGCCAGGCGGGACAGCTAGTACCCATTAAAAACAAAACTTTGCAACCAATACGTATGTTGTTCCCAAATTAGTGAATAATGAAAAACGCGGAGGGGGGGGCGGGTGGCCGAGCGTCACACGCTGACATGGAGCGCCGCGCTACGGGATTCATTTTGTTTGGTACAATAGTTCTTTTTATTTATTTTAAAAAAGCAATCAAACTAATTGTGAAGTCCAGTTTATTCAAAACTGCGGAGAGGCTTGCAATATCTGTCATCGAACTTTGAGTGGATTGCATTTTGCAATGACATTCTACATTCTCAGTAGAAATTACTCAACAATATTGCCATTTGGGCAATTCTTAATTTTATTTGGGAGTTATTTCATTTTGTCTTCATTGTTTTGGGTGGTTTTTTCTTTTTCGGGCATTATTTCCTTTTCAAATATTTTCACTTGTTATTTTGGGCTTTACTGCCTATTATAAAATGAACCCTGACTAGGAAATTACACCCAAAATGACTAAACAAATTACAACAACAAATTGTTCGAAATTTTTTTGGGCGTTATTGCCTAACGCTAATTTTTTTGCAGACACATATTTACCTGTTTAGCCAAAAAATTAAAACACAAAGAGGACGATAGTGAAATGACATTAAACACTAAGGACAAATAGCTAAATAGCTCGTTTCGACTATAGGGTTTTTCTATGCTTACGTGAATCATTGCTATTGATATCGCTATCAAATGCGATATCGTCTGTCTTACGTGATGAGGGCATAGATTATTGCATTCGACTCACTGACTTTGCGGCAGCTAGAAATACGATGAAAAGTAGTACGCAATTCCCCAATAAAACTATCCACACAGCATCCTGGCTATTTCCGGACCACGTTCCAATCGACGTAGGATATGCATCGATTATCCTGACCTCTTCTTAGTTTCAGCTGGATTTAGGGCTTAGGCTTAGAACACGATTGGATGCCTTAGCATGCTGGAAATATCTAGAAATTACAAAGAGCTACTGATTGAAAGACACTCCAACATGTACAGTCAGCATCAAAAGTAGTAGACAACAATGCATACATTTATAACATTCACTTTTCTTATAAAAACAAAAAAGATACAAAATATTGAAAAACGGTTAAACAGAGTTTTGTTTATGTTTAACAAAAAGTTCATAGAAAACAACAACATTTTTTTCTTTTTAATATTAGATAATGTTAATAGTCCAAACATAAATTATAGGAAAAGTGAATTTTAACAATGTATACATTGTTGTCTACTCACTTTTGACGCTGACTGTACATATATATGTAAATATGCAAGTACAGTCAAACTTACTTCTAGCAAATTCGCACGGGACCAGAAAATTACTTCGTTATATAGAAAATTTGTTATCAAAAAAATCTTCTATTACATTTAGAGATTCCAACACATTAGTCGGTACGTTACTCCTCATCGCCAGAAAGGTTCGAAATACGTCAATTGATGAAGAAATCCTGTTGTTATTTCAACTTTTGGGGAATCCTCTAATATGTCTCACTTTTTTCTCGGTACAAAGTTTTTTAATGTGCGAAACAGAAAATTATTTGAAAAATTCGTTATATATTTTTTTTTTTTTTGTAAGGAAGGTGGAAAGCATGCCAGTGTGTGGGACTTTAACTAAAACCACCTCTGCTTCCAACCCCATTTCCCGGCGATGGTACCAAGGCATATCGTCTACCGGGGGGTTTCTGGCCGTGGATTCCATAGCGTAATCAATCATAAAGAAAACACCTCCTATTATTACAACTGAGAATTCGTTATATGGAAACAAAAACGTATGAGAGTTCAATTTCCAGCTACAAAATTTGTTCGTTGTAGAGAAAAATTCGCTGAATGGAAATTTGTTATAAGGAGATCAAAACACTCTAAAAGTAGAACGAGAAAGCTGTGCACTTGAAAAAAATTCGTAATAGGGAGAACTTCGTTGCATAGAAGTGCGTTATAGGGAAGTTTGACTGTAATACATTTTAAAAAATAAAAGGTCAAGGGTCAATCACATTCAAATTCATTTTGCCCCTACAATTTTAAACCTTCTATAAAAGCAAAACAATACAATCACATAAAAGCAGATACGCAGAGGGAGATTTTGTGTGGGTGGGTGTGAAAATTGAATAGTTGCGCTTAGAACTATGCAATGTGGGGTTTGTGTTTGATAATGTTTTGAGATGTTTATGTTTATAAGTATCTACCTGATCCGCCCGGCTTCGCCCGTGTACGCAAACAGTCGCGTTACTCACATGACAGATTATTGCCAACGCTATCTGCGGGAAGTTTTTGTGACTAAACCCAACTATATTATTACATTTAAATTTAATATCGTTTATATGAAAATTATATACGGCGGAAAACTACATTTTCCTAAATATCTGCACGCCAGCGCCATCGGGTCGAAATTTTGCCAAAGACATTTTATTTGGTGTGAATTGGAGCCAATTCCCTCCCTTAATAAGAATTTTGAAAAAGCGACCCCAACGCCACCTAGGGGGTTCTAATATAAACAAAAACCATGCACCACACGAACATATGGTGTGAATTTAAGGTGGATAGCTTTAGTGGTTCAGCCGTGATAGTCGGACATACAGTGCTTTGCATAAGTCTGCGTACACTGCACCTCTATTCTTATTTTTATAATTAATAAATGTTCAGCACTCAAAAGACGAGCGTATCATAATATTTATTTGATACTGGGATATTCTTCTATAGGATTCAATTTAATCTAAGTAATTTTTTTTTGCAAACAATTTATGATAGAATAATATGTACCACCACATCAAAAAAATGCTTTGCAAAAGTCTGCGTGCAGTCACATTTTGTCTCCTTTTACAACGTTTTCATTAAAATTTTTACCGTTAATTTGGGTTGTGCTCTTTAGATTATATTAGTATTCTCATTCGGTTGTCTCATCTTGTATCAGACGGACGTTTTTGTAGAGCAGAATTCTAGGAAAAACTTGGAAAGGGTTTAAGGAAAAGAATTGGAGATCTCTGAGAGGAGAATAATTATTGAGTTGCACGAAGAAGGAAAATCGTACACTGAAATTTCTAAAATTACAAAACGAAATTAACCGTAAAAAACGCTTAAAATTCGCAAAAGAATACGTAAATAAAAGGGTGAAGAAATGCTGCCAAAAAATTTGAATGCAACTGTCAAGCATGGAGGTGGTGGGGTCATGGTTTGGGGGTGTATGTCGGCAGCCGGCACAGGGAAGTTAGTTTTAATAACTGGAATTATGGATAAGATGTTATACCTTGAAATTCTTAAAAACAATCTTCAAAGTAGTGCTGAGAAGCTGGGCTTAGCTGGTCGATTTCACTTTCAACATGACAATGACCCTAAGCATACCGCCTATTTAGTTCGACAATGGATTGTTTATTGAGCACCGTAGCGCAAGTGGTTAGTGCGTCGGACTACTGAGCCAGCGGTCTTGGGTTCGAATCCCGCCGCAAACACCTAAAAGTTTTTCACAGTGCCCACCTCTTTCGAATGTCTGACAAGCATCAAAGAGTATCATTTTTCACGATTGAGCTTCTCAACTCGCCGTTCGGAGTCGGCAAAAAACTGTAGGTCCCTTCCATTCGTGCAAAAATATAACACGCACACACAAATGGTTGCGAGAAGCAGGCCCAGGTTCACCTCGAGCTGTAGCGCCAACTAAGTAATGGATTGTTTATAATACCCCCCATTTTCTTCAAACTTCACCGCAATCGCCCGACGTAAACCCTATTGAAAATCTATGGGCTGAATTGGAAAAAAGAATAAGAAAACATGAAATAACAAATAAAAAGGTACTCAGCGAAATTTTACTAAAGGAAGGGGCAAAAATTGGCGCGGACCTCACCGAAAATCTTGTTCAATCCATGCCAAGACGATTGCAAGCCATTATTGATGCAAAAGGGTACCCCACAAAATATTGAGCATAAGGAAATTATGAATTTAACCACTGTACGCAGACTTTTGCAATCCGTTTTTCTATTATGAATATGTTATATTTTCATTTTTAAATCAACTTGATACGAAACTCAATTAATTTTTTTTGTTATCGTGAATGAAGTACACTTTTTATTTTCAAGTGAATTTATCTTTTGTTTTATTGTTTTTATAATTTTTAAATGCTTTCAAGCGAATTTACTGCACTGTACGCAGACTTTTGCAAAGCACTGTATGTATATATATACCTACGCACCAACTTTTTTATATATTAAGATTGGAATTTTTTAAAACGTGAAAGCTCTGTATTTATCTTTGAATTGATTTACTTCCGGAAACCTGCGAAAAAGTGTTAAGAATATTTAGTGTATCGGATAGAGAAGAAACATATCTTTCGCAATTTCTATACTTTTTGCATTAAAATTTGAATGTGATTGACCCTTAACGATTTTAACTTACCAGGAATTGCCACTGTTCCACTAATTTATCCAGGAATCGCCAGCAGTTCCCTAGCCTTTTGTTGTCGTCACGTCGGTGGTGTTAAAAATGCCTTGGCATGACTTCTGTTGAAAACTCAAAGTAAAAACAAAACAATTTTTATAAAAAACTGACGACGGCGTTTGGGGTTTGTTTTTCATTCTTCACACAGCGACCGCAACCGCATACAATGCAAAATGAGTTATCCGCAGTGCCAGCTACGAGTCACCTTGAACTTTTCACTTCACAATGACTTGCGACGAGTATATTTTGTCGTCCTGCAGGCGCCGTAACTCCCGATTACATGCAGCTTATTGGCCATAAAACTATAACTGTACTCGTACATACATTATGGTATACGAGTGTTTATAATGCGTGCACCCAAAGGAGAACAACCGAACACAAACCCATCAGAGAACTGCTTTTATACCATGTTGACCCAGACTTGTAGTCGGCCGCCATCATTACTCTGGATATTCGCAATAAAGTGAATTGAAAGTGCCTTGGCCTGAAGTGCAAAAACAAAACGAAGAAATCCAATTGGACTGTCGCCAGTTTTTTTTTTTTTTATTCTTTTATGTTTCTCTCAAGGATTTTCAAATTCAAGTCATGAGTTTGTTTCATTCCTTTGCCTTCGGTTAGGTGACGTTAGACATTGAACTTGAGGGCTTTTTGGCTCAAGGTACTCGTATGCATTTCTAGTGCTGCACTGGAATGGACAAAAGACAAAAGACGCCAGTTCCCGCAGAATCCAATTTAAGACTCAGGAGGTAGTCACGGGTTTCCATCTCCACATGTGTATAGATACTTACTTACTTATTAGGCTAACGACACTAAGAGGTATAATAGAGGTTAAAGCCTGAACTTCTGACTTCCATTCTTCATAGTCCCGGACACGCTACTTCCAGTTGGTAAGACCAAGCGTTGTTGAGAAGGTATAGTATCCAGTACATTGCACAGCGATGGTCATAAGTGGCAGTCACATCTTTCAATTCATCCAAATATAAATTTTCCAACAGCATAGACATACTTTAAACCACTAAGGGGCTAAAATGGGAGTTCAAAGTTTTTACGTAGAAAATTTTTAGAATTAAACAACAACGGTTCGACACATCAATTTAGTTTCTGCTTTATTTTAATCCGCTGGACTTGTCAGAAACCCAAGTGAGCTCACAGAGAAAGAATACATTTTCAAAACCCATTTTCTCCAGCCGCGAAAACTGGTAGAAAGACACAGGGATTGCCGAAGTAGGAGGCATAGTAATATAGACGGATGGATCACATATTAACGGAGAATCGTGAGCTAGTGTATACTGTCCGAATCCTCCAATAAATATATCAATTCATTTAGAATCCTCGGTGACTGTTTTCAAGGCGGAAGTTTGCCGATACCAGATACACTTGCGTATGCGTACACATCTGCTCGGACAGTCAAGCTACACTGAGAGAAAAGCTTAGGAAAGCAGCAGAAGCTGACACATGACGTATAGCATGACGCTAACCAGCCCCGCGAAGTAGTACCTAACGGCAGTCCCACGGGGAGAATGGTCGAAGTCTGTGTATGGGTTTTTTTTTTTTTTTTTGTAAAAAGGTGGAAAGCATCGAAAGCCTGTGTGTGGGAGTTTAACACTAACTAAAACCACCTCTGCATCCGACCCCGTATCCCTATGGTACCGCCGCTAGGCATTTCGTCATAAGTGGGGTTTTCAGCCGCTGCTGCTTCTCTCATTGTCCGCTTGTCCGGATAGTTGGGTGCGAGTGCACGAATGTTGGTCTGTATGTATGTTTGTAGCAGTATGTTGTCGTATAAATGTAATTTTATTGTAAGTATATGTCTCTGTTAGGTGGCGTTTGTATGCATGTGTTTTCGGATTTGGTCGGCTCTTAACTACCGGAGTTTGCAGATTCTTCAGTTCTAGCTGCCCGTTCTTCTTGTCGCAGCTGCTGCAATATGCTTGTGATGACTTCATTCGCAGTCTCCCATGGTTCGCTTGTCTCTAGCGTAAAGCATATCAGTCCTCTTGGCGTAACTTGTCCGCCTATTTCCCTTTCTAGTGTGTTCCTGGCCGTTATATATGTATCTTCGGCACTCCATCAAAACATGCTCTGCATTCTGTATTTTGCCATCGCAGTGCGGGCAGTATGGGTCATCTACGTGTTTATATTTGTAGAGATACTCCCGGAAGCATCCATGCCCCGATAGAAATTGTGTCACGTAATAATTGACCTCTCCGTGTGCTCTGCTAGTCCACTCCTCTATGTTGGGGATCAGTGTATATGTCCATCTTCCTTTGGTTGTACTGTTCCATCTGTGTTGCCACACCGCCTGCATGGCCTCACTGATGGTTTTCCTTTCTTCTAAGTCGGTTCCGCGTTGCGCCGCTGATTTTTTCACTTCTATATCGATAGGCATTCTGCCCGATATTACACTGATTGCATCCGCTGACACGGTTCTAAAAGCGCAGCATACTCTTAGCGATACGATTCTGTGTGCCGTGTTCATGCTTCTCATATAGGATTTCACATCGGTCGCTGGTGCCCATATAGGAGACGCATACATTATCATTGACTTGCTTACCATTGCTAGTAGGTTTCCAATTGGTTGCCTGGGTCCTCCAATATTTGGCATCAATTTGGACAACGCCCCTACTATCCAAGAGTGTGTATGGGGGTGAGCTTTAGTACGTAGGCGCATATCGGCTGACACTCCTAAGTCAGGACCAGGTATGTGAATCGTGCATGCCAATAGCGCGGGCTTCTGGTATCTTGAGAAGATTCCCACCTCCCTGGCGCAACCAGAAAAAAAAGTCAAGCTACACTGAAAGCACTTGCAAATCCAATAACTAATTCTAGGCTAGTGAAGGAATGCAAAGTAAAACTCAACAACCTCGCAAGATCCTGCACGGTGAACCAAAGAGCAGATGAATTGGCAAGAGCAGGGGCTGAAGACGTGGAAATTCTCACAGTTACCACATAGGTACGGCGCGTGGTACAAGCAGTGAAATCCGCGCACAGTCCGTCCTTTGCAAAACGCCACTCGTCAATGTGGATTCAAACCCAAACATGCAAGGCTGCCAAAGATACACATGATAAAAAAAATCGAAGAAAGTAGTGAATCTAGGTAGATCACACATAAAGCTGATGATTGGCATGTATACGGGCCACATCAACGTGAACAGACACGCAAACAGACTGGGACCAGTGCAAAATAGCATCTGCCCAGGTTATAAAGAAGAGGACGAAAGAATCGCTCACTTCCACTGCGACTGTCCTGCTTTATGTGCAACTAGCTGCTGCCCGCCAAGTTTTGCCCGTACACAGACACAGTCACGTTACTTATGTATGTACAAAATATGTAAAATTGTAAAGGGTCTTTCATTAGCAACTTGAAAACTTCAAACTTTCAGTGTGAACGCACCCTTAAACCGATTACCGAGCCGTCAATGTCAAAATATTCAGTAAAATCAACATTTTCATCATGCTCACGAAGTAACAACGTTTACAAATACATAATTAAAATTTACTACCGAAATTCCGAGTCGGTGGTCGCAACATTAAGAGCGAACTTCATCGCAAAATGAACATCAACATCAGCGATGAAGCGAATTTTTGGTTAAGCAAAATATGCATTACTGGGCAAGTGAGAACCCTCATGTGTTTCACGAAACAGCACTTCATCCACAAAAAGTCACTGTTTGGTGCGGTTTGCATGCCGGTGGCGTCATTGGGACGTTTTTTTCGTCGATGAAAATGACTGTCACGTTACGGTAAACCGATTCCAATGATATCGCTACAGATACATGTTCGAACGTTATTCTATGAGCGATTGCATGAATTGGACATCAGTGATATGTGGTTCCAACAAGACGGTGCCACAAGCCACACAGCGGCTGCAACAATCGAGTTATTGAAGTCTCAGTTTGGTGAACGTGTTATCTCGAGAAACGGACCCGTCTATTGACCGCTGAGATCGTGTGATTTAACGCGTCTAGACTTTTTTTATCTGGCTACATTAAATCATTGTTCTATGGCTATGCCAATAAGCCGGCGACGTTAGAGGAGCTCAGAGCCAATATTGAACGAGAAATAGCGGCCGTATCGGTCGAAATGTGCGGCCAAGTTCAACGTCGACCGCTGCGTACGTTCCCGTGGTGAACATATGAACGAAGTCGAATTCCATTCATAAATGTTTTGATAGTTATTCAAGCCAATAAACTTTTTTTTAAGATATCTCAAGTAGTTTGCATTTTATTTAAAAAAGAAGTTGTCAAGTCCTCAATGAAAGAACTTTTACATTGTACATATGTATGCTCTGGTTATCTCATTTTTTAGGTCCAGCGGTTTGGTCTGTGCATAGTCTGTCAGTCAGTCAGTGAACTGTTTTTTTATATATAGATAGATAAGGCACAAGTACCTGGGAAGTCATATCCTTCCTGGACTGACATCACTTAGATCCATCAATTCCTTGAAAATACCGGAATTCACACGACACACAGTGCGTTTTTAATGAATCCAAATATGTATATCGGCTTTAACTTTTCCATTCCCCAATTCAAACCCCCAACCCCTTCCTTCTCAACACAGTTCCCGAGGGGAATACAACGGGCCCGAATCGAGGCCTACGTGATGAGGGTGATCTTTCCCTCACCCTCACAAACCAACCAATGCTGTTTAAGACTTGGGACAACACCAAATTTAATTCTTGGTCAGAGCATACGTTTTTAGCTTGCATCTGAAGTCCATTCAAATGACCAAAGTCGAAAGTGTAGACATTATTCCTACTGTCATATTTTTCTAGCACAGCCTTAAGACACAAAACCAAAATTTTATTCCTTGCAGCATCGCACTACAAGATGTCGCCACAAATGCGTACTTTTAATATCTCGCCACGTAGCAAACCCATCGCTGGTAATAGAAAGCTTCATCTAGTGGACGGGGGAGAAAGGTAATCGCAAACGACAAAGTTAGAGTGTTAACCGTATTCACTGTCATACTGATTGACTCATCCCTAATTTTTCTATTACCTTCCAAATAAGTACTACATGGGGACATTAAAAATAAAAAATAATAAAAATCAAATAATGTCTGATGTACATAATAATAATTATTATCTTTTGAATAAACCCGATTCGCCTACACAAAACGATTCTGTATAATTAATTTGAAGTCCGATCAAATCACGAGCAACAAATTAAAATATTTATCACCATCAGGTCTGAATCATATGTTCATACTCGTACATTACTACTTAAATGAGCTATGCTTAGTGATTTTTAATTAACAATTAAATATTAATAGCGCTCTAATATGCGGTGAAGTCAGTAGAGTATAAAGTAATTATTCACTTATTATTGATTCATTATCACATACATACATATATGCACATGCATAAGTATGTAGAATGTGCAATAAATATTTCCAGCTGCAATAAATATGGCAGTAGAATAAAAAGTATTGTTTTTATAAGCAACTGGAAAATATGACTTGAAATACTTTTAAGAGCAAGAAAGAAAATAGTGAAACAAGAAGCGGTGCGTCTGTTTCCCAAGTATGGGCGTATGTCACAGATCACTCCATGAGGGGCTTAGTGATGAATACTATTAAGAACATTAAAACCTTCACTTCTGTCTATGTTGCCAAAAAAAAAACTAAAATAGAATTTTATAAATTAAAATCAATTTTGAATATTTATCAATAAATGGCAAGCCCATACAGTAGTGGTCTGGTGGACCGCCCTAGATAAAGCTATACATCGCGACAGCTTGGGGAAAGTACAAAGATTAGCGTGTCTGTGCATTAGTGGAGCATTAAGATCAACACCCTCCGCAGCATTAGACATCCTACTATATCTCCCACCCCTAGACTTAATTGGTAAGCAAATGGCAACCAGTTCTGCCATAAGACTCAAAACAATCTCACAGTGGTCAAGTAACTACACTGGCCACTCCATAATACTAGACAATCTTACCCTTCCCGAAAACATAGACTACACTGTACCCAAGCCCAATTTTGACAAAAACTTTAAGGTCACTATTCCAGATAGGTCTTTCTGGGATGACCTAGGTGCTGTAACAGACAAGTCGATACACTTCTATACTGATGGCTCTAAAACCAATGATGGTGTAGGAGGAGGTGTTTTCTCAGACAGATTAAAACTAAATCTCTCCTTTCGCCTCCCTGATCACTGTAGCGTGTTTCAAGCTGAGATTATGGCGATTTCGGAAGCACTGCCCTGGATCAAGAGAAATGTAATATCCACTAACGATATTAGCATTTTCTCGGATAGTCAGGCGGCGTTGAAATCTCTGGAATCAGTCTCATTCACTTCTAAGACCACCTCCAACTGCCGTTCATCTCGTATAGAGATGGCTAAGCAGTTTAACATTCACCTTAGCTGGGTGCCTGGGCACAGACATTCCAGGGAATTGCAAAGCTGACGAGCTCGCTAAACTATAAGGAACAACAATACCTATTCTACCCGATAAGGAAAATATAGGCATTCCAATCGCTACTTACAAGCTAGCACTCAAACTTGACACAGTCAATAAAACCAACGCTAGATGGGAAGGTGGAACCACCTGCCTTGCTACAAAGCAAATCTGGCCTAGATTAGATCTTAACCGCTCTAGATACCTTTTGTCACTAAAAAGACTACATATTAGTACGATTATCGGTGTCATCACAGGACACTGCCTTATAGGCAAACACGCTACTAGACTTGGCGTCATTTCGAATGACTTCTGCAGAAGCTGTAGAGACGAAGAGGAGAAGGAAAGTCCAACACATCTCCTCTGCTCGTGTCCAGCTCTTTCTCGTAGTAGGAAACTTCACCTAGGAGAATACTTCTTCGATGATCTAAGTGATCTAACACAAAAAGACGTAGGAAGCCTTCTTCGCTTTGTACAAAGCTCCAAATGGTTCTCTTGAGTAGCGGGGTAATTATCCCCAAGATCCTTGGTATCACAATGGGCCTCTGTAGGCCTAAGTGTGCTGGTACTTGTTACTGGCAGCCACTGCTACCTAACCTAACCTTAGCCCATACAGTGGGTCGTATTAATAAAACCTGACTTTACTCAAATATGAAGCAATTGCTCAAATTTTGAGCATTTGCCCGGATTCGTATGCGAGAGCACTTACTTGAGCATTTGCTTTGTTCGAAAATGGCGTTTGCTTAGATTCGTATGAATAAAAGGCATAATTCTGAGCATTTGCTCGGAGAATTCCAAGTCTGCTATTTAGCTGACTCAGAGCGTTTGCTTGATTTTTGGTTAAAAAAAAAAATAATTAAAAGGCAGCAGAATGGAGAAAATTCCCTTGCGATTGCACGAAAAATGGTTTAAAACAGTGGCAAAGGCAAAAGGTCACTGTCGGGATATTCCACTTTTATTTCATACAAACTATAGTCATCGTAAATCCACATATAAATTTTAATCACTAGCGCAAGAGCTTGTGGTTCCTCCTGAGAGTTTATTTCTGCACCGATTCCAATGATTCCAATACCTACTGAATCCAAGCCAGAAACCTTATCAACTGAATATTGTTCATCAGTAATAATGTGTGGAAGTACATATGAGTAAAGTTATTACCAAAAAACTATATTTCAACGATTACTATTAACAAATGAGATATCAAAAGAAAGAATGTCCTGGAGTAGTAATGACTTGCACTCTCATTTTATAGAAACTAACATTTTGTTAACACAGGATCAAGTTATCTGTAAACGGGTGTAGGGTTTGTGAGATTACTCGCATTGGTACTAGTATTTTGTTAAATTCGTCGATAAAAATTTCTAATTTCGTTGAGCAACAGACGCAAACAACAACAACAACTGAAATTTTGTCAAAATTATGGTTTCAAGTCGAGTTCTACTTACGAATCCCTAGGGACGTTTCGATACAAGTAAATATGAGTATATACTCGATACTTTTGTTTCGATCCAAGTACTTTTTGTACTCGATACTTTGATTTGAGTAGTTACTTGGTATCGGAGCCAGATTACAAGTAACAAGTATTTCCAATTCCAAGTATAAATATTTTCATTTATAAGGGACAGGAACACTTGAATTCCGTTCTGTTACAATATGTACAATTTTCAAGTTTTTATAAACTTCTCTCTCCAACATACATACTCAAACCATATGAAAAACAAGGCAACAAAGAAACAATAGAGGACACCGAATGTCTTCATTGCGTCAGTGCAAACGTTTGCCTACTCTTTTGCCGTTTCATCTGTCATTTCATTGTCACAAAAGTTTCTAGTTCTATGTATCCACCACCACCAACCTTTCCAGAATCCATAAGTTAGGTACAATATAAGTACTAACAATTGATTCGATACGAGTACATACTCGATATTTTTATGCAAGTAAATGAGTAGTTTCGATACTTTGATTCGATACGAGTAATGAGTAAAAGTATCGATACCATGGCGGTATCGGAACGTCCCTACGAATCCCTCCGATATCTCCGAGCGATCCGTAAGTGGAACACGATTCCTCAACTGAGGAAAGGGAGATTTTTATGCATTTGCTGAGACTATATTTTTTTGGATTCGTTTCCTCACACTTTCTGTTGAAACCGAGCATGTGGTTATATTGGACATTTTATGAAAGGAATCCATAGCTCTAAATGCTGTGGAGTGAGAAAATTGTCATGTTTTTCGTTTGCGCATATTTAATTCAATTAAATGAACCTGAAAAACGAAGTTATTGAAGAAGAATACTTATTTTGACAGATACATTTCTTCTCTGCGTAGAATATTGTTCCACTTAATAGAAAAATCTCTGCTGAGGCAGCGGAGGAAAATCTCTGAGGGATTCGTAAGTGGAACTCGACTAATACAACACCCTTAATTTATGAAATACCAATAAATACTAACTTTTAAAATGAATTAGATTAAAAAGCTTCTAAACTAAATATTTTGTTGACTTTTATTATTTATTATTATTTATTTGTGTCTCTTGAATAAATTGCAAAATGTCAGTTGTGCGATATGCTGTCAAATGCCAAGCAAATGCTCACTTCGATTTTTCGAACTTGCTCAAGTAATTTTAAGTTTTATTCATACCAATTTCGAGCAAATGCTAAATGCCTTTACTTTGCTGAGAGCTTTTACTTGAGGGAGGCGGTCGTTAGATAAGTAATTAGGCGTTTATCTCGATAAGAAGCTTACCTTCAGGGAACAAACTGCGAGGACATTACATAAAACAGGTATTGCGATTAAGATGCCATATCCACTTATAAATAGAAACTCTTCACTGAATATTAATACATAATGTCATCTTCCAGGCAATTTTACTGTATGGCTGTCAAGTGTGGGGCAAATGTGCGGATTGCCATATTAAAAAATTGTAAACACAGCAAAATAAAATTTTGAAAATGATGCTGAACCTTCGTTGGCATCACTCCACCCCACATAATAGAACCAATGTTGAATTCGCATACTTATCGAGACATTCTTGATCAGATGTGACTTTTCCGATAATCCATTAATTACAATTGGATACAATTGCAGAACCCCATTAAGTGACGCAATAATTGTGCGTAAAAGTGTTAAGTGTCCCATGGATTATTGGATAAAATCCAGCTCAGTGTTACTGAAGAAATTTACACAGTTTAGCCAGCTACAGACGAGAAACTAAACCGCCAACTGGTTGACAGACTGATTGCAAATAACTCGTGTGTAGGCAAGTCTGACGATGAGTTGAACGATTTCATCAGTCTGCCAACCATTCGTTGAAAAATCAAAATGTTTTGATTTTTCGGTTTTTGTTTGGGATGACTACTGAAGTTTGAAGATTGGTCTTTGCGTCGGTAGGAAAATGATTACAACCAGTTGGCCGATTAGTTTCTCGTCTGTAGCTGGCTTTTTATCTGCGCATACCAGCAACTTCAGTTCCCAGCGAAGAAATAGATTTTAAAGGCAAAACGCCTTAACGCCTTAAGTTACTTTTCCTAAATCAAAATGTGAAATTATTTGGAAAAACCAATATGTAATTTTCCTGTTTTTAAGTAAAGATTTTGAAGTAGATCGTTGTTTCATTAAGAGCCGATTTTTCAATAGTCAGATAAACAGTCAGTATGCTATCTAACGAATAAAATATATTCGACTGTTTATCTGCTAGATAAGTATTTGCTATTTTTCAATCGTCGAATAACTGCCAGTTTGTTATTCAATCATTTTATTTATATCAGTCAAACTCAATTATTTTTTAGCACATTTTAAAAAGTAAAAAAAAATTAAAATGGAAAATATTAACCCCTTTGTGAAAAAGGTGTGAGTACCAGGTACTCGTGAAATTTGATGTGTAAACATACGTTTTTTGTGTATGTGTGCGGTGTGGCCGAGCGATTACAAAATATGAAGGTAAATTTATTTTTCAATTTTCTTGATAACATATTATACATAGGTACACGGACTGCTAGTGGTCTCTTTCGTAAAATGTCTGAAATGGCCATAGTTTCTATGCATAATTTGTATGATGGCGGATAAAAAAAGAATGCACTAATATCAAAAGAATCATATACAGAGATCGCACTAATACTATGCTTGGTTACGCGTGACGGACGACGCACAGTGTGGTATTGAGCCCCATAGCCTGGCCAAAAATATTTTATATTTGTAACAGCTACGAAACCGGGTTTCATTTGACTTCTAGAGTAAAAGATAGTAAAACAAAGACTTATTTAGGTATCGAGGTATTTATTCATCACTATTAATATGGTCGATAATGCTAATATTTGTTATATGTATCACTTTCTGATAATAAAGTTAAAACTTCTGACGATAAAGGTTTTCTTTTGCTGTGCGGGTTGCTTCTCAAACCCGTTATTAGATATCTGAAGTTAAAAGAAGCCTATTCAGGACATCCATAATTTACATAAGATATTTACATATAACCATAATGTATATATAAAACGTGGGCAGCAACAAAAAAAAAAATCATTAAAAAAAAGTGCGGTTATGTGCGGCAGTTTTACTCATAAATGATTTCTGCACTAAGTGCTTCATATATATTATACAATAGGTTTCGCTGAGGAGAAGCGTGAAGAAATATAACAAAACCCTTTTCAAAGTTTGAAAATAAATATTTAAGCAAGAGTTAGTTACATCTTAGTTCTAGACCCCATAGATGGAAATTGGCTGGAGAATTATTACAAAATTATACTGTTACATAAAGTACATACATGGCTTAGACCTTAGAGTAATACATCACAAAAACGATCACTTAAATGTTTATAAAAAAATCACTGAACTTTCAAAACTATGAAATTTGAGCTCATCGAACAGTCACGCTAACACGGTGAGTGAACGGTTACTTCCGATTGGTCGTGCGGCGCGCTATATTGCACTAGCACGTTGCACTCTTCATATTTAAATGCAGTAATTACTTATCTTTTTTGAGGAATAAAAAAAATTGAACTTGAAAATAAATAGAGGAGCATAAAATTCGAACTCTTCATCTGAAGGCAACTTTAAAATGCAAAAACTAAAGTAGTTATATGTATTTCGTTTCTTTATGTAACATTAGTTGGTAATAAACTTTTTTATTCGTTATATCTGTATTTATTTATTTATTTATATCTGCTTCTATCTGTTCAAATATTCCATCAGACTCAATATGTAATAGCGTCTTGCACAAGAGTTAGTTTGCATCGCATTACAATACTCTCAATTGCATATCTCAATTTTAAATGAGATTCATTGTACAAACGTTGAGCTGCTGCTTTTGGATTATTATACGAAGTAAGAAGATAATGGTTTAGGAAATATCCACTACCCCCAGGTAATACTCCATTTCCACAGAAACCATTATCGGAATGGTATTTAAGAGCAGAGCTTGAAAATATAAGACCATCATGCTTCTTTTGAAATCGACATCTTCCAATTCTAAATATTCTAGAATATCTTTTTCTCCTCTTCAATAACAAAATCATCGTAAATATCGAAAAATATCCATTTTTTGTCACTTAGAACTCAATTTTTACAGTTCATAAACAGCCAGTTAAAGTTTATCTAGCTCACAATCGGACAGATAACTTTATTCGACAAATATCTATTATATTCCTAGAATAACGGCTGTTCGCCTATTGAAAAATCGAATATTTTGTTATCTGACTGATAAGTCCTATCTGATGTTTATCTGAGGTTTATCTGACTATTGAAAAATCGGCCCTAAATTTGTTTTAACTATCGATACTATCGATAGTTTATCGATAGTTTAAAGTTTACTATCGATACTATCGATAGTTTATCGATAGTTTAAAGTAAAAAATCGATAGTATCGAAATACTAAGCTATTGATGTTTAACGTACCCTACCATTAATTAACGAATTGAAAACCGCATACCAAAGATTATAATGATTTCCACATGTTTGAAGAAATCTCAAATATTTATTTTTAATCTATTTATTTGTTCATTTATTTTGGTTTTTTTTAAATATATTTATTTATGAGTAAATTTTTTAATTATTTCTTATTAAATTATTTGTTTATTTAGTGATTTGTTACATAATTTTTTTAATAACTTATTTATTTAATTTGTATGATTTGTCAACAAAGTACACGGGCTTTCTAAGACATTTTGGATTGATCTTAATGAAATACAATCATTTTTGTTTACGTAAAAAATAAAGAATAGAAACAATAGATTAATACAAATTATTAATAACGCTATTACATATTATAAGAAAACTGCTGCACATCCAGTTTTTCAGTTTTTCTTGGAATTAGCGAAGCTCCAAAATTGTTTCGGATTATTCCTAACACCATAATACAAGAGTGTTTCTCAAAACTGATATCATTTTTGCATTATGAAACGAGCGTACACACTATAGGTTTTGTATGAATCTCAAATCATCGTTGTTGTTGTTGTTGTTTTCGACCCTCTCTACTTGTGTTTGTTTTCGTGGGTCGTTTTCGTTTTTTGTGCTAACGAAACGAAACAGTTTTTTTTTTTAGAAAAAATAACTAGTTTAAAAACTAATTACAAAAAAAACGTTTTTATTTTCGCCATACTTACATACATACATATGTACATACATGATTCTACCCGTCTAGCTGATACATAACTACTTTCATGAAACTAGCGAAAAAGCGTTTTCATATTGATGTGAAATGCAATTTCAGTCAAATAGTACTGTTGGTCTTTTTGGCTTGATGTCATTCTTATGTCAAACAGACTCATCAAGTTTTGGAATTATTGTGGTTTTATTTCAGCGATAGATTTAAATGTCTAGTAGATCTGCAATCGTTTGTCACTTATTTGTGCGACAAATCAGAAGATGTGGGACATACATATGATATCATAACTGGAAATGTCATGTGCTGCTTGATTATTCATTGGAGAGGACAGAGTATACGTTATCAACGTTTCTAGATATATGTGGCGGTGGGTTAAGCCACACTGAGCCGTGGCATTCTGGCATCACTGCATTTCAAAATGTCATCAAGAAGACGCCCGTCGACAGCCAATGGGAGATAAGATGATGAAATCACCATTCAGTCGCATCGTAGAATCATCGAGACCAGATCGCTTATATTTCGCGCATAATTTGTAATTCGTTTTTTATTATTCTATTTTTGTAAGTTTATCAATGAAATTTGGAAACAATAAACAATTTTAGTTGATCATTTAATAATTGTGTTGCGCGTTTATTTCGAAGCAACCAAAGTGGTGACCCCGACTCTTCGCCGTAAACGGATCGTCTATCAGAGTTTACGGCGCGTTTATCTCGAAGCAACCAAAGTGGTGACCCCGACGACAACCAAAGTGGTGACCCCGACGACAACCAAAGTGGTGACCCCGACGACAGCCGGAGTGGTGACCCCGACTCTTCGCCGTAAACGGATCGTCTATCAGAGTTTACGGCGAGGTTATTTCTAAGCAACCAAATATACATCAGAACAGCAACCATACAAAACCAAACAGAATTCAGTTTCGTGGTTGTGAACCATCCTTTGTTTGCATTTAATATTTCGTTTTTAGAAATTAGATAAGGTAAATGTAGATAGCATAAAATGGCTGTGAATGATGAAGTGTTTGGATTATGATACTGTTCTTTCGATGTATTGATATCTCGAAAAATAAATAATTTTATTTCGGAGCCAGGGACTTCCCCTAACAAATTTCTTTTTAGAGCAAAATGGAAATACCCGGCTAATGATCGAGGCTGCGAAATAACCTAGCGATTGCAAAAAAGATGGGATGGATTCCAAAAGCCGCAAAATCTACAACCGGAATCGAGAAGTACCTACGGAAAAGTGTAAGAACACTAAAGAAACAGTAGCAAAAGAAAGACACCGGACTCTGGTTAGAAAAGCTTGAAGGCTTGAGGGCCTTAGATGCCGGGTGCGGCACTAGAACATACTTACTTACTTAGGTGGCGCCACAGTTCGGGGTGGATCAAGGCCTTAACCAACAACCTGACACTAGAACATGGTGCGTTTTATTCTTAAGAAATACCATCGTGCGTCTTATTTTGCCCGTTTTCGGCAAGAAGGGACTGTATATCATATATGTACATATGATACATCCGGACGTTACCAAGTCAAGCGTTCAGACATCTGTAAACGAATACCCTTGGAAATCAACCAGGATGCACTCGTCCCAGCCATACATCTCACAAGCGATTAAGCAGAGAATTTACAGAATGGATTTGCATTATTTTCGATACAAAATTCAATAAAGTCAGCAACTGCTTGCCAGAGACCTACAAGTCGTTTATTATTTACTCGCACGCGGCTTAAACAAAACCAAGATCGCTGTTTTTGGAAGACTTTCACTTCAATGCTTTTGTCAATAAATTCGATTTGCATTTCTGGGGTAAGAAAAACTACCAGTCTCTTGCAGA
Organism: Brachyopa scutellaris; assembly: GCA_949775065.1. Lineage (NCBI taxonomy): Eukaryota > Metazoa > Arthropoda > Insecta > Diptera > Syrphidae > Brachyopa > Brachyopa scutellaris. The sequence goes on along the minus strand of OX459112.1, from coordinate 144,269,390 downwards.
CCTTAAAAGGAACATAAATCCCATAATATTGGCCTTGAGACCACAAACTATAAAAACAAGTGATGGAAAAGTTAAAGTTTCGCGGTAAAAACTAACTGAAAAGTACAAAATAAAACGAAACGATGATGTTCAGAGTATAGCCGTGATTGCTTGGGTATAACAATGACTTCTGCAATTTTCCAATGATGTGGCACATAGCTAAAGGCATGCATCACACTAATAATATAAATGTGAAAGTAACTCAGTCTGTCTGTCTGTCTGTCTGTCTTTTATCTTTTCACGTCTAAGCCGCTGAACCAATCATAATGTAATTTGCCACAGAGACAGTCTGGGACCTGACGAAGGACATAGGCAAAAAAGAAAACTGCCCGCTAGGTGACGCTGGAGTCAAGTAATAAACAACTTCTACATTAAATGACCAAAATGACTCATACTCACAATATATGTTGACAAAGTGCCTATAGAGAAAACTACAAAATCTGGACCCGATAGGTGGGCGCTGGAGTCGAGTTATTAACAAATTTTATATTTAAGAAAACAAAAAAAAATCCGGATCTATCGGACATGTTTCTTTCATGTTGAATGGTAAGGAGTTTTATCAAATTCTCAACTGCAAGGCGGAGAAGGTAGGCTCTAACTACAGACTTTTTGAACCGGATAATAATCTGTAGTGAAAAGTGGAGCATGCATGGACATAGGCATTGGTTGGATGTACATACAAACATTCATATATGTATGTATACAAAACTAAAACACATCCCCAATTCCACTCTTTACATAGAAAAGTATATGGTGACAGTCTGATGGCCTTTTCAGAAGATAAACGCCATACAACTGTTTAAGGAAATCGTCATAAGCAGTGCATGCAATGACATGGTACGATACTATTACATGGAAATGCTAAACCCCATATATCACTGTAACAGTATGTACAAAAACTCTTATATTTGGGATTGGAGATTCTTCCTCATCCACGGTACTGTCCTGATGTTTCAGTCAGTGTGTAAAGCCATTTAGCCACCAGAAAGTCTTCCGATCAGCGTCGCCCCCCGTACTACAATTGTACTTTTTGAGTACAAATTTGGGAAATGAGTACGGTACTATATTTATGGTGAAACGTACTATTATTTTATTATGATTTTTTTATTCCGACAATTTGTGTATGTTCTTCGAGCCATATGTATCTGTTTTTTTGTTTTGTTTTGGAAGTAAAACTTTTATACGGACGTTAGTCAAAATTTTTTGTAACGAAAAAGTGTGACAACTGATTACGTCATAGCTCCGACTGAATGAATACATACTAGCTTTTCGAAGTAATGGAGGAGATAATATGCCTGTTGGTAAATATAATATACCTATGTACATACATACATTACATACATACATTCCATACATACATTCCATACATACATTACATACATACATTACATACATATGTACATCACATACTTACATAACATACATACATTACATACATAATGTACCGCTGACCAATCATAATTTGGTATAGAGTCTGGGACTTGAGGAAGAACATATGCAAAAAAAACTGCCCGCTAGATAGCGCTGGAGTCAAGTTATTTACAACTTCTACATAATTATATTACATAATTGACTAAAATGATTCTTATTCACAGTTTGTGTTGGTATATTGCCTAAGGAGATAACTACAAAATCTGGACGCGATAGATAGCTCTGGAGTCAAGTTATTAACAACTTCTCTATTAATTTACCAAAATGATTCATATTTACAGGTTGTGTTAGTATAGTGCCTAAAATTATCTTAAACTTACTGTAAGTAAACTAACTATTCGTAAGCATCTCATAGAAAAGCGACATTCTTGTATGTATAACATGCATGAAGGGCAAGGGATAGTTTTACTTCTGCCGCGCGTAGTTTACACACACGATATTTTTTCCTTAGTACATGACCTGACCATGCCATATGTCAAATAAATTTCACCATATTCCGCTTCCGTCTTATTTTACGCTCAAATAATGCTGTGTGACGTGTGTCAATTGCGTTAAAATTTTATCGCCTGGATAATTTTTAACAATAGTTTGATGAATATAGACTTCAAAAATTTAGCCGACTCTGAAACTGCATAAAAATGTATCCACTGGCTAATTTTTGACATGTATATCCGATATACCCATGAAGGAGTGAGAGAACGGACTAGAGTTTTGTATCTCTTTCGGTTTTATCAGTGGACAAAAATGTAGCACACTAGTGTTCACATACTATGGGACAACTAGCATTCGTGAAAATTATGTTAAAACCAGTTCAAAATTTTTTATAAATAAAATTTCATTCCTTTGGCTAAATCGTATAAAATTAAACAGTTTGGGAATTTTAGTTATAATAAAATTTAAAGAAAGGGAACATTTTAAATCTTCAAAAAAGGTGTTAAAAATATCGCATTTAATTCAATCGACACAGCAAAAAGCTAAATATGTATCCACCTGTACAAACGTCAGAAATTAGCCATTGGATAAAATTTTAACGCGATTGGCACACAGCATTGTTTTAGTTTCAATTTCAGTCGAATTTTAGTTACATATTTTTTTACAATTTTCCATTAAACATAAAGGCAATAAAGGATATTTTTTTATAAAATAGAAAAGGTAAAATTTCTATTTACATCTTAGGCTGACCATACACCATTCAACTCAACCGTCAACTTAGGCCGTGTGCCAATTGCGTTAAAATACTATCTCCTGGCTAATTTTTGACGCTAGTGAGGTGAATATAGACTTCAAAATATTAGCCGGCTCTGGAGCTGCATAAAAAATTCTCCTGTGGCTAATGTTTGACATTTGTATATACCCATGTAGGAAAGAGAGAGACGACGAGAGCTTTGCGTTTGTTTCGGTTTTCCAAGTCGATTGTTGGTGGACAAATGTAGTGCACTAGTGTTCACATACGATGGGAAATCTACCCATTGTGAAAATTGTGTAAAAACCAGTTCAACATATTTTTGTATAAAAAAAAGTAATTGATATGAGCGATATCTTGTAAAAACAAATAAAATTGATAGTTTGAATAATGTTGATTAGTGAAATTTTATCTTTGTATTTTCCATTAACAAATGACGAACTATTTTTTATTCAATCCAATTCATTTATTTAAAACATAATGGTTTGTACATTAAGACTTAGTCTTTTATAATACTTAGAGAGTTATGTTGAATTTAAACAATTTAAGATTTTAGATTAATTAACATAATAAATTAAAACTAGAGAAAGAGAAAGAAGGGAGAAAGAAATGATAGTAGAGAGAAGGATACAAAAGTAGGTAAAGAAGGAAAGAAATTTCCTACTGCTGCGCTGTAAAATGGTCAAAGAGTGCAGTTTTGAAATTGGTGGCGTTTGAGATACCCTTGATATGCAAAGGTAAAGAATTCCATAGCCGGATAGCATGAACAAAAAATAGGAGAGACGAATTCAAATACTGAAAGTGACGTGTATTGAAGTTAAATGTTCTTTGAGAACGTGAAAAGTCTATTTTAGAAAATAAATATGGTGGTGCCTTAGAAATTATAATTTTATGCAGAAATATCAAGTTCCTGAAATCCATAAATACCTAAGCAGTGAGCAGCCCAGAAACCTTCTAGAGTACACTGAAATTCTGTCGAATCTACGAAGTGCATATGCATATCTAAGAGCATCATTAAAAGCTACTTGAAGCTTATGAAACGATATTGAATCAAGGCTACTATAAACTACTTCAGAGTACGTTATTATAGGAATAATGAGTGTTCTTCGTACTAGTCTTTGACACATGATTTACAAACAAAAGCATTAACACGGAAAATAATTATTAATTATGCTTCTTTTATGTTACTTTTTTTATTTAAATCTGGGAAAACAATTTGGTAATTTTAGTTATAATAAAATGTGATGTGAATAAAATGACAGGGAAATTTTTCAATTCTAGTGGGAAATTAAAGAAAAATGACAGTAAAAAAAAATCTCAGTCAATCCAATTGACACAGCAATAAGCTAAAATTTTATCCACCTCTGGTAGAAACGTCAAATATTAGTTAGGGGATAAAAATTTAACGCAATTGGCACACGGCCTTAGTCGGTTGTTGTTGAAATCAACCCGTGTGTGCCTGTGTGGCGGTGTCGAGTGATCGATTTCACGGTTGACGAGTTGGTTGGGGTACAATTTAAAGATTTTGATTTTTGGAAGTTGATTTCAACTCAGTTGAACTGTGTGTGGGGAAGTCATTTGAGTTGCTGTCAAATTGAGGGGAATTTGTACCAGGCTTGTGAAATCTGTGAAAGTGTGTGTGAAGTGTGAGCAAAACGTAAACAGGAAAATGACTTTCAACGCACACATAAAGAAAATTCCAGATATTTGTGGCATTTTGTACAAAGTTGGTACAGTGTGTGGCCGAATATCAAATTATTTGTTAACTCAATTTACAACTGAATTGAATTGTGTATGGGTTGCTTTACATATTGCCTGTCCTAAGTGATTTATGTTAATTTTTGGTATTGTAGGACAAAAGACATTCTTTCAAATCAATATACCCTGAAGACATTTCAATAACAACAGTAAATTAAATTGCATCTAATTATAGACTCTTGGACGTAAATACATCTGCTGCGGTTAAAAGTAGTAATTTTAATAAATTTTTGTACTACTTTCAGTACTATTTGAGTACCTACAATTTTGGACTCGAATGAGTACTTTCATTCATCGAAATGGGGACAACGCTGCTTCCGATACCAAGCAAAAGGCCATAAAATTCTTTGACGAATATCATTGCGTTAAGAATTCAGAAATTCTTAAAAAAATTAATATTTGACGTTTGACGTCGGAAGAACGTTGTAGATGCCAACGCCTCACATTTCGATTAAAGAGAAATGTATAAAAAAGTATTAGATATTGGTTTTTAAATGTTTGCAACTAAATCGAACATTTCATGTGGTATGTACAACCAAATAATAATATAGCCGTGTTTTATTGGGAACTTACAAATAGTGAAGTGAAAAGTCCCCAATAAAACGATCCGCAGTTGCCTGGTTTTTATTTTTGAAATTTGGTGCTATATGTTTGCTCACGGTGACATTAGCTGTCAAAACAAAAACAAACAGTCGAACGTGCAATCGAATCCGCAATCGAACTTAAACATTTATCGACACTTGACTTCGGCTGCGAATGTTACTGAAAGTGAAGCGCAGTGGGTTGTTGTATGTGTATTGAATGTAAAATCTTACTTCACTTCACTTCACTACGCATAGGTTTCCCACTAAAACAGGGGTATTATGCTGAGTTGTTTATTCACACCTTGAACATTTGGTGTGATTCAACAAGGTTTGTCGGATTTGGCGGTTCTTATTTCTACCCAGAACCATATTACTGGAGCAGCGCAGCGTTTTGCCTAATAAGTAAAGCGACTGTTTTAGTACACGGGCGAAGCCGGGTGGGCCAGCTAGTTTCTTACATGTTGGAGTTTCTTAAAGGCATTGGTGGCATTTCTTTCAAAACTGTGGTGTTTGTATTTTGTTTGGCAGCTTATTGACATAAATGCCTCATAGTTCTTGTAGTGTGACAATAGGATTTTTCAAGTTCATCCGTTCTATCAACAAACTGTAAGCACGGATAATATAGTTACATAGATATCGCACGCAGAGTAAAAAAAAATTACCACATTTTCAACGGCAAAAATTACTCGCAACCGTACGATTTGTTGCATTGATTCAATAGATTTGTTTCAAATAGAGTTGTGTAACTCATGAAGGAGCCGTTCAAAAGATCGGCTCACCTTGCTGAACTAAATGAACTAGTTCAGATATCTTTAGCTCAGTAGTTCAACGGCTCACCTCTCATCCGAATCTGTATCTGAACTAGTGAGATGTGAAACACAAACACAATACAGATAACGGTGACGGCTCAGTAGTTCACTACGTCTACGGCTCACTACATAAGAAGTCTGTCCATACAAAACCGGATTTTTTCTACACGAATTCTTTGGGATAACGTATCCATTGTAGTTATAGTAGTACAGTAGTACCCAGCAAAAAGATTAAGGCTTATCTAAGGCTTATGTCAATATAGTTTATTCCTTAGCTGATAAGGCTTTTTATTTATAAGGAATATCTTTTGAGTACAAATATCCCTTATTTTATGCCTTATTTTTCTACAGCCCATGACGTAGGCAATTAGGTACATATGTACTTTTATACCTTACACATAGACTTATTCTAACCTTATGATAAACTTACTTTAAGGCTTATTTCAGTCGTTCTTAATCCTTATTTTAAGGTTTCGATAAGCAATACATAAGGCCTGATTTAAGGCTTATTTCCTTGTGGGAATCATTATATAATAAGGTAATAAAAAATGACCACCTGAGGTATGTATTTCTGTTTAGGTTAAGTTAGTTAAATTAAATTATAATTTTTTTTTTTTTTATTATCAAGAGTATTTTTTATTATTACGTAAAAAAGGTATAATATACAAAGTTGTCATAGTTTTCCTATAAAAACCAAAATACATTTTTTCCTCGCTGTATTGCACTCTTGAAGTCTTCTTCATTATTGTCGAACGAATAATTAATAATAAATAATTAGAAATGAAATTCATTATTAAATTTGTGCACTTTTGAAACTTACGAAGAATATCTTAATACACTTCGATGCACCGCGCTGGGTTCAACACTCGAATTTAAACTGTCAGTGGCAAATGAAAGCGAAAAGAAACATCTCAAATGAGAAATTCCAAGAAAAACCATTTGCGACTGCGTACATGCTTCTCCTTAGAATTCGAAATCCAACATATGTATATACCTTATAGTAACTCTTAGATAATCCTTAATATAAGACATAAGTAAGAATAAGTTTATTTAACCCTTGAGAGAGAGAGAGAAAATACCTAGGATCTTATTTCTAACTTATAATAAGCCTTAAATAAGTCTTATTTAAGACTTTGAATAATCTCGGAATAAGGTTTCTAATTTTTATCTTCCTTATTTTTCCCTTAGCCTTATATGCCTTAAATTTTTTGCTGGGTAGGTATACCATTCACTACCATATGAGAGAGAGATAAAACCACAGATAGATATCGTACACAGCTCGCAAGCGCAACCCGAAGGATTATTGCATCGATCCAATTCAAACAATTTTAAGTTCCATGCTCGAGCGAGTCAACCGTCCTCCAGTGTGTTGTGACTTCGGTATACAAACATTTTTTTCATATTTCACCCTTATGCCCCTATTCCATAACACAACTCAATTTATTCGAGTTGGCTGTCATTCAACTCCACTTTCGCGCAACTCAACGAATTTTTCATATTACATAAAACAACCTTTTTCAGTTGTGATTGTAAAAAAAATTGCATACTTTTAGATGCGAATAACAACTACAAATTGACTATTTAACGTAAATCTGACCTCTGGTGGTCGAAGTAGAAAATAATTTTGCCAACAGAAACTCAATATTCAATAAAAACAGAATGAAAAGAAGTTTTGATTTGTTTTTTTTAATGATAATAATGATGAAGATAATATTGTTATTGTTGTGCGCATATGAAAATCTATCCGTGACATATTCCAATTCCAACTAGAAAAAATGCTAAGTAGAGAATATGCATTTGCAATGTGTAAATTACTTCTGTTATTTTTAAATATTTACAAGTGTTTTTGTACTGAACACAGAAGCATTTTGCTTCGTTCAAATCGAAACCAAAGATTTGTTAAAATTGCATGGACGCTCGATTGCAATACCACTACCAGTTCCGAGTGCTGAAGATGTAAAACTATTTTCTCCAACTAATGTGGACTATATGCTTTTAAGCTGCACACATTTTTTTAATGACGTTATTAATAATATTGCATTATTTCATTTGTCCGATATACGTCTTTTTGTCCATTTTCCATCTTTCGTATCTCAACATTTACTCTCAAACAACTGCTTAAACCCAGTTGTTAGTTTTTGACAGCTCTAGCAACCAAAACATAACTGCGTTGTCTACCATAATACCAGAAAAATTCCCACACAACTCTAGAGAGGATTCGCCATCTTGGTTTTATGTTGACAGGCAACTCTTTTTCTCAGAGTTCTGTTCAGTAATACCGAATTTCAAATTTTAACCAAATTTCTTACGGAATAGGGGCATTAATTTCGTATTTCCTCTCAATCGAACTTGTAAACGAACATATGCGAACGACTGACTGGTCTATTTCTGGATACAAACTATACCTTATGGATGAGTATGAGAGATGAGATGAATGTATATTGTGTCTGTTAAGTGAGAGCTGAAGGGTGAAGCTGAGTCTAAACTAACAGAACTACTGAGCTAAATGAGTTACTGAACTACATTGGTGAACTAGGTAGTTCTTTTTAGTGAACGAGAGTTACTGAACTACTTCAGTGAAGTGAACTAGTTTGCCCAACTCTAATTTCACACATAAATGTCATATACAGTAGAATCCGCTTAAGACGCTTTCCTGCTTTTAACCCCCCTTTTCTCCAGTCCCTTTTACTTTGCATTGGAAAGAGAAAATACATCGTACATCCCTTTTTGAATCATTCTTTTCCCAGTGTGTCCCATTGGTTCTTCTTTTTTTTAATATTTCTCGAAAATCACTTTCACAACACCATCCAGTTGTATATCGAGAAATGTATCTTTCATTCAAATTTAGGAAAGAACCGTCACATCTATTGCCAAATCTTGCAAACGACTTTGATTACAAACAAACAAAAATCGTTCGAAATGAAAATAATAATAAAAAATGCTTTATCGCGCATTAAGCTCAAATTAGCACCAAATAAACAATTTGCCTGTATACGTACTTCCTTTTCATCTAATTTTAAACACGTTCAATGCCATCATCCTATCCCAACACAGACAGATAGAAGTATCAATCGAATGCGATTTATAGGTCTTCTTTCTTAAGGCACTAAACAAATTTGAATTGCAATTCGCAATAATAATATTCATTTAGCCGAAACCAAACAACATCCATTGTCACATTCACAGATACAGAGAGATACATCGTACTTTTGTTGTTTTAATCACTTCGAATCAATAAATCAAAATCAAATGAAGACCGAGAGTGTATGAAATAAATCATCGTGACTTACTCGGACGTATGATGTTTTCTTACGCTTTGACAGTTCGAACACAAGGACAACCACCTGTCCAATAGTTTGGAAAATTCTTATTCATAAATTATTAAATTTCCATAAAAATATTCTTACAAATAGACTAGAAAAGTCATAACTGGATATGCACGCACATACTCGTAAATGACTGGATGAGTCACCAAAATGCTGCTCCAATTAGATCACCATAAAGATTCATTTATTGCGGCATGGTGCGCGTTTATAGCACCGCCTAGCTAGCGTAGAATGTTTATACAAGAATTTATGGAGGCAACGTTCATAACGTGTATACAGTTACTCGTATATAGAGACAAATAAAATAATATTGGCCGCGACTGAATAATCACCCACGCCACGTTCAAACGGAAATTAATTCATACGTTTAAATCTGTTCATGTTTATAAAAAAAAGCGTTCTAGGTTTACAAGCCAATTTGATGCTGAATCGAAAACGATGCAATTCAAAAAGAATATCGAGTTCTATGGAAATGCACGTCTTTTACCTTTGACCGATTACGAGAAACCCCATCTCTATTGCAAAGGTCCAAATTCTCAGCAGACAGGATTTTGAAATGGCCGAGAGTCATATCCTTACAGAGACGGATTGCAAATAAAGTTCAAACTTCAAAGTATGTCTTCCTTCTCCGAAAACCAATGTTCGCATTCCGTTTTTTACAGACTAACCATTTAGTCAATTCTAAAAAAAAACAGAATTCAAAACTTGACTAATCATTTAGTTGACAGTTCTCATGTCACAAACGTGATTGTATTTTCTATTTTCAATTGGGTTGGTTTGAGAATTGTGATTGCAAGATATGTATCTAGACAACAAAGCTATTTTTATATAAAAGAAGAGTTAAAACAAACTTATATTAATGAAAGACTTAGTGAATGATTTATGTAAGTAACAGTAGTTACAATTACGACGAATGTGGTGCCAATGCAACCCAACCTTTCTATAAATGCCAGTGCTTTCAATGCAACCCAGTCATTAACCAAACGAAGATGCAGTACAGTTTTGGGTCAAAGTAAGGTATGGAAAAAAAAACAAATGCCGTTAGTGAATTCTCAATTTTTGGAGCTAAGTCATTTAGCTTTAAGTGCACTCTCTTAGCCAGTAAGGAATGCCATAGTGGAAAGAGCATGTTCAAGCATGAATGCAATTCAAATAAAAAGCCTTTCTAAGATTGAAGTTAAATTTTTAGAACCATTGATGCGCATTAGAATTCATTCCAATGTGAATCAAATTTTCTCCACCAGTTTTAAGCCAACCCCAGAAAATATTTAGTCTTTCGTTTCCTTCGTTGTCTTCTTTTGACTAAATGTATAGAAAAAAAAGTTAAATAAATTGTAATTTGTTATTATTATTAATATCTAGCATTTTGCGCCTTTTGCGAATTTTTTTTTTTGATTTTGCGGTTTTTGCGAAAATAAATTAACATTTTGCGTTGTGAGCTTATAAAAATCTGGCAAGCCTGCTCTCAGTATTGTTACAATAGCTTGCATAAATCTGTCCCTCTTATAAACACTCACTGGATTACCGTAGTAGCATGATAAATCGCCGCAAATCGGAGAGCAATCCCCGTAGGGTTACCATCTCCTGATTTGAGAACAACACGCTCGATATAGTGAACTAATAAAAACCAGGCCTGTTCACTGAAGCGAGATTGTTCATTCTAACGAGCGTGGACTCCTTGAAGCAAATTTGATCAAAATGTGTATGTTTTTACGTACAATTCATCGAAAATAGAATATAATTACAATTTTTCTTTGCGATTACTAAAAAAACATGCCAATATTTATAAGAAAGAATATCTTATTTTTAACAAAAAACAACTCTTCCGTAAAAAACATAATACATTCCATGTACTTAAAAAAACAAAAATACAACAAACTTAAGCTGTGCTTAAGTGACATGGTCACAAAGAATATCGTTCAAAAAATAACAAAATAAGCAACACGCCCTTTGTTCTTGCACTAAAAAACAACCACAAGCTGTGAAACAAAACAAATATTCTAAATAGTGAACAAACTTGTTCGCATAAACATCGATGCAAAAAGATACTCAAAAAAATACCCTCTACAGTCTACATCAGGGGTGGCCAACCTTTTCAGCAGGTGGGCCACATTTCAGGAAAAATATTTTCTGCCGGGCCACGCACCAAGTTTATTTTGTTTAATTAAAGTAACCAAGCGAGCGTGCTACATGTTCTAGCACATCGTCGTTTCCCAGTAGATGAGATAGTGGTCAAACGTAATAGCCCAGTCGAATTAGATCAAAACAAGGGCTGACACGGAAAACATTTTTCAATTTTTCCCTAGGAGCGATATTTTTCGATTTAGATCCGAAAAGAGGTGGGAGTGAATTTTTGTTTATTGAATAACTAACTCGTTTATTTTCAATTTTACACGAAAAATGGTTATTACCGAAGTTGTAATAACCCCTCTTTTCGGGCCTGAATCGAAAAATATCGCTCCTAGGGAAAAATTGAAGAGGACCAAAATTGTAGGAAATTTAATTCCAAACAACTTTGGCAATTAGTATTTTCGTGTACAATTGAAAATAAATGAGTTATTCAATAAACAAAAATTCACCCTCAAATTCAAGATGGCGGATGACGCAACAGGGTTGGAGTCCCGAAAACCGAAAATATAAAATATGTACATAATTATTTTTTGATAAAAAATAAAACTGAGAATCAAATAATTTAAAAATATTTAAAATTGAGACAGAGCAGAACTCAATGCATAAAATTTGTCTCGACTGATGTTGTCGCTATACGCAAACACTTTTCCAAGTGAACATCAGTAATTCGTGTTCTCACTTGTGATTTGATGTACTTCATGCATTTAAAAATCTGCTTACACGATAAGTGTTTCCAAATAGCGGAAAAGAGCATGTTTATAAAACGCAGGAAATTTGTTTATAGACCTCTTCCAAACCCTTCCAAAATACGTTTTTTTAAACGTCAGACGATCTCCAGACGCAGTGGCGATAATAGCACAAAACTACAAAATAACACGGAACTTTGGCAAGCTGGACTGAAAGTAGTTATGAGTATGAGCCCGATAGCGTTGCGAGCTTCCCGAAGACACCGATTTTTTCAACACCTACCGTCGGACAAAAAACTAAGTAACCTTGCGTGTCAAATAGCGGGATATTTGTATTAGTTAAAATCGATGAATTTTTCCAAAAATGCAGGATATTTTAAAATAGATCAAACCAATTTATTTTTCCAAGAATGCGAGATATTTCAAAATTTCTCTTAGCTATAATTTAAAAATATGATACAAATGACTCATGATGTAATGTTCTTTTGGTGAAATGTATAATGAAGTTAACATTTGGATTCATTTAATTTAGCTCCGCGGGCCATAACATAACTCGCGGCGGGCCGCATGCGGCCCGCGGGCCTCGGTTTGGCCACCCATGGTCTACATCACACAAACATTTCATCAAAATCGACGTGTTATCCATTTTGTACACAATTACCGAAATATAGATCTTGTATTGCAATGTGCATTGCACGAGAAAGAAGTTTTATCTCCACCAAAAAACTATCAAAATATTCAAAAGGGTATTGCCAGCTGAACTTTAAGGTTTGAATTAAAAACGACGTAAACCAAAGGATATGCAAACCCAAAAGAAGTCGCATCTCATATAAAATTTTTGTATGAAAACATTTTTATCCGCAGAAGAAATTGTACTCGTATACATAAACCCCTTTTCACTGTGGTAGTATTTTTTCGGAGCAAGTCGTTTCTTACCGCAGACCTCAGTCCCTTCGCTGATCAAACCGATTTTCTGTCCGCAAAAATCATCTCGTGTGCGATGGCCCAATGTTTGCTTGCATGGCGGGGTTTAAATAAGAATTTTATTTTCTTGGCTTGTTTTGTTGTTGTTTTCTTCCCTTGCTTGTACCAAAGAATATTTTGTATATTCTTTGCTTGTGCTTTTGATATTTTGTGGCTCGAAATGTATGTGTATTTTTTTTTTAGAATTTATTTTACTGCCTGATGAAGTTGGAGACGGGGAAGCGTTTCACTTTTTCGTCTGATTCAGGCAAATTTGCCCTACCGCGGCTAAAGAAGTTTCACTTTAAACATCAAAAAACAAAAACCTAAGCGAGTTTTTCAGTTAACCGGACCTCGGGTAACTGAGAAAAAAGTCAGTTAAGCGGATCTCGGATAGATGAAAAATATCAGAAACATTTCTGATATGTTTTTGAAATGTTTTTTTTTCCCCAATCGACACGGAAAATTATTTTTGTTTCTCAGGCAGAAAGTGGATGACAGTGGTGGAGGTGAAAATAAAATGAAACAATTCAGCGCGCGTTTACAAATTTTTTGTTCTGTTCGATTTTAAATTTTTCAGTTAAACGAGTTGTTTTCCAAAGAAAAATAAATAGATTGAAGAATTTGTTTTTCAGTTATCCGGGTTTTTCACTTAAGCGAGTTTTAGCTAAGCGAGGTAGTTTGTATGTAAGTATACACGGGGATTTGTGAATCTTTTTACTTAAGCGGGTTTTTCGTGCGACTTTCTTTTAAGCTGGTTTCACTGTACCACCAAAAGAATTAACATCCCTAACAACCAGACTTTTCCTCTGATTTGGTTGAAATCTGTACCAGATCGTCTCTCAACATTTTGGTAAGGTATCATAATGTATTTCCAGCTTTCAGACGCCAAATTTATTGTGTTTAACCGTTTTTTTTTTCGAAGGTTTTGATTATAGAAAAATCACTAAACTTTTCTCCGTGCCGAAAGGGTTAATCTAGCTTACTGGCCCTTAGGGTTCCTTATCAATTTTTTATTGTATTTTCCTTAAAACTATTAAAAGCGTAATCTACCTAAAATAACCTAAGCTACTTAACCTAAACTTACTGTAAGCAGGGCGGTAAGCCTTCGTTGTCCTGTGCCCCGAGTGGTCATTATTTTGATTGCGTCTTCAGGCGCTTGGAAAATTACGATAGTTAAGAGGTTTAATTCTTTAACTGGAGATTCCAACAAAAAATCGTATGTCAGGGGGCATCTATTTTCAACCTCCTCCAAGTTATAGCCCGTTGAAGTAAGGCACCTCCGATTTGGTGGTAAGACCACTTTAAATTATATAACTTCTGTACTACTATAGCCACAGACATAGTTTTAGTTTGGAGAGGCAATCAGAAGTGCATAAAAAATGTTAAAGACTGCATGTAATTCTATGCAGCCATAAAAAAGTTACGGCTCCTTAACCCTAGATTACTAATCTTATTTCATAGTACCTTATTACTAACCTTCGTCGATTAGACGACGGAATATTAATTTTCATTTCTTTTGAAATTATTTAGAGATACAAGTATTTCTTGTGTCATAAGAACTTATTTATTTAGCGATATGAAAAATATAAAAAAACACAAATAAAATCGGGTATAATTCAGACTTTTTTGGGAAATTCAATAGGCACCTCAAAATAAAAAACAAGAGAAATTGGAAAAAGCGTAGTCGATTCGACGAAGGTTAGTAATCTAGGGTTAAACTCAAAATTATGAAAATTTGTTGTTCCAATTTTTTACTGAAAATGCATTTTCTCAAAACTTTTACTGAATAAAAAACTTTTTGTTTTACTTAACTTTTATCCTTAGCAAATTGTCTAAAAATTGTGGCAGCAACCTTTTTACCTACGATTAACAGAAGTTGTAGTAATAGTAAAAGCCATTTTTTGTCAGACAAAAATGATGAAAAAAAAACCATGCAAAGCAACGAATTATTACTGCCAAAGATTGGGCTAAATCGACCAGTGTGATCTGTGAGTGTTCAGTGTGATTCAGTGTTTTGCATGGTTTTTTTTTTTTATCAATTTTGTCTGACAAAAAATGGCTTTTACTATTACTACAACTTCTGTTAATCGTAGGTAAAAAAGTTGTTTACATAATCTTTTGCGTATTTGCCAAAGATAAAAGTTAATTAAAAAAAAAATGTTTTCCCACAGATTTGAACTCAAGGTGTCCGTTGGTTTGGGAGTCTATAGCATACATACAAATAATGCTTAATTTTTATAGATATAGATAAGTATTTTATTTACTCCTGTCTCGTTAAACCTCACAAATTAAAGTACAAAATCCAAAAAATGTTCATAAGTTACGGTAACTACATATGTTGTTATAGCTGAAAAGTATGCAATGCAAAATGTTAAGTACTGTTGTTGAGGGGGGTTGCAGGGTAGCTCGAAAACTTGTTGGTTTCGTCGGAGATGCGCTGGTTTCTTGGGAATATTTCGGGGGGTCAACAATTGCCGGGTGCAATTGAAGAATTTTATTCGAAGCGAAAATCAAAAGAAAAGAAGAATAAATGAGAAAAATGCGTTTGGGTTGAACAAATTATTTTATTTGGGAACAAGGTCTTACCTCTATGCGAGTCGGGAAAAGAATAGGAAGAGAGCTTAGTCTAATTCACTTAGCTTAGTTAGAAAAACAGGAAATAGGGAATTATGGTGGGATATTTTTGGGAGTTTACATGATACATTAGCAGAGTGCCATCTATTATTTCAAGTTATTATTAAATAAGAATTATAGTAAACGTTGGAGACGTTTCACCTGAACAACTGTAATCACAGAAATAAAAAAAAAAGTGCGTGAGAATCTCACGCGTTAGAAGTGAAACTTCTTAGGTTCTATATTCTGGTCCACAAAAGTTGTCAGTACAGCCCCCTGGTTTATTATTTTCCAAATAAAATGAACAATTTTTTTCAGTCAAGTGTTTCAATAATTTATTGCGAAACCAAGTAAATTATCTTAACAAACATACATATATAAAGCAATAATTATATGAAATTAAATTAAAGCGCTAACAATCGGAACCTTGCGAGCTTTTTTCGACGAAAGATCCTTGATGATTTCGCTGAAATCCAGTTCCCGGTGTAAACCGCTTTCAATGCTGAGTAGGGATAGCTTTGATAGACGGTTTTGTCCCATCGTAGTTCGAAGCCTATTTTTTAAAATTTTGATTTTTGAAAATGAGCGCTCTCCAGTGCAATTAGACACCATCAAAATAAATAATTAAATAAATATACGGCGTCTGCAGTCCTATACAGAACCAAGCCTAGCTTTCTCGCAACCATTTGTGTGTGCGTTTTTTTCCACGAATGGAAGGGACCTACAGTTTTTTGCCGACTCCGAACGGCGAGTTGAGAAGCTTCTCATGACAAATGATACTCTTTGATTGCTTGTCAGACATTCGAAAGAGGTGGCAACCGTGAAAAACTTTTTTAGGTGTTGGACCCGGGCTGAGAATTGAACCCGAGCAGCCTGCATAGAAGTCCAACGCACTAACCACCACGGCCACGGTCGCCACCATCAAAACCAAATATATTCTCAGTGCAATTTCAATGTTTGGGAATGTAGTTCTGAAATTTTGATCTTCAAGAATGTGGTAGTAAAATAGCTCGGTAGATTGGTCTTTTCTATAATCCTTTTTGTATAAGATGATCAAAGATACAAATTGAACCAAATTGCAAATTTGCAGCATCCATCTTCTCTATGTGATTGATAAATCCGAATCGAAATCGAACGTACAGCTTCGTATGAATGCAATCTTTCAGTAAGAGAAGATTTGCATCTTGTGTCGAGTGAATTCAACCTCACAATTTCTTGTTCTGGTGCGTTATTGAACATATTGGTCAATATGATATTTTTCTTTAGCTACTTCCTCGTATTTATCAAAATGGTCTCTTTTGGATTCAACGAATTATTTCAATGATTCTAATGCACGCATTCAAGAATCATTTTCGGGTCCTGTAACATCTTGTTTGTAGCATCGAATCGCTCCAAGATGTCGTTCCAAAATGATAGCAAATACAGCGGTTTCGAGACAACTCATGTTTTGTAAAAGGTGCGATGCTTCATTGCTCACGATGTCTTTCTGCTCCTTATCAGGAGATATGCTAGTTAGAGTTCCTTCGATTTCAGAATAACCATCGACAATGGCTTTCGTAGCTTCAGCTCGACAAGACCAACGAGTATCGCTAAGCTTTTTTAAAACGTAAAGTTGTCCGCTTTTTTTGTGCGATAATTTTTCAGTCAGAATTTGGTATCGTTTTGCACTTGCTGTGAAAAACGTATATAAATTCTGAATGAAATCAAAGAATTGAACAGCCGATGGACAAGAGTTAGTAGATGCCTTTCCAACTAAATTGAGAGAATGACCACAAAATGGTACAAACGCCGATAAATGATTTTTCTCCAAAATAAGAGCCTGCATTCCTTTGTATTTACTACTCATGTTTACAGCATTGGCATATGATTGGCCGCGGCAATCCAAAATGTCTATTTGATGGTCATCTAAAAATGTTAGTAAGCGTTTGCTATGGCCTCGCCGGTATGGCCGCAGTTTGGTAAAAAGGTGAGAAATCTTTCTTTTGGCATCGATCCTTCAATATATCGAACAACTATAGTTAGTTCATCGATATGAGATTCGTCGGGTGTAGAATCCACTGACACCGAATAATATTTGGATTTTTTTATTCTGGATATTATTTTCGTTAGCACTTTGTCACCCATAGATCTGATCAGTTGTTTGCGAAAGGTAATTGACATGACCACTTCCTTTATTTGCATGCTCTTTCGAAATTTCCAGAACATTTCCATTTCTCGGTGAACCAATAACTTCATTGTCACCTCGAAAGGCTAATCCACGCTCAGCAATGAATTTGACTGTAGCTCCGACTGCCCTCCCCTAAATCCGGCACTGAATCGCCGCAAATCAGTGAGCAATCCCCGTAGGGTTACCATCTCCTGATTTGAGAACAACACAATTCGTCGAATGAAATAAAGATAATTATGTACAAAATGGACATTACTTTGGCATCGATGCATAAATACTATACTCGAAAAAATACCCTCTACAGTCTATATCATACAAAAATTTCATCAAAATCGATGTGTTATCCATTTTGTACACAATTACCGAAATAGATGTTGTATTGCAATGTGCCTTGCACAAGAAAGAAGTCTTATTATCTGCCACCAAAAAACTATCGAAATATTCAAAAGGGTATTGCAAGCTGAATTTTAAGGTTTGAACTAAAAACGACGTTATTTATTCTTCATATTATCTTTAGGAATAAAACCAAAGAATATACTAACCCAAGAAGTCGCATCTCATATAAAATTTTTATATGAAAACATTTTTACCGGCAGAAGAAATTGTATACATAAACCCCTTTTCACTGTGGTAGTATTTTTTCAGAGCTACATAAAAGATGTGTAGGTAAGGTATGCATCAGTGATGCCAGACTTTATGCAACAAATTTCCCACAGCAATGACGAAAAAAACCCTTATTTCCCACGCCGTTGTTGGAAAATACCCACTAGATTACCCACGAAAATATACATACAAAAAAACATAAACAGATAACAGAAAAGAAACAAATTCAGTCTTAAATGAAATGAATGTATACAGGGTGGTCCGGTTTGGGATACACATATTTTGGGAACTGATTCATTGGTTCATGTTATGAAAAAAATCGTACAGGGGGGGGGGGGGGGGTCTATCTTGAACACCCACTGAGCTACAGGGTATTAAAAAAATTTGCTTGGAGAAGAAGGTACCAACAGTTATGCAATTATAACTTCTACAATATTAAACTTAGAGCAACCAAAAAGAACTCCTTTTATAGACAATTCATTAGTGTTTGAAACAGTTATAAATTATAACCATCCGTGTTTTTATTTTCATAATATTTGTCTTCAAACACAGATTTATTTTATTTTTTTTAACCAATTTTTGTGAAAATTGCATTTATCTCGTTAAAGTACTTATAATTTTTTTTTGCCCCATAATGTCACCCACAAATTTATCTTATAAAATTTTTACCTTGGGCTCACAGTTTTCCTGGTATTAAGTTAATTTAGTCACAAGTCCCATACGATTTTTTTAATAGCATGAACCAATGAATCAGATCCGTGCTCCTTATTCACAACAATATTGAAGCAAGTAATTTTTCTTGATTGAAATTACTATCGTAGTGGACAAATACTGTTTATCATGTATTTTCCTAACCGATTTCTTTTTTTGCATTTAACATCCGTTACAATTGAACAAATTCGTTCTGCCTAGGCATTTGAGTGAAGTTTTATTTGTACCGAGGAAAAATAATTATTAATTTCAATGGAATTTCCATAGGAGAAAAATTAATTTTTAAACCTCGATATCTCCTAAAACTAAGCGATTAATAATTGAGGGGTATAATTTCAAAACTCTTCTTTTCCACTTTTGAGAATTTTGAGTAAAACGAAAAAAACTGTTAAAAGCTTCTAAAATGATATTAAAGATTGTTTTAAAAGTTAAATTGTAAGTTTGGAATGACCTTTATCGATTTCTTATAGTTTTGAACCTATAAGGTAAACCTAAAAATTTAAAAAAAACAATTTAATTTGCAAAAGAAGAGTTTTGAAAATTACGATTGGAGTAGTTGACTTTTGATTCAACCTATTTAGGAAAAGAGGAGTTTTGAAAAGAAAGTAAATTTTTTTTCGATTTAATTAATTTTGGTTTACTTTTAAATACCTAAATACCTATACCAGAATACCTATAAAAATAATTAGGGGTAATAATACTGATACGAGGAAATGTAACGCATGCAATCATTTCTTACTTTTTATTCCTTTCTTCAGCTTTTTTGGCAGAGAAAATGCGAATTTTTGTTCGCCCTTTTCCTAACGCAACTTCGTTCACAAATTCAGATGGTTCATGATATCTATTAATCACATATATTTAATTTAATTATTAAATAAAAATTAACTTATACAACTTTAGGTCCGTTCGCGTACCCTCCCAAAACAACGAAAACCCGTTCGCGTACGCAAAAATTTCGTAGTTTTTCGTAGAAGAGAGTGCTCACGAGAGAGTAAGAAATTTCCCCATGCTACGAATTTTAGTCCAATGAATTTCTTTGGGGTGTATTATGGAATCTGTCAAATCTGTAAAATCACATACATTCTTCATTTGTTGGTGCATGCGTTCGATTACTTTTTCGTGATTTTTCTGTCTTTGAGAGAATTTTACCCCCACTCTTCGAGATTTGACAGAAAACCCATATTTAGTGCAAAAAGTACGCGAACGGACCTTTTATTTCATCTGCGAACTTGCCAAAGATGTTTTCTTCACGAGAATATTGCAACACTAATAGGTCTGTTCCCGTACTGTCCAAAACAGCGCAAAAGTACGCCAAACTACGAAAATCAGTCAAATCCTGTTCACGTACGAAGATTTTTCATTGTTTTCGACAGAAGATAAAGATAAAGACAAAGAAATTTCTTTGGGCAGCTTTATGAAACCGTCAAATCTCCTCTCTCTGACAGATTTTTACTCCCACTCCTTGAAATTTTAGAAATCTATAAATTTTAGTGCAGAAAGTACGGGAACAGACCTATAGTTTAATCCATGAATACTCTCAAAATAACAAAGATTCCCGCCTTCTTCAATGTCATTACTCATTAGAATACACGAGTTTTGAAAGCGGCTACTTCGATTCGCATAGGAAAAAAAAAGTTTTGGTGCAGAATTTGGTTTGTATGGGAATAAATGAGTTTTGAACTAAACGACTAAGTGGAATACCGTAGTTTTGAAAACAACTTCACTTTTTAAGTACTCAAAAGTATAGGAAATAACATGTTTTGATAAATTTTATTTTAGCCTCAGATGAAGGCACTTCTAAAGAACATTTTCTCATTTTCATTGAAAAAAAGTGAAATAAAAGAGTTTTGAAATTATACCCCTCAATTGTTTGTAACTCTATATTTTGTGCTTATCGAGATTTACAAAATGGCATTTCCAAACAGTGTCGCCTCACAAACCGTAGAATCCCTAAATTTGGTTCTGGGTGCTATGAAAATACCCTTTCGCCCTTTTAGCTTATTTTGAGATGCGAAATACTCACAAAATGGGTAATTACCCACAGTCTGGCATCACTGGTATGCATTAGTTTCCTACATCATTCAACCGCTCAAACTCGGTAGAAGATTTTCAGTCGTTTCTTGCCGCAGACCTCAGTCCCTTCGCCTACAAAACCGATTTTCTGCCGGCAAAAATCATCTCGTGTGCGGTGGCCCAATGTTTGCATGGTGGGGTTGAAAATAAGAATATTATTTTCTTGGCTTGTTTTGTTGTTGTTTTCTTTGTTTGCTTATACTTTTGATATTTTGTGGCTCGATATGTATGTGCATTTTTTTTAGAATTTATTTTACTGCCTGTTGAAGTAAGAGAAGGGGAAGCGTTTCACATTTTCGTCTGATTCAGGCAAATTTGCTCTACCGCGGCTAAAAAAGTTTCACTTCAAAATCGTTGCATATCTAGAGATTTTATATGTGTTTAAAGCTCCGTACGGGACCCAAACGAACGGACAAGCAAGAAAGCTAGTTCATTTTGCATTGTCATCCCGTTCTGAGCTATGTTTAAAGTTTCAAGTCTCTAGCTCCCCGGGAAGTAAATGCAAAATCATTTGCAAAATTTGTACCGAACTAGGACGAGCAAGAAAGCGACCTAATAAAAACGTAGTAAAATAATGGCTATTTTCAAATTCCTAATATAAATTTTGGTAGTGGCATCTGTTGGTAGCAACGTGGCCTAATTTTTGGCCGGTTATGAGGGCTGTCCGGTTAAAACAAAATTATAAAAAAAGCCTTCTTTTTTATAAATTAACTTTTTTTGCATAGGTTTTCTTTATCCGAAACATCACTTTCACTTTTCTTTCAAGGAAATCGTTCCTTTTTTTATGACACCCTGCAGCCTACTTTTGTTGACTTAAAACAATGAAATTACTGCAAAAATATAAGAGCAGAAGAACAGGTACAATGGGGATCCGCTGCATTTATCTGTTTCAACTAGTTATACAAAAATAACCCTCTATTTAATTAATGCGTCCGTTTAAGAGAGACTTTCTATTTGAAATGAGTAAGAAAAATTGCCCGCTCCCATTTAAGAAAGTGTCCGTTTATAAGAACGCATTTTGTATGAAAAATTAGAGAAAAAAAGTTGGTTTCCGAAAATAAATGTCCATTTAAGAGGATTTTCCGCTTATCAGAGCTATCCGTAAGTTGAGCTTTCACTGTATATGAATTCATACCAAATCAAATCTGCTTAAGTGTAACTCATAAGAGTGAAAGAGATTGTTAGATGTCTGTGGTTAATCCATAGAAAACGGAACTGCTACTAAATAGTTCAAATGTCCATCTGTTAAAGGAACACCCATAATTAAGGACGTGTGCCAAATAAAATACTTAAAAAATTAAGATGAGCCTGGGGATCAAAATTATCCGATTACCATTTATGAAATTACTTGCACGGCTCTAAATCTCACAGTGTGGACAAAAGTTCGTTGGTGGAACTCACGGCATTTTCCAGTTGTTTTCGAGGCAGACAGGAGTATGAAAAAAAAAACCGCCGGATCCAAGATTGCACGGGTAGCAGCAGGAATCTTATCTAAAAGGATGAACGATCTATTTATTATTATCCGTTAAGTTTTCAAATCGAGTACTGTGTTTTCCAGGCGGTAATTCTGACGTAATTTTCTATCCAGCAGTCTACATTCGGAGTTGTGAGAGTTGGATCTTTCCCTTTCTCTGAGACCGTCGTGAAAATCACTGACCCACCTAAAGCTCCACCCCAATTCGACCATTCGTCCTTGAATAGTTATAGAAATCTTACAGACAACAGACAATTTAGGTCCTCCGCCATGTCAAGGTTAATCCAGCTGAAGGACTTTTTGTACCACACAGTTAAATACGAATATCTACACAAAGCAGTATCAAGCAAAGTGATTTATGCACTGGCACTAGTCCTCGTTTATCTTAGATGACGCTTACACAGCACTTCAAATTATCCTGGACAAAATCGAGTATATCCAGCCATTTTATAAGCGCCCATGAGCATCATCCTTACGCCAGGACGTCGCCATGATTCGTCTTCAAATACGAAATCCAGAACACAGCTGCATACCCCCAATTGACTGTCGTCGTCATCATTCCCGTTCCGCGCTTCATTATTGTATCTCTCGTGGGTGTTCGACGGGACCAAACTCGAACCAGGACATATGCGATGGTTTCAAAGTGTTAACTTGGAAATTTTAACGACTCCACTCGCATCATGCTTCATGCATGCGCCATATCTGGTTTTGAGATACTCGTACTCGTGCACTTGATTGCGTGTGTAGTGCGCACAGGGGGTGGTGATGGTGGTGCTATTGTTGCGTTAGTGCCTCTTGTGGTGTTTTGTAATATTAACCCAAATTCCCGTAACTGACATCAATGTGGCACTTGATGAAGCTATATCGGTATAATAACAACTTGAGTGCAGACCATATACCGTATGAAGTGGAACGTGAACGAGTTTGCATTTTTTTATTATTTTTAATTTTTCTTCTTTTTTTTTGCTTTTGACATTAATTTGCATTCTTGTTCGATGCAGATGCAGATGCACTTAACGAGATGCGAAATGATTAGCGTGGTGTGTGGTGCTTCTGATTAGTATGTTTGACGCTACAATTTAGGTTAACTTAGGAAACGTTACTGTTCGATTAGCGAGCCATTGTCATTGGATGTTTTTATTATTTTCTTTATCTTATGTGAGACGGTAAATTCAGATAGATGGGAAGTGAAGATGGATTTGCATTTTAACTTTCCACACTCTCATGAGAAGAGCACATTTCATAGAAAAGTTTGAATGTGTTTGGCATCACCAATGTTATTAGAATGTTGGCACAAGTGTAGGACTTGGCAAAAATTAAATAAACCATTCTGGACATGGTGACAGCTGCAAAAAAAATGTAGCTAGTAATTAAAAAGTAAATTCTTACATTTCGAACAAAAAAAAGCAAAGACTTTAGATCTATTGGAACCCAACATTCGTTCGACAGGGTGATCAAAAATTGGAGCGATCGAGCGCCTGTAAACGAAGCCGTGGTGGACATTTGAACGATATTCACCCTTATTCCGTAAGGCGTTTGTCTTAAACGACAATTATTGTTGTTTTTGTGTCTTGTCGCTTTATATCATACATTTACACCGACCCGAAATCCACAAGTTCACACGAAATCTCGAGATTTCGACAAGATTTTGCAATACATTGGCCTGTCAGCTGTCACCGAAGTCTGCAATTTATCGTGATTTCTTGAAACGCCTTACGGAATAAGGGTGATTATCTTCTTTCGAATACAACTGCATATGCAGCCTCAAAATAACTTAGGCCACACATTATCATTTTCGCAGTGACATTCTTGCTAGAATGATGTACGATGAAAAATCATAGTGTGTAGCTTGGAATGAAAAATGACGATTGGAATGATGGTGAAAATGATGAGGGTTGGAATTTTTCATAGATTTTGCCAAAATGACGCAAAATGATAATGTGTAGGTCAAAAGTCATTCCTGGAATGATATTAGGTCTATTCCCGTGCCTGTTCAAAATTGCGAAAAACTACGTAAATCAGTAAAATCCAACGAATTTGTAATTTCACAAAAGAGAAAGCTAACAAGAGGGGAATAAATTTCCCCATATGCTGCGAAATTTCTTTAGGTAGCTTTATGAAAACTGTCAAATGTCATACATTTTCCATTTTTTGTTGTTCAATGGCATACTTTTACCCGCTTTTGAAAGATTTGTTTTACCCCATTCTTTGATATTGGAGAATCTGTGAATTTTTGTATCGAAAGAGAGCGAGTTTCATTATAGTAAAATATTTTTAATTCCATTTTTGATTCGGATTCTACTCACATCATTCATTTGATTCTCCCAAAACTGAGTGTTGCAACAAAATAAGCAATCAAAAATTATTATTGATAAGGTTTAGGTTTAAATAAAAAGGCAATACCCATGGTTTATCTTCTAAAACTATTATTGAAAAGCGGGCACAGTAAGTTACATGATCTAAGCAAGCGACTCTCTCTTTCCTTGACACCCAATAAGCTGAAACGCTGCCGCAAATGAAGCATTATCTCACATGTAATTACGAAGGTAGAAAATATGATAAGATTATTCGAAAAAGAGTCAAGGTAATGAAATGCATGTAACTTACTTTCCACATATGTATGTATATTTTCTCAATCGCTGTCTGAGAAGAATCTTCTACGAAGACCAACTCATACCAGTGAGTTTCAAAATAGATCTCTTGCATAATTTCAAAGAGCAATAATTGCCTTTTTGATGTTCTTTATTTCATCGTTGCTTCTTACTGCCTACTGATTAATTATTATTTATTAATTCTACTTTATTCTATAATTCTATTAAAGTTGAATGGTCGTCTTATTGCTGAATTGGCACTTGTTAGCGTTGGGGCATTGCCCGCCAAAATTGACCTACTTCAAGTGACAATAATATAATAAACGATAAATGCTTAGAAGGCACTCTTTCGAAACCCGGGCATTGGACGATGACAGGAGTCAATTAGAAATAACCCAATTTTGAAATAGTGCATTCATGTAGTTCATCAAATACCTAGCGCGTCAAAAGCTGTTCCCTATTGATTGTGCTGTTCCTTCCTTCCTCTATATTCCGATAAATTTCAAGATTTTACAAGACACGAATTACAAAATCTCTACCATGTTTTACAGAAGGCTCCAAACATTGGTCAGATTTCACTTTCTTGCTGACCTGCGAACCAAGACTGTTCACCTTCAACCGGAAAGTTCGATCTTTGACTCGTCACTCAACATAACTGTTGTCCAGTCTAACTATGTGATGACATTCTCAAAACCACTCAGAGAAAAAGTTTTGTTTCTTTGAAGTCCACACTCACTTCTGTTATGAAATATAAGCTATTTTAATTAGCTTTTTAATAACGGAAATTTTCAGAATGTGAATTGTAATAATAATAAATAGTAGCCTAGCGCAAAGTGTCGAAAAAATAAAAAAAAATAGTTTTTTTTTAAAAACAAGCTTTAATGAACTAACTGACTAAAACTAAAAAGTAAGTAACGTTTTTTTCCGAGTCATCAATGTGTGACTATAAATTAAAGCTTGGGACGCTCAGGCACAAGACAACACATACACGATGTGCAACGAGGACGGAAGAAGAATTAGCAGAACAGATTTTGTGTCACTGTTACTGTTTAGTTAGACCTCGTCATCGTTATTTAGCCAAATTTTACCTCGAGCCTAAGTGCCCCAAGCTTTAATTTATAGTCACACATTGGTGACTCGGAAAAAAAATTTACTTGCTTTTTAGTTCATTTAAGCTTGTTTTTAAAAAAAATATTTTTTTATCTTTATAAATATGTACACTGAAGAGCAAAAGTGTAACAATAATAAGTAAATGAAACAAAATGTAAAGTTTTTCTCATGTTTTCGTTTTAATCACTAAATAAAAATTATGTCACTGTTTTTTATAAACATTGATAACTTAAAACTAATTAACAAAATGACAACTTCAAAAAGAAAAAAAGAATTAAGAAACAAAAAACCAAAGAATTACATTGTTACAGTTTTGCACCACATAAGAAATATTATAAAAATTTAAATTATTCAATAATTTGTCCATAAACCTTTGGATTTTTTTAGAGAATTGAGCCTTCGTGGCATACTCTCATAGAGCTTACGAATGGTTTCAGGAGAAATGGCGTACCATTCGTCCTGAACTCGGTCCCATAACTCGTTCATTCCTTTTGGGACACTTTCGTAACTTGCCAGTTGCCTTTTCAAAAAAGCCCAAAGATTTTCGATAGGATTCATGTCCGGGCTCTGTGCAGGCCATTCCATAGTCTGAAATTTTTGACTATTTAGCCAATTTTTCACTATTTTCGAGGAATGTTTAGGATCATTGTCCTGTTGAAAAATGATTCTTTCTTCCTCCATAATCATCACATCGACGGCAACTGGCAAATGTTCCTGTAGTATGTTGAGATATTGTTCCTTTCTCATAATACCATCAATTTTCACCACTGGGCCGACACCATTAGGCGTAATACACCCCCAAATCATCAAACCACCTCCACCATGCTTTACAGTTTGTTTGACTTGATTTTGTTTTAAAGGACCTGGTATTCTACAAATTTACGTATATATGTACGTATATCAGCTTGGGTGGGTTGGATATGAGAAAGTATACTCAATATGTTTGAGATTCTACTCGCCCTTTCATTTGATACCCATGCCATGGTGGTTGTGAAGAAAAAAGTAACCCGCCATCTTATGGCATCCACCATATTAAATTTAGAATGACGTCACTTAGCTAATCGTATTCGACTTGTAAAATCCTTTCATTTGATACCCATATTTAGGAGGTGGGGAAGTTAACGGTAATCCACCATCTTGGGGCGTCGACAATATTGAATTTTAAATGTTACTTACCCTATCGTATTCTACTTGTCAAACCCTTTCATTTGATACCCATATTTAGGAGGTTGTGAAGATAATGGTAATCCTCCATCTTTGGGCGTCCGCCATATTAGATTTACAAGATCATGAAATATACTATATTGAGTTGTCACCGGATACGCAAAATGTCAGCATAATAGGATATCTGGAAGTGGGTGTAAAATCGAATCCCAGATTCCGCACTTACAGAATTGAAGTTAAAAAAGCGTCCGCCATATCGGATTTACAAAGTCATCAAATAACCCATATTGTATTGTCTCCGGAACGATATACGTGTGCAAAATTTCAGGATGAGCGGATATCTGGAAGTGGGTGTAAAATCGATTCCCAGATTCCGCCCACACAGAAAGTGAAGTTAATAATAAAGCTTGTAAAAAAGGAAATTTCGCAAAAGTTCGATTATTATAAGTATATCCGGTAGCCTTAGAGAGAAGATACGTTTAAAATATAGTTTTAATGAAAAAAAAATAAAGAATCAAATAATTAATAAATGGTGTATTGCAGAATCGATGTTTCTTTTCCACATTGTCAAATTTTGAGAAAATTTCCTATATACAGTTCCTTGGAATATTTAACATTTGGGAATACTATGTTGAAGAAATTACAAAAATTAAAAGTGGGCAAATACTTATGAGCGGTGGTGTACGTCTATCCTAACAGAGCTTCAGAGTTTCCTTCGCAAACGCAGTCAATATGTACCTATATCAAACGCCATCTCGCCAAGTAACCACCACAAATTTAATAATAATTGTGGTGGCGGCCGGCAACCTTACTAAATAAAAACATATCTCAAATAATATTTTATGACCTACATAATATCATTCGTCGGCTGTAATCTCAAAACAAACAATTTGAGGTTAGACCACTGTAATAATTGCATTAATGGAAGAAAACATTTCATCAGTGCCTCGTTCAGATGGTATGACGGTATTTTAAATATAAACTTGGACACCGAAATCATATGTGCCGAAATAGCTCAGTTGGGAGAGCGTTAGACTGAAGATCTAAAGGTCCCCGGTTCGATCCCGGGTTTCGGCAGTCTCTTTTTATTTCCTCCCCATTTTTTTTGCAACCAAAATTATTATCACTGCGTGTAGATTATGTGATTCATTGAATAAATAAATAAAATAAACAAACCACATTTACTGTTACACACCTCAACAGATGGCTCATGAATTTCGATTCACTCTTGAGTGGAAAAAAATACCACGCGAAATGTTGTACGTGTCATTGGGTGGGACGTATGTACATGTGGCGTTTAAATTCATCCTACGATTTGCATTGGTTTCACTCCTTGTAGTTAATTGTTTTGTTAGCATCAACGATGGCTTTGCTTGCGATTATAGCAGCTTTGTTCAGTTTATGAGCAGCTATTATTATGTGAGTGAAATCTAACTCCTAAGACTATGCATCACTTTGGAGTCTATATGAAATATTATACAGCGGTGGGATCAGCTATACTGATATCATTGATAAATAGATTTATTATTTCTTATCTGTGCTGATAGTAAATTATTATCAGTTATCACATTTTCGATAGTAAGTTTTTTGCAATGGTGGTTTAGGGTGGGATATTCGACTTTTCGTGGAAAAACCTTAAGCTCTTGTAAAGAATTGTAGAAATTCCAGAGAAAATGCGATAGAGTGACCCAAAATTATTTGTATTTGGACTAGCAATAGTATGTTTGTGTGTACTAACCCACCAATTTTTAATATATAATACATAAGTCCATACAGTTAATCACAAAAGTAAGTATACACGTACATAATGTGAGTGTAACAAAAGTCTTAAGAATAGTATTTAGTATTAGTATTTATTTATTTGTTTCCAATTCAATGTACAGTAATTCATTTATAAAGGTAGAAGATAATACATAGTTAACAAATTAATTAGGTTTAGTTCAATTAAGTTTATCATAGTTTAAATCCATTAATTTACCATTTATTTATTAATTAGTATTAACCATGAGTAGTAATCTGATTAAAAAGGTACAAAGATATGGACAAGAACACTTTGTGGTTGGAAGAACCAGTGGCAAGTGTAAAGTGGGAGACAGACTGCTGGTATTGATACCATGGTATGAATACCATGGTATAGTGAATACCACAACCCCTGACAGACTGCATTTCGTAGTACACCCTGATTTTCGCATTAGGTAGTATACTTTGCCGTTTGCGTTTCCATGACAATAATCACAACAAAATAAAAAATATCGATGCAAGTATTGTTATCGGATAAAATAATTATTTTTGAATTCATTGTATGTATCTGAGTAATAAATGCTACAATTTTCTATGCAAATTCTTTTTTCTTGAATTGGAGAAGAAACTACCAAGAATCACCAACAGAGAGAACGCGGCGCTGCAGTCAGTAAGAAGGTGGTATACCACCAAAAAATTTCGAATTTCAATACCAGGTATGTTTCATGGTATACTAGCTTTTAACGTGGTATTGTAGTGACAGACATATGGTATAGAACATAGTATTGCTATACCATGGTATCAATACCAGCAGTCTGTCTCCCACTTTAGATATGAAAATGAGAAATGTAAAGTCGCACAAAAAGAAGAAGAGACGCATTATAAAGGAAGACAACAATAGCGATATGAAAAGGCGTAGCAAAGAATGAAATGAGGTTCTATGATATTACTTGTGTTAAAAACCCAACGTCAGATGTAATGAGTAACCAATTTCTTAAAGAGCCAATGAATTTGGACTTAGATGCAACTTGATTGCGTACATCAGATGGCAATCTGTTATAAATGAAAGGTGGCATGTTGGTAGCAAACCGCCGGCAATGTTCCGTTCTAAATCTAGGCACTATCACAGCGTTAGAGGAACGAAGTAAATGCAGTTCATTTCAACTTATGTTGGTATAACAACCTCGAAGATAGAACAGCCTCAACACCCAGAATCGTGTAGAGTAATCCCACTTATTGGGTTCTGATTTGTAAGAGCAAAGGACATAACTTTGGACTTATTGCTAAGAACCATTTGATGATACCGAAACCAGCTATTCATCATGGAAAGATCCATGTTCATTTGCCGTTCTATGTCACTCGCGCTGAGGGCAGCATAAGAAAGAGCCAAGTCATCAGCGAAGGCAACAATTTTGCCGTTTAAAGGAAGCGTAAATATGGAATCTATATAAATTACAAACAGTAGAGGTCCAATAACAGATCCTTGTGGAACCCCAGCTGCGGTGCATAAAAGAGGTTCGCTCAAAGTTGAATTTATCCGAACATGCTGCTTCCTGTTACAGAGATACGAAGAAAGCCAACTAAGAATATTATCTCGGAAGCCAAGCTTATACAGTACCTTCAATAAAATGTTATGATTGACTAAATCAAAGGCTTTCGTTAAGTCAAGAAACATACCAGCGGTTTTTTTATTTTTGTCAACTGCATCATAGATGTTTTCTTAGAAGGATACTATTGCATCTTCAGTAGACTTCCCTTTTCGAAAGCCAAATTGAAGTGGGCTGATGTGCTTATATTTTTCAATATATTTAAGCATACGAGCAGTTACTAATTCCTCAAAAATTTTAGAAGAGGCTGAAAGAATAGAAATCGGTCGATAGTTATTTGGATCGCATTTATCGCCCTTTTTATGTATGGGTACAATAATTGATGTTTTGAGACAATCAGGAAAAGTTCCAGTTTCAAAACTCCAATTTATTAAATATGTTAATGGGGTTATTATTGCACCGCATATTCTTTTTACCACCAAGCTACTGATTCCATCATATCCACAAGACTGCTTTGGTTTTAAATGCGAAATTATATTAGCTACTTCAGCTACATCGACTGAACTAAAGAAAAAAGATGATAACATTTGAGTATTTGAAAGAAAATCTGGGGGAAGGCTTGTTTCAACTGGTTGAAAGCAGGGCCGGACCTTACATAGGAGCGAGTGGCGCAGCCGCGCCAGGCGCTAGAAAGCAAGAGGCGTAAAAACTAAAACAAATTACTATCAAAAAAACAGATCTACTTGTTTGCTAATATGTATTTATATTCTTCACAAACAAATATTTCTCACCGTACTTCTCAAATAAAAATACACACATTTCAATCACTGTACTTTTAAAAATACACACACATTAAAATCACCAAATTTCCATATATATATGCACATAATGTTTTTTTTTCTATCCCTTCCCGTTCCCACAACATTTCATTCTCTTTCTCTCCATAGCTGCTAGCTAATTGGTATAACAGAATAGTTAGCAGCATTTTTATCTGTACCCAACTACAACCAGAGACAAACATTTGTCTCTGCTGCAACCATAGTAGGCTCTGTTTTTTCATATTAAATATCCAGTCGACCCTTTCAGCCCATTGCCAAAAACGAAATTTTCACTGCCAACATGCTGTGGAGCAGTCTTATCATACCGCTCCATTTGCGCCTACCAAAATCCATACAAATCAACAAACATGTCGGAAGTTGTGGAGCAGGATTCAAATTTCGCGCCAAGGCAATGCGCCTACCTATTTGGTTTCACAACCTTGTTCGATGTATCAAAACGTTCGATTTGACTGAAGAGAAAGAGAGTCAAACTCAGGTCATACGTATTAAAATTTATTGCTTATGTATGTACAGATCGCGACAGAAAGATAGCACATTTGCTTTTTTTTGGATCCCTTTTGCATTGTCGTGTTTTCAAGCAATAAAAAACATTTCCTTCTTATATGTTGTGCATTTAATATTTAATTGATAATAAAACAAGACTACATGAAAAAATGCAACCTGCGGTTACGAAAACAAAAGATATTTTTCAATTCAGAACATTAGCACTTTAAGTGGTAGATAGCACATTTTTAAAAATATTGAAAATTAGTATGTTATAATTATATATTCAATTTTCCCTGCGTTTATTAATGCCTTGATTCTCCTTGGCTTCGAATATAGTAGATTGTACGCTTGATATACATACATAAGTAGAAAGGAGCAATTAACTTTAGTAGTTAGAATAGTGGACCAAAATACAAAAAAGTTTAAAATTAGAGAATATTTTTTGGGATTGTTGTGAAAAAAACAACTGGGTCTGGCTTAACTGATTTAGTTTTGAATGAACTTGCTGATTTGGATATTCTATTAGTGAATTGTAGAGAACAAGGGCATGATAATGGTACTTATATGAGAGGGAAACATTGTGGTATGCAAGCGAGAACTAAGGTTTTGGAACCTAGAGCATTGATGATGTTCAATGCTCCACTGATGCAGTTGCATTCTTCGATAATGTTAAGAGTATACATATATGTTTTCTATTCAAGTTCTGTAGGCAGATGGTCGGTTTTAAAAAAAAACATCTTAGTAGTTTGACTCTTAGGCTGCGGTTATATATGTAGCAAGCGTGTAATACAAGCGCACTTGCTCGCGCTTACTCGCACTTGTAAAAATTTGTTACACAACCACCATGCTCTAATAAAATGCATTTAATTTAAAGCGCGAGCAAGCGCTTGTATTACACGCTTGCTATATAACAGCAGCCTTAAGCAGAATAGATGCAATAAAACCACTAAAACTATACTTGGGAAATGTTTATAGGCTTTTGTTGAAATTTCAGAAAATTATGATCAAAAAGTCCAAAATATGCCTCAATCTCTTGGTAGTAAGCTTAGCGAATTTAAATTTATTTGTTGTGTTGTTATTTGGTACATAATATTAGACACAAAGCAGTATTTGCCTTAAGCTTGCAGTTGAAATTTTGTGCTCAGTGAAAAAGTTTTTAGTCGAACTAAGAACTAATGACAAGTTTTTTTGAATTTTTAGATAAGGCGAGACTTAAAGCAAATGAAATTAAAGTTCCTTTTCCAGCAATTTCAACTTAACGGTCCCGAAAAAAAGTAGTTCAGTTTTCCTATGAGGATAGGAATGAGGTAATTTTAGACCATCAAGAAAGATTTAGGGTTGAATTTTATGTTGAAGTCAACGCGTCAATTACTCTCTTTCTTCGGGAGATGTTGAAAAGATCAAACATTTTTTAAGTTGCTTTTGGGGCGCTTATTTTTTTTTCCTGCGCCAGGCGCCAAAACTGTTAAAACCGGCCCTGGTTGAAAGTTACGAGATATGTCTTTAAAGAATATATTCAAACCGTTGCTCATCTCTCTTTCATCGGAAGTAATATTACCATCAGATAGCTTTAGAGATTTAATTATATTCTCGGTTGAACCTTTACCTAACAAATCATTCACTATTCCCCACTGTCTTTTGGCATTAAATCTACTTTCGTTAAATTGATGTTTATAATAGGCTTCTTTCTGGTTACTAATTTCTTTAAGAATATTGCTTTTTAAAAGCTGATAGCGTTTTTTTACCCAAGGTATATTTAAATGCATTTTGTTTTTTCGATAGAAGAGATTCTTATGTTTAATCAGTTCACAAAGAGAGTTAGTCATCCACGGCTTAATTTTTGTCAAATTTGGTTTCCGCTTAGTATATGTACACTTAGCTAAGCAATCAACTAAAACATCCAAAAATTTGCGAAAAGCCACCGAGGGACAGTTAGAAGAATATACATCAATAACATTTTCTAAGGAAGGGAAATCCATTCGAGAAGTGGCAAAACTAGTCGACAAAAGCCCTGCAACGGTTAAAAAAAAATTAGAAAAAAATGAAACCCCCGGCAAAATAGAAAATCGGGCTAGAAGTGGGCGCCGCTGTACCTTTACTGAAGGAGAAAAGCGAATTATAGTCCGAAAAGTAAGGAATGATCCTAAAAAAGTACCCCAAAACTACAAGCAGAGATCACCAAAGAAGCACGAAAGCAGTGCAATCTCCAAACTATTCGCCGTATCTTGCACGATGCTGGGTATAATGCTCGATCTATCAAGAAAAAACCTTTTGTCAGCGATGTGAATCGTAGAAAGCGAGTTGAATTTTCCAGAAACCATTTAACGTCTGATATTACTTTTTGGAACACAGTTAAATTTACAGACGAAAGCAAATTCAACATTTGTGCTTCGGATGGGTGCATCAACGTAACGAGAAAACCGAATTCCAAGTTGAATCCGGAAAATATGGCTGGAACCATTAAACATGGTGGTGATACCGTAATGGTTTGTGGGTGTATGGCGGCCTCTGGCGTGGGTTTTTTGGTGCTTGTAGAAGGAAACATAAATCATTTTGAATATTTAAATATCCTCAAAAACCATCTATATCAGGGTGCGCAGAAATTGGCATTGGAAGGGTCATTCGTCTCTCAACAAGGTAATGACCCTAAGCATAGTTCTCAAATAGTAAGAGAATGGCTGCTATACCATATACGCAACCAGCTTAAAACACCAATCCAATCACCAGACTTGAATGCTATTGAGCACTTGTGGTATTACCTCAAACGCCAAATACGAAAACATGATATTCGAACGAAAAATCAGCTTGAAACCATTATTCAAGAAGAATGGGCCAAAATAGGCCCCGACTTGACCCAAAAGCTCGTCAATTCAATGCCATCCAGAATAAACGATGTTATTAACTGTAAAGGATATCCTGCTAGGTATTTTTATTTTTTGTTAGTTTAAAGTCGGACACCAGATAATGGAACAGTATTCAAGTAAAGGAAAAACTAAGCACATGTAGACTAACTTTAGAATGTATGGATTACAGAGTTCACGATAAGAACGTTTAAGGAAACCAAGCAATGAATTAGACTTAGCAACAACATAATCAATATGAGGTGTAAAGGTAAGCTTTGCATCTAAAATTACATCAAGGTCTTTAATTACAGTTTTTCTACTTAGTGTAAACGAGGAAATGCTATAGTTATATAATATATCATTTTAAATGCGATGAACAGAGAAAGAATGACACTTGCGTTGACAATAATATTTAACTCATTTTGAAGAATTTGGCAATCATCTATACTTTTGATACGTAAACAGATCTTAAGGTCATCAGCATACATAAGATTAGACAATTTGCATGACGCAGTAATTTTGGGATATCATTAATGAAAACATTAAAAAGCAGGGGACCTAAGTGACTTCCTTGGGGGACACCCGACAAAACTGCGATGGTTCTAGAATCAGTAGAATCAATTTTAATAATTTGTTTTCGGTTTTGTAAGTAACAGGAGGTCCATTTAAGTAACATGGAATTAATGAGAGACACAACGTTTCTATACATTCATTCCTACACTCTACGCTCAGTATCAGCTTTTTGCATAGCCCAGCTCAGTCGGGCGGCCCCTCACGCAGTGTTGGTGCATATGTGTGCTACTTAGTAGGGTTTTGGATAGTATCGTACACTCAGTGCTAGCACACTCATACATGATAGTATTGCATTTGAAACTATTCTCATCAAGCAAGCTTACTCTCTTCAATTTTAAATATTGAGAGCGTGATGAATGAAAATAAAGAATGAGATTGAGATTGAGAACTAAAACATGGGATTTGACTGTTGATTACTTACGAGCTTACGACTTACTAGTATGAAGGATTTATTTCTTTTTCCAGGTTTGGTAGAAATTTGAATGAAAACACTTCTGTTTTTCATTCTTTTTTTTTTTGGTTGCGCCAAGGGATGTGTAATCTTCGAATGATACTAGTAGCCCGGGCTACCAGCATGTATGTACCTACAGAATGCAACAAGTACTTGTAGGACAAGTGAATTTCGACAACTTGTAAAAAAATGTATAACACAGAACGACAAGTCCGTGAGCTCTTCGACAATTGTCGCGAGGAAAAATGACAAGTGGAAATTTACATATATGATTTCCCTCTTTCTGTAACAGAACACGACAAGTGTCAAGCAACACTTGTATAATTGTGGTTAAATTAGGACAGGTGATTGGAATATTGTCAAAAGCTGACAAGTGCATTTTTTATGCAATATCTTTGGAAACGCGGAAAACAGTAATATAGAAATAAAGTAATATTTAACTAAAAATGTACTTTTTAGGGTTCCGTACCCATATGGTAATACGGAACCATTATAAGTTCGCTCTAACTCAAAAATGTCTGTCACGATAAAAACATCAAGAACCGTTCTTCCTAGAAACTTGAAATTTGGCACACTTATACATTATGGTGGTCCACATACACGGACAAAATATTACTCAAAAATATTGTGAAACAACTATAAAGGGTGGGTAAAATGTGAGCTCAAAAAAAAAAAATTCTGAAAAATATATCATATGGGATATCATTCGAAAGGGCTCAAAACAAAGATTCCAAAAATATTTTGCACAGTTTTTTCTATTAGAAACTTTGGGAGTTATTGCCAAAAATGTGTGAAAAATATCATACAAAAAGCACCAGAACTTTTTCTCGGAAACTACTTAAGTCAAAAATATGAAAAAATCATAGTTCGTAGGTGATTAACCATATTTTTGAAGAAAAATATAGCGAGTCTCGTAAGTTGTATAGTTTTTGAGAAATTCACTTCGAAAAATTCAATTTTATGTCGAAAAATTCAATTTCTCAACCGATTAACTCGTAAACTACTGGACCACTTTCACTGAAATTATCACTATTCGATTAACAATAATTTTGGAAAAATTAAAGGCTATCCAAAACTGTGCTGCCATACAAAAAAGAATTTAAAAAAAATTAATAAAAATACGGATTTTGCCAGGAAGCGAACCTGAGACCCCTGAACTCAGCTACACACTCAGCCGCGTTCTTAATGTTTATCCAATTTCTCATAGTGAATAATATAAGTTTGTAAATTGAATATAGAGGTGGGTCGTTTTCGTTTTTTTGTGTTAACGAAACGAAACAGTTATTTACACAAAATATATGTACATATGTTACTAGTCTTAAAACTACGGAACCCTTTGAGCGCGAGTTTGACTCGCACTTGGCCGGTTTTTTTGAGTCTGAGTCAGGTTAAAAGCTTTTAAGCTAAGAATGAATTATGATGTTCAGTGATCATCTGTTTATTAAAAAATTTAACTTATCTCAATCAACTGCACATAATCTTGCTACCAGGCTAAACAATAAAATACAGTCCACTACTTAAAATAGCGTTTTCTTTGTGTCCGTCGTGATTTTCGCTATTTTCACTTGTTCAACACTTGTCGAAGGGGAAATTAATTCTTTTGACATGTGCAACGGATTGAGTTCTGTTACAGAATTAATTTGTACTTGTCGGACAAGTATAGTTCGACAAGTGAATTTAGACTTGTCAACTTGTCGCGTTGTGTTACAGGCCCCTGCACATTCATAACAAATGTGCAAAACGCGCTGCGAAGAATCGTCAAAATAAGACGTGCAGATGCAGCAAATATAGGAGATATAGCATCGATTGCTTACCAGCACCGCGAAGTAATACCTATCGGCAGTCCCGCGGGGAGAGTGGTCAAAGTGTGAAGGGTTAGTGGGTGGGTTAGTACGCAGGCGTATTCCTATAATCGAGCAATCATCTCCAACCAATTTTCTTCTGACCGCGGCATTTGGCCTATTATTGTCTGTGGGCGTGATGATGATGACTGATGATATCTTTCCTCTGCCCATATCCTTTTACCTATTCGCTCTCTCGCGAAAAGATCTCCGTATTTATCTCATTCTTTCGTTAAATGATATGACCAAAAGTTTCACTTCCACCGCGTGTGACTGACACACACACAATATTTTTTATTTTTTTTATTATTATGTTACGTTGCTTTAGATGAACGCTCAGCATATACCTACATACATACATATCTATGTACATTTAATTGAAACAATTAATATGATAAGCCGAAGTGGAAATTGAAGAGAAATTTGAATTTTTCAGTGAACCATTCTTTGAAAATGCGTTGAGTCTAGGTCATAGCACCTCATAAAGACAAATTTCCCTGAGAAATCGTAGCAGGAGATTCGGTGCTATGAGTGATGGATTCTCTGCTGTATGTTGGCATTTGCCCAAACACTTAAACCTTTTCTGGGTAAGTGTCCCACCTTCGCTAGATTCATTGCCAAATCTGCATTAACCCAGAAACCTAGCTTCGTGAGATGTCCCTTGAGTGTACAGTGGGCCGTAAGAGGAGGCGGAGTTTGTTTTTGTCAAAGCTAATGCAGGCTTTGAATCTATTTAAGTTGTAAGTACCCAATAGTTTCGTCGCCTGTCTTAGGTCTTAGAGGAGTTCAGGAACCACGAAGGGTGAAGCCAGCTCCTCTCCTTGCAAGTTTGTCCGCCTCTTCCGTACCAGGTTTCCTGGTACCCAGTAGATGGTGGCATTCACCCCAATTCTGAAAGTCGTACTTGCGAGTCGCATACGACCGTACTCGTACATTACACAATACAAGTATGGTCGTATGCGACTCACAAATAGGACATTATTCCTATCTGACGTCTTATATAGCAATTATCAAGATTGAGTTGGGCACATCTGTCAATAACGTACACCCAGAGTTAAGTACTGCGTAATATTGCCCTAAGGTAAACATTTTTGTATAGATGTTATTAGACAAGCATAACTCTCCTTAGAACTGAGACAATTTATGTATGGCATAGGTAATGCAAAATAGGCTAAATTGCCTTAGACTGCTTAGGTATTTTAACCAAGAAATACAATTTTTTTAAACCTAGGAGTACAATAACATTGCCTCAGGCCCAATGTAATTTACCTAAAGTCTAAGGTGATATTCCCTCCAATTGTCTCAAACAGAGTAAAATTGCCTTAGGCCTAGGGTAATTTCGCTTCCAACCTAAGGTGATTTTCCACCCAAAACCGTTTTCATTTTGTGCAATGCAAACTGTAAAATTTGCCTTAGGCCTTATGTAATTTGCCTTTAATCTAAGGTGATATTCCCTCCAATTGTCTTAAACTGTATAAAATTGCCTTAGGACAACTTTGCCTTAAGTCTAAGGTGCTATTCCCTCAAATTGTTCCACACTCTTTAAAATTGCCTTGGGCCTAAGGCAATTTTGCCAAAACATTGGGTAACTTTCCTGAGTGTATAGTTGAATTCGCGTCGAAATTAGTCAGTTTGTGTTGAATATCCGTGAAGTGAAATAACTCAGTGTTGTGTTTTAACCCTCTGTTGACCGACGGTACTTATATGTACCAGCATGTTTAACTTCAAATGAAATCCCTATAGGAACATATTTAGACACTTAGACCAAACAAGACTTTTAAGTATCGTATAACCTCAATGAAATTTGTATTTTATATATGTATGTTTACCTTATTTTAGCCACAGATATAACGGTTTTTCAGACAGCATATTAGACTTTGAAGAAATTAATTTAAGTCGATTTCGGTACCAACAAACTACATAATATTGGTATTTTTACACAGTTTCGATCCTTTATTTTATTAAATGCTTATGTATTCGAAAGCAAAAAATATATAAAATAAAAAAAAAAAAAAAAACGTATTTTGGCTTGTGTGTGTGTGCCCATGGGTTCGAATAGTTTGGTACCGCGCCCAAGCACTCCTGCACCCGGTCCTTCCTCAGTTCTTGCGCCCACCGTGCACCACTTAATGGTATGAGGACTAGGTTTCTAGATTCGTTGCTCAAGTCTTTCTTGTTGCTGAGTTTGATGTGAAATTTGTTCTTCCAGTTAAATTCCGTAATCCCATCGTCTCTACGAAAGGCTAGGAGGGAGAACTTATTATTATTGGCCATTGCCCATGGATACAGGCAGCGATATTCAGCCTTATTGTGAGTTTCCCCTGGAAAATATTTCACCCGAAACATTTGTGTTCCCCCGGAATTTCAAAAGCTATTGTGAGTTTCGCCCGACTAAAATTTTACTTCGTTTTGTTCAGATTAAAAAAATATCAACTTCTACTATTCCTGCATTCAAATAAACAGACAAATTACATTTTCCGCCTTGTTGTTCTCTTTTTCGCCTATTAAAAATAAGTGAAAATTTCATTGAGGTGTACTTCGCCCGAATGAAGTTTCAGGCGAAACCCACAATAGGGGGAAAGTGAAATTTGATTTTTTTCGGGCGGAATGCTGTTCGGGCGAAACTTACAATAAGGCTGATTAATTTTCATACAGGTAAAAGCAAGTAAAGTTGCAACTTGCAAATATACGATACAATCGTTGTAGAACCGCGCGCTGTGCCGATATCGGTATATAACTGTACACTTGATCTACAATTTGCGTGCGATTTCCATACAACGGCACATGCAATCGCAGGTTTTCTATTCAAGAGTTCGACTGTGAGATATCGGTATAATCATCGTTAGTTTGCTAACAATCGTCGCACAGGACCCCAAGTTGGTCACAACCGTTGTACAACGATTGTATCGTGTATTTGCAGCTTATGACTTTACTTCGATTCGAATGCACCTCACACTATACAACTTCCACCGCCGAAGCTCGTCTTCGAGATAAAGCTTGTGTCCTTCCGTAAGTTGTGCCAATACCCATTTAAGCCGCCTGTCTGGTCCATCAAGATTAAACTTCTTTTACGTTTATAATTTTCTAAGATTCATGTAAATGGAAAAGAATACCAGAAAGCAATCTTTTGGTTGCCTCTATTTTTTTCACTTTCACTGAAATCATATTTATCAAAATATGTAGTTTTCAAATATGTAGTTACCTATTTACAACACACCCTCGTGTAGTAATGCTCATACGTCATACTATTCTATTTACATCTTACTTTTGTACATGCTCAAGTTTTTAACTCATATAAAAAATACACTCATTCTAGCTGAGTAGAAATGGGGGATGGATGGCAGTGTACTCTAGCGTGAAAGTGTCGCATTACACATTTGTTGTGCTCGCAAAGGTTCTCTCTAACCATAGCCATAAGTATAAGTACTAATAAGACAACTGTTACAGTGCTGCTTTCAGTAAAATGTAAAAACAAGAACAATTACTAGCGCTCCGCGTGACGAAATAAACACGAACAGTGGCATCGTTACATATATTTCTTTTACAACAAAAAAAAAAGGAATTCAGTAGTCGGCAAGGCAAACTCCAAATGTGTTAAAAATTAAAAAAAAAAAAAAAGGAACTGCCGAAACCCGGGATCGAACCGGGGACCTTTAGATCTTCAGTCTAACGCTCTCCCAACTGAGCTATTTCGGCACATATAGATTTGGTGTCAAAGTTATTATTTAAACAAAATCAGACAGAGGCGAGCAACTAATTAAAAAAATTAAAGAACCATATAGATCTAGTTTTCACTTAAAGAACATTTTATAATCCATAAAAGAATACAAATTTGTAAGCAAATCATAAATGATTAGTTTTATTCAGAAATAATATGTGTATTCACATTTTAGAAATTTATGTTTTTACCGTATTCTGTGTTCCACCTTTAGTGAATTCAACCACCAAAAGTGGAATTAGGTGTTCTGTTTTCGGAACGAAATTATGAATTGTGGATTGTATGTATGTAAACCCGTGGACAAAAAAAACCCTCGCACCATTACTTTTCTTCAATTTTCATGAAAAAAACAATGTTGTTCTTATACTATAAAATTAATTTTTATATTTTACTTTAATATGGATAAACTTGTTAGTTTAGAGAGTAACAAACATATATGTATATTAGTCGAAATTTGACCACACAATTCAAATATATTTGCATTTGTATGATAAAAGGGAATTTTACGTTTTATTTAAGCAAACTGTTTTATCAAAATTTTCATTACGTACAAGTGCAACTATTAAAAAAAACCTAAAAATACCTTGAAATAATAAAATAACATAAAAAAAGAATTCATTTAATGTGCAAATGTGTAAATTATTTGGATATTCCAGTTTTTTTCTTAATGACGTCATAAATCCTGATTGCATCGAATCAAACAATTTTTTTATATAGGAAATTGTTAAATCTTTATACCAGATGTCTTTCATTATACTTTCCAGTTGAGTAACAGATGTTGGCCTTGTCTCTCTAATTGTTTTGCCCATGTAATGCCAATAGTTTTCTCTAGGATTAAGATTCCGGCTACTACCAGGCCATGGAAGAAAACAAATCCCCAAAGAATCCTTGTTGCTTAGTACCCAAAATTAGAGTAAAATAACAAAAGTTTATAAAAATGTTCACCCCTATCATTAAATCCGCCGGGGGGAATGATTCACGAAAATTCGAAAATCGGTATCATTGAATCCGTTCGAAGGGAATCGTCCACTTGTCGGTAATGTGAACAACTTTTCACTTGATTATTGAAAACGAACGGATCGAATCTCTCCATACAAAGTTTGACGTTTCAGATCCGCGAGAAAGTCGTTGCGGATCTGGTGCTTTTGCTGTGGGGTTGGCTAGCATTTTTTTTTTACTGCCAAGAACTTTGAACGTTGAAAGTGCAGAAACAAACAAATGGAATCAGAAACAGTGCGGCATAACATCCACCATCAGATCGATCTTATTTTCGGCCAAAACTAAGACAGAATGCAATGCAAATGGGACAGAATTCCGATCTTTTCGGGTGTTGTCACAAATCGGGAAGGATAAGTGTGTATAAATGTTCAAATCTGGACTCGACGCGTATCGTCAAAAGTCGCCAAAGTTACATATGTATGTATGTAAAGAGAATCAAGTTGTCGCATAACTCCGCTTTTCGAGATCAGCCCAAGAGCAGTTTGAAGATGGAGGATCTAGAACAGACGACAGAAGTTCAAAAAAATGGTATTGGCACAGAGTTGACCTGGTCACTGCCAAAAACTTTGAATGTTGAAAGTGCAGAAACAAACAAATGATGAACTAACATCTGGCACACGTAGAATATACAGATCATTACACAAAACATGCGACCAAAACAAGGAAATTTTAATGTAAATACTAAAAAAAAGCTTGAACTTTATAAATAAAATAAATGAAACACGACATTGGAATGCGAAACATTTGCAAAACAAAAGCTTAAAGTAAAACCAAAAAAGTATTTATTTATTATTTTTTATTCCTTAGATTTTTATTTTCACACCACAATCACAATTTCAAGTGTCAAATCAGAAAACAGCTGATTTCGAAAACATTAAAAGGGATGTAGATAAAGTAGTGTATCCGCCGGATTTAATGATCACGACGATAGGTGAATGTGAACCGAATGAGTGAAGGGAAGCTCAGATCCGTCGGATTTAATGATAGGGGTGGATCATACGTTAGTTTAGGATCATACGCAGCAGAAAAGCTTAGCGATTTTGCTCTATGTGTAAGACCTAAATCGTCCTGAAAAATCACACTACCAACACTGCGGTAAAGTTGCTATAAAGTAGAGACAACATCGTTCTCTACAATTTTTTGTTATTCTGGGCATTTAGTGAGCCTCTAAGGATTACAATTTATCCAACACCAAATCTGGTTACCCATACCATAATATATATATATATGCTTAACGGTGGGTAAAATTCAATAATCACCGCGTTCCCGCCTGTGCCTGAGTTCAATTTGTATAAGTTTTTGCCCATTCAAGTCTTAGTTTTTTCATTCGCGGTGTTAACAGTGTTTTTTTCTGCAGGACGAGTTACATTAACTCCCATTCCATTAAGCAACCTCGATACTATCCGATGATTTATTGTTTCCCATTTTACTTCTGGAATGACCAGTTAATATTCCCAGCATGTGCAAACTGGTTTTTTTTAACAAATTCGCTAGATCAGACGCTGATCTCCAGGAGATGTCTTTCTGGGCTCTCTAGATGAATTTTTTTTCAAAATGTTTCGCACACTCCATTCATTAGAGCCTAGTCGACTAGCAAATTCACGATTTCCTTACGCAAAACAACAAGAGTCAAGAGAGTTCTC
Source organism: Brachyopa scutellaris (assembly GCA_949775065.1). Lineage (NCBI taxonomy): Eukaryota > Metazoa > Arthropoda > Insecta > Diptera > Syrphidae > Brachyopa > Brachyopa scutellaris. The sequence goes on along the minus strand of OX459112.1, from coordinate 144,225,292 downwards.
TTCAAGAGTCAACACCATTTCAAATCTTTGAAAAAACGAATCCATTGCGACTTATTACCAAATAAAAAAAAAATTATTCTTTCTAGGGGTGCTACCAGCTCGGGTGAACCTGGGCCTGCTTCTCGCAACCATTTGTATGTTCGTGTTATATTTTTGCACGAATGGAAGGGACCTACAGTTTTTTTTGCCGACTGCGAACGGCGAGCTGAGAAGCTCATTGACAAATAATACTCCTTGATTGCTTGTCAGACATTCAAAACAGGTGGCACCGTGAAAAAAGCTTTTAGGTGTTTGCTGGGATTGAACCCGAACAGCAACGCACTTACCACAAAACCACGGTGCTCTCTTAAAATAATAATTGATTTGTTTATTAGGGGAAAACACAAAAATCAAAGGCAAAAGAGTATTCTCTTGAATTACATGGAATAAAATTAAGACTTTGCAAACAGTGGCGCAAATTTATAGTCAACCCCATTTTATCTGTTTAACTCCATACTAGTTATGCGCAACTTTAAACTTAAAAGCATACTTTAATATTTGTTCAATAATAGACACTTTTTAGTATGCTGCTAAATGATTTCTATTTCGCAACGTTCCTATGAGAAATTTTATTCGAACACACATAAAAGTGACAGTTTCGATAAAAAAAGAACGTAGTAGTCTAGCTCCATATTAAATATTTAATACGAGGTTCGGGTGATTTTAACTTTAATACGAGGCGCTAACGATAACGGCTTTATGACGACTATAATTATGAAAACGCTTAGTTTCGTGCTAAAATAATTTTAAAGTGTACTTTAACCGACTATAAATTTGCGCCAGTTTTATTAAAGGGGAGAATGCATATACTAAAGATTTGTGGAGCGAATAAGTGCAACGGTTTCAGAGTGAAGGTCTTCCAACTGTCTTCCACTGGATGGGAAAAGATAAGAAATTATACTTAACATATTTTTTAACAAAGCAAAACTTTTGAAATTTTTTTGAAGCAGTGAAGGTGAATGTTTGTACCATCCAAGCAATCCATAATCCAAAAAAGAACACTTTTTCTTCTTTCATCTGCCTACTTTGCAGTTTAGTCCACTTCGAACTTCTGATCACAACCAACCAACCTTATTGTGAGTTTCACGCAAAAAATATTTTACCCGAAACATTTTTGTTCGCCCGAAATTTTGAAAGCTATTGTGAGTTTTCCCCGAATATAGTCTTAATTCGTTTTGTTGAGATTTACAAACTATCAAATTCTACTAGAATAAGGCTGAACTTGTTTTGCAAAATGTTTAAGAGAACTTTGCTGACTGTAGATCTACCAAAGCCAAGATCAAAATCATTTCCCAAAGGTCAACATCCCTCAGCATCCCGGTTTTCACCAATCATATAAAACAAAATATAATCCAGTTTTAATAAAATAATGGCGCAAGTTCATAGTCAGATAAAGTCAACATTAAAAGAATTTAAACTTATAGCCGACTCGAAATTTAAATTGAGTCAAATGTCACTACTTATATTTTGACGTTTAGGTTTGTTCGTTCAAATCACTTAAAGTCGATACTAAATAATGCACAGGCAAAAATGTGTTTATGAATAACGAAAAGTTATAACCGGATTTTTTGTTTAGTACCGCCTGTGACTAAAGTCGGGTCTAGGCATTATTCATGAGCTGACTATGAATTTGCGCCAATGTTTTTTTAAATTTTTAATTCACTTTCGCAAAACAAGAACCATGTGCCCAATTTCGCAACCATGAGTTTCTCGCCTGTGTACACATTTTCAAAACTCACATTCACGACCTGGGTACACCAATTTAAATTCACGCGATTCCGCAACACGCTGTGAGTTTGACTGCGGCGAGTAAGTAAATTCGTTTGTGAGAGACTGAGGTGAATTTAGTTTGACATTTGTTTTATAGATTTTCATTGAGAATTTTGCGAAAAAAAAATAACAAAATACAGTATGTGGGTACTTTTCGTTCGCACAGCTGAAAACAGAGTTAATAAAATTCTTCACCTGTGTACACGAAATTTGTCAAAAGAACTAGCTCTCACGCTTGCGGAATCGAAACAAGGAAGTGTACACATTTTTTCGTGTACACAGCAAAACTCACGCTTGCGGAAATTATTTTACAACTGATTTTGAAATTTCAAGCAAATGAATTCGAAGTGGATTCCAAATATTCGAATTCACTTGAAATGCAGCACAGGGCGGATAATCTAGAAAACAATTATTAGGTCTGTTCCCGTACTTTCTGCACTAAAATTTATGGATTCTCACATTTCAAGGAGTGGGGGTAAACACCTGTCAGAGAGAGCAAAAAGTGTGCAAAAGTACAGGAACGGATTTAACACAAAAAAATTAAAAATGTATGACATTTGACAGAATTGACAGTTGGCTTAATGTTTTTCAAAGCAGCCCAAAGAAATTCCTTGCGGTAAATTCGGTAGCATGCGAATTTAGCGCTCTCTTCTGTCGAAAACGGGAACAGGATTTGACTGATTTCGGCTGTTTTCGGCTGTTTTGGACAGTACGGGAAGAGACCTATTATTCAGTGCGTGTCTGTAATCTTTGTTTACCATTTCTTGGCTAACGCAATTTTTTGTACAAACCTTTTCCGGAGACAACTATTTTTTGTCATAAAGTCCTTTTGCAGTTTTAATACGGAGCACTACTAAGTTACGAAGTAAACGAAAAGTTTCATACAGTCGACACATTAACAGATGTAAGACCCATACTCTTAAAATTTTCAATCAGGTGTATGAAAGAAAGACAGCATTCTTGCGAAGATCAACTATCACCCGATTGACGGTTGATAGAATTTATCAATTCAAACAAAACTCGGTATTGTGAAAGTGAATTGATAAAATATTGTTATATTGTGAATGCCTTCCAAATATTTCTTTTATTGTGAATGGAAATGAGGAACGTACAAAGAAAATCATTAATCAGAAAATAAATAATTAAAAACAAAATACAAAATGACTTCAACTGAACTATTTTTGATGCTCTACGGCAATTATTTCCCACTTTGTATTTGCTACAGAATTGGAACAAAATCCCCTAGCGAGTTCCACGTTTTCTTCCATCAACTGGACCAATCTGCATAACAGTTTTTTGTTACTTACTACTTTTTGAGGCCTTTGGAAATAAAAAAAAATTAGAATTTTAATTTCATTTAATTCGAAACTCACATTTTTTTAGTTATTATTTTAGCTAGCAGGAACTCATCGACTACAAATTTACGATTGAAAGAAAAATTGACAGCTGACAAGAAAATCGATGAAAATTGTTGTTCATAATACCAATTTTTTTTCACTTACAATAGATTTAAAAATAAAATTCAGAATATATCAACAATAAAGACAGTTGAGTCACAATACCATTTAATAAAATTGATTGATAAATTTCAATTATTAATTGATAGTTGATCTTCGCAATAAGGGTGAGAGTAGATATTCAGTTCAGTATCTCCACAAATAAAAATTTAATCCACGTTGCAAGAAGATACATAACTGCTAGAATCTGATCGGTTGGTCATCACAGGACGATTTTTCCTATAAATAAGAAGTCCTAGCATTCTACGAAACTCTTAAACCAGAACATCAAGCCGAATAGACAGATGACAGAGTATTTATCAAAGATATGCGGTTTAGTAGTGAACTTAGGTCTCTGTAACAAGTATGGTAGCTTTCCAATGATGGCTGTATAAAGAAATGTTCCGAATTCCATTAGAGATTAGGCAATTCAATGCCACTAATAGAATAGTACAATCAATTTAAACTCCGATCGTATCGCAAAAAGATATTAACATGTCTTCGATTAACTAATTAGAAATCGTTTTCATTCAGAACGGGCGCCACCCACATTTCGAAAGCAATAAATGCGGCATAATCCAAACGAACAATCTGCAAAAGAAAATCTAACTCCAATTGTAAAGCTAAAAACGTTCCCCAATCATGAGGTCATCACGCCATTCAAACCCAAATCCGAAACGTGCTCGCCGTATGTTCTTTTAGCTGTTGTATGTAATTATAACTTTATTACCACAATTTTGCGCTCAATTTGGCAACTGCCCAATTAGCCATTCAATCACAAGTACGCGCAAATTAATCACCCCAATCCCTTTTCGGGGGTCATCAAACGCAGTCCCGCTATACCGTCCAACACAGATGATGAAAACAATAAAAATTTAAATTAAATATAAAATTCAGTGTTTATTTAGAAACATGCTGGAGCAGGACCACTCCGAGTATCAGTGCATTCAGGAATATGAACAGACTAGTTCGGCTGGCGTTTGAGTAGATTGCTGTGGTACCACGACTGGTAGTGCTCGCACTGTAGGTGTGTGAACTTTGGGTGATCTCGTTGAGGAAGTCTGCTTCGATTTCTTCGTCATACTGCAGATCGGATTCGGTCGAATAGTTTGGTAGTTCAACTGTTGAAAGGGAAAATGTAAAAAAAATATGTTAAAATATCCCATTTTTTAAGCGAATACCTTCACCACCGGTAGCAAATCTCACAATCTTGCTGTTGTCACTCCAGCCGAATCGGTTTCTAGCTAAGACCGCAACCTCGTACAGACTAGCTGGTTGGAGTCCACGAAGATTGTATGTGGTGGTGTGGATTGGACCTGTGATAAGAAAACAAGGGAAATTATTAGTGTGGACATTTCATAAAAGACGTTAGAATTTGAATTTGAGTGCATTGCCCTACGATATTCGGAATCTCTAAATCAAAGGACCACGTATAAGTCAAATAAATATAGAAAAGTCAGTTGTTTTTGCTAAATTCGAACCCCATTGGTGTGTTTAAACTAAACCAGAAAAATATGGAATGAAAATTTGGTGGGCCTGTGACTCAGATATATTTCATCCTCTGAATGGTATTCCATACTTAATTTTATAATAATTTTTGATAAATTATAATTTTAAATAAAATGTTTAATAAATAATTATTAATCAATTTATAATGATTTGCACAAAAATCTTTTCAATGTAAATAAAATACTTTTCTAAATAAGCTTTAAATTGATTCTAGATACACTTTCCAGTACATCTACTATGTTACGACTTATCTTATTTTAATAACAAGAGCGACGGGCGATGGTAAAGAAGAAAGAACTGTTGCCAAAGGCCTTGCTGTACAAGTAGTAATCAAAATTTATGGTTCTCACAGTAACGTATAATACTTGACTAACTTAAGCTTACATTATGCTAACAAGTGGTTTGACCATAATCCGGGGGCAGTAAGAAATAATAAAAGATTTGTTCCCAAAGAATTTCTTCCACATCGAAATAAAAAAGAACATTCATAGATTTTTGGGTTCATAACAATAACATAATGCGTGTTTTTTTTTTGTAACCTGTATAGGCTAAACATGTTTCAGCAGCATGTTCACCCATGTAAAATACAAATACTCGATAATTATCGAGTCTTATTTTTGCTCTGAAAGCTTTTTCGAAGTCTATATAGGTTACAAAAAAAAAAAACACGCCTATTGTCTTATTGTAGCTAAATATTATTTAGTAGATTTTCTTTATCAGCTGATGAATACATGTATTGTATATACGAGTGGCGTCTCGTCAGGGTGTACAAGGTGTGCAGGGCACACCCACATCATACGTATCAAAAACATACTCAACCCATAAAAATATTTTTTTAATGTTTTCTCCGCAACACCTCCGACAAAATATGCACAGGGACATACATACATGGTTGCTTGGTTTGTGAGGGTGAGGATTACTGCTCTTCACGTAGGCCACAAGTCGGGCCCGTTGTGCTCCCCACTGGAACTGAGCTGAGAAAAAAGGGTTGGGTTGTGTGTTAGTGAAAGGGGTAGTGTAGTGGAATGGAAAGGTTGGAAGTTGTACATACGTACATACATATGTAAATAGTATTTACATCATAACTTTGGTATATGATTGATTCTATTCGTTGAATGAGATCAAACCCAAAAACAACCCTTGCTACACAATAAGTTCATCGAAAAATTTCGCACTTGATTTCCTTGTCCCGATCTTCAATCGTGGGCACCGTAGCGCAAGTGCAAGTGCAAGTACGTCGGACTACTGAGCCAGCGGTCTTGGGTTTGAATCCCGCCGCAAACACCTAAAAGTTTTTCACAGTGCTCACCTCTTTCGAATGTCTGACAAGCATCAAAGAGTATCACTTGTTACGATTGAGCTTCTCAACTCGCCGTTCGGAGTCGGCAAAAAACTGTAGGTCCCTTCCATTCGTGCAAAAATATAACACGCACACACAAATGGTTGCGAGAAGCAGGCCCAGGTTCACCTCGAGCTGTAGCGCCAACTAAGTAAGTGAGTAAGATCTTCAATCGCACGACATAAACATTGAAAAATTTTAACGCAAGCTCGTGCGAAGCTTAACTATGCACTTCATGTGTTTGGCGTGTTTTTTTTTTCAAATCTATATAGACTTCGAAAAAGCTTTCAGTGTAAAAAAAAGGTTCGATAATTATCCAGGCTAAGGTTTTGTTGTAAAGGGTAATTTTTTAGCTGGTTTGGTTTTGGCAACACTGGTTTTGACAGCTGACGTGTGTTTAGTACCTTGTGTCACTGTCAAACAGCTTCAGTTTGGTTTGCAATTTAACCATGGATCGTCTTACAAATGAACAACGCTTGCAAATTATTGAATTTTACTATCAAAATTCGTGCTCGGTTCGAAATGTTCATCGCGCGCTGCTTCCATTTTATGATCGGCATTCTCGACCTTCTGAGCAGTCTATTCGGAAGATTGTGACCAAATTTCGCACCAAATTTACTTTGTTGGACATTAAACCACCAACACGTTTACGTACTGTGCGTAGTGAAGAAAATATTGCGGCCGTATCAGCTAGTGTGACAGAAGACCGCGAAATGTCGATTCGGCGCCGTTCCCAGCAGTTAGGCCTTTGGTACAGCACTTTTTTTTGCCCGAAATGGAAGTTCTTGACTTGCATGATATGTGGTTTCAACAAGACGGTGCCACATGCCACACAGCACGCGAAACAATGGCGCAATTGCGAGGCGAGTTTGGTGAACAGTTAATTTCACGTTTCGGGCCGGTCAATTGGCCGCCTAGATCGTGCGATTTGACACCATTAGATTATTTTTTGTGGGGGTATGTCAAGGCTAATGTCTATAGGGACAAGCCCGCTTCGATTGACGCACTGGAAGCCAACATCCATGCATTCATTCGTGAGATACCGGCCGATATGTGTGAAAGAGTATGCCAAAATTGGACTCAGCGGATGGGCTACCTGAGACGCAGCCGCGGTCAACATTTGCATGAAATTATCTTTAAACATTAAATTGCAAGGTTCAAACTATCGATTCAAATAAATATTTCATTCATTTTTTCGAATTTTTTGTGTTTTTTTTTAAAAAAAGTTCTCAACCTCTTAAAAAATCACCCTTTATTAGGCGCGTTTTTTTTCAAATCTAGGCGCGTTTTTTTCAAACCTATATAGATTTCGAAAAAGCTTTCCATACAAAAATAAGACTGGATAATTATCCAGGCTAAGGTTTTGTTGTATTTTACATTGAAAACATGTTGCGGAAACATGTTTAGCCTATATAGATTTGAAAAAAAAACACGCCTGTTGTATTCGTCTAATACACAAAAAGTTCATAGGCGTGTTTTGTTTGCAAGCCTATATAGGATTTAAAAAAAAGCTTTCAAATACAACAAAACCTTGGACTGGATAATTATCCAGGCTTTTACATGGAAAACATATTGCTGAAACACGTTAATTCTATATACAGGCTACAAATAAAGCACGGCTATTGTATGCATCGTTTTGTTCAGTTTTACATATAGAAACATATTTCTCTTGTTTGTGATTTGATGTACATCGATCGAATCTGAAAATAAAATTAATTTAATCATTTTCACGAATCGCACACCCAGCTAAATATTCCACGCGACGCCACTGGGAACTACATACCTGATAATTTTTTTTCACTATTGCACAATGTTTTCTTGTCGTGCGGAGATGATTTTACCGACACTTAAAAAGACGCGTTTGAACAGGCCTATCGTTATTGGCGGTTATTTTCAATTATGACAACTGTGCATCTACAGCTTTTTTTCTATCATCTATAGGTAAATATCCAGGGATGAAATAAGTGGTAATATTATTTAAATATTTGGTCACTGTTTGTCGCTAAGAAAGTTAAAAGATTTGATGATTTTTGGTCAATGTTTAGGGGCCCAGTCAATGTTAGGTCATTTTACGGTACCAAACAGACCTAATACGTCCCTATTTCGGCATTCACGAGGACGACACACCAACACCATCAACAATTCACCAAAACACGAAAGCCTATTTTAATTTTCAACATACATAAATGATCGACCTGACTTTAGAATTGTTTTGAGTGTATTTTGGTTGTGTTCGGAGGGCGCAAATGAGTTCGTACTGCTTTTGGTCACAGCTATAGTGGTTTTTATCGACAAATTGGAACATCTCGGATAGATTAGTGATATGAAGACTCCATCTCTTGTTTGTCCGGTAAGGTCAGCTGAAAATATAGCCGCTGCGCCGTAGCAGAGAGTGTGAGTGAAAACCCAAGTGTGTGCATTTCGAAACGATCACAAGAATTCGGCGTATCCGCAACCACTTTGCACCGTATTTTGCATACGAATCTTAACCTACAGGCTTTTAAGGTCCCGCTGACATAAGAATTGAGGCCAGCAGACCACATATAACGCCGTACTGTTGATTTAAAATGACACCTCTTGTTGGGTGACCCTATATGAAGGAACACTATTTACTATGGTTGCAGTTACATATTGAAATATTAAAGTTAACAATTAGCGACTAAACTTCCCAAATGTATTTCTTTCAAGATACCAGCTTTAAATTCTGCTGACTTTAAAAAAAATATCTACATACATAAGTAGGAATTTAAATGGGGGTATTAATGACTTAATAAGCTTTATATGAGTACGATTCGTCGATATCTTCAAGAAACGTTTGTAGACATTCGCTAAGCACATTTAATTCGTTGATAAGTATAGCAAACTACCCGCATATGCGTAAATGCAGACACTACTACTTGTAGTGTATTCTGAACCCCACCTAATGAAAGACAATAATCCGCTGCCACAACTAAAGTTCAACTTTTCAGCTCTGCTTTAATTGAATCCACCATAGCATGACATTCGAAACTCCTTAACTATGCCCCGTGGTTCTGTGCGTAAACAACTACTGCACCATTTTCCAAATTGATTTATGAAGTAAATATTTAAAATTTGGTATGACTTACCCTCGGACAGTTCAGCTGGGATTGTGAACTCCATCCATTCAATGGCAAGTACTCTATTTTGTGGTGTCACGTTTCCTAAAACCAAACAAGAAAAAAACAGAGATGAGTGAAACATAAACAAAGCGCTCCTTCTCTAACTCACCCGATGGAATCTGTCGGAATTTCAGCTTAAATTCCATGATTGGTGACTGACTCTCTGTCTGCCAGATTATATTGTGCGCTGTTGGACTCTGTACAAAGGGATTTATCTTGAAAACACATGGCATCGGCCGGCCTGTCAAATCGATCGCCACCCCCTTGAAACCGATCTTGTTCTCGGCCCGACACTCATACAGCCCCAGGTCGGAATCTTGGACCTCCTTGATTATCAAAATGTGTTTCGACTCGGTGTAGTAGTGTGACAGGGAACGATTCGACTCCAGTTCGTTGTCATGACGTACTCTTCTCGAATCGGTTGTCACTGGCACCCCATGATGGAACCAATGGACCGTGGCAGCTGGTGCTGCCTCCACAAGACACTCGAGATGGGCACGCATGTTGATTTTCGTGTGAACCACTGGATGGATGGCTAGAACTTCCGGGCTAACTGTAATGCAGAAGAATATAAAGAAGTTAAAGAAAAACTATCCGAATATATGTACTCACAGAGAACATTCAAGTGCACACCGGCACTGGCCGGTTCACCAACACCGTTCGTTGCCAGGCATTCGATAGAACCGGACATGTCACGAGATTTCACTTCGACCACGTGATTCTGGCGATTGCCAACGTGATAGTTCTCGATGGTGATGCTACCGTGTCGCCAGGTGATGGCAGGCAGCGGAACACCCCTTGCCTCGCATACCACCTCGAATATAGATCCAACGGGCAGTTCAAGGAATCCACTCGGCTCCGAGATCACCGACGGTGAATACTGAACCTCGATTGCATGAATTTGCACAGCCTGACCGGTGCTGGTCATTGTTTCGCAGTAGTATTCACCAGTGTCTTCCGCCTGCACGTTGGACACTTGCAAACTTCCGTTCGACCATAGGTGAATGCGTTCCGGTATCGGACTTTCTGGATGACGGGAGTCAACTAATAGCACATCGTCCCGATGCCATCGCACATAGCGGTAGGGAGCTGAAAGTACAAAAACAAATGAATTTGCGTGTCATGTGTAATGAGCGTAAAAAATTAAGTGGAATGGAAGAAGTGCAAATGGAGATCTGCATTCAGTGATATCCGCATCATTAAGAATGCTCTAGAGTGATTAGTGGAGATAGGAATGGGAGATATTTACAACGGTTTCCAGTTGCTATTTACAAGTTTTACATGATATCATAAGATTACATTTCAATGTTATGTGACTTCTGCTTTACTGGGGGCATGCTGGAGATTAATTTCCAGGCGCAACTGACCTTCACGCAACAAATGACGGCGCAGATGATTTCATCTCTCAATTGATGGATTCTGATCTGTGTTTTTGTGGATCTACTGTGCTTCCAGGAAAATGTTAGCACCACAACGAATGCATGTTTGTCAATTAAAGGGAAAATAACTCAAAAATCGGCGTTACGATCGATTTCTTCACCGAGTAATAGCGCTAGAACTGGTATATAGTTTATACTCAACTTGGTATCAAGTCATTTTGTGATCAAGTTGGTACTAACTACTAGGCCAACTTAATTCCTTCACCACCAGAGCTAAGTAGTACTCGATTTTGATATTTTCTCGGCTATCATTGTCGAACCGTGCGTTCGATTTTGATTTCTATTGATTTCTATTAAATGTTCTGTTTTTCTTTTTTTAGAATATTTAAGCAGTAACTTCTACGGAAAATGCCAAATAATTAAAAGAAAACATTAATCCGCAAAAAAGCTCCGCGATTTGATCTGATTACAGGAAATATTCTTAAAAATGGTAAAAAATTCCGGGTCCAACACCGAAAAGAGTTTTTCACGGTTGCCATCTCTTTCGAATGTCTGGCAAGCAATCAGAGAGTATCATTTGCCATAAGAAGCTTCTCAACTCGCCGTTCGGGGTCGGCAAAAAACAATAGGTCCCTTCCATTCGTCGAAAAATAACACGCACACACAAATAGTTACGAGAAGCTAGGGTTGGTAATGTATAGGACTGCTGACGCCGTATATTTATTTTTTTGTTTTCGTTCCTGAACTCAGTAACGAAAATATTTACGGGGATCAATCTAGAATGCCTGTCAGATTGGATACTCGCAAACGATCTGCTCAACGAATTTCAAGCCGGTTTTAGGAAAGATCAAACTGCAGCAATTAATTGTGTTGCAAAAATGTGTCATAAGAAAGGTTTGTAACGCTACTCGTCTTGCTCATTCCATGGAGCTATTTAGAATTACAAAAATTCTCCCAGTGAGACATTTGTTTTATAACAAAGTACTTAAGATATTCTTCATGAGAGGTGGGTACTTACAGAGTCCAATATCGGACGTATACATTTTACGTAGTAAATTCCAATCCATTGTTGCTATTCCCCCCTTTCGTACTACAAATTATAGAAATTCATATTCCATTGTCTCCTGCAAATTGTTTAACCGGCTCCCTGCAAACATTAGAAATATAACAACTCTGTTCACTTTTTTAAAAAAAATAAAACTATGGCTCTTATATTTCGACCATAATGAAATCGAAGTTTTGCTGCGTTTTACTGTTTAATTGTTTAATTAATTAATTACGCATTTTGTAGTTTTAACTGTCAATGAATGATGTAATTGCTTTTAATTTATCTTCTCTCACACCTTAATTTTTCTTTCTCTTGACTAGTTATTCTTGATTTTTGTTTGATTTATATTTTTCACTCTTTTTTCAAATTGTTCACCCCACAATGAATTGTTCCTATGAAGTGGTATTAACTCTATTTATATAAATATAAATGCCACTAACTATTCTCTTACTTACTATCTATTGTAAATTTTGATTAAAATAAAATTATATTATTTTGAATGTAGACATAGATTGTAAAATGAGAATAATGAATAAAAAAAAAAAAAAAAAAAGATTATTCTGCAGTGGACAACATATTCACGCTAACAAGCATCGCGCGATCTTACTTAGATAAGGACTGCTTTCGACTCCATCGCCAGAAATTCTCTTATTTATAAACTAAGTAACCTAGGAGTATCAACAAAAATGTTGGAGGTGATAAGCAGCCTCTACAAGGACAACAAAACGGCAGTGTGGAATGGGAGTAAAAGATCTAGCTAGTTCGAGTCAACAATAGGTGTGAATCAGGGTTGTGTCCTAAGCCCTCTACTTATTTCAATATTCCTCGATAACCTCAGAACTTTTTTACCTAGGTGTAAATTCAAGCTCCTGCTGTACGCATTGTGATATTTGAGGAAACCCTAACGCAGTGGGGTAGCGAGCGGCGGGCATAGGCTCCGGGCAGCACTCTGCTAGGGGCGGCAATTTGGAGCGGTTAGAAACAGATTTTTGATTTTCGTGGCCAGAGAGAAGAAATTACCACCAGTACCAATAGGGCCAACTTTTTAGGACTGGTGCACCTACTCGCAAATTACGATCCAGTGCTTCGAGAACACATTTTACGAATAAAAATGGGCGGGAGAACCATCACTATTATATTGTCACCACAAATTCAAAACGAGTTCATTAATATTTTAAGGGATAACATTCGTGAACAAATTTTCGGTCAAGTTAAAAAGGCCAAATATTATTCCATTATATTTGATAGCACCGCAGATGTAATCACACAAATATCAAACAAAGTGCATATTGCGTTATCTTAAAATTTAAAATCAGAAAGTAGTAGTAGTTGCATCTTTCATTGATTTTATCGAAATAAAGAACAAAACAGCAGACAAGAACAGGCATTTCTGACATGATTTTAAGTAAGATTAAAGCTGATGGTCTTGATATACTGGATTGCAGAGGTCAAGCACATGACAATGCTGCTGCCATGGCTGGAAAATATACAGAAGTGCAGCAAAGACTGAAAGACATAAACCCCAAAGCAGAATTTATGCCCTGCTCCAATCACTCGTTGAACTTGGTTGGTTTACATGCTGCTGCTGTTAAGGCCAAATTCGATGACTTTCTTTTGTACCTTAGAACGCATACATTCATTTTTTCCGTGTTCACACGCCGTTGGGAAGTTCTGCTTGGTACTTCGGGCAAAGCATTGAAGAGGCTGCAAGAAACAAGATGGAACGCAAGAGCTGATGCAGTCGAGAATACCTGGAACCATTATGAGGGCATTTTTAATACATGGCAAAAACTGACGGAGGCAGACGAAAGCTTAAACACATGGACGGATGCAGGAGCAATGCTAATAGCTTTAATTTCTGTGTTTTTTGGGCTTTTGCAAACCAGTACTGCATGAAGTTAATGATGCCCAAATATACTTGCACTCAACCTTCTTCAGTGTGTAGTCTTAGGAGCGAGCACTAACGGCCCGTTAAGTTAAGTCACAAGAAACAGACTTTTCACCGATATTGAAACATGTATTGAAATTAGGCACAAGTTTGGTAAGACTGTGATGCCTTTTGTAAACAGTGATGTCAGTAGAGAGGAGTTTTTAAATACAGTGACGTCTAACGAAGCCAGCCAAAGAAAACCCGGCGACGTTGCTGAGCCTGCAGTAGTATGGCTGGCACTTGATAGAAAACTGACGCGAACCGAACCAAAACCAAACGAATTTCATTGATACACTATACCAGTATAAGTGACCGGAGAAATTATAAGAACTCACATAATTATTACCAGACTCTAAATTGCCAAAATTTGCTGATTTTTGTTATGAAAAGATTTTGAATAAAAATTATTTATAACTAAATTACTAATAGAAAATAACCAAAATATATAACACTAACAAAAAATGCCACCCCAAAAGGCTTGCGCCTTGGGGCTATAGCCCATTTAGCCCTGAGGTTAGGGTGGCCCCCTGTATGTACCTGCATTATGTACCTAACTATATAACTTTTTTCTCTTTAACTTAAAACTAAATTAAATGCTTTCATCCTTTCATTTAAAAGAAATTGTTAAACAAATTTTAGTTATGAAATTATTTATATATTTATTAATGAATTTAGTTAATTAGTAAACAAAAATAATTTAATGTAATTAATTAAATTAAACAATTTCAAAAGCTAAAGAAAAAATAAATAAATAAAAAATAAAATAAATAACTGGAAAATAAATTACAAAAAATAATCGAATCCTGTTTTTCTGAAGAATTTTAATTTAGATAATTAGAGTTTAATGGGAATTACCGTTATTTATTTGATATCCTGAGGTAATTGATTTTTATCCACTAGGGGCTTACCTTTATTCCTAGAACGAAAATCGTTGCGAGAAAAATAATCGTAGCGTAAAACGTCAAAATTCTCGCACCTTCACTGCGAGAAACCATCCTTTCTCGCAACGATAAAATTAATGGCCCGGACCATTCTTTCTCGCAACGATTTATTTTTCGATGCGATTTTTTGACATTGTTGTCAATGAAAGAGGAAACAATTGTATTAATTTTGAGTAGCATAAAGGGAAACTACATATTTTCGAGCCTTTAAACGTCATTTCCTTTTTTAAATAATTTAAATTTGTTGATCAAAATACTCAGTTCAATATGAGTGATAATTACACAAAAAATAAAGTTCTCAAATGACGAAGAGAAATGTCAAAACTCGTACGTCAAAAATCTCGTTGCGAAATTTAAAATTCTAGGAATTTATGTAGGTATAACTGGTTGAATCCGTGGACAAAGGTTTTTTCTTTAGTGTGTGAAAAAATTACTAGGGGCGGCATAAATTGGGTCTGCCCCGGGCGGCCGCAACCCACGTTACGCCACTGCCGTAACGATGACGCAGGTAATGATTAATAAACTGCATCAGTACTGCAGATTGTGGAACTTAAAAGTTAATATCAGTAGATCCAAAATAATGATATTTAGAAATCTATTTGGGCGATAAGCACGAAATGAAAGATGGCAGTGGAATAATGTAGAACTTGAGAAGGTAACGGAGTACAGGTACCTTGGAGTCCTCATCACACCAAGTCTATCGTTTGCTCTGCAAGAAAAGCTGAAAGAAGCGAAAAAAGCAATAAATTCTGACTGGAAAAGCATTCTAGGAAAAAGAACACACTAAATACAAGCGTATTGGGACCCTAAACAACTTTAAGTATGCAATTAGGGACACATGCCAAAGGGTTATTCTCTCTATATCCGAGTTTGCATGGGGACCGCAGAGCCAGGTGAAGCAAAAGAAGTTACAAGAAGTTGGTTAGCTGTAAATCGAAAACTAGAAAATCGTTCACCAATCGCCCTGGGTTAAATGTCAACGCTGACAGCTAAACACGATAGGAGTACTATTACATGTCTAATCTGATCTAACATAATAACTTGAAAGCCTTAAGCTGGTAATAGCTTCAATAACAACCCTAATCTGTGTTTAGTTTCATCATAAAAAGCAGAAGTTGCCTACGTGTGCGGGTTACACCACAGGAAGTGAAAATAAATTGACCCTTCTCAAATTAGTCTCCACTTATTTAATCTCCACTTAAAAGGTACATTTTCTTTGACAGAATAATGCATGAAGTCGTTTTTCCCAAAGGTGATGTTTATCTGAGTGTTTATTTAAGTCTTCCATCCCACCCGCTGATATTAGATAATGATTGTCCAGTGGCTTAATTCAAAATCTATAAACCGAAGATAGTCAAGGTAAACACACTCCTGGAGCATGTCCCACTCCCTCCCTCGCATCAACAACACTCGGATTCAACACTGTCTTGAGTATGTGCATTCAAATTAATTTTCCACTCCCTCTTTAATGTGACCGACGACATCCGGTGTCTGGGTTAGTAAAAATTTAAGACAAATCCCAGTGAAACGTTTCGAATTAATTATTACTAGGCCACTGCTGCTGATCTTACCTTTTACGAATTAATCACGTTGTGACGGTTTAACTTCTTGGAGCCATTTGAACCGATGACAGAGATTCAAACGATTAGAAACAAAACAAAAAGCTAATTCGTTTCACAGCATGTAGGATGTGTCTATAAATTCAATTCATGGGTTTTTGACGTTTGACGTTTAGGATGCAGACCTGTCAGAGGCACCCGTATCTCGGGTCACGCATTAATGCGTACGCAACAATAAAAATAAATATCTTTTGTTTGAGTTATTTGTTTTAATTTCTCATCACTATCATGCGACGTGTCATTTATTTGATGTTTAGTCGTTTGTTGTGCTCACAAATACAGGTGGGAATTGGAAAATCAGCCATTATGTAAATCAAATGGATAGTAATAAACTAATAACCATGAATCCTTGGGAAACAATTTTTGTATCCCAGTGAAGTTGGTGTCCGATTAGGATGCAGTAGCGGTTTAGGGTAGGTCGCGTTTGGATGACCGCCCAGGGCGCAATGGGTTAAAGGGGCGAGTCTGAATTACAAAATATTTGTTTAATTTTAGTTATGGGAAACTCATACAAGACTCAAAGGTTTCACACCAAATGTCCATCATTTAACCAAAGAAAGTACGAGAAACGTATTTAAGTTCCGCAAATTTCTTGCGTCAGTTACTATGAAAACGATCCCCTGCAGCGATGACTACCTATACTAAATTTATATTCAGCGCTATATTGAATATAGACAGCTATACGTATTCACTTAATATCAGGCAGAAATGCGCAGTACATGCATTTAGTGTAAGTACATGCTCCTGGGGAACTAGTATAGGTAATGCTGAAATAAATTTTTTTTCGCCTCCAGGTGGAAACCTTCAAAAGACACTCGGTAGTTCATCGGTACCAAGCGAGTGGGATTCTTACCGCACCGAAAACAACTGGGTAATCAAAACCAATCTTTGAAAGATCGAGAAATTACTTTTCTTTCTTGAATTTAAATCGCATTTGGGGGAAGTTTAAAGTTATAATATTTACTTTCCCATAGTTTTTAGACCATTCCAGCTCGTGTGGCTTTGTTCTTTTCAATCTCCGAATATTGTCTCTTACATTTAAGACGGTCTCCATCTCGGAGTTAATGTGATTTTCAAGGCGCTGGTTATGTGAAAGAGCGTGCTTTCTACCCACTTCTGAAATCATGTCTATTTGTAGGTCACGATGCAAGTCGCTATTTCTTATGTACCAAGGGGCATTTATTATTCCACGAAGGACTTTGTTTTGGAATTTTTGTATGGTTTCTGTATTTGTTTTCTTTGTACAGCCCCATAATTGGATGCCATACGTCCATACAGGCTACAGTACTTGCTTATATCATTATTTTGTTTTGGATAGATATGTAGGTCTGAGTTTCTTCCCAGTAACCAGTACAATTTTCTGTATTTCAAGTTCAGTTCTTCTCTTTTCTTTTTGATGTGCTCTTTCCATTTTAACTTCGCGTCCAAAGTCATACCAAGGTATTTGGCCGTATTGGCGTAAGGTACAACTAGGTTATTAATGAATATTGGAACATGGTTAAACTTTTTATTTGTAAAGTTTATATGAGTTGTCTTTGACTCATTAAATTTGATACGCCATCGCTACGTCCAAAGTCTAACTTTGTTGACTGCATTTTGCAGGATTTCTGTGGTCTTAACAATGCATTTATCAGGCACCAGTATTGCAGTGCCGTCTGCAAAGGTAGCCATGAAAGCATTTTCATCTACCGGAATATACCTGGTGTATAACAAATACAAGGTAGGTCCTAAGAAACTTCCTTGTGGAACACCGGCTTCGATTTTCTTCAGTTCCGAATATTCTTGTTCGTATCGTACTCTAAAGAGTCGATCTGAAATATATGATTTCAGTATTTCGTAGTACTGTCTAGTTTGTACTCAAGTCCCTCATGCCAAACCTTGTCAAAGGCTTGAGCAACATCTAAAAATAAAACAGAATACACTTGTTTTTCTTCCAGTGCCTTTTCCGGAAATTAATAATGAATATTTTTATCCAAATTTCGGAGCAATAGTTAAAAATGGTGACGTAAGGCTTCAACTTCAACGGAAGCTCCACCGGCAACACAGGAATAAATTCGTTTTGCTATTCTCTTTGGATTTTGCCGTCATGCTTAAATGCATATACCCATGGAAATAATGCGCCATCACTCGTTACTATTTCAAATCGGGTTCTAAGATTTCACACTGGCCAATTTAGTGTGGAAGACGAATCTCGTGAAGGTCGGTCTAAATTATCGACCGACAATACAAATGTGGCTCTGGCGATTGACAAGGTTGATGAAGATCCCAGAACGATACAGGAAATTATATGTGATAAACTGGGATTGCATGCCATGGATCGATCACAAATATTGAATCAACTAAAATATCAGAATTTTCAATGAATATCGAAAACGTGAATGTGAACGTTTTGCCCAGTATTTCCTGGAAAAGTTCGAAAATGGAGAGTTACCGTCCTGTTCTGTATTCCACTTTTAGTGAATTCAACAGCCAAAAGTGGAATTAGGTGTTCTATATTCCGAACGAAATTATGAATTGTCGATTGAATGTTCGAAAGTGAATATTTTGGTTTTCTTCATTCCACTTAAAATGACAATTCTGTAAATTCGTGTTCTGTGAATTGAATTCATTTGAGTTTCTTGCTGTAAATTGAACTCACTTGCCGTTGTAAAGTGAGTTAATTAATTAATTTGATAGTCAATGTGAGGAAACAAATAAGACTTTCTATTAGCGTATTAAAATAATTGATTTGTTGAATAGGGGAAAACACAAAAATTAAAGTCAAGAGAGTATTCTCAAGAAAATCAAGATTTCGCAAAGGGTTTTGTTAAAGAGGATTAAGGATTTGTTGAGGAAGTTAGTACAACGGTTGAAGAGTGAAGGTCTTCCAACGACTGGATGGAAAACGATAAGATTTTGTAGTTAACAATTTTTACTATCAAAATAAAACATTACGTTTTTTAACCCTCCGTTTAGCGGTGACCCCAAAGGCGGTAAGTCATACTTTGTGGTCTGATAGACCACATTATCCATTTTGCAGTTGTGGCCCATAAAATCGCGGTATCGTCTATTCTATGTGTAAGATTAGGTGTAGAAACGATGTATAGTAAAGTTTTTAAATTATGTATGTTTGTGTTTATAGATTCTTACCTTTATTGGATAGAAAGGAAGAACAACAAACAAAGAGGGGTTTAGTTCCCTACTGGTAGAATGTACATTTTTATTTCATATTTATAACTAAATCGCTTGCGCAAGACCTTGTGATTCCTCCCGAGAGTTTATTTCTGCACCGATTTCAATGATTCTAACACTGATAGAAAGCCCATCAACTGAACTGTTCATCAGTATAATTGATGATATTTGAAAAAGTGGATATTAGTAAAGTTATTACGAAAAAATATTATTACCAATATTTCTCGCACTAGTACACTAGTTATTCTATAAATTAAATAAAGATATATATAGTGTATGTATACTGTGAACGATATTATTATTTAGGTCTGATATGATGCTTCTTCTGTAACATATTTATGGTACATTAATTTTGAGTGCAAGTCGCAAACCGGGTCCTTACATCTCAGGCAATGGAACCGGGCGGGGCAAACATAGGCCCGTCATCGTCCAATAGTTTCGGAGAAGATGGTGGCTGCGATGTCGATTAAGAATATGTTCGATGTCAAAGGAATTGTAGTTAGGGGTAGTATACAAATATTGATACTCACAGCAATGCCAAAAATGTTCATGGCATCTTCGATATGCTGAAAAAGCAATGTTTTGGGATTGGCTGCCTGTAACTCCATCTGAGGTTTTACCGAGTGATGCGCGAGTTCAATTATAAACTCACGACGCTTGTCACTTTTTTCTATGTAAATAATTCATCAAATATTATGTAAGAAGCTAGTGCAGAAACATCAAGAAGCGCGTTTGCACGAGTAAAATGATACCATCTGGTCCATTGTTTCCACTCCAGCCTTGTATTTATTGTAATCCAATATTTGATGGGCTTTACTAGCCTCTCAATCAACGTTGCACGTTAAGTGTTCGGTTGAAATAAGAATACCTGACTAACTGACTTTTTTTTTGGCAAGCAGGAACACAATGAGAATTTGTTGAAATGGCAACAAAAAATGCTGCTATTCCATGGGCCAGCAGTTCTGGTGGAACAATTTTTTTGTTCTTACGAACTGTTACAACGTAAGCAAGGTTCTTGGACATCAAGGCACTGGCTAAGTCGAGTGTGGAATAGAAGTTGTCAGCGTATATTGTCCGTCCTGTACCAAAAACGCTATAACAATATCCATTACCACTCGTTGGCCCTAATTCACCTCTCTATCTTCATGGGGAAGTTTACCTGTGTTAATTTGACCCTGCAATGGATAGTGTGTATTAGAGTTATAAGCCCACCACACTTTGACGCCGTATGAACACCCACTACCACTCTTAGTTTCAAGAAAAATCGTTTTTATTTTTGTGGTCTGACAGACCACTATACGCGAAACAACGTTAAAATTTTACTCCAACTGTATTTTTGTTCCACGAAATATTGACCAAAATATATCGCATTCGACTCGCTGCATCGAGTTTGACAATGTCATGGCAGCATTTGCCGAAATATTTACAGGAAAAAAAATTACGACACAATAAGTTTCAAAATGGTCTGACAGACCACAACGCTAAACGGAGGGTTAATGGGTCAAAAAGGTGGATGCTTGTACCATCCAAGCAATCTATAATCCCCGGAATCCCTTATTTTTCTAAAAACAACATCTATTTTTCTTTCGTCTGCGTACCTACATTCCAGTCCACTTCGACCACAACTTGTATTACAAAATGTTTTACATTTCGCCGAGAACTTGGCTGACTGTGGATCTACCAAGGTTAAAATCAAAATCCTTTCCCACTGTTTTCACCAATCATATAAAACAAAATAGAATTAATTTTCAATAATATCTCAAATAATTTTGAAATGATTTTACAGCTGATTTGACATTTCAAACAAATGGATTCCAAAAATTCGAATTCGCTCGGAATGCAGAACACTGGATTCCATTTTGAGTGAATTCCAAATGGGATTTCAATCCACTTTCACTCGAAATGCCTTAACAGGGCCGTAAGGCTGCTTTTATAGAATCGTAACAGGAGCAGGTGTTGAACATTTTTTTATAAGTACAAACAACAGTGATGTTAGTGACCACTTTCACCAGAATGAAATGAATGATACTACGCTCAATTAACAACAAACAAGTTAGCTACCGAAGCAGAAAACTATTTGGGAAAGAAAACCAATGCAGAAATAGTCCGCCGGATACTAAGAAAAAATGGATACAATGGAAGAATTGCACGTGCAAAGCCATACTTATCCAAAAAGAACATTGCTCTTCGAAAACAGTTCGCCAAAGGCTTTGATTACTGGAAACATGCTTTGTTTACAGACGAGAGTAAAATTCGAACTACTGTCTTTTTCTTTTCTTTTTTAAGACCAAGCACACACATACAGGGTTGCCAGAAACTCCAAAGCTTTAAGAGCCCAATTTTAGACATTTTGTCGCCCAAAATCGTTGCCCAATAAGTAGCCGTATCGTATGAAATAAAGTTTTTTTTCAAAGTTCCTTTATATCACATTCAGCATTAATAGAAATAATAATAGAAATAATAAAAATATATAATTTACCTCTTTTAAGAAACAGCTAAATATAAATTAATAAGTTATTCAATATAGTCAGGCTGTAATTATTTGAAAATATTGTATGTAGACAATCAGTGTTGGCAGCTACGCTTGAAGGCAACATGTTTAGTTTTTTTTAGCAAAAATAGAAGAAATAATTAATAATAATATTTAAATAATTAATTAATAATTAATAATAACTGGCAGTATCATCATCACTCTTGTAAATTGCTGGTGTACATTTTGCTACCATATGTGGTGTTGATTCGAATTCATTCACATATGTATGTTTCTAACGATGGAATCGATATTTATGCGTATAATTGCGCCAAGAGATGCCAAAGACAGTATATTTCTAGGTTTAGTTTTTACGGCATTTAAAACTAAAAATACCCTTTCGGCAACAGCATTACTTACTGGTAGAGATAGTAACTGCATAGCAAAATGGCCAGTATCTCTAAAAATCAACTTACCTGCAGCATTTCTCACTCTGATCAGTACGTATTGTGGTGCATCAACCATGCCACCACTGTAAACTGTAAAACACACATAACAGACTAAGCATAGAGTGACGAAAACGTGTGTAGTGCAATCGAGTGAATTAATCATGTCAATTGCACTGAACGTCACTCAATTGAAATAATATCCTTAGAAAAATAATGTAACCAATAAGAAACTAGTTACTGCCTGAGTTTTCATTAGTCCTCAAGTTGCGGCAATTATCTCGGGCCAATACCGAGGTGATCAAAAGATACTGTAAAGATGATCGGGAATTCACCACAGTATATCCCAAATTGCTTACAATGATACTTGTGTATAAATGTGTATGACGTCACAAAAATCAAATTTGTATGTCATTTTTAAAGAATTTTAATTATAAATAAAAAGTCGCCCAAGATCGTAAATGGAAAATATTCGTAGCCCAAATTGCATTGGGCTACTAGCTTTTGAATTTTCAGCGTAATTTTTGAAAAAAGATAGCCCAAAATACGATAAATCGCCCAATCTGGCAACCGTGCACACATATTGCTTCTTCGCTTTCCATATTTTAAGTGAAGCGAGCGTTTCGTTCACAACCGCACACAAACCGCTCGCAAACCGCAGCTGTCCGCGCGGTTGCAACCGTCGTGTCTGAACGGGAGCTTAGACTTCGAAATTTTAAACAATTTTGGTTAGTTGTTTTTGTTATTTCCTCACATTAATTTTATTCTTTTTTCGTGTTTTAGGGGTCATTTTGAGCTTATAAAAAAAAAACAAAAGAATAGGGAGGAAAGTGTATTGGAAAGCAGCCCCCGAGATACTTCCACTTATCCATATTTCCCTCTATAAAGTACAGATTTCCAACTCCTGCTACCGACATGCATCTCCAGATAATGACATATTCTCCGCCATGCTTTACTGTTGGTCTCATATTTTTTAATCTCAGTATTCTCAGTTCTTCGCCGGGTTTTCTCCACACATTGGGGGCATTCAGGATTTTAGATGACAGTTAGTCAACGGGCTCTGATTGGTCGAGAGCCCGAAAACTGACAGAACAGCTAGTCAACTTTTTTTAGGTCGGGGACTGGATTTTAGTCAAGAAAATCTTGACTAAACGTCAAAATGAGCTGACTGATTGTTTTTTTTATGCTGCGTGGCTATTGACCTATTGTTTGCTTGTTACATAAATAAGAATCCAAGTAAATTATGTGTAAATTATGTTATTTTTTTTTATTTTTCATGCAGTTCATAATACTGTTGGATCATGTACAACAATCGACAAACTCAGCAAATCGTTCACAGCAAATAATGCAAGCGAAAATAGAAAGTAAATGATGTTTTTGACTTTTGAACTGTCGACTAAATAGCTAGTCAAAAAGAGCATTCACGATTCCAGAATATCTAGATATTTAGTGACTAAAATCATGAATGCGCCCATTGACTCGTCCATCAGATATGCACGAAAAAGACAGTATTGGGTACACCCAATACTACGTGATCGCTTGTCCCATGGGCTATTTGTTACATTAGGTGTGTTTGGTAACTTTTATTAACACAAATGGCACATCTGTCAAATAGTAAATATTGAATATTTTCACGAAAAAATAATTTTCTTTTATTTTGTTAACAAGAAGTGATTGACATTTCACAAATTGTCAGATTGCTGTTTGAAGGATGTGCCTCGGTGACTCCATGAAAAAGATATAGCACGATTTCGCCAGAGGGGAAATTTCTTGGCACTGTCATTTGGCTCTCTCTTCTCTTGACTTTTGACAGTTGGATGTAAATTTTTATAAATTAACAGGTTACCAAACACACCTATTAGGTCTGTTTGGTAACATGCTAGTTTTCGAAAGTTCTACGTAAACTACATAGAATCTGACAGTTTCATGGCTCTTAATTTTTTTTTACTCTCATTTGGATCTCTCTTTGCGATGGATTATCTGCAAGACCAATTCCTCGGGATGGGCCGAGCCAACTCTGTCAGTCAGTCATCTGACAGTTTGTGAAATGTCATAATCTTCATTGTTAGTGGAAAACAAAAACAATTTGATAGGTTTGACCAAGTGTTGTTTGAAAAGCGTTTGTTTACTTTTGTCCAAGTTTTCTGTCTTTGAGAGGCCTCTCTCTTTGAGAGGATTCCACTTTTTGACAGATCTCAATTCCGTGTGCCAAAAAAGATACCAAACACACCTATTATACCCAAAATTAAGAGAATTTGAACCCAAATTCTTTAATTATTTGAAAATGTCGATATTTTCATTTGATATATTATGTCGTTTTCGATTGGGCTTTTCAGATTTTGCTCTCAGATTTCAGATTTTTCGTGCTGGTTGGAAAACAAACGAGATTGACCTGTTTTTCTGCAATTGTATTAGTGTGACATATCACATCTTGTTCGTAAAAGGAAATAAATAAGAAAAAGAAAAATAATAATTACAATCTCAAAACACTTTTTTTATACTTTCTAAATATTCTACACAGTTTCTGATAATTATTTTTGTTGATTGATATTTATTTTGATGTTCTGCGTTGACATTTCATATAAAATCTGCTGGTGTTAGTGCAAGTAGGTGTAAATCTCGAGCTGAATCCGAGACAACAATTGATCTAGA
Source organism: Brachyopa scutellaris (assembly GCA_949775065.1). Taxonomy (NCBI): domain Eukaryota; kingdom Metazoa; phylum Arthropoda; class Insecta; order Diptera; family Syrphidae; genus Brachyopa; species Brachyopa scutellaris. The sequence goes on along the minus strand of OX459112.1, from coordinate 144,200,343 downwards.
TCAAAATTGCCCAATCGAAATCGACATTAGTTACCATATATGTGTACCTAAAGTTAGACGCCTCCTGTTCCATCCATTAGTATTAAAACACTATTCAAACATGTACAAACGAATTGTAATATGTACCATAAAAATTTAAAAAATCATCCAAAACGCACGAAAACCGCAAATAAACTGAACAGTTTCATATAACGCAATAGAACTACAACCGCGCGGTTTCCGGGCGGTTCTATTTTCTGGCGGTTGATTTGCCAAACCGCCCGGTTGTTTATGAACGAATATAAGGACTTCAATGTAAATAGTAATTCAGACAGGGCTGAACCTCAAAATACTCAAAATTACCATTTTATTGACTGAAAGTGGAAATTTTATGAGAAAATGTTGTGCAACATACATATATGTATATTTGCAATCAATAAATGAACGCATTGAACGCAGAAAATAGTAGGTACCTGCCGAACGTAAAAAACAGTCTGTCAATTAATTTTTGTGTCATATTGGTTGACATTTTTATGGTTTTGCGTGCATTTTTATAGATTTTATGAAGATTTCATTATTTTTTTAAAAATATAAATAAATCGCTTCCTCACTTTACAGAATATCTTAGAATAACGTATATTTACCAAAAATAATAACAAAAAGTAAAAAGTCAGGTTGGCGTATTGGAAAGCTGAACCCCAGGATACTGATCCTAAGCATGCGGCGTTTGATGTAAAGAAATTACTGTTTTATAACAGCCCAAAGTTATCAAAAAAACCTCCCCTCACCGGACTTAAATGTCATCGAAAATATATGGCATATTTTGGAGATCAATACCAGAAAATACAACATCTGCAACAAGGATTCTCTTCAAAAGGCACTACAGAGGAATGGTCCAACATCGGCAGTGAATACACCCAGAAGCTAGATCAATGGAGACTCATCTAAAAGATGTTATCAAGCAAAAAGGATTACCAACGAAATACTAAAACCTGATGTTTTTACAATTTTAATAACATTTCTTGAAGTGTATGATTTTCATTGTGGACCTAATGTATCGATTTATGCTACCTTCACTTTTTGGTTTTACAAAATAACAACTACATATTTCTTTTTCCTGTACATACGACTACATATATAGCGAACCCAAGGACCGACTAACATTGCACACCGATCACATGACTTAAAAAAACCATGCCTGCAGACTGATACTCAACATTTTCCTCTGCAAATGTCCAATGACAGGAGCACTAGGGCACTTTATACCCACGCAACCCGTTTCTATCCAGGAGATGGAATCTCTGCTTTAAAAAAGTCCTGCGAATCAATTAATCAATACCACTAATCCATACGCTTGCAGTTATGAAAAGGTAGAAATAGATTCCAAAAATGAAAAAGTTACAAAACAAAAGACAGGCACAGACATGTTAGGTATTTCTCGTTTGTTCACTTTCGTGAACTTGATTCTTTTAAGTTCGGTGACGTCACAGATGTGAGGTCTTTGGTCGGAGATGACTTTTATTTCCGTGGATTTATGTTTTAAGTTTAATTCATAAAAAAAACATACAAAAACCCCAAAGGCGATTGTAAAATAATTTTTTAAATTGCACAATTGGAAGGGAAAGGGAGAATAAGAAATTCAACATCACTTACTGTTATGATAACACGGCAGGAGCACCGTATCGTTTTCGAATGTCTTCACAGTTGTCGGTACGCTTTTGAAGTTCTTATTATTATCCAGATCATTGTTGAAGTTTATTTCGGAACGGGCGCTAATTAAAACACAGGCAATCGCCAGAATTACAAAAGCACAACTCATGTTTTCCTTGATTATTTTTTTTTATCACAAAAAACACAAAAAATAAATGTGAAAAACTGTTAAACAATTGCAAACTGCAAGATACAAAATTTAACGTTATAATCCAATGGGGCACAACCTTATTAATTCGATTTTAATTAATTACAATCGGCAACCGTGCAACACGCTAGATCCACTTAAGAAGTGTAATTCAATTGATTAGTTAGCTTAAACGCGTGACACTATTTTCTCCATAAATCTATTCGAATGAAAAGTGACGAAAAATGATATCCACGAGATGCGAATGGGAATATACGATTGTATCCGTTGGGTACGAGGGTTGTGCACGAACTGACCGGTTGTGCGCATCCATGCGTCCGTAGTTGGGAATAAAATTCCATTTCTTTGAAATTTATCATGAAAGAATCTGATTCTGTTCTGTAGATCAACATGTGGAATGTATTTACTAAGTGGAACGTATGTTGGGACTGTTGAATGAGTTCTCTTCTCTGTTAAAGTCATTTTCACATTGAGGAAAACTGCGTGGATAGACTCAAAATAGAGGAACCCTACATACATACATACGAGTGTGTACGTAATTCGGTTTGGAATTATGTTCTAACGATGTTACAGTAATTAAGATAAATGGCGCAAATTGTTTACGCGTATTTACTCAGACTTTTAACACATTGAATAGGGTAAGAGCAGCAATAGTCGGTCATGGTAGTGTATAACTGAGTTTCTTTAGGATGCGTAGTATTGGGAGATACTCTGCAATAATTTATCAACAGTTAAGGAAGTTGATTCAATAAGTTATGATCATTTTTTTTTTTTTTTAATATTATCTCTGTTTACGTCGCTTTCCAGATACTCTAAGAATAATTGTTACAGGTCTGTTAATGATATTCGGATCGTATTTTCCAAGCTTCTCGTTCTGTGAGGGCCAAATCTGGGAGTCGATTTTACACCCACTTCCAGATATCCGATCATGCTGAAATTTGCCAACATGTATAAGTCTGGTGCCAATACGATATAGTATATTTGATGACGTTGTAAATCTAATATGGCGGACGCCCCAAGATGGGAGACTACCGTTATCTTCACGACCTCCTTAATATGGGTATCAAATGAAAGTGATTGACGAGTGGAATTAAATTAGTTAAAAGACGTCATTTTAAATTCAATATGGTGGACACACCAAGATGGCGGATTAATTTTTTCTTTACAACCCCATGACATGGGTATCAACTGAAAGTGTGGTTGAATCTCAAACATTCTGAGTAAATTTTCTCTTAGCAAACCGATGGATGGTGCGAACGTACCGAGGTAAATTTGTAAAACATTTCGGATACTAAAAAGTAGTAAATTAACATGTAGGTATGTACATAATTCCTCTTAACGGACACCCCTCTTAAGTGGACAATCCCCATAAGTGGACAAGATTTACTCTAATGTTTGGCTAACATGATTTTGTATGGGATTGTTTCCTCTTAAGTGGACGATTCTATTAAGTGGACATGGACAGTATTTTCACTATATTTGAGTAAAAACATTCCCTTAAACATTCGCTTCTGGCGAAAGATCGTCGTATTCATACATATGTATGTATTTGTTTGGCAGCAGGGCAAGCGCGTGCATGTGTAAACGGTCGTGCATATACAAATTTTATAGGAAAATCTCCTTTTCGCATTCGGTTCAAAAGTTATGAATTAGTAAGTTAACAGACTTTGTGTTTGATTATTATCGGCATCTAGAACGTTTTGTTCGTATAGCGTTAACTTGTAGGAGTAGATCTCCATAATTTAAAAGAAAGTCAATAGGAAGTGTTTGTTTGTTATTCTGCGTTAGCCGATCCGGAGTGCGCTCCATAGAAACATAATTGGGTGTTGGTTGGGAAATCTTGTGTGGCCAGCATATTAAAAAACAAAAAATCGTTACTTGCTGAATGGGGCACTACTGTCACGAATAAGCTGCAAAAACGGAGGTTTCATAGCAGCGATGTAAAGAAGGTCAATACATGGACACATGAATGGTTTGTCAAAGCTCTCGAAAGGCGCATCCCTATTTCTCGACCATTCATTCGAAAGAAAGCTAATTGCGATGGAGATTTATTTCAAAAATTTAAAGGGATCATCCGTTTTTATTTTTACCCGACTATGGCAAAATTAAGGGCTCTGATTTTCACAGGCTGGGTTCGTACAGCCTAAGCTATGGAACTGCTTTCAACAAATGAAGTGTCCTATGGACGCATTAAGATGACGTATTACCTTTTTTTTATCTTAACAACCCCGTCTTGATAGTGGTATCAAATGAAAGGGCTTGTCGATTATAATACGACACGCTATAAAGTCATTCTAAATTCGATATGACGGACGCAAAAAGATAGCGGATTATCATTATCTTTACTTCCTCTCCTTAATATGGGTATCAAATGAAAGGGTTTGACAAGTAGAACACATTTTTTACCTACTTACACTCTTAATATTTTCTAAAACTAAAAAAGTAATAAAGTTAAAAAAATCTAAAGCTCGACAGTGGGTAAGCTAACTAAAAAGTACAAAACGAGATGATGTTAAGAGTCGGTATAGCCGTAGTCGCGTGCCACTTTGCCCTATGTTTGCATGTATATAAAAACATTATTATAACGACGTAGCCAGGTTAAAGTTTTGTTAACTTAATTTATATAGGACTGCTCGTATATTTATTTTTATTTAACTTAGTTTTGCATTATTTTTCCTCTAAAGCGGACACTCTCTTATGTGGACAAAAAACTCCGGTCCCGTGTCTGTCCACTTAAGAGAGATTTCACTGTATATACATATAAACATTTTTTTTTAAACAAGCTTTAATAAACTAAAAAGCAAAAAATATTTCTTTTCCGAGTCACCAATTAAAGCTAGGGGCGCTAAGGACTTACCTAAACAATAATTTTGCTTTTCAAAGTCATTTTAATATCCGTTTACTTGTCTTCATTTCCCTTGCCAACAAATGCTTCCGGCCTATGAAATGGAAGTTTATTCAAAAGCTAATTTTAAATCTGTGTATAATGGATGGTAGCCCTACTAAAGAGTGTTTTTTAAGAGCTGTACGATTAGAAATTGAAATAAGACACACACAAGTTGAGCAAATTAGTCAAAGTTGTTTTATTCGATGGATAATTTTATGAAAAAGGATTTCCGGAATATGACCATTTTCGACCACTTTTTTAAAGCATTTGAGGCCGTATTAATTAGAAATCCGCTTATTAATGTGAAATTAATACTTACATTTTTCAAATAATGTACTCAAACAAATGTTTTTGCCTTTTATTACATGTTCAATTTAAAAGTGTTAGCTATTCTTAATCGGAATTTCTTAAAGACTTTAAGTTTGCATTCGTTTTCATTGTTTCCAAAGCTGGAATCGTTGTTGGCTTGTCCGCAAAGACCAACGACTGGAAATATCCCCACAGATAATAGTCCAGCGGCGTCTAATCTTACGGTCTTGCATGCTTGGCCACAGATCAATTTCTGGAGATAATATTGCCATCAAATACTTCTTTCAGTAGCTCAATAGTTTCGCCAGCAGTATGGCATATGGCACCATCTTGTTGAAGCAAAATGTCCTCCAAAACTTGTTAACACACTTTTGGAAAAACTCTGTGCCTTGCACCATTGACGGTGACATTTCGATTTTCTTCATTTTGAAGAAGTACAGCCTGATGATGCCGCCAGCCCATAAGCCATGTCAGACAGTTCATTTGTCGGGTGCGTCGGTAGCTGATTGTTCATTTTCCTAGCAATTTTGCTTATTTACAAAGCCACTGAGACAAAGTGATCACTTAACACAACTTGACAATTTGAAATTTTTACTAAAAACTAATTTTGGAATAAATTTGCAAAAGTTTTTCCATGATAATTTGCCAAACAATACTGAATAAAAAGATGATGTCAGCTGTCAGATTAATAGGGCCCATACACAATACATCGCACAAGCTGGCAGATTGAAATGCCAGGTCTTGATATATAACCCCGGCAGAACACCCAAATATTGCATCAATTATATAAATTTTCTTATAAGCATGGAAACATACAAATGAAAAAATTGGTAAAGTGATTGGCCGAACATTAGTGCACCTATACACCTTTGGAACACAAAATAATTGCCATTATCACGAAAATTAAAAGGTTTTATTACTTAAATTTGTAAGTTCAGTTAAAACATGTTTTTGAGTTTTATAAGATAATTTATCTAAAGTAGTTGTAGTACTAGAAAGGACCAAGAGAGAGCATTTGGTAGAGTTAGCCCTGCAACCCAGATCCGAAAGCATTTCAATATACATTATGCACATATGTATGTGGCACTTCAAGTACAACATCCATACGTATGTAATGTATGTAGGTACTTTATGTTCTCAAATTTGAATTCTTAAATTTAGAAAATGAATAAATTGTTTAACGCTTACCATCTCTTACCTGCCAGAGATGTCAGATGGTTGATTTGCTAAAATCCATCAGTGAAAGTACCAAATGAAGAGCACAAAATTAATAGTTTACTCGAATATGCGAATTAGTCCAACGCACTAAATTCTAAGCCACAGCATACATAAGACAACAGATGACATAAGATGGAGCTAATAGAGGCCATTCGCTAAAAAGCCGATCCTGGCAATGTCTGCTTATGGAATTACCTCCTACATAAGTATGTACATAGGCACTATTAACTGAAATTTAATTCAGGACTAAATAGTAAATATTACTGTATGAAGATACTTTATATGTATGCAGACATTTACATACACACGTTTATAGATACCCCTACTCTAAGCTTTGCAACAGCCTGCACTTTAAATATTAATTTTATCGTTCTGGTGGCCGTTGCAAAATCCCTTATTTAAGTTCAGATGTCATGTTAGCTATAGCTTAAGAGTTTCCAATTACCCGCACTACATAAGAAGACTTGCAAAGGGTGTCATTGTTCCCCCATTGACTCTTCGAAGTCACGGGAAGTATCAGTATGTATGGATGTGCTGCATATGTGGAAGATCACATAATTCGATTCGGGTGACATATAAATTCGCAATAAACTCGAATTGTTCCGATTCGAATTTCAAAATGCGGCAGCCAAGCACATGCCAGTGCGTTGAGTGGATCAATTAACTCATTACGCAGTGCGCACCGAGGGGGAGCTTGCCGATACTCTTTTAAGCAATTATTGTCAGTTGGAGATAATTAACAATGATCTGATCGATTGATGGTTATTTCAGCTGCCTTCAGATCGGTTTAAGATATGAGTACGAGTATTTTTTTTTATTCATTTCGAATTCTGTGAGAAGATCCACAAACAGTTTCCACAAATTAATTGATTAAATGAATGATCGATTTATCTGTTTACTCAAACAATGTGCGTATATAGTTTATTTTTATATGAGAAAGAATGACGCTACGAAGAATGCCAGTGAATGATGCCAATGAGAATAGATTTACCCGAACATTCAGGGATTTGACATAAGCTGAGCGCATTACTCAGTTAAGATGCTTGCGGCCCGTCGCGTCGTGTTCTCAATGGTTAATCTTCTTTTGGAGTTTGATTTTACTTCAGAATCTGTCTTAGCGTGATTTACTGGACCAGAAGGCTAGGTGAAGGTGTCAGTATCGAGTGTTGAAACCAAAACGACCATTAGATAAAAGAGTCAAAACCTATGGTTGTTGACAACCCAACTGTAGGCAATAAGTTTGAGACCACCGTAGACTTCATTCATGCACAGATATTGAATTTTATGAATAACATTGAGTTTTTTATAGTGTTGGAACGAATATTCGGTTACTATTCGGTATTCGGCATATTCGGCCCATTTTTACTATACGGCCTAATGCCGAATATTGAGTTACTATTCAGCCGAATACCGAATACGTCAAAATAGGAGTAGAAAATAGCAAGGAACATTGCAAAGTTCAAGTGAACGTGGTTTGTAGAAAAAAAAGAATAGAATCCCCGAAGACCCGCTATTCCTCTTCATGATCGTGGTGGACTTGTTAATTCTGCATGATTTTCGAGTGAAAATGAATTTTTCGTGGAAGAACGCGAACCAAATGGAACGATGAGAATCGTCTTAAGTCCCTTAAAATAATGAAATTTGAGTTGAATGGTGTTATCGTCTGCGCCGTTTATTCAAGCCATATTCACCCAAACTATGTTTGTACTTTTTTAGGGATTTTTAATGTGGCCGAATATTCGACTATTCGGCCACGCTCAGCTCATGGCCGAACATTCAGTATTCGGCCTGAGGCCGACTTTTTTTTTCATAATTCCAAAAATTATTCAATGGAGTCTTAACAATTTATTTGCTTCTAGAAATCTAGTTCTTAACGTACTAGAATTACTTTGACATGTTTCAGGAGTTTCATTAGAAAGGGCTAAGAGATTCAAAAATATTTTATTTACCTAATTGTTTAGGGTTCCGTTTTCCGTACCCATTTGGGAATACGGAACCATTAAAAGTTCGCTCTAACTCTAAAATGTATGCCACTTTATACATTACAGGGTGGCGAAATGTAAACTCGAAAATATGTTATGTGGGATATCATCCGAAAGGTCTCGAGCAAGGATTTCTAAAATATTTTTTCTGTAAGAAACTTTGCGGGCCATTGTAAGCAAAAGGGGGTCTAGAGATGGAAATTTATCGTTGTTTGAAGCAGCATCGGCACGCTTGTGGTCGCACAGCGTTAACTCGTCGGTGGGGTGCGATCTTGCTGCTAGTGGCCCGATGCTTTCTAAATTTATCGTGCCGAATATTGAAAAGAAATATGGAATGTACGTTTTTGATTCTACTGAGATTAATTCACTTTGGACGAAAGAATATGGGTTAATATTGCGATCTCTGTTTATGAAAACGCTTGGAAAATATAAACTTTTGAAAATTAGAACTTTGTCGAAACTTTTTTTTTCTAATTTTCGAGCATCCACTGTATAATTATGTATATTTGGAATACTGTACTGATAACCACCTTACCTTGGGTAGGGGGATAGCTTGTCAGTGTTGAAAATATCAGTATTATATATATATGGTTGTAAATCCAAAGATATTCTGCTTTATTGGTAGTATTCTTACTCTATTTATACAATAATCGCTTCACTCTAAATTACATTAAATATGCTTACTTGCTAAAGTACATTAATTGGTGTAATATGCTTATTTGGTATAAAATTCATTAATTGGTGCAATATGCTTAATTTGCTAAGATCAATTAATTGTGCACTTCAAAGTGAAGAAGTGCCAGATTGCACTTTTGCCCTTTGGTGTCGTACAGGTGCTCCGGGCATACCTGCTGTGGCGTACATAAACTTAAAATCAGATGAACAGATTTAATATTGACACTAAATTCGATTTGGCATTTCCAGAAATTGTGGTTCCTACTGTCCCCACTCATCCACACCTATGAGAATGAGAACATCAGCTTGTACGCATTTGCTGAAGACACTGTTGCGTCAGTTTTCGATAGTTCTACGACGCTTTTGTGAACGAATCGATTTATAGCACACTTTATGCGACAATCAATCATATTGCAACTGTTAATGTCTCATTCAATACCTGAATGACTTTCCATTCGCCACAGCATCCGTTTAAAATTCGCTGTCAATTTATAATTCTATAAAAAAAACTCTCTGCACCCCGTCGTGCATTCAACATCGCAATCAACTCTCACCCTTATCAAGAACTCGGATGGCATTGTTCCCTGTTCACCAAACACCATATCCATTTGTCCGCATTGAATCTCACCCAAATTGACGCGATCATAAGGGTGCTCTCTGCTCTTCTAAATCATCACAAATTAGGAACTAAGACCGCGCCAAACATATCGAATCATTTTCTGTTTTGTATCCGAAATTGAAACTGAAAAAAGAGATAAACAACGCGTTCGCACGAGTGGTGTCCCATAAATTAGCTGGCGCGCACCAAGTTTAGAGACAGAGAACCTACAGTTCGTGTGCACGTAACGTACCACCAGCGAAACGCAGCGCTGCGATTAATGACGTTCTTCTTAAAGTAATCAAATTAAGAGATTTGAATACATAAAAAGTGGCCATTTGCTGTATTGACGATTCAACGTACTCGTACGTCCGTGAGTCTTCCTTTGTCACTTCATTGACGGGAGGCGACTTCAATTGTTGTTTCGTCCGGCTTGGCTCTCCCATTCATCGCCCCCTCCTCCGTGGCCAGCAGCCGCTCTATTATTCGGTTGAATTTCTTTTCACTATCTAATAAGTCGTATTTTTCTGGTGTTTTTGTTTGAATACAATGTGTCCAATGGGACCCGGAGCGGACCGCTCAGCGTAGACATGCTACATGCCACTTAAAATCTTTAATCTTACATCTACGATCACAAATGCTGACGTTATCACGTGGATAACAGTTAAGTTGATTCGATTAAAATAGATTTGTTTTCGTTGCGAACTCCCAAGTGTTGCTGTGGATACTACCTCCGTCCTCCGTGGTTCTGAACATGGCTACCACCACTACCGCAGTTGCAGCCTGAGCTCTGATCTGCGTTATTATGACGTTTTGAGGATGATGAGGGTAATCAGTGCATTGTTGTTTGATTAATCACGCGGCTAATTGTGTGTAATTGATTGGATTTAGAGATAATCGACTAATCGACGGTTTAGGTTTGAATATAGGGTTCACTTCTTGGTGGGCACTAATTACAATGTAACTCTGAAAAATGACTTTGAGGTTAGCCACAAGTCCAATGAGAGGTTTTGGTTTCTAGGTAATGTCTGGGAAAGTATTTGTATAAGATTACCAGCAGTCGTTGGTGAAGTATTCGCCTTCCAATTAAAATTTAATCATAAAGAAAGTCTTATAGATATACATACACCAGCATGCATGCAAGGTGGGCAGATTAACGAGAACTAAAAGTTAAAGAAATAGGAACCAATTAGAGCCCCCGCACACTACAGACTTTTTGTCGGCCGACAGTTTAGTCGGGCTCTTAATCAGTATGAAAGTATATGAGAGTGCGCACACTACAACGATTCGATATCGGCCAATGAATAAGTTTGATAGGCTACACGATTGCCTTCAAACCAAATTATCGGCAAACTATCGGCCGACTACTTAATCAGTACGGCGCTCTTATACGTGCGCACACTACAGACTATAAAGTCGGCCGATTTTTTTCGATAGCTCAGTTTGCTCTGAATTTTAAATTAATTTTCTTTAAGTTCTGGATATTTCGTCGTATTTAAATATGGAATTATGGACATATTTGGGCGTAAAGCAATGATTACCTCTCTGGAACATTTTTTACTAACTACCATTAAGCGACTAATCTCTGCGAAATGTGTTTAAAGACTAGCAAAACCAAATCGTTCGAGAACAGTCGGCCGATTGTTTGTCTAGTGTGCGCACTCACTACCAACCCGACTGTTTAATCGGCCCAGTGTGCGCACTAACCAGCCCAACCCGACCAAACTATCGGCCGATAGAAAGTCTGTAGTGTGCGGGGGCTCTTATAGTTTAGGCCCCTATTGTGAGTGTCGATTGACGATCGATAATCGACAACTAACTATCATCGATCGTCGATTGCAGAATTCGGTATTGTGTATTGTGATTGTGATCGGTAGTTGTCGATTTGACAGTCGCTGGTAGTCGATCACGAATTTGTGGTCGATGCTTTTTTTTTGAGAAATGTGAAAGAGTTTTGTGCGTACGAAAAGATAGTAGTTTTAATAAAAACGATATGTTAAAAACACTTAATTATTAATTCGAATGCATTGCGAAGCAGGTTACAAGGAAAAATCAATTGGAGCTGGTATTATTTATGGAAACAAATCCTGATTTGTGCAAAAACTCAAGCAGATGGTCGATGGAAAAAGATAATTATTAATTGTTATTCAGCTTATTCTCCTCAGTTTAATACCACAATATGATGAAATAAAACTAAATAAGTCGCAATTTTAATTATTTTGTTTTTGCTTCATTCCATAAATTATAAGGACATGGATTTGAGAATATTATTCCAGATTTCTACCACTTCTTCGTTTCCAGAAAATTCTTCGCCATAATATGGTGCACTCCCTTATTCCTCGTCCTTCACAAAACCACAATTTAATTGAACTCTTTTATTAAATTACTTCACAATAGCCAAGCAACTGTCAAAAGTATGATATATTCACAATATTCACATTAGTCTTTAGTATGTACATACTTTTCTTCGTTTAAAATTTCGTAGTATTTTGCAATTTATCCTGTTATCCTGTTGGTTACAAGTCGTTTTTGTTATTTTTCTTCTGTTGCATTTGTATTCTAGAAAATATTTAATTTTATTAATGCTTGCTTGTATTTTAATAGAAATTTAGAATTTTAAGGTTAGGATACAATTTTATAATTACAATAATAATTATGTTGCACTCGTTTGCTGACTTGGTATGATGATGTAGGTTTGTGTCTTCTGTGCTGTCAAACTATTTTGCCGCAACGGTGACTGTTTTTGCCTGGCACTATAGTTAGGGTTGGACTTGGCTTCTCCAGTGCATTTCGGTATGCGCAAATATCAACCCTACCAAGACTACCGTCAGATTTAAGATCTAGCCGACTACGTGGAACTGAAAAAAGTAATAAAAAATTCAGCAGGGACACTCCTCGACAACTGGTTGAGACACCCCCTGATTTCGGTGTTTCTCGATAATTTTGTGTGATGGGTGCTGCAAATATTTCTGTTAGCTGTTAAGTAACGTGGGGAACGAATTTTGATGTGATCACCGGCGATACACGGGCAGCCGGTGACGTGAAATAGCGCCCTACGAAATAAGACCACATGTGGTCCTATTCAGGGACGTGCCGTGATGTTCGAAGCAGGGTGTTCTACTTTTTTTTTGTTAGATAAAAACGTCTATTCTCAGTTTTCTCCAGGACCGCGACGAGGACGTAAAGTAAACAGGTCAACAAAATAATTTATTAGGAACGGGGCAACCACACAACCAAAATTTTCCTTCATAGTTAAAAAACTGAAAATATCTACTAAAAGATTTACTTTTAATTTCCACCTTACAAATCAAATCCGGAAGAGACGGTGTTGGCCTTCCAGAACTAATTATTTCCAGTTTTTCTTCCGAATTTAATTGCGAATATTGTTTCTCCAATCATTTTTCAATAGCGCATCGGCAGGTCATATTTTTCTCTTATATACTTTGGCTTAAAAGAACGACATGCACATCTTACTACTGCCAAAATGCGAATGAACAATGATTAGTAGGCGTGTTTTTTTTTTATAACCCGTATAGATTTCGAAAAAGATTTCAGAGTAAAAATAAGACTGCATAATTATCCAGGCTGTATTTAACATGGTTAACATGCTGCTGAAACATGTTTAGCCTATATAGGCTTGCAACAAAAAAAAAAACGACTAGTGTTGTGTTGCTTTTTGCTTTCGCTTCAGTCGATGTGGAGAATGGAGTTCTACAAATATAGAGCACATCGAAATCGAACAAATACTAATATCAAGAGAAGAGAATCGAACAAAATTCAACCAAACAAACGTTAACATGCGAAACAAAACAGTATGAAAAGCAAAATAATACCCACAGCCACAGCTAACATCTTCATCACTAAAGAAAAGGATAGAAAAGGTGTTGTATCGAGCCTATGGGTGCGCAGTTTGCTGGAGAACTCAAATTGATGCGAAATAAAACAGAATATGAAAGGCAACATCATACCCACAGCTAACATCACCATCGCTAAAGAAAAGGGTAGAAATGTGTTGCATCGATCCTGGGTGCGCAGTTCTCTGGAGAACCCAAATTAGTGTTTTTGTACAGACGATTGTTGGGACTTTGAATGTGGTAGAATTTTTTTTTATATGGATATTTCCGTTGGGTTGGTGCGCTAGTAAATGGACAACAACCGGGCGAGTTGACGTCAAACTGAATTTATTTTGTTGGTTTGGCTTTGGATAGGTTGATAAAGCTTTGAAAGTATGTATGACAGCGCGCGCCGTTCGATTTACTTACGAAAAGAGGAGAATATTTTGTTCGACGTCAATTTGTATTGAATGGTTAATATACATTTTGGTATTGGGATTTTGACTTCGGTGTTTGGTTTGGTTGATTTGGCTATGACGCGACGGTGCGGCACAACAGAGTGAACAGAAGTGGATGTTAAAGCAGTATTTTTAATTGAGCATTTTTGAATTACAACTCAACTAGATATTGTTAGCGCATGTACATAAACAAATAAATTTTTCATAAAGATGGATTTCGTTGGGGTGTGCGGAGAACACCTGCGCACCTTAGAATAAACGTCACTGGTCCTATTTCAATTTCTAAGTGGAAATTAGACCACAGGAGTCATTGGGCCACCGCACACGAGATGATTTCTGCCGGCAGAAAACCGGGTTTGTAGAAGAAGGGACGTCAACGGTAAGAAGAAGAAGCTGGCAGAAATCATCCCGTGTGCGCTCGAAGTATGGTATGAAACCGTGTGCGCTGGCCCATTTGGTCTTATTACAATGACTGCTACAAAATAAGGCCCGCCGGGTGTAATTTCGTTTTGGGAAAGTCTTGAAGATTTTTATTTTTGTCAATTTCAAAGCACTTAAAAAACGAATGAGGTGTACCTTTTTATGTTTCTTTTCTCAAATTCTCAAATACTAGAGTTTTATACGTTTTTTGTCTTATTAGCACTGTATGGGAAATTTACACTACATCGCACGTGTGCTCAGAGTTGAACGGGGGTTTGGCTTTACGCAACCCGGGCAGCATTGCGTAGTAGTCCGACGGACTTACCACTACACCACGGTGGTCACATACGTATTCTAGCCACCTGAAAAGTGCAATGCGCAGTTTTTTGACTTGGTTGATGTCGATGTACATAACGCTCGTATGAATCTTCTCCTTCAAAACCCCACAATGCAAACGGGACGGAATGTCATACGAAGTGTTTTTCTCACTGCTCAGCCTCAGCTCAATATAGCAAAACTAGAACGATAAGGGGCTTACCTTTATCTCCTTAATTGATCGGGAGAGGGCATTACTACTCAATTGCCTTCTTATCCCAAAAGAAACAGCGATTGGGAAGAGTAATCTTTCGTTTGATTTTCGATGAGATGTAGTTTTTGATGTGATAGCAGAGCCGGGGTCTGTCAAATGGATATCCATGTGACCTAGTTTATTTTGCGTCAAAACAATCGTCAACAAAGCACCGTTTGTAGATCGCTGCTATACCTATATATAGCATTTTCACTTTGAATTCGTTTTTTTTTATTTTAGCATTATGATTTGATACCAAATCGCTTAGATTAGAGTGTTGTTATGCGTTATATGCACATACATACAGGGACGCTACAAAAGTAGAGCGATAGGGACAGCAAACGACGCCATATTTCTTGCCGCTCTTTTGACATTTCTCTTCAGTAAGGTTTGCCATTTTATGATGGAAAGATATACGAGCCAACAACGAGTCAAAATTATTAAAATTCACTACCGAAATTCGGAGTCAGTGGCCTCAACGTTAAGAGCGCTACGTCCAATTTATGGTCGTCATTAAAATTTGGGCGATAAGGCGACATGAGGGAGTGGAGGATAGGAAAAGGAGAAGATTTTTGCGGTCTAAAAGGTGTTTTTCAATTCAAAAATTAGTGATCCAGACCACAAACTTGGCTTTCGACGTGCGATTAAAATTGCATATTTCAAATCGAGTTTTTAATGCTTCCAACAGACGCCAGATTTTTCTGTAACGTGGAATTTCTTGTTTAACAAAAAAAAAATTATGAAGAATAACTCATGCGACATTGTTCTGCACTGCAATAAAAGTTAACGCTCAACTTTAAATCTAATATTGATGGAGATTTGTTGTGCGATGAAATTTTAGGTCTGCAACACTACATTCAGGGCCGGTGGCGTCATTGGGCCGTACTTCTTCCGTGATGATCAAGACCGGCACGTTACTGTGATTGGGAATCGCTACCGTTCAATGATAACCGAATATTTTTGGCCCCAATTGGATGATATGGACTTGGAGGACATGTGGTTCCAACAGGACGGCGCCACAAGCCACACAGCGAGTGTCACAATCAATTTATTGGAAACCAAGTTTGGAGAACGTGTTATCTCACGAAATGGTCCAGTCGCTTGGCCGCCTCGGTCGTGCAAAAGAAATCGATCATACATAATGGCATCGAACGTACTTTCACAGGAATAAAGAATTTCATTGATATCCAAAACTGTTTTTGTTTTATTGAAAAACCTCTAATTGAAAAACCCTTTATATGTAATAATTTTACTCTCATCTTCTTGCTTAAATTAAGCCTGTTCTAAGCCCTTAAATTTATGAGAAATTAAAGTTTTCAAAGTTCACCTCGGAGAGGTGCAGGTTTGAATTTGAGCTTCATAGGGTGCTGATTTAGTGTGAGAATTCAAAGTGCAAAAATACGAATTTAAAGTGAAAATGCTATATGTAACATATGTTCACATTAAAAGCTGTGTGTTATATTTTTTTGCGACTGAATAATCGTACGACGGAAAATAACAAGTGAGTGCATGAGCATGGTCATATTTGGTTGCGATCCCGATTTTTTAATTGCAGCAACGGAAAACGCATGTGCGCGCCTAGCCCTAGCTACCTGAGGTTTTGTTCTCTTTCCAAACCTGAAAAATCGGCTCGCTGAACAAAAATTCACATTCAAATACAGTCGAACCTCTATAAGTCGAATCGTCACGGGATCAAATAATGTGTTCGATTTATGGAGTGTTCGAGTTATGGAGCACCCAGAAAACAGAGTGCACATGCTCAATTGAATTAAAAGATGTGTTTATTATTGATTGTTTTTTATTTGGACTTTGACTTTATAATTATTCTTTGACTTTGAAAAAATCGGTAATTGTTGTTCGAAGTTTACGTTTATTTATAATGTTTTTAGAATAATCTTCAATCATGTCGAAATTCTTGTATATGAGTTGAGAAGTCCCTTCACTGGTATCCGGAAACCATCTTATACTTTTAAATGCCGCTCTTACTTCATCAGATTTCTTCAATAATCCAACATTTTTTATTTAAATTACAAGATTTTAATTTGCGCGTCGACATTTTTCTGAACGAAGTGGTTAAAAATTACCGACGACCAACTTATGAGGTTAGAATAAAAGGGACACGAGCAAACTCAATTGCATAATGTAGAAGCTACTATGTTTCGTATTTCATTACAAATTCAAAAAAAAAAAAAAAAACTGTGCCTACTTTATGTACATATTGCATTTCATGTGAAGTATTACGAATTTTAATTTCTTTTGCTTCTCATCTCTTTTGTACGAGATATGGAGAGAATTTTCTATGAAAGTAACATGATTAAACATGTCACACTTACAGAGAGTCGACTTATGGAGTGTAAAATGTGGGGAAACTGAAGTCTTGGTTCTAAGTTCCGAAACTTCAGTTCGAGTAATAGAAAATTCGACTTAAGGAGGTTCGACTTATGGAGGTTTGACTGTATATACTTCCTCATTTAGCGCAGATAAATTCTCATTTTTCAAAGATTTGGAATATCATTGGTTGAAGTGTATCGAGCTATATTGAGATTATATTGAGAAATAAAATAAAAGATCGTTGCGTTTTATTTCAAACTAGCTAGTCGTTCTTTTTATTGCCGCTATACAACGTTTGTAAATATTCATTCACTGACCCATGTCCGTTAAAAGGCAAACAAAATAAGTAACATGACCCGGTTGAACTTTAAATTTTAATTATAAATATCCAATCCATATTGATACGAAATTTTAGGCCAACAGTAAATGAATTCCGATCCAATAGTGTAAACACTATTTGTACCATTAATTGAGTGACGCAGAAAGAAATAATGATGATGACGGACAAGTGTATCAACACTTGATGCAGGAAATTATGACAGAATGCTTTGCTCACTGTCAATGGTGTCATGAGTAGTGTCAAAGATGTGATGAGCTAGTGTCTTAATTCTCGAATCATCATAGTGTTATAGAATCGTATGGAAGGGAAAGAGTGGTACTTTTAATTGAGATGGACATTAAGAACGCATTTTAATCAACTGCCGCTTCTCGTATTTGTAATTTGTCTTCATAAGGAGTTTCGGCCTTTCAGGCTATAATTATCTCTTCAAAGAGTTCTTTTCTCTGGTCAGTTAATGACTGGCTTGCCAAACAAATATACGAGCATATGTGATGTATTGGGCATTGGACAATTAAAATATGGACGGTCTTAATGGTCCTTATAGAATTGGTTCTCAAGAAGAGTTTTGTCATTATCTTTTTTTTTTAATTCTGTTTAAAAATGGTGTATACATTTTTGGAACAGTTTCAATAAACAGTTTCGACATAACTGGAAATTGGATTTTAAATATTTTCACCATACTCGGGTCCTATTCAATGAAGAATGAATTTCACTGAAAGCATCATATTTTCAGCGGCAGCGAAGAATTTTGCAAGCAGTTGGAGGCCGGCAATGACTTGACTGAGTCTTTCAATCCGTTTTTTTTTTGTAATTTGTAATTTACTGTAATTTTCGGAATATGTACTTACATCGTAAGATACAAATATGTATCTTATAATTTAGTTAAAGTTAGTTTAATGATTTATTTAAGAACTAAGATACGTACCCAGACGAAAATTTAGCTTGACACCAGCGCAACCATTTGTGTGTGCGTGTTACTTTTTCCCACGAATCGAAGGGACCTACAGTTTTTTGCCGACTCCGAACGGCGAGTTGAGAAGCTTCTCATGAAAAATGATACTCTTTGATTGCTTGTCAGACATTCGAAAGAGGTGGCAACCGTGAAAAACTTTCTTAGGTGTTAGACCCGGGCCTGAATTGAACCCGAGCAGCATGCGTAGTATTCCAACGCAGTAACCACAACGGCCACGGCCGCCACCTAAGTAAGTATGTAAGTAAAAATATTGTTAATTAAAATACGATACATCGTTAGAGATGACAGAACAGATAAGTTTCAACAGTTGTATCATCTGCCCCTAGGTAATGAAGACGTGTTTTTGCTTAGTATGCAGTTACAGTGCGGAATGGTATTCGGATCATAAATAATAAAGTAAATCCCCTTCGGACTAGTTCGCGTCTATTGTATCAAAGTGAAAAACACTGATCACAACCACTGGGCTTGAATAGAAAAATAAACAAACAAATGTAAATTGTTATTTTAGAATATAATTTTTTATTTTACATAGTTTTTCTTTTAATTTTAATTTTAATTAATTTATTTTTGTTTTTTATTTTCTTTTTATTTTAATAATTTTTTTTAGTAACCCTTTTATTTTACATAAATAATTGTATAGTAATAAAATTTTTATTTTACATATTTATTTATTTAA
The DNA here is from genome assembly GCA_949775065.1 of Brachyopa scutellaris. NCBI lineage: Eukaryota > Metazoa > Arthropoda > Insecta > Diptera > Syrphidae > Brachyopa > Brachyopa scutellaris. The sequence goes on along the minus strand of OX459112.1, from coordinate 144,181,238 downwards.
ATTCTATTTTTCTGTATATACTAATATAATGAACTTAGCTTTCTTTTTTCTTATCATTTGTCAATAATCAAATCTGTTTTAGTTTTTGTTTTCTTTCTTATATTACATTTATGCAATAAAGTCTCCTTTATTATTTATCATATTTTATTAACCTACTATCGTTCTTTTTTATTTATCTAATAAAATAATCATTTCTTCCTTCACTACAAATAGTCTTAATTTGTGTATGTGTTTTGTTTTTTTGTTTTATTAGAATACCTAATGATTTTATTAAAATAAAAATAGAACTACATATTTTCCTTTTAAATATGATTTAAATAAAATTAAAACCACACCTATACCTATCTTGCATCGTTGTATGTATAAACGAAAATGATTTAGAAAATAATTAAATACAATAAAATATGTATATGCAACAAAACGACACACAAATTGTTACAAAATATGTAGGTATGTATATTTTCTTATATGTATATGTAAATGTATGTAAATGTTTCACTTTCTTAGACGTGATTATTTCTTTTACTACTTTTTAATCAGTTCAGCATTGGAGAATCTTATTGAGTATGTTTAATCGATTTTATTTCTGAATGTTGTATGTTATTCGTGGTATGTTTGTGTAAACGTAGAGTGATTAAAGCTTCATGCAAGTATAAGTCTGCGTGGCATAACCTTACTATGAATTACAAAAGACTACGTTCTTGCAATTGTCTATGAAGAAAATAGTACGCATAGATTAAAACGAAACGAGTCAAGAACATATTATTTCTTCCAATCGATTTCTCGATTCCTCTTATGTAGATGGGGTTGAACTATAGATAACTTGAGCTAAGGTTTTAGGTGAAAATAGCTAAATATTTAGAGCTAACTCGTCCTTTCTGAAAAATGTGGGCAACCTTTCTGACAAACAGCTTATTGCTTAGTGAGAAGACGGTATTCCTCAGATCTTCCCTCTTAAATTAAATGGTATCCAGCACCCTCAGGTTTTCACAATTCACACCAAATATTCGTATCTAGGGTTGATATTGGAAAGAAAATTGAACTGAATGCTTGAACGTGTCAGAAAAGCTACTGACACTTGTTTGTCTTCAAAAAAAACTTAAGACTGCAAATGGACTAGTGGACCGTAGATTATGCACTGGCAATACACTGACATAGTGAGGCTGGCCAGAGAAATAAGATCGAAAGACCGGCATTTCGAGGAGGTGCGGTGCGATTGAGAGAAACATCACAATGGGAAAGATTCGATTCAAGACATGCCAAGATTCTTAAACTAAACAATCTTCAACAGTGAACTGCAAATTATGTATCCTACCCCGCTGCGCTCCTAGATTGCGATACTAAATGCAAGACCAATACTCCCAGCCGAAAGGAATGTCTTAATGATATCGCCACTGGAGATCTGGACGGGCGGATCTTAGACGTGATGGTATAGGAGCGAGTATCTTTCCAGTCCCGCTCAGCCTATACCTATGCTTAAGACTCCAAAGCCACTGCCAGTGATATCTTCCAGGCGAAAATTAACATATCGGTGAAGCCGCTGAATGGTTAATGGATAATCGTGACATCATCATCTACACCGATAGCCAAGTATATATTAAGGCATTCGCATCATCAATTTATTAGTTAAAAATTGGTTGGGCATACATCTCTGAACGATATAATTTATATGTAGATCCATAATCGCGCAACATCTTTGACCAGTAAAAAAGGCCAGACCTATAAAGTCTAGCTACACTTATGTTTCCAAAATAAATGAAACCGTCCCATTCAGACAAAGAAGGGACTGCCTAGAAGCCTATTGCATAGAAGCAAGAGTAAATTTCATCAGAGTAACCGGACTGGTGGAGATTCTATAGACCTGGAGACCCGGTGGGTTGGAACCCAATAGATCTATTATATAGGTCGCAGTGTAAACATTTCACATCTTCTTCATTCGATCACTTACGGAGCAGAATTCACGAACAACATTTTACCTTCAAGGGTGGGGTTTAAAAAAAGGACCATGGGAACAGTCCCATTTGGTTTACCCAAACATAAGCTCTCAGCTATAAAGCGAAAAAAAAAACGCACTATGAAAATTTTATGATTTTATGACTTTCGGATCCTTCCCTCCCATATTTTTAACACATATTTAGGTACGATTGCAGTTTTTTGTGTATCCTTATTCTTTTTTATGTCTAAAAGGAAAAAAATGCTCAGGTCAGTAACGCAAAGTGTTTAGTGAGGAGTTAAGGAATTTTACGATGATTTTGTGCGAATTTAATAAAGGACCTATTCTCGGTCTTCATGACGAAGGTGAATCGCAGATGTAGTGGGATGCAACGAAAGCACTGCGAGACGGCTTTTCAAGAAAATAAACTCGAAGGACAGTACGGAGAGGCAATCTGGGAGCGGAAGACCCAAGAAAACGACAACAGGGCAAGATCAGATTTTGGAGCACATGTCTCTGAAAAAGCGGTTCGCAACTACCAAGGAATTGAAAAACAGATTTGAACGAGAGATGAAATGGGTCCTCAAGCCCGTAGGCCTGCAAAAAAGCCGCTTCTCTCTGCAGTTATGAAGAAAAAAAAAGCTTGATGTGGACCAAACAGCACCAGGACTAGGCCGCCAAATTGAATTTGATTGGGCCTGACGGGAAGCAGACACTGCTAAGGAGCGGTATTCAAATAAATGTGTTTTCGACTGCTAAGCATTTACCATATGTTCATACAATCTACATATTTCAGGATGATCCCGCTCCCTGTCATCGCGCTCATTCCGTTAGAAAAAACAAATTTTTGACCTCAAATTTAATCTCAAAATCACTTCTATATATCGTCTCCTTTCAATAGATAACCCAATTGGCCTTGAATCCCTGAATTGGCCAGGAAATAGCCCTGATTTCAATATAATTGAAATTTTGTGGTCAAATATGGGTCAGAAAGTACGTAGCAAGGCACATAAAACAATTGAAGAGCTTAAAACAGTTATAAACGAAGTGTGGACTAAAGACGTAACAATATAGGAAATCCAAAAACTTTATGACTCTATGCCACGAAGGGTCCAAGCGGTCATAAAAGCTCAAGGCGGTGCTACAAAGTACTAAGGAAAAATTAAGACTGGATTTCCCGTAAAAATTTATTATAAGTATTATTCAATGTTCCCTTAATTACTTTTATTAAAAAATGGGAAAAAACTACCCTAATATATTTTCTACCCGACTAGGCAAAAGGAAGGGTTATGATTTATGAATCTCACATGCTGGGTTTGTATGTTAGGGTGTCACCTCGTACAGCCTAAACTATGGAACCGGTTTCAACAAATGAGGTGTCGTTAGATTCGTCTTGATCCGGAGATTGTCTTAGGCCTTGTGCATCGCATCTAGAGGCACATCACAAGGAGGGGTCATATCCCCACTTCTTTGGATCATGTGATGACGATGACGATGTGGTGCTACTTGCCACGGGAAAATTCCTAACCACTGTTAGTGAACTAGTTCATGGCGACATCAATTCAGACTACTGTCCCATACTTGGATTTTGAAAAACCCTTCACGTGGGATTTTCTAAGCAGAGAGCAGTGGGAGAAAAATGTACCACAGAGCACTAAGTCTATAGATGGACGGGTCTAAAATGGACATAGGTATTAGAGCGGGTTGCTTCTCGGAAGAACTAGGAATAAGCAGCTCCACTCTACAACCTTCGGGCCAAAATTGAACAAACATCAATAATTGAAGCAAATAACAGGTGGAGATCGCTATACACCTGTGTGATATCTAGAGGATTATGGCCAAAATACGACAAAAAAAGAACTAGGAAACTACTACAAAAAGACAGAAAGTCGTTGTCAATGCTAATAGGAGTTCTAACTGGGCACAATACTCTAATTTCATAAGGCGGACGCACCAAGCAAGATGGCGGATAACCTAGGTTTTTTTTTTCGTTTTCTTTAAAACCGTCTTGATAGTGGTATCAAATTAAAGGACTGGCAAGTAGAATACAATACGCTTTGACATCATTCTAAATTCAATATGGCGGACGCACCAAGATGGTGGATTAGCGCTATCCTTACGACCTAATTAATTAAAGGATTTGTACATAAGATCGAAAGAATGTTTGGGTGGTTTTAGAATTTATGATTTTAATTTTTAATGTTTGAGGATATCTATGCATGTATAAGTATATTTAGAGTGGAAGAACAATTTCATATTTGTAATTCATTATTGGGTTCTATTTTGCATGCCATTAACCTTATTTAAATACACTTGGTGAAGAAAATGGGAAACCTTTGGCTTTTAGTGAGACGGCCAGGTTACCTTTAATTTACCGCGAATCAAAACAACTTCAATTGAACTAAACTGATTCCTCCGCTCCAAAAACTTCCCAAATGTATTCGCATAAATTATTCTCTAATCTATTTGTCTATTTTCAGTTTTTAAATAAAACAAAAATAACAAAAAATTATCCTAAAACCTATTTTTTTAAACGTTTTCTTTTGTTTTAACCATTTTTTTTAGAATTTGGCGAAAGTTTAGAGAATTAATTTTGACGGAAGGAATATTAATTTGTATAGGTATAGATTTTAGTGTCAATTTGTTGTTTTTTTTTTTTTAGTTTTTGGTGTTTTCTTCTATTAAATTTATTTTACATTTTTTCTTTTTTTTTTTTGTTTTAGTATACTTATTTATATATATTTTTTTTATTTTATATTACATGATAATTTTATTATATAAATGATCTTAATATGCTTTGTATTACTTAATAGACGTTTTGTTCTCATTTTAATTGTTTATAAATAAATAAATCACTGTTGAAATGTATGAACAAATTCATTAAAATATTTCTTTAGAGGGCAGTGTATTAAGGTTTTTTTTTCTTTTATATAATTTTAATCAAACCGCTAAAGTTTCAGTATTGTTTTTAATAAAGAACAAAAGAATGTTGTAACACAGACTTCTTTATTTTTAAACACATTATAAATGTAGACCTCGAGTTTTTTTTCTGCTGTAAATTATGTTGGTTTAAAGAGTTATTAACTTTAGAACTAGAAATACCAATAAGGAGCCCTTTCCATTACTTATTTGTTTAGTCACAGTGAAAACAAAAAACAAAAAAAAATTAATACAATAATAGCAATAAGCTGATGAACTACAGTGGAATCTCTCATTAGCGGACACCCTACTAATCGGACAACTCGCATTAAAGGAGACCTTTTTGGGGAACCAATTTATAATTTCCCATAAAAAATACGTTCTTATGAACGGACAGCTCTCATTAGCAGACAAACAACTCTGGTTCCGTGGCACGATTTCAAAATTAATGTCGGAGCAGGACAATAATTTCTTTGAATAAAATCACCTTTCAGGGGGAACCCACAGCTATCCAATGCGATGGCCCCATGTCAACTACCGGAGCATTTGCATATCTTTGATCTTGAAATAGCACTCAAACTTGCAATGAAGGCCCTTCCCTTTGCAGGAGTTACTATAGGCTTTATTTATAAGGTTATTGATGACGCAATAACTTATAAAGTCAAGAGGCACACGCACAGTATCCATTTGGTTTATAGTCGGTACAATTGAAGAAGAGACTTCTTTATCGAATTATTCTTAGATGCAGTAAAACACTGAATCACTAAAGCACACATTTTTGTCGGTGAGTTACAGTACGATGGCTGACATTCACCGACAGAAAACTGTACTCTTCCACGAGCAGGTCTTGGTTTCACCTATCATTCGATTCATATTCTGTCTACACGTTCACAATCACAGGATACTCAAGAATCAATACAATAAAACGAACTGGGCTGAATAACTTCAAAATCCATCCATCAACATCATCTCGTTATCTATACAAAGTTAAAAGGCCTCTCGTGCAAACCAGATACGACGTGTCATCTTCTGACTGTCGATGCTAATTTGGAACTCCTTAAAATGCCTAGTATGTATAGTTGGCTTGCCTTTAAAATGTACTTTTATGTTTCGACCTACACATTAAAAAAAAAATGCCAAAATTCTATACTAAAGCGAAATGTGCATTACCATTGAGATTGACCCTTTTCTAGTGCGTAGTTTGGTCGAATTTTTGCCAGGTTTTCAGTTATTCTTGTGACCAGATTGACCCGATCTAATAAGAACCACGATAGCGTTGACTGAACCCGAATCACGATCCAATTTGCTGGAAAGCAAGGACCAAGCCTAACAAAAAGTTAACTTACGAAAAGACTCCACTTTCTAAAGTCATTTTGCCACCCTAATCAGTAACAATTTGTGCATGAACTAAGCAATATGAATCGAGAATACACCAAACTTGTACGGCATTTGATAGCACTACAATAGTTCTAGTTGACATGAAATTTCAAAAATTCCATAAAGGAGTTTACCCTCCTTAAATTAAGAACTGTAGTCAGACGATTAAAACAATGAACCGAATATAGTCCAAAATGGCCAACAACATTGGTTTGGGCGAATTGAGCTGATTGGCAATGACGCTCCAAATCACTTCCCTCGGAATCCACGCTCCTACGCAAAGCTGCGTTTTTTTTTGTTTAGCTAAAGTGACAAGTGAATGTTTGGGAATTATTTTAAAGGAATATAAGCAATGCGCTCAGGATCGATCAACATGGAAAATGGGTAAAACTGCGACATTGGCAGAACTTTGCGAGTTGTTTTATATAACAGAGCAGTAAAGTAAGGTTTACTAGTTTACTTTGTTGATGTCCATTTCCGGACAGATCTGATGTGTAAGCATCTTAGCTCTTGGTATTGGCCTCACGAGTTTCTTGCCGTCACACGTAATCAAACTTGGTATTAGTGCGTTCTCTGTATATGATTCCTTGTTAATTTCTCCTTCACACAGAGTAATAGCAATAGCATAGCAATGTCAACGTTCTCTGTATATTTTTACACATCAAAATTCACGAGAACCTGGTACTCCTGCATTTTTTTTTTTTTTTTTTTTTTTGATTTAAAGACCTTTGTGAAAATATTGGCCATACGATGGACAGGGATGGATCTAAGAGTCTCTGATTTATTGTAACTTATTCGCCTTAATAGGTAAAATATCTAAGGAGAAAATGTAATTTACATCCATAGCAAGTAAACTCTTTAATATCGATAACATCAATAGTATTCGGCTCATCATCGAGCAGTGCAATGATTATATTAAGTCCAGACTGTATTTCAACTTTATTGACTTTTTATATTTACAACTAATAGAAACAAAATAGGGTCACCCTTGACCCGCCTCGTCAAAAGTATTAAACTAACCAACCTTTCAACACCTTTGCTGGAGTCAAACAACGCCGCCTCCTATCTCCTAGCGCTGAACACAATGTACATACTCAATTCAACAACATCGGTAAAGCAAGGGATTCAATGGAGAACCAACCAACACTTGGAGAATCTGTACTACACGGATGACATCATATTTCTGGCCAATAAAAGGGAATACATGAACAACTCCTACAGATCACCAATCCAAAGCACATAAATACTCAGATCGAGAGGAAAAAATACAATTGGTTTCGACATTATGTACACTAAGGAAATGTTATTGTGAAACCTTTCGCTCTAGAATAGAGTCCACAGGGAAGACAGAGCCGCAGAGGGCCGAACAACACGTGAAGGCACACCATCTTTAAAGAAACTGACAAATCTTTCAATGAATTTTATGTGAATAGCTTACATAATGTATCTTCCTGATGAACCCTCTCACGTGAATTCGGTTTCCAATTGAATCGCTACTACTTCTGAAACCGTTTTTAGGCATTATAGCGTAGGGTGAATTCTTAAACGTCAATTGCACGATGATTACGTCAAAGTTGCGATGGTCATTTGCAGTGCTGTCACCCAAGCGCATTAAAATGAGATCGAATGCGCTGTTGCACGGTGTTTTGCAGTGGCAAAACCTTTTCGAATTCTTAATCGTGATGATCATCACCCGTATTTTATATTACGATTAGGTAAAATTCGATCTATAGTAGCTTACTGGGCTAAGGAAGAGGACATCACAGCATCTTAAGACTTGGAATTATGGTACGATGAATTTCCAATAGTAAAGTTAATCCAACGATTATATGACTTCCAGAAAGGTTTTAGTTATTACAATATTGTGACCTAATCATCCCTGTGGTCAATTCCGATCGGATTGATAACGAACGAAAAACAAGCGATGAATTGGAAAAAAAATGCGAAAATCAGCATACTGAAACAATGAAACCCGAGCGAATTTGAGGAATTCGACCGAAATTTATCATAGGGGTGAATATAACTGTCCCATTAACGTTCACAGTTAGAACCCATGCTTTACCGAATTCCCTTTAATTTTATCTCTATGATTTAAACTCTCATCTTCGCGGGCCAATAAGGATAGAAAACCGCCACACTACAGGAACCAAACAAAATCAAAGTAAAATCCCCATCCATTTATAGCAGCCCAACAGAAAATATATATGTACAGAAATAATATATGTACACTAAAAAAATTACTATTATATATTTCAATTAAAAAATATGTCGAAAAACAAATAAAAAAATAAAAATCATTACATAAAAAGTAAAATAGGAAATATTTTCTAAATAACATACATATACATACATGTTTCGAGTAGCATTATATAAACTATATTATATTTGTTTAACAAAACCTAATGTGCGATTGATTTTGTTTAGATACTAAAAAATAATAAAATATGATCAAAAAATAAATCTATTTGAAAAATAAAAATAAAAGCAAAAATATTCGAAATTACCCAGAATTGCGTTGATTTTACAAAATATGATTTAAAAACGATAGTACTTGTTTCACTTAATTTGAATGTTTGTGTGTTTTTTTATGTTATTTCTCTCGGGATACATATACATAAATATAATGTTTTATCGTTCTAGTTGAATGTCAAATGGTGTTTTGGTACTTCTGTTTTAGTTTTGTTTTGTTTTTTTTTTTCTTTTTTAAATATATTTTACAAATTTGGAATTACTTGAAATAGTTTTTGTTTCTTTGTTCATATTAAAATTGAAGTATGTAAAAAATCATAACAGAATTATTCTCGATTTGGGATTGGTTCTCAAACCTGATCTCAAAGGGGACTTGTGTCTGAGTCACGATCCTGTATTGCTGTGATCGATTGTTGTAAGGCATTTGGTGTTAGCCATTCCCTGGAAATCACAAGAAAAAAAAGAAAGAATTATGTCAATAAAGCGAAACTTTAAATTTAAATTTGTTTGCAGCGTTTAGTGAGAAAAGCTAAAACTATAGTGGAACAAGTACCGAGTACCTATACTTTGCTCTCATAACGTAAACACAAATTAAGACAATATTTTTCGTAACTCTACTCCTAACGGAGTAAGATACATAGTATAAAAGGGAGAATGATTTCTCATTGGCAGATGTACATACATATACTCATATGTACATTTGTAATAGTCCAGCCATAAACTCAGTTACAAATATAAAACGCACTAAAAAGAACCAGTTAACATTCTGAATTTAATATTGTTTCAATTATTACACCGAAATGACTGCCTTTTGATTGAATACCGGCTTTCAAAAGATGTGCTGACGCTGCAGTAGGAGGGATTGGACACTTTGGGGAATGATGGCCCCGTCGAGCGCTTGAAACAAATTCTTTCGCGTTCCTAGATCATTTTGTTTACTGAACACTTCATCGACGGTAAACGTTATCTTATCCGTAAACAGAATGTTGTCTGCGTATCACATGTTTAAGGATGACTCGATGACAGACGATAGGTTTTCCTGTGAGTGAAAATTATCCCAATCAGCATATCGGCATGGATCTGCACCTGATTTTCTGTTTCCGAATGGAATATCTGCGAATTCATTAACGCACTGCTTTAATTGCTGCACTCGTACAGGCAATGCGAGGGCGACCTACTTCTTATAATTTGCCGAAGCGACCAATAGCCGGTAAATGAACATTCTCGTGGTTTTAACAACTCGAACATTTGGCTGGCACTCTTTCCACTCTTATACAACACGTTCTTACCGCGATTTTATTATCTTTAACACCCCACCTCCATGTAAATAGACTGCAAGCTGAGACAAAACTTGGTAGAACGAGTATTTACTGATAAATGCATGTGTTCTAAACAAAAGGTAAAAGGTTCTATTCATAGAAGAACTCCTAAGCGAAAAACGCTAGAAATTGTGTAACAGAACTTACGGCAGGACTATGACTACACTATGATATATGAACTGTGCAGAGTAGGGAAATTAGGGAGAATGCAAGAGGTGATAGCGATGCAAATAGTTTAGTATTAAACGACTTAAGAATCACACAGTATGAGCGTAAACTGCTGAGCATTGAAGAGTTCTGCTCCTGAAAAATAATATACATATCATAAGCCGGAGAAAGGCCAGTAACATTGCCACTATGCTCTTAGTTTCATTGTTCGTGTCTGAACCCTATTTAGCAGGCACAGGGCTGTTTAAGTATCTCGAGCGCATGCACGCCAAATGAGCCATCAGGGATGTTAGCATTTATTTGGTGAATAACAGACTTGAAACCGTTACCAAATTGTATAAAACTGAGCAGTATTCTCGCTGTCAAGTGCGTTTGCACAGCCTCGGAACTCATCTTATGGGATTTAAAAATCTAACTTTAAATTACAGAACTACATAGTACCTTGAAGAGCGACTTTGCAAGCAAAAAAATGCGATGCGCTGGTAACGTAGCACTTTGGAGAATAACGTTGTTAGGAGCACATATCTACCTGCCCCAATCGCAGGATCTATTAAACTACCTCCAGATCAAAAGACGCAAAGATCTGCCTGACGAGAATTTTACATTATAAGTCGCTTTGAGGTTACAGAAAAATATAAACCCGACTTGGATAAGTTTAAAGTGCCAGAGACTTTCGGCTTAAAATTGTTCCACACGTGCTACGATTTCAGGAACCTACAAGCCACATTTTCTTATATGTAACAACTTAAGGTTCATGTTGAGTACAAATGAAAGAGCAGTGATTCTTCTAGTGCTTATGTAACTATTTGTATGGACATTTAAAATGCCTTTCACAATCGGTCACTCGCGCTAGAGGTGCCCTTTTTAATTTGCTTAAGCTTTAAGCTTATATCAAAAAATCTCAAGTGTAACAGTAACATCCAAGTACTCACTTCGGTAAACATCTTTGTAAAAATGGCACACATGAGCTGAAATGCGCTAAGCGATTGACCCAACTTGGAATTTCTTGGCCGCAAAGAATCTGTAAGAAATCAAAAACTCAATAACAATCCACTGTGACTATAGTCAAACTTCTGGGCTTACCTGTGTTAGTGAGCTGGAAAAATGATTGCAATTGTTGTTCATCAAGTGATAACGATCGCCTCGGAACTGGTTGCCCAACTCCTCGACTATCCGTCGCACTTCCTCATAAGTAAAATCAGTGCAACCAATCTGTATACTCTGTCTGAACTGGAATTGTTCGCCCAGTTCGTCGTGATCCCGCGGTGTTATCTCAAAGACTCCCGTAAATGGAAAGGGATGACCGCCGTAAGCGAACTCTGTGCCAAATATCTCCACTCCAGAGTGGAATACACCCAATCCAATTGATGTGGTGTACTCATTTATCCAGTACTACGAAAAGAATCGTTAGCAATGCACTTGAATTATATGGATATCTGCAATCTTACCATATCATAAACATTAAGAATGACTGGCTCTCGATTGCCCATATTGGCCGGCAGCAGTTCGTCACTCCCACTGTCCTTGGGCACGCCAAGACAACTGGGAAATGGCAAATTACAAGGAAGACCGTTGGAAAACATCACCACGCACGCACGTAACAGCAGCAAATGAGCAAAATAAAGTGTTTTGATGAATTTTTGGGGTAACAGCAAGCGGTGGCTTTTGTTGTCGATTGGAAATGCTTAGGATCGTGTGAGTTCTATCTTTGGACAAATCACAGCAACGTATTCTAACGAAAACGGATGTACTTATACTAATCGCCGGAGATATGGTAGGAGTTCGGGAATAATTTTTAAGACGAAGGACGGGACAACACCATAGACAACCGTAACAACTCAATAAACTTTAATGCAAAAGGCAAAGACGAAGGCGACAATAACGAGGACGGCGAAACAGGAACGTGTTCCACGGAAAAAAACAAAACAATACAAAATTATACCGATGAGTGTACGTTTTTGGGATATATAATTCGTGTGAGCGTGAATAAATAGAAATTAAATGCAACTAGGGGAAGATTTTCTTGCGATGAAATAAACAAAGCTCCATATTCATTACTTCTACTGGTGGCAAACTATACGACGAGTACAAATCGTGAACACACGGGTCGGTCGCTGTTCTTAGGATTTGCCTTTGAAGATGGCGAGTGTTGCACCAGTAGACTGCGAAAATATCCAGCAAATTAGAGTTTGATTGGAAAACGAAGATGTATTAATGATAAATAGCAAATGCAGTCCCGGTTTTTGGTAATGAAACTCGAAGAAATTGTTGTTTACAAATTTTTATTGAAGATTTTCCGTGAGGTAATGACAGCTGGCAGAGAAAACTTTTGGATTTTTTTTATTGACAATTGAAATTTCAGTGGAAATGAAGTGAAGGGGTACCAACGTCGAGGAATAGTTGATTTGCGATGGGAAAGTCGGTTTCCAGTGGAGTGAAATAGTGGGTTATTTTATTTGATAGAAGACGTATAAGGTAACGATAGCACTGACTTTATGGAAAAAAATGAAAATCTTTAATTCAACTCAAACAATTGTATGCATTGCAGAAAATTTCAAACTCTTTACGTTAGTTTTGGCCCATTACCAGTAATAGTTATCTGGGTATGATTAGAAAGCTACATAGTTTTTAAAAAAATACGCATTCACTTATTTTGGTGTAAACTTGTCAGATGACATAAGCCTTTCTGCTTCTTAGCTTTCAGCAAATTTGTAGTGTTTAAATAAAGTCTTTTCAGATTCAATTTTTTAGTTCTATTGTGTTCATTTGTATTTTTTTTTTAATATGGAAATAAATCTCTCACCTTTCCATTTCCTTTTTTCGTTCTAAATAGTCCAAAATTTCAACGATTCTCTTCATTTTCTTCGCTAATTTATTTATCACGCAAAATGAGTCGAGTCTTCTTTATCCAAACACTAGTGTTACCAAACCTTACAGCACTACTCGGTACTACCAACATCAACACTTCAAACAAAAATAAATAAAAAGAAAAAAACAAAAATTCCCATACTAAACGAGAAATATCCCACCTGCCACTTTTCGACGAATAGTGATTTATATTTTCCCAGCTTCTGAGGTGTGTGAAAAAATAGGCGGTCGCCACAAGTTTTCCTCATCGTTCGGGCAAAAATCACGTTTTTACAACAAATCAAGGAATTTTGAAGAATTCATTTCATTTAAAATTCACATCTGTGTTGTAAGAAATAATTCATGAAATCTGCTAAAATGGGAAAACGTCGCAATCAGCCATTAATTGATTCAGACTCCAGTAGCAGTGGTTCCGAGTCTGACTTGGATTCGGTATGTATTCGGGTGTTTGCCAAATGTATTTTCAGAATTGCAAACTGCAAAAAATGTTACTTTCGGAAAATAATTATATAATTTTAGCAGAGAACGCAATAGTTAAACATTTTTCAAAATGTATTTTGAACAACAACAGCGAGGACATTGAGAAGACATTTTTTTTTTGACATTTCTAATACAAATGGCTGCCGTAACAGATGCGGAATTTATTTATTATTATTTCTGGTTTTATTTTAATTTTGTACACAAAATGCTTATTTATTTTCAATGGCTGAGTTTGGCCAAACAGAAGAGATGAAGAGGGCGTTGTTTGTGGGGTTTAGCAAATTTGTATGTTGCAGGACTATAAATCAATTTTCGTTGTGCACTTGGAGATTTGGCCATGTAAAACTGCATGGAGAAAGAATTTGTGTACAATTTCAAGAGTAATGGCGCACCTGTATACTTTACGAACTTGAGTACCGTGATGTAAGCTGTCGGAATATCGATTTGGCATTAAGAGTTACCCAATGCTCCAGCTCCTGAAAATTAGCGTTTCGGTGCTTCGATTGCTTGATTTTTATGTAGAGGGGAAAGTAGTTCTCGCTCCATACATTCCGGACGTCGCACAAAGAAACAAGTCGCTTAGGGCTGCACGATCTTTGGTAAAACCATTAGTATTGCACTTTGTACATCAAACGGATTTCGCTGTTTTGTAGTCCCGCCTTGAATGCAAAAACTATCCGAGCTGAAACCCACTTTATACGCTGAATATACATATTTCTTTTTTGTCAAGGTGTTCTCGTGCATAAAAGATTCCATACACACGATTTTTAAGTATCGGATGAATTATATTAAAGTTTGCAAACTGAACACATCTTTGAGGTGACATGACGGTGGCATGTCTTAGGCAGTAAAAGCACTCTAGAAACGTGTTAAAGTCAACATCGTCCGCGTAGTTAGGAAAATAGAAGAACATGTGGATGTTTGTTCCGTGTTAAGACCTCTACCCTGTGATCTATTTGTTAAAGCAAGGCATTCAATTTTTTGAATTAGATGGAATTATGTTATTCCAAATTGCCACATACACTATGTCGTACTCTCCGCGATGAAGAGATGGTGGATTTTGGTTTGAAATTTATTACTCCTTCCCAGTGCCTCTCTTTGTGTTAGAACACAGTGACTATCTGTCTGATCGTGTAGACACAAAACTAAACGATTTTTTGTTTTTCTTTAATTACAGGAACTTCTTTCACTTGCCAAAAAGCGGAAGAAGCCGGATGGAGAAAATGATAAAGCGGCGGCACCTGGCAAAGTTGATAACTCCTCAGATTCGGATTCAGACTGGGCAGGAGGTAAAAACAACCCGACAACGGTACAAAAGAAAAAGCGCACAAAGAAAATGAGTAAAAGTTCTGAATCTGAATCAGATGGCGAGGATTGGGACAAGGACGAACATAATGAAGATAATGCCACGGGTGGTGATCATGAAAAGCTAAATAATATTGTCAACAAAACAAAGGAAACGGAAATACCACCACAAAATCCCGAGAATGGTGTATATTCTGAACAGGAAGAAGGTGAAGTTTCCGATAGCGATGATGACAGCGATGGATCCTCGTCTTCATCATCGGGCTCTTCATCTTCGTCTAGCTCTGACTCAGAGTTCAATGATGGCTACGATGAAAATCTAATGGGCGACGAAGAGGATCGTGTCAGATTAAATGGACTTTCAGAGAAGGAACGTGAGACTGAGATCTTTAAGCGTATTGAGCGCCGTGACATGATGCGAACGCGTTGGGAAATTGAACGCAAACTGAAGTTAGCACGACGAGGGGAAAAGGCAGCGATCGACAAAATCAAAAAGGATAAAAAACAGAAAAAGCAAAAGAAGCAAAAAAAGAAAGCAAAGGAGATGATGCCTGTTGAGAAACCTAAATCGGTAAGTCCTTCACCACCTCCGCAACCACCTGTAGTGGTCCCGGTAGTGGTGCCGAAGGTGATACCAGTAAAAGCAAGTCCACCGCGAGAGGCAATAACGGATAGTCCGGAGAAGAAAAGCGACGATGAAGCTATCATGTCTTCGACTGATTACTTTGATCCAAAGGAACGCTCGAAGGAGCGTAAGAAAAATGTTGAAATGAACAAAACTGATGATAAGAGGAGTAACGCGATGGCTTTATTGAAAGCCAAACGCGAGGGCAAAGCGAAGAGGGGTAAGTTGTTTCTTATTTGTTAGGAATTCATTGTTTATATAGAAATTTTCCATCCATAGAGGAAGAAGAAGCCAAGCGTCAGGCTGAGAAAGAACGTGAGGAAGAAAAGGACGAGTACAACAGCGTATCTGCAGGAAAGTCGACAGTGAAACTAAAGGCATCTGATATCTACTCAGATGATTCTGGCAGCAGTGAATCTGAAGAAGAGGAGAAACCTTCGGAGAAACGTTCAGCTAGCAGCAGTAAATCGTCGGCAAGTTCATCAGAGGACGAAGAAAAAACAGAAAAGAAGCCCGTGTTCATCTCGACACGGGAAGAACTCAACAAAATGCGGTTATCGCGGTATAAAATGGAACGCTTCGTCAATTTGCCAATATTTGAGAAGACTGTGATGAACAGCTTTGTGCGCATTAGTATTGGAAATAATGGATCGAAGCCAGTGTATCGAGTGGCAGAGGTTGTGGGCGTGGTAGAGACAGCGAAGATTTACCAGTTGGGTACGACACGAACAAATCGCGGTCTAAAACTTAAGCACGGCTCACAGGAAAGGGTGTTTCGCTTGGAATTCATATCTAATCAGGAGTTCACCGATAGTGAGTTCAGTAAATGGCGCGAGATTTGTGTCACGCAAAGTGTTCAAATGCCCACCTTGGATATGATGGAGAAGAAGTCACGTGACGTCAAGGATGCGTTTAATTATATCTTTAAGGATGAAGACGTCGATAAGCTGGTCGAGGAGAAGAATCGTTTCAGGAATAGGCCCACTAATTATGCCATGAAGAAGACGTGTTTAATGAAGGAGCGTGACGCTGCTCTGCTGCGCGGCGAATACGAGCTGGCTGCCGACTTGGGTACACAAATCGACGAGTTAGAGAGTCGAGCCTCAGAACTCGATAAGAAACGATCAAGTAGTATCAGTTTAATTTCCTACATAAACGATAGGAATCGAAAACGTAACGTTGAGGAGGCAGAAAAGGCAATCATGGAGGAGGTACGCGCCAATAAGGGTATGAAAATCTCCGATCCATTCACGAGGCGAACTACCCAACCAAGAATGGGATTCAAGTCGACTGGCGATAAGAAGGATGAAGAAACCGTGCTGATGATTCCGGCACCACCGCCGCCCGGCAAAAAGAGAACCGAGGAGGCAAAGAAGCCACAGTCCAATGACTATAGCTTGTATTCACTGCATGATTTCGATATTGATCTTGATGTTCCTCTGCCTGGTGAGTTTAATTTATTGAAATACTTTTTGAGAGACTTGTCAATGCTTACCAGAAAAATGGCCATTCACCAGCAACAAAGCTGTCGAAATTCAAGATTTAAATGGATTCTATCTGTTTGAAAACGTTTATCCCACAGAGCATTTAGGTTAGGTTAGGTTTTCGGGCTGATGAGGATTTGTGTATCCCCATCACACTTAGGTCCATGTGGATCCATTGTGATATCCATAGTGTGGTCAGAGCATTTAAGAGCAGAACGATATTTCGGTCAACTACGAGCTTAAGGGCTATCTGGAGGCGATCTGAGATTGTTTCTTCAAATCTAATCATCAGCGTATTGTTGAACATAGAATCCATTGTTACTGAGTATGATCAGAAGCTCATTTACAACGATGTACCATAAAAGGGGGGACAGGACCCCGCTCTGTGGATAACTTTTCGCAGATGTTCTTCCTATGCTCATTTCAAAATGGAACACACAGAATTAGTTAAATTTGATATCGAGCTTCTTGATGAACACTTAAATTCCCGAATCCATAGCCCGAGAGACACTAGAACCTGTGTTGACTATTTCAAAGCTTTTTGTAGCAACTTTGACTTTGGCTTACCTTCCATTAAGGAAATCCAAAATTACTCATTCGTACAAATAAAATATAATTTTGTCAGCCATTTCTCGATATGTTTAACCAACAGTATCGGTTTGAAGAACTAGAACTCTTACTACTGTTCTAAATATTTTCCCTTTGCATTCGTAAGCCTCTTTTTCCGCACCAATTTCTAAGCCATCTCTTATTCCTGCCAACAGTGTCTGATGGAGATGCAAGTGCTTTTTTTTTTATCTTACTGCTCCGCTCAGAACACCATTGTTTCACTTATACTGCAAAAATATTACTCTCTCTCTGATGTTTGATAGTTAAAATTTCGGAGATCTGTTGGCAATGTTAAATGATCGTTTAGTGCATGGGTGGCCAAGGTTAGGTTAGGTTAGTGGGCTAATGAGAATGGTTACATTCCCATCACACTTAGATCCTTGTGGACCCATTGTGATACCCATAATGTGTTCCCACCCGTGGTATTATCGTCTTGGTTACAGCCATCCCGAAGCCCTGGCAAATTTCAGCAGGTTAGATGGTAATCCATCTGAGAGCTCGTCGATATCTTCGAAGAAGAATTTGCCCAGGGTTCTATTTCTCAATTGAAAGAAGTTAGGACAGTGACAGAGGAAATGGGTTGTGTCCTCATGTGCCTCTTCATCACCGCATCCTCTGCAGATGTCATCATCATTCAGTTTTAATTGCTTCATGTGGTATCTTAGAGCGTTGTGCCCAGTTAGCACTCCTATGAGCAAAGACACCGACTTCCTGTCTCCTTGCAGGAGTTTTCTTGTTCTAGCTTTGTCGTATTTTGGCCACAATGTTCTTGATACCTCGCAGGTGGTTAGTGATTTCCACCTGTTGTTTGCTTTAGTTTCTGATGTGTGTTCAATTTTGTCACGAAGGTTGCAGAGTGGAGGTTTGGCCGTCCCATCTGCCTGTTCTCTACCTAGGGCTGAGCCCTTTCTAGCCAATTCATCCGCAGCTTCATTACCTGCTATCCCTCTGTGCCCAGGGACCCAGCAGAGTTTTACATTGTGCTGCGTGCCGAGAACCTTCAGCTCTTCGCGGCAACACTTACAAGTTTCGATGTTATTTGTGTAGCAGCAATTGCTTGGCTATCAATGTAAATAATGATATCGTCTCGCGATATTGTCATCATTGACACCACCTGGGCTGCCTTTGTCACTGCTAGAACCTCACCCTGGAAAACGCTGCTATGGTCTGGGAGTCGTATGGAGCTATTTATTCCTAGTTCCTCCGAAAAGCAACCCGCTCCTATACCTATGTCCATCTTTGACCCATCTGTGTAGATGGACTTACCATCTTGAGGTACCTCGTTTTTCTCCCATTTCTCTCTGCTTGGAAAAGTCCAGGAGAAGGGTTGTTCAAAGTCCAAGTATGGGACAGTGTAGTCTGAGTTGATGTCACCATTAAGGTAATTGCTAAGTATCTGGGTATGTCCATATGCATAAGGTCTCCAGTAATTTGACTGACCTAACCTGAGAACGCTTTTTGCTGCCGTCTCTTGCATATAGAGATCCAGAGGCGGCAGGTTAAGAATTGCTTCCAGTCCCGCTGTTGGTGTTGTTCTCATCGCGCTGGTTGTTCCAGTGCAAGCTATTCTCTGTACTTTGGTCATATCTTTGAGGTTGCTGATTTTGGTGACAGCTTGCCACCAGACCAATCCACCGTATGTAAGTAGTATAGCGTTATTTTCGGTCTACAACCCCAGTTTTTCCCGAAGAATCTACTGCAAGTGTAGAAAGCAAATGGGTGGCCAAACCGTAGACCGCCGTCGTCTGGTCGAATGCGAAGGCATTTACACGCATATGCTATAAACAAATACATTATAAAGAATACACAACGTACGAATATCATTTTTAAAAAAATTTAGAACACTGAACTCCACCCGGAAAGCGTATGAAATAAAATACTGCATGACTTGTGTCTTCTTCCTGATTTGGGTAATTTGGGCAAAAAGGTGAGCTATCGTGCCCAAAACGGTGTAGGTATTTCCGATACCCACCATGACCAGATAGGAACTGCGTAAGGTGATATTTACTGTTTCCGTGCCTTCGGTTTATCCAAAAGTCTATGGTTGGGATCAATCTGTAGGTCCATCTGTCTTCGTAGTGGTGTCCTAACGAGCTTGCCACCTGGTTATTGAAGTCACTATTTCTTCTTCGTTGATCCTTTTGATGACCGTCGCTTCTTGGTTACTAGAAGTTCTCTTATTATAGACACTTTGCATCTCGTCCGCAAGGATATCGATGGAGACCATCCCTGCCACTGAAGCCCCTGGTTACCCTTAGTGCGCTAAGTCGATATGCTAACGATAACTTTCTCCTTTGTCGCTAGGGCCCCACTCAAATTGGAGCAGCGTATAACAGTATTGAGCTTAATACCTTGGATTTTAAGTTTCTTCCAGCATATCCGGGTCCTTCGATGTTTAGCAGTATTCCAGACACCTTTTTGACCAAATAGTCGATGTGAGGCTTACAGCTAAGTCTATTGTCGAGTATTACTCCTAGATATTTTACAGAGTCTTTCGATCTGATAGTTTGACTTCGTACCCTAATGTCCACGTCTTCCACATTTTTCTGGACACCGTGGTTTAGTGGTAAGTGCTTTAGACTACTATACAATGCGGCCCGGGTTCAATACCAGCCCGGTTCCAACACCTAACATTTTTTTCACGGTGCCACCTCTTTTGAATGTCTGACAGGCAATCAATGAGTACCATTTGTCAGTGAGCTTCTCAACTTGCCGTTCGGAGTCGGCAAAAAACTGTAGGTCCTTCCATTCGTGCAAAAATATAACACGCACACAGAAATGGTTGCGAGAAGCAGGTCCAGGTTCACTCCGAGCTGTAGCGCCACCTAAAGTATTGTAATTCCACATTTTTCCGTCTGATTATTAGGACAGCTTCCGGCTTATGATCTGCTTATTCTAGGCCGACGGATATAAACCAGTCTTTGTTGAGGTAGATTGCTTCGTTCATAGCTGACTGTATCTCGCAAATTTTCTTTGCAGCAGTAACAATGGATTTTCGTCGGCGAATCCGATTATTTCTACGCCTAGTGGCAATGTTAATTGCAGAACTCCATCGTACATGTGGCTGTGGCGTAGTGGTAGTCCTCGTCGCTTGTCACGCTGAAGGTTCGTGGTTCAAATCCAGATGTCGCCGAAACATTTATTTCTCACGAAATAAAATTAAGTTGATCGGTTTCAAAAGTTAATGTCAAAACCTACTGCGAAGGCATAAAACTGGCAGTAGGGGATGGTGGTATGGCTGCAGAAATTGATCGCACAGACAATAATAGGAAAGCAAAACTTGGAATAATACAAAAAAAAAACTCCAGTTATCTTGGACACCACCCATAGTCAGTTGAAACCTAACATCTGTCTGTCTATCATTCTTGTTCTTCATGTGCTGTGTGTAAACACTATAAGGGTAGTCATATCCCCTTAAGCGTGTGTAGATTATAAAAAAAAAAGACGATAGTCCAAAGTAGGAGGCTCAGTACTGATCCTAGTGGAACTCCCACGGAGACTTTATAGGACTTTTCTCCTTCGGTTTTATATCTCAACCTTCTATTGGTGAAGTAGCTGGGTACAATCTTTAGTAGTTTGGCGTATGCATTCTGGCTAGTCACCTTCTTATGCTGTGTTAATACTTGTATGTATTTTCTTCCAAGTAAAAATAATGGGTAGGTAGCACTCGTAACCAATTTCAGGGAAAAGTCGAACACATAGCCTGAAAGTTTGGACACCCCTACAATAACGGGAGAAATCACTTTAAAATTGCAGCTACAAGCGATAAAGTAACTTAATAATGTTTTTTTGTTTTATATTTTCAGTTAATTCAGTGTCGGTTGTACCCAAGCCCATTCCCAAGATCAATGAAACAGCGCCGAAGCGTTCACTCAACTTGGAGGACTACAAAAAGAAGCGCGGTCTTATTTAGTTTAACTCACAACTTAATTTATAAAATAGTGTATTTTAAAGAAGTCTAATTTAAACAATAGGAAACTCCACTTTTATTGCTTAGAAAAGTTAATCACAATAAGCTGCTGCCGCCAATAGCGTGGTGTAGCAAAAAAAAAAAGAAAAACAAATTACAAAACAATTATGTATTAATGTTAACAAACACGCAACCAGACTTGCGCCCAAAATGTAAAACAATTTTACATAGCTGTATATGTACTTCAATTTAATGTATGTTCTACAGAATCTAGACTCTAGAGCAATAAGGTATACCATTTGCAAAAATATAACAATTAATCAACTACGACGGACATCTCTACAGGACATTACGAAAATGATTTGTTATTATTTTTAGTTATATGAAAATATTATTTTTTTATTAAATAATTTGTAATAGTAATTTATTTTTAAAAGAAAAAACAATCACAAACCAATTTCAAAATAAACGAAAACTAAATTTCTAGACAATGAAAAAAAAGCGTGGTCAATACGACGATAGTTGTTGTTTTTTAGGCAAAATAAAAATACTCACATTTATTCGAGCTGTGAATCAATTCTTCCTATCGATGCTAAGCTAAAAACGACAGCAATATAAACAAATAGAAAAACTAAACATTCACATTTCAATTCTGTAAAAATAATAAAAAAAAAAAAAAAATGAAACCGTAAAGTTTAAGTTTAAGTTGTTGATCAAAACAAAAAAAAAAAAGAAAACTGTAAACATTGTTGACATTTTGGTTTTATTAGTTGTACAAAGAAGTTATATGTTATTCTATCCCCATGCCGTATGTAATAATTAATTTGAGAAAAGGGAGAGTATTCCAGTTGTTTATGCGATCTTTTGTTTGCAGACTCGCTTGGTATGTCTAAAGTTTTCCAGTTAGATGTTAAGAATAAAAATATTAAACTACAAATTAAAACATTTTGTTTTTTCTTTCGATCAATTTTAGTGAGGTGTGGCTACTTAATTAGAGTTCGCTTTTTTTCGCTCCTTTTTGTCCAGTTTCTGGATGCACAAACGAAACCAAAAATGATGATCTAAAAAATTGGGTTTGAGGGTGAGTATCACTCCTCTTCACGTAGGCCACAGATCGGGCCCATTGTGGTCCCCTCTAGAACTGCTGACAAGAAAGGGTTGGGGTGTGTGTTAGTGAAAGGGGATAGTGCAGTGGAATTGAAATGTTGAAAGAAATATGTGAATTCAAGAAAAACGCTCTGTGTGTCGTGCAAACTCCAGTGTTTTCGAGAAATCGATAGATCTGAGTGATGTCAGCCCGGGTAGGATGTGTCTACCCAGGTATATTTGCCTTATTGAACATAGAGCAGGACAATCGCAGAGGAAGTGTTTGATACTTTCGTCTTCTTCTTCGCAACCCGGGCAGGTGCGTGCGTTTTGCCGAAAGCTCTCCGGCAAATCCAGAACGCTCTTTTGGCTTTGTTAATTTTGTTTTCTAGATTCTTTCTCCAAAGTAGCTTTTTGTCAAGTATGAGCCCTAAGTAGTTTACATGGTCCCTTAGGTCTAGCTGAACTCCCCCTAGGGACGGGGCCTTGAAGCCTGAAATTTTAAGTCTTTTACAGAACAGCACCATATTGATCCAGGAAAATGGGGTTCTCAATCTTTCTGCTCCTTGTCCCGGATAAATTTGTCTACGCTCTCTCTTTCGAGAGACAAATTCTTCGTCGGATTTTCGGTCCCGTATGCGAGGATGGCGAATGGAGGAGAAGATATAACCGCGAACTCTATGAGGTGTACCAAGATGTGGATTTAATCCGAAAAGCCAAGACACGTCGACTACACTGGCTCGGCCACATCGAGCGAATGGACAACAATGCTCCAGCATAGATGATCTTCGAATCACAGCCCACAGGTTCGAGACGACAAGGAAGACCGAACCTCCGTTTTAAGGACCAAGCTACCGCGGATGCCAGTGCTCTTGGTCTAGACGACTGGAAGCAGCGTGCCCGGGATCGAAGAGAGTGGAAGGCTGCCGGGTCTCCGGCAGAGGCTTGACGGGTCGGGAGCCCGAAGTAAGTAAGTCTACGGAAATTAGATTTTTATAAACATACTAGCTGACCCGGCGAACTTTGTTCCGCCTAAAATTGATTAAATTATCAATGTCCCTTTCAAAGTGGAGCCTCTCTATGGGAAGAATAAAACTTATGGAATTAAATTGAATTCAATGCAGTTCACTGTAACGCTTTATAATAAACAACGTTGTTTGTTTTGTTTTTGTAAACAAACAATGCAGACGGCTTTCCGACAGGCGAACACGCCTTCGAAAAAGCAAGGGAATTCGCGACTGCCGGCAGGCAACATCTACATACACATTTACTTAACAGACTGCCGCACATTAGCAGACACATGTCTTCGATCAAAATCAGCGCCTCGTTGCGGATCTCATTTATTTTGTTCGGGATTCGATGTCGTTCTTCGAACTCGATGCAAAATATCCTGATCGTGAGCCATGTCGTCCTTGTATTTGTCTAACAAATTGAGTACGTTCGATGGAAAACATGTCGAGATGATGATGGCGAACACTGTACGAATTTGAGTCGCAGGTGCAGAAACTGTAGCGTAGGCGAGTGTTGCGTCCCAATGATTGTTGTTGGCAAGCAAATTCATCCGCTGATGGGCTTCTCGAAATGTGGCACACAGCACACCATAAACAGTCCGCAGGTTCACTATCGAAAGCAAAAGATTCTCCAAATCGCCTCATTGCAACTCACATAACGGCCCAATTGATAGCACGACACTTCGTCATTCTTATCTGTGACGCTCAATGCCAAAAACCGTCATTTCGCTTCCTTTGTTGACCTACTTGCAAACTAGAGGTGGAGAAATATCGATAGTCAGTACCACCGATAGTTCTCGATAGTTGGCTTTTGACTATCGATAGTTATCGATAGTTATTTTTTAGTTTTTAAAGACTTTTATTTCATTATAAAATTATTGGTAACATATGTGTACAGAGTCTGGCCTATGGCCGTCTACCAGATTGACAATTATAGTTACTTAAGTAATATTTAAGAAAAATACATAAAATTCTATACAAAATATCGAATATTTACACAACTATAGTTATATACACAAATATACGTTTGTATGCGTATAGGATCACCTTAGAAGTCGCCCTCGATTACACGCTTTCTGTAACGTAGTGCGTTTGTGGAGTAATTGTATATGACATCCCAGCCCCGATCGCCGTTCAGAATGTTGAGTGCCTCATTGACTTCCAATCTGTGTGAACTAAAATATCTCTTGCGGTATTCTTTGAAAATTGGACAAATCGCAATAAAGTGGACCACGTCTTCTCTCTCCTTGAGGTTGCAAAGATCGCATATTTTTTATTATTATTATTCATTCATTTCTATTTAAAAAAATACTTCTAGATTTTAAAATCTAATAATAAGTATCAAGATAGCATTTACAAAGCATAAAATTGGAAGGTGTGGTCGATGTGGTATAAAATTTAGGTTGGCTAGTTCTCCTCGCATTTTAAAAATGGTGCTAATCATACTAGTCGAGTAGTGGTTTAAGAAGTATGTTCGCTCTCCAAGATTGTGGTTCATTTTGCTATAGTGTAGTCTATACTGAGATGACTGCGCTTCGCATTTTGCTTTAGCAAACATGGTACGGCTTGTTTCCTTCAGCAACATGTTGAACTTCATTCTTAATGATGTAGGGTCATCATCGGAAGTAAACGATACGTTCAAGCCGCAGTTCGATGCTAGTCTCTCCCATTCTTGAACAAGGTTTCCTCTTGATGATAGAGCATGCAACAGTACTAGTTTAGGCAGTCTTTCTTGTCCCCATGTCATGACTTTCACTATATAATTAAAATGAAGTTTTAGCGTATCTAAGAATAGAGGTGGGCATCCTGTCTCTAGATGTAGCATATAGTTGGGAGTTCCACTCGGCAATTGAAAAATCATTTTGAGAAAGTATCGAAGGCATTTTTCGACAACTTCGAAGTGACAATAACCCCAAGTTTGAGCTCCATAGAAGAGTATGGAGGTAACAGCAGTACGAAATATTTTTTGTTTTGCAATATAAGTTACATATTTATTTTTAATGCATTGATCCCAGATAGATGACAGAGCACGTTTAGCTTCAGACGATTTATCGATATATATCGATAGTTTTTTACTCTTAATGGTAACAATAAAAAAAGTTAAATGCACCATATTAAATAAACTTTATTCACCGAGAGAGATTCCACGTTTTAAAGAAACCCGGTCCAGCTTTTTAGGTTCAGACATCATAAGATGTCGGAACCAACCAACGCAGAATATGGGCATGCGACAATCCTCGCTTCTGCCATTGTACATTGTGCTTAAGTCATCGTTAATGCTCTTTTTGATTTGATGCTTGAAAACTCGAGCGGTGATGTTATGGCGGTCGCTCGAAGCTTGTCCGGGAAGTAAGAGCTGCGTAATTTCTGACCATTTCGGATTGCAGGTAAACGTGATGAATGTAATGTCGATCGCACATATGTCATTGCATCCTGCGCATATCCGTGCATATGCCTCAGGCTTCCAACATTATCCCAGCAGGAAAAGGTAATCTATTGGAATCGAACAGGGAATCAATCGCTTGTATACAATATTGATTCCAGAATGCATTATACTTAACACAGACTATGTCCTAGGAAAAGAATCGATTACCTGAAAATGTTTTATGAATGCATTATAGAATTCATTCTTTTTAATGTATTATATAATTCATGCATTTATAATTAGTTACATAATGCATTTCTCCGACATAGTATATTAAAGAATGTATTCAGCTTTAAATAAAAAGGACACTGTTTCGTTTTAAAATATTTTATTACACAAAACTGCAGGATAAAATTAAAAAGGAATTTGAATACAAAAAAAAAATATTATTAATAAAATAAAGCACAAATTTTTTTATTGTTAATTTCTTCGCCAATCCGTTTAGAATACATTTCTAACTTGTTTCATTCCTCGCTGTCACGCGTTGCAACACAAAATGAGTTTTTCATGCGTTTTTATATATAAAACGCAAAATTTGTAGGCGACAAGAAGGTGCCGACAGACAACTGTAACCGAAAAATCGTTAAATTCAAAAACACTATATTACATTTCCTGCAGATGTGGGAATATACGGGGTAAGCAATTTGCTTTATTATTATATGACATTACCACATCGATTCTTTTGCATACATTATATTTCTCATCTATAATAACTAATTATGTATTCGATTCTCCAAGTAATACATACCGTACTTTCCTGCTGGGATGTTATGTCGCTGGGAGAATTGTCAACCGGCTGATGTTTGCTGCTGCTGCATCTCTCAAGTAGATGTACTCTTCCGAACGCAATTTAGTTTGATTGAATTGGGTGAAATTGAGGCGTTCTGTTTCTATCTTGACGTACATATGTATATGTACATGTCGGCGCAATGCTGTATAAACAATGGGCGATATCTTAACAGATGATGGTCGATATCCTGACAAATCATCAAGCGGTATGCTGTATGCATAGAACTTCATTCCCATACAAAATCAAGTTTTCAGATATGCCACTATCCACCACTGAAAGTATGTATGCAATTTCGAATAATGTTCAGGCGAGTTATGCGCGTACGAACCAAAACCAATTCATTTTTATATACAGGGTGTCCCAGTTTAGAGGTATATAGTCCCTTACCTGGAGATTCCTGAAGTCCTAGTGAACAAACAATCGTACAGCAGGGTGGCGGTCTATTTTCAACTGCTCTAACTACCTTCTGCCCCTAAAAAGACTACAAATAAGCACGATCAGTAGTGTCATTACAGGACACTTCCCTAAGTACTTTTATAGATATTCGTCAGTCGGTGTGGTGGCCTGAATGTTCGAGGCAGATGGAAGAATTTATTCGGCGTTACACTACCCGCGTACAATATCTGGTTCCAAAGCACGAACCACTTATTAGTTCGACATTCCCAGAGCGACCTTGGCAGTCGATGGCGATGGACCTCTGCACATGTTATGGTAAGACGTTTCTTGTGATAAGCGATTATTATTCTAGATTCCCAGAGGTAGTCCAATTGGAAAGCCAAACATCACGTTGCGTCATCAAACACTTAAAATCGATTTTCGCCAGATTTGGCATACCGGAGGTAATAAGAACGGACAATGGCCCTCAGTTCGCCACAGTTTAGACATCGGAGATGCGCCAATTTGCCAAATCCTGGGTATTTAAGCATATTACATCAAGCCCTCAACGGGTTCATTGAGTCAGCGGTTAAAATAGTTAAAATGCTGTTGAAGAAAAATAAAGAAGACCCGCAGTTGGCTTTATTGGAATATCGCGCTACACCACTTGCAAATGGGTTAAGTCCAGCCGAATTGCTAATGGGTCGTAAAATTCGTTCAAGAATACCGATTACCAGCGACCGTTTGGAACCACAACGCGTCAATATGGACGAAATTAGAAAGGTTGAAGAGCAACGAAAGCAACAACAAGCAGACAACTTTAATAGGCGACACGGGGTTCGTGACACCAGAAACTTCAAAATTGGAGACGTAGTATGGATCCGGGATATCCACCAATGGGGTCGAATTCAAGACAAAGCGGATGCGCCTCGGTCCTTTTATATCAAAACCAACACCGGCTTGTACAGAAGAAATGTTTTTCATCCAAACAATGCTCATAGAGACGATGTACCATATAACCCGGAAGAAGTACGTGAAGGCGAGTTACAAGCTACAAGTTCAAACACTTCAAAGGGGGAGATGCATAGTGCAGGTGGATTACAGGCTCCATAAATAAGTCTACCTACAACAACTACAGGTCACTATACGACAAGATCAGGAAGAGCATCAAAAGTACCCGATCGTTGGACATATCCGTCAAAGTAAGATGTTATCAAACTAGTGCGGATGTAAAATGGTAAAATTTAACTAATTTTCTGATTTAATAATTTTATGAATTTATAACGAATTACTATTTTCGTTTTACTTTAATTTGATTTTCTGATTTAATAATTTTATGAAGTACTATTGTCGTTATACTTTAATTTGATTCCTGAACTAATCATTTTATGAATTTATTAATAATGAAGTACTATTGTCGTTATTCCTCAATCTCTATTATCTTAACAATGTAAATATGTAGAGAATGAACCCTGCTTTTAAGGGGAGATGTGGAGTGTCTTACACCCACTCATTACCTCTCTCTTTCTATGCACATGTACATAGGATTAAGTAATAATGTAATGACCAGTTAGTCAATAAACTGAACTCATCCAAAGAGGTCCGTCTTTCATTTAGTCGTGCGAACACTACAGTGGGGAGTATCCGATAAAGGCGTTACAGAAGTCCAGTTTTGTGAAAAGGGAGTAAAGACTTCAGCTGCAGTCTACCAGGAAACTGTTTTGGAAATGGTGGTGAAACCCCTCAACCAGTTCCTCTTCCAAAACAACCAGTGGACCTTCCAACAGGACCACTGCTCCAGCCCATAAGGCAAAAACTACCCAGGTCCGGCTCACAGAAAATGTTCCTCGCTTCATTACCAATGATGATTAGCCATCGGCAAGTCCGGATCTTAATCCTTTGGATTACAAGTTATGGTCCGTTTTGGAGGGCATGGTTTGTACGAAGACACCCAAACCTAGAGTCACTAAAAATTAGCTTAATGAAAGCAGTCGACACTTTTCTTATGGAAATCGTGCATGAATTAAATGCATAAGCTATTTAGAGTTTAGAAAAATGAAACACAAGTCTTTTTTTATTTTATTTTTATGTATACATATATTTGTCCACGATGTGGTTTATTCAAACTTCTTCACACGAATGCCCTCTCCTGCTCAACCTAGGCGTAGGGCACTTGTTTTCCAAGCCGTCTTTGTTTACGAGCTAAGTCTTTTTTGTGTAAGCAGATTCCCGTAACCAGTCTTTATCTTTTGGTATAAACAAGTTCCCGTAGCCAGTCTTTATCTTTTGGTATAAACAAGTTCCCGTAGCCAGTCTATTTAGCGTAAACAAGCTCCCGTAAGATGCAATATGCATATTGGTAGCATGGTCTACGATGAAGCTTGATGATGATGATGATGGTGATGATGATGGGTGAGGTGAAGTGTGCAGACATGTAACTCGTGCTGCAATTGTTGAGTGGCCAACTCGTCTCAAGACCTGTTTTTTTTTTTTCAATAAATCAATTAATATTATTGGAAAAAATAAACTGAATACCTTTTGTTTTTATTTCTTTTATACCTGTTTACATCTGTAACAGTATTTATGACAGTACTAGGTATATGCCAGCATGCAATTAGGCTTGGCATCCTTTAAATGACTTCTGTAGAAGTTGCAGAGATGAGGAAGAGAGCCCAACACATCTCTGTTCATGCCCAGCTCTTTCCCGTAGTAGAAAACTACACCTTAGTGAATACTTCTTCAACGATCTCAGTGATCTAGTGCAAAAAGACGTTGAAAGGTTATCTTGCTTTATATGTATAAAGCTTCAAATGGTTCTCATGAGTAGCGGAGATAAACATCTCCAAGATCGTTGATATAACAATGGACCTCTAAGGCCTAAGTGTGCTGGTACCTACTCGAGTTACTGGTGACCACTGCTACCTAACCTAACCTTAATTTTGTGTCGCTGCAGCTTGAGCTTGATCATTGCAAGTGTTCTTGTTCTTATAGATTGTGATACGAAAATTAACCTCGATTTGTATAAAAGGGGACTTTTTTTCTGATGCTACTTAAAAAGTTGATATCCTGTAAGCTCTGCAGGAGTGATACATAAAATGGTGTGCGGAATGCGTCGTAAACTGAAATTTTATCAAAAAAAAAATAAATTAAGCAAATTAAACTCCATTTTGTCAATAATTTTATTATTTTCCTGTTTTTTGTTTGTAAAAAAAAATTATATAAAATAGAAATTAACTTATGAGTATACTTTTAGTTTAAATAAGGACATTTATGTAATTAATTTTTATTTTATTTTTTAAATTAGTCTTACTTGCTAGACAATAACAGAACAACATTTTTAAACTAAACTGGATACGTTTCCCATGTAATACGTAACATCTCCGACATCGGTTGGGACATGCCCATTGGGATACATCAGACCGTGCGATGGTGACTGCATACCCCCGTAGTCTGTGTGCCCTGAGAGGCTTGGACTTGGCCGATGGGACTCGCTGCCGCCTCCATAGATCCGGGTACTAAACCCGGAGTCATTACTGACATCACGCTCCACCATGTGCTGTTGGTGGTCCATTGTGGCCATCAAGCCAGCCGTGGAGGATTGCTGAATGAGAAGGTTTGCGTTTTGCATTTGATTGCAGTTTTTGAGGTTAACTGGGGCAGCCGCTAGCTCATAGTCTGGGGAGCTGCTATTTGGTGGCATGAACTTTCGATTGGTAAGGAGTCGCTCGGCCACGGGTGTTCGCAGAGGTTGCGGTGGCGTATGCACCATCAGTGGGGGCATGTTATTGTACGACGATGCGTATGAGGGATTTAGTACGGCAGCGCTATGCTGCTGCTGCTGCAGAGTCAATGGCATTCGTCTTTCACTGGGAATCCGACCCCACATCTGTTGGTGGTGCTGCTGCTGCTGTTGGTTTTGTAGATTCTGTTGATGTTGCTGTTGCTGTTGCTGTTGCTGTTGCTGTTGCTGTTGGTGATGATTGTAGTAGTTATTTTGCAAAGACAGCGGTTGCTGTTGCTGCTGCATTTGATGGTCCGACTGATTTGAATAGCGGTACGGTTGTAGAGTGGGACGGCTCTTGTTCGGTAGCTCGTGGAAGTAAGCATCTTTGGGAATCAAGCGATAGGGATAGCTGTTGTTGGGAATTGGCGTCGAGTACAAGCTTGTAGAAGAACTCGTCTGGACCCTGTTATTGGCTGGAACCGCACTGCTATTATTGGGGGAATTCATCTGCGGCTGTCGATAGGAGGTGTAAGCACCCAGGTGCATTTGGTTGCTCTCCAGTTGGTGTGCTTCATTTTGCTCATTGTGTTCATCTTCACTACTCTCTGAGGATTCATCGTGTTCCACACTCTTCACTGTGATTGAACTGCTGAGTTTGCCCTGTAGTCGAGCTACTAGCTCCTGGACCTTATTTCGCTTAAGGATGCCGCCGGTGGAAGGCTTTTTCAGAGATTTGATCTCGCTATTCTTGATTTCCACCTTTTTAATAGTTCCATTGACCCGTTCAGAGAAGTCCTCCAGATCTTTGTTGGAGTTCTTGATCGCCTTTCGACGCCAATCCTTTGATTGACTTGGGGAGGGCTCTACACGAGGCTTTAGTTTGTTCAGCTCAGCATAGGTGGGTATTTCGAAAGGCTTTTCACACAGTTCCGAGATGTTCTTTACCGAAGTCATGGTCACCTTGTTCTCAGCCCTGAGAGTGTTGCTGGGAGAATCGCCTATGCTGTCATCGAAGCATGTATTTTGAAAGAATCCATTCACATTGAGAAGTGTCTGCTCGTCCTTGTAGCTCAGCTTATCTTCATGAGTGTTCTCCATCTCGTTTAGAGTCTCTGATTCGATAAGTTCCTTGACCATTTGATGATCCTTCCGAATGGCGGTGATGACATCCTGCAGCATGTGTTCATTACTATGTATTTGAGAAAAGGACTGGTATTTCTCTTGCAATGGTCGGGTGGAGTGTTGGGAGGCACTGCTCGACTGCATCCGCGAAAGGTACGTCACATAGTCATTTGCCGCTTCACAGATTGCTTCAGCTCCAATCTCTTGTTCATGGCTTGTAGCGTCCTCTGGTAATGGTAACACGGTTATTTGATTTGGATCCTCTATTGGTCTTTCCTCCAGCGTCACCTGATGCAGCTGCTCGATCACATCCTTTCCCAGGGAAATCACATTTTGACTGCGACGCTCCCTACGTTTAAATGTCGGTTCCGTGAACGCAAGCAGTTCCTCCTTCCTCCGCTTACTTGCCTCCTTTTCCATTTCCAGGATTTCATTGGTTTTCGCCAGTAGCTCTTCGAGCCGCTCCGAAACATTGAAATAATCAGTTTCCAGACGGTCCCATCGTTTGTCATCTTTATCCATTTGCCCGAGACTCGCTACAGACAAATCGTCATCGTCACTGTTTTCTGCCGCTCGATGAACTGTGACCACTGCCTCTTCTAGTGCATCGAAACTCCTTGAGTTCTGCAGCCTGCTGCCCTGCATACTCTGGTCGTCTAACAATTCAAGGCTCTTACATCGACTGAGGGTATGCGACTTTTTTCTCGCCCTAGACTGGTGCCCTGTCGTTGTGACCCGTAACGGTTCGCCTCGCTTTAGCCAGTGTTCCAGATGAAGTCGCCTACTCTCACATCGAATGCGATCAGCGATCATTGATCGCGTCAACTGCTCAATTTGGTCGTCTGTGCGGATCGCCAAAGCTTGAACCTTGCTGTCTAACCTCTCGGTGGCCTTGAAAACGTACTTACGTAGACTCTTGCGGTTTTTGTTGATCTTCTCCTCGATATGCCTGAAGAACGGGCCACAATAGCAAGTGTTGCCCACACCAACGGGGCCCTTACAAATATTGCCCGCCAGATCCAAGTAGTATTGTTCACCTTTTTTCAGAGGTTCCTTTGGTAATGTGTCGAGTTTGGGTGATGGAAACGAACTGGGATCGGGAAAATAATGACAGCCGTAAGGTGACCAACTTACTGGATTCGCCAAACCGTCTAAGTGATCACCTTTGGTGTGTGCCTTTCGATTTCCGGAATGTCTACCGCCACCGCTGCCACTGGATTTGTCTTTGTCCCTTCGAGGTTTCTTAGGGTTATCGAGGATATTCAGGATCTCACTGTAGTTCTTTCGAATCGCAATATCGCGGGGAGTTTCCTCCTGAGAATTCCTTACTGTCATGTTGCTGCCCGCCTCCAGAAGAATTCTTGTCAACTTTCGTCGTCCCATTGCGCAGGCGATGTGTAGAGGTGAATCGCCATTGAGATTCGGCTTATTCGAGTCACAACTGGCGGAGAGAAGAATACGCGTCGCTCCTGCGTGTCCGTAACGACAGGCTGTATGAAGGGCAGTATCCCCGTACTAAAAAAATTAAAAACATTTTTATTTGAAACTTCTATCGAAACAAACTGAAACTTACATTATTTTGAATGTCAGGATCTCCTCCGGCTAAGAGAATCTCTCGACAGCTCTGATTGTGACCATTTTGTGCGGCTAAATGCAGTGCTGAGAAGCCACCATCGTTTTTTATACCTAAGAGGGCGCTGTGCAGAGCACCTCTGGTCTCTTGGAGAACACCTTTCAGCTTCTTATCTTTTTGATCTTTCTTTGGATTTGGTGGCGCGCATAGAACTCCTACGCATCGGCTGTAGCCACGCCACGCAGCCTCGTGAAGCGGAGTGTTGCCGTGTTTCGATTCTTTGGCAGTTCGATCAGCATTTGCAGCTAACAGTGATTGTAGCTTTTTATCGTCACCGGTGGCTGCCACCTCGTGAAGGGGAGTCCACCGCACATCGTCTTCCTAAAATTGAAAAAAATTGGAATTTTTTTATTAAAAATAGAAAAAAAAAAATAGTTGGTTGTGGTTTTATTGTTGTTGTTCTGATCGGATGGGCCGAACAACAAGCGGAGAAAGAGTGATGTTCAGTTTCTAATTATTATTTTTGACAAGTGGTTCACTGTCAGAATTGAATCAGTTGGACATTCACCAATATAGACGAACTAGCCTTCTACACCGATGAGTTAAAAAGGACGACGCACGGTTTGGGGGCTGGAGTTCCCGGCGAAACCTTACAAGTCATTCGTTGTCTTAGTTGATTAAGGCCGTAATTGCCAAAACCAACGCAGCAGACAATATTTTCGGCAAGCTAGCTGTTTAGGAATGACACATAACACACTACATATATATATTAAACATTCACATATAACATTAACATTTAAAATTTTAATCGTAATTTGCCAAACAACACACATCATACACTATTTCAATTATATAACAACACAATTTGTACATACATATTACTCTACATATTACTACTCTCTCTATTCAGCAATATTATTACTGTTTACTCTTTTGCCAAATAATTTGTCTATGTACCAATTCTTAGTAACTGTTACTAATTCGATTCATGCAATGTACGGGACTTGCTGTTGGTCTAGCTGACACTTGTTTTCCTCTCTTCTTATTTTTCACTCGTGCATATACAGTCAACGAGATCGGTTGACTCCTACAAGCTTCTCATTATAATCAAATGGTTTTTTTTGCTACTCATTAAACATTACACAGTTTATTTCATTTATACACAATACACAATACACAACAACATAATAATTTTATAATAAATTATACAAAATTGAACATAGTTTTTTCATACACATTACACACACACAAAACACAATTGGGAAACACAAAAAACACAAAGGGAAAGTATACAGGTGGTATTTTAATAAAGACAATTATTAATCAAAAACACAAAACACATATACACATTTATTTTTGCTAATAAAAAACAACATACATACATATAAATAATAAATTCCAAATCACTAGCTTTATATGTACTCTAACAACCAGGGCAGTCATTAAGGCTCGAGACTCCGCAGTAATTAGATCAAGGTGCCATCCAAATGAGCTATCTGGACACAATACGGTGCCCCTGCGGATTGCACAGATGGAACAATAAAAATGATTCTCTTATTTGACGAACCGTTACA
Source organism: Brachyopa scutellaris (assembly GCA_949775065.1). NCBI lineage: Eukaryota > Metazoa > Arthropoda > Insecta > Diptera > Syrphidae > Brachyopa > Brachyopa scutellaris. Next base: position 144,146,093 of record OX459112.1, on the reverse strand, counting down.
GTCGCGGTGTCTTTTATTTCCATCTGCCGAAAGTATATACATTTTTAGGGTTTACCACGATATCTCGAAAAAAAGAACCTCGAAAAAAAAAATCTCGAAAACAAAAATCTCGAAGAAAAAAAATCTCGAACAGCAAAAATCTAAAAAAAAAAATTTCGAATTGCGAAAATATCGAATTGATATTAATTTTTGAGACAATGGTAGCAATCCGGATTTATTTATATAGAAAAGTGTTTGATTCACTGTTCATGCATGCAAATGAGTTTCCTCAATACGGGATCACCACGTAATCCCGAACGAAAAAAATCTCGAAAATTTATTTGATAAATCTCGAAAACGAGAATCTCGAATGGACAAAATCTAGAAAGTACAAATATCTCGAAAGACTTTACTTACTTACTTAGGTGGCGCTACAGTTCGGGGTGAACCAAGGCCTCAACCAACAACCTCTTCCAGCTAGCCCGGTCCTTAGCTAGCCGCTTCCAGTTGCGCACGTCAAGTTGGCTGAGGTCTTGTTCTACTTGTGTGCGCCACCTTAGGCGAGGTCGTCCTCTGCTGCGCTGACCCTCCGGGTAAGAGTCGAATATTCTCCGAGCCGGAGCGTTGATGTCCATACGCTCTACATGTCCTAGCCATCATAAACGCCCAATGTGTAGCTTTTTGACCAGGTTGATGTCGCTGTACAGCTCGTACAGTTCGTGGTTGAATCTTCTCCTCCAGAACCCGTCAACGCAAACGGGACGGAATATCTTACGAAGGATTTTTCTCTCGAAGCGACCAAGGATATCTTCATCCGCTTTCGATAAAGTCCATGCTTCAGCTCCATATAGCAAGACTGGGATGATAAGGGTCTTATATAGAGTCTCCTTAGTCGATCGAAGAAGGACTTTACTACTCAATTGCCTTCTTAGCCCAAAGAAACAGCGGTTGGCAAGAGTTATCCTTCGTTTGATTTCCGACGAGATGTCATTTTTTGAAGTTATGGCAGAGCCGAGGTAGACAAAGTCCTTTACTACCTCGAAGTTATAGCTGTATATTGTGACGTTCTGTCCAATTCGTCGATGTTGGGTGTCCCTTTTTGTTGACAGCATATATTTTGTTTTGCCCTCGTGTACCGCTAAACCCATTTTAGCCGCTTCCATTTCTATACTCGCGAACGCACCGGTGACAGCTCGCTGTGTTCTACCAATGATGTCAATATCGTCGGCGTATGCAAGTAGTTGAACGGATTTTTGAAAGATCGTTCCTTGTGTGTTGGCTTGTGAGTTTCGAACAATTCTTTCAAGAATGATGTTGAAAAAGTCTCATGACAGTGCGTCACCTTGTCTGAATCCTTTTTTGACATCGAAGGTCTCGGTGAGGTCATTACCGACCTTGATGGAGCAGCGAGCTTTCTCCATCGTCATCCTGCACAGACGGATGAGTTTGGCAGGGATGTCAAAACTAGACATGGCTCTATACAGTTCATCCCTCCATATGCTGTCATAGGCGGCCTTGAAATCGATGAACTTTATCTCAAAAAAAAATCTCGGAAAATATTTGCATTCGAGATTTTTAAAATCTCTTCATTCTACTGCAAAAGTAATTAAAACGGGTCCAAAATGTAAATTCTGTAACTTTTTTGAAAATAATAAGAATTTAACAAACAAAAATTGTTTTTTTTTTCCAAATTGACTGTAGTAGGTAGGTACTGTTTTTTAACTATATACAAGGAATAATTCTGCACATTACATTGTGTAAAATCTATTTATTTATTAATGCATTGATATTATTCAAATTTTTGAAACTCAAGTTGTAGGCAATGCCCCTCAAAACTTTTAGCATCAACTTTATTTTGTGTTCTTGATAAGCTTAGTTGTGCTCGTTCAGACCCAAAGGAAGGCAAATTTATTAGTTTATATAATTTTTTTTGTAAAACCATGTCCACGTCAATCAGATTTTAGAAAAACTCTTTGTATTGAAGAAACTCTTTTGCATGCATGAACAGTGAATCAAACACTTTTCTATACAAATCAATCTAGGATTGATATTAATTTTTGAGACAATGGTAATAATTCGCGCGCGCGGATTGTTACCATTGTCTCAAAAATTAATATCAATTCGAGATTTTTGCAATTCGAAATTTTTTTTTCTAGATTTTATTTTTCGAGATATCGTGGTAAGCCAACAAACAGGTCTTCTAAAATTTGATCGACGTGGACATGGTTTTTAAAAAAAAATAATTATATCCTTACTATAATAAATATGTAACTTTTTTTCGACTGCAAAGACTTTGTTCCCATTTCTCTTAAAAACTACTGCACGAAATTGAATCCGGTTTTCACAGTTGGATTGCAAAATACCAGGAATACAGGCTTAGGATCGTTATCTGCTATCCAGAGGGGGAGATCTAAGCTGATATCTGGGCAGAGAGTATTTTTACGAATACCTTCTAGCTCCTAGCTTTAGAATGTCTTGGCCGATGGGATTAGAATTTCTTTTATTATAGATTTCAATTTCGTACAAACATTTTAAGATATACAGTGGATCAAAAAAGTATTGGCAATTTTAATATTCCTATTTTATTTAATCTTATCATGCTTTGTTTAGTAAAATAAAAATTTTATTCAAACAAGGGAACAAAACTATGCAATAAATGAGTATTTAAAATCATTTCAATTATAAGATATATAAATGAAAAATAAAATATTCGAATTAACACCTCAAAAAAGTATTGGCAAACCTAGAGATCATTAAATAGGAGCCGTTATTGAAAGCACAGGACACCATTGACAGAACAAAACCAGCCTCCTTAAGGTATTTGACGTGCTAGGAGTGTGTGCAGTAGTTAACAAAAGTTTCAAAAAAATTTTTTAAAAAAATATCGCGTAAATCTAAAGAGTTAGATATTAGTATAAGAAACCAAGCTGTACACTTGCGCCAACAAGGTTTAACATATAGTGCAATTGGAAAAGAACTTAAAATTAGTTTGTTTACAGTGAGAAGTGTGATAAAAAAATATGAAAACACGGGATCGACCGAAAACGCGAAAAGAAAAGGGCGACCACGTATCTTTTCTGAGAGAGAAAAACGAGATATAGTTAGAGAGGTAGGAAAAAACCCAAAAATAAGTGCACCAATTTTGGCTGAGCAAGTCGCAAACACAACCGAAAAAGATTTCTGTGTCCAGACTCTTCGAAATGTTTTGCATGAAGCCAAATATTACGGAAGGGCTGCTAGAAAGAAGCCATTTTTTATACATTTCATAAAAGTATAGTTTGCAACATAACATTGAAAGAACTTTAAATTGCCTTTCACTTTCTTTAAATAAGTTATTGTTTTGCTCGGTGATTTATTGATTTCTTTTTTTTAATTATGCCTTGCATATGTGGTCTGAAAGTTGACAGAATTGGCGCAAAAATTCAGTGTACTGGGTGCAAAGTTTACTTCCACTTACATTGTGTTAAATTGCAACCTAGTGATTGTGCATACATGAAAAAAAATAACATTCCCTATCGTTGTGTTGCCTGTAATCAAAATAGACGCAATTCGCTGCGCTCACCACCTCTCGCTCTCCACAAAGATAAACAAGTGGATGTCACTGCCACTGGTTACGTCACGGGCACGGCACAATCTGATAGTGAAGTTCTTCTGCCCCCCTCCTGCTGCTCACCGCCCCAATCGGCTGACATAAATATCAACATACCAGCTGCTATCACACTTGATGTACTATACAGAGAAATTACCGCGCTGAAACTAGTAGTCACGAATGCAGTGACACAATTTAACCAGCTGCAAGAAAAAAACAATTTATTGTCAACAAAGGTAAACAATCTACAAAACACTCTAAATTTCGTTCAGCAAAAAACATTGCAAAAGTGTGTTGATGTTATTGGCGTTCCCAATGTGGACAACAAGAATGCTCTGGACTCAGCTGTCAAACTCGTGTCAGAAGGCTTAGGTGAACCGATTAAATCAGATGACATCAAGTCTTGTTACGTCAAGACCATCATAAGCAAACCACTGCCGAACAAAGCATCTACATCTGCGAAATCTTTTAATGTGTTGCGTATAAAATTTAAATCTTTTGACTTGAAACAAAGTGTTATAAACAAAAAAAAGAAAACAAAATTATCAACTGGTCTTTTTGGTGATCAAGTTGTGAATAAGCCAATTTTTATTAACGAAAGCCTAACCAATTTTAATAGAGCAGTATACAATAGAGCTAAACAAATTAAAATAGAGAAGCAATTTTCCTTTTTGTGGATTAACCAAGGAGTAATTCTAATGAAAAAAAAAGAAGGTGATAAAACCATTAGAATCAGTTCGTTTCAAGATTTAGAGAATTTATCTTAATCTCCTATTTTTCCTTATCTTTATGTCTATTCTTGATGTTAATGTTATTTTAGATCAGCTAAACAATTCTGAAAATGTTACTCCTTTTTGTAAATTTGATAGAGAGATATTTCAAAGTGTTTTCCATTCGGTTAATCTAAAGAAACATTTCTCCATCATACAACAAAACATTCGAAGCATGCGAAAAAATTTTGATATCCTTCTAACCCATTTGGAGTCGTTTGCTAATAAGCCAGATTTAATATTCCTAACTGAAATATGGATTTTTGATCACGAAACAGATCTCTATAGTATACCTGGGTATAATTTGTGTGTTAAATGTAATGATACGTATGCATCTGGTGGAGTAGCTGTATTTGTGAGTGATAGATTAAGCTATGAATTCTGCAGCTGTATTATGCAAACTGCAGATATGATTAAAGTTACATGCCTTATCAATTCACAGAAATTTATTTTTATGTGTTTTTATCGACTGCATGAAAAGAGTAAAACGATATTTGTCGAGGAATTGGAGTCTCTTTTGAGTTGTGAGAGAGCAAAGAATGTATTTATTCTAGGCGATATTAACCTAGATATCTTAAGTGAATCTTCTGTGGTGTCCAACTACCTTTCCGTGATGTCGGCCAATGGGTTGGAAGTTTGTTTCACTGAACCTACTAGAGAGACACATACTACCCGAACCTGCCTTGATCACATTTTCGGTAGACTTACTCATAACTCGAAACTTTCTCTGATTAGTTCTGTCTCTGACTGGAAGATTTCTGACCATTGTATGACTGGCTTATTTTTCTTGTGTGATTCGCTGGAACAAACAAAAAATGTTTTGCCTGTTGTGAAAATTAAATCTATAAATTTCACATCGCTGAATGGTTATTTATTTCAGGAAAGCTGGATTAATGTATATGCAGAAAATGATCCATCCTATGCGTTTGATATATTTTCGAAAATTGTAGAAGGTCATGTTGAGTCTTGTCTTTCTGTATCAAATAGTCGTAGTAAAGTTAAGACGCTTAAACCATGGATGTCTCATTCGCTGGCTATGAAAATTAAAAACAAGAACAAACTACGAACTAAATGCAAAAAGCATCCAAATAATGTCCACTTTCGTGCTCTCTATACTCAGATTTGTAAAGAAGTTGCTAGTGAGATACCGGCTCTTAAGCAAAACTACTACATTAGCAAATTCCAACTAGCTAGAAACAACCTTAAAAAAGAATGGGCGGTTGTAAATGAACTTCTTAACAGAAAAGCATCTCTAAATCTACCTTTGTGTATAACTTACAAGGATAGTAATATTACAAATTATGATGACATGGCTGATGCCTTTAATGAGTACTTTAATGATGTAGCTTCTAAAACTCTTTATGATGCTGGTTTTAACATAGCTTCTAATCTTTGTAAGGAAGACTGTTTCAGTAGGGAAAGGAGACAAGCTTGTAGTTTCTTTTTCGAACCAATCTCTTCACTTGAATTGCTCAAGGCAATCAGGGCACTGAATAATTCTAACTCCTCGACAAGGAATAGCTGGTCCAATAAATTTGTTAAACAAATTTCTTTTAATATTGTTGATGTTTTAGCTTACATTTTCAATAAAAGTATTTATTGCGGCATATTTCCTGATGCCTTAAAAGTTGCCGAAGTCATACCTATTCTAAAGAAAGGAGACAGTAGAAACCTAAATAATTATAGGCCTATATCGCTTCTTCCAGTTTTCTCTAAAATTTTTGAAAAAGTGATTAAAACCAGAGTTGTCACCTTCTTAGAAAAAAATGCCTTGTTTAGTCATAACCAATTTGGGTTTAGAACAGGTAAATCCACTGAGGATGCCCTCTTACAGTTTTGTAGCCATAACTATGATAGCTTAAATAATAAAAAGTGTACTGCTGCGCTTTTTATTAATATTACGAAAGCGTTCGATACCGTTGACCATAATCTCTTATTAGTGAAATTAGAAAAAGCTGGCCTCAGAGGCTTTATGCTCGACTGGTTTTCTTCATATCTCAGTAATCGGAAGCAAGTGGTCAAAATTGCAGGAAAATTTAGTCAAAGTTTAGATGTTCGGGTTGGTGTACCACAAGGTTCGGTACTTGGCCCCATTCTTTTCTTGATTTATATCAACTCAATCTTCTGCCAAGATATGAAAGGTATGCAGACAGGGTTCGCGGATGACATTGCTATTTCATTTTCGAGTAATTCTGCTTTAGATCTAACTGCAAATATTATGCACGATTTAGAATAAATTAGATATTGGTTTAGCATGCATAAACTAGTCATAAGTGATAAGACTAAGATTATGTTCTTTAATTTGTCAAGTAATATCGTCCCATTTCCAAATATTACCTACCATACCACTAATTGTCAATACATGCTTTTATGTCCGTATACTTGTGGTCTACTTAGTTCTTCTAGCACGTATAACCCCGATGTAAGCTGCTCACCAAAATGCTTTAACATTGAAAGAGTCAAAGTTTATAAGTACTTGGGTTTAGAAATCGATACTGGACTAAATTGGGGTGCGCATACGGATCTACTTAGAAAATACTTATTAAAGGCCTCTTGTATAATGTACCATTTAAGATTGCTTTGTTCTCGGCAACTGTTAGAAACAGTATATTACGGCTTAGTTCAATCTAAGTCACAATATGGTTTGGTTTGCTGGGGCCGTACGCACGCTAATAAAATACAGCCTCTGATAGTTGCCCAAAAACATATTGTCAGAATTATTTGGAGAAAAGGACGTATGGTACATAGCTTCTTGCTCTTTTGTAACTCTAAGATACTTCCCCTTAAGCATCTTTACTTCTACAAAGTACTTCAAGTTTTTTTTCTAAGAAGTGGATACTCTCTCAATCGTAATACAACTGTATATGGACTCCGTAGCAATGATCGTAATCTTGCAACTATTCCACCGCATCATACGACTCACTTCTTAAACTTTTATACCTGTGTTGCACCTATATTATATAATATATTGCCGCCTTCATTAAGATGCACAAGTAATAGAAATAATCATTTTCTCAATCGGGAAGTCAAAAAATGGCTTTTTAGCTTCGATCTAAAATTAATAAATAACCTTGTCAGCTTAATTCTTTAGTTTTTTTTCTTTTATGATTATGTTACTGTTGAATTATAAACTTGATAATTGTACCGAAATTGTTTCTTTCATAACCGCAATCACACCACTTCCACCCTTATTTAAATTAAATGTATTTTTAAAATTTCATTGTTATGATTCATTCGATACTAGTTCTTTGAACTACAGAATGTATCCATTATATTCTTCAACTATTTATGTAAAACACTTAATATCTTTCTAACTATGTTACCTTTTGATTTATTGTGATTAGCTGAGAAATCTATCAAGCTCTTGTATTTTTTATTTAAATCCTAGTACTCATAATATTTCTCCTCAGCTTATAAGCTCTATATAATATTAAGTATTAATGAATAATGTACTTGTTATATTTTTGAATTGAAGAATTGAATAATAATAATAATAATAATAATAATAATAATTTATTTCGGAAATCAATCGTACAAAGCGTCTGGATTTCGCGAAAAAATATTTAAATAAACCTAGAGAGTTTTGGGAATCCGTTATTTTTACGGATGAATCAAAATTCAATATTTTTGGTAGCGATGGTAGACAATACGTTTGTAGAAAGCCCAATACGGAACTTCAGAGTCAAAATGTTGTACCTACAGTGAAGCATGGTGGAGGGAGTGTTTTAGTATGGGGGTGTATGGCAGCAAGTGGCGTTGGAAATATCACCTTTATTGAAGGTCATAAGACAGCTGTCATCTACATTGACATTTTGCGAAATAATTTAGAGGAAAGCGCCGATAAGCTTGGTCTTGCGGATACGTTTATCTTTCAGCAAGACAACGATCCCAAGCACACGGCGGGAAAAACACGCGAATGGCTGCTCTATAATGCTCCTCGGCAACTAAAAACTCCTCCGCAATCACCAGATGTGAACCCCATAGAGAATTTATGGAACCATTTGGGGTTAGCTGTAAGAAAACACAAAATTTCATCGAAACCAGAGCTAAAAAGAGTAGTCCTTGAAGAATGGAATAAGATATCCAGCGAAACAACAAAAACTCTAGTTTATTCTATGGACAGGCGACTTCAAGCCATAATTGAAGCGAACGGACTACACACAAAATATTAAAGCATTTCCTCTTTTATTTTAATCCCCCAAAGTAGAGCATCACTAAATTTGCCAATACTTTTTTGATGTACAAATTTTGTTATTTTGCTTATTTTTTATTAATCGTGAAACTAAAATGAATTAAAACACCCAACTTAAATATGTTTTTGTTCACTTGTTTATATGAAATAATTTTCCTTTTTAAAAAATGTATAAGTTTGAATAAAATGAAAAAAATTAAAATTGCCAATACTTTTTTGATCCACTGTAGATCATCTTCGTACGTTATACAGAAGTTGAACAATAAGCAATAAATTAAAATTAACATTCAATTGAAAATGATATACACCATGTAACAAAAGTATACATACGGCCAGTCCTTTGGCATTTTAACAGGGAATATTTTATAAAATAACTAAAATTCAAAAGTAGGATTAAAATTTTAAACTGTATTAAGATGCAAAAAAATAGCAAAAAATTACGCTTTTCCCAAAGTTATTTCAATTTATTGGAAAAAAGTAACGTGGCCTCACTTCCACATGTTACAAAAGTATACATACGGCCCATTGAAAGTGGAAGTACCGTAATTTTGTCCATCAACTAAAATTCAATTCGCGTTGTTTTCTCATTATTTGCTATTTAAGTGCCAGAATAAGTTTGTTTTACGAAGTTTAACGTGATTTAATTCCAAAAATATTGTAAAAACAAAGGAAATCTCTGCTGAGGTCCGAAAGTTAGTCCTAAAGCTCAAAAATGAAGGGAAATCTATGTCAAAAATTGGTGAAATTCTTGATTTGCATAAGTCAACAGTCCAAACAGTCATAAGGAATTTCAATACTACCGGGACGTATGAAAGTAAGCCAAGGAGCGGTCGACCGCCGTAATTTGACGACAGAATGCAACGCAAAATAGTCCGAATAGTAAAAAAAAATCCCAAACAAACTGCTGTTAAATTGTCCAATGAACTCCGAGAATGCGAAGGAGTAGATGTTCATCCTCAAAACGTTCGTCGTTGTTTAAAAAAGGCAGGCCTAGCGTCAAGAGAGTCAAGAAAAAAACCATCAGTGCTATAAATATGCAGAAACGGCTGGCGTATGCTAAAAAGTATCACAGAATCCATGAAACTGACCCTACGTTTTGGGAACGCGTCATTTTCACGGACGAGTGCAAATTTAATGTTTTCGGAAGAGATGGGCGAGTAAGGGTTTGGAGAAAACCAAATACAGTTTTTGGCCGAAAAAATCTGTGCCCTACTGTCAAACACGGCGGAGGCTCCGTTATGGTATGGGGCTGCATGGCGGCAAATGGTGTTAGAGAACTCAAGTTTATAGAAGGTATAATGGATCGGCATATGTATCTGGATATTTTGAAGTCAAATTTTGTCCCAAGCATCGACAAACTGCATCTTAATGGGAATTACACATTCTTACACGACAATAACCCGAAGCATACGTCGGTCTTAGTAAGAGAATGGCTTCTATATCAAGTAAGAAATAAACTGGAACATCCACCGCAATCTCCAGATCTCAACGTTATTGAGCATCTTTGGGCTCACCTTAAAGAAAAAGTGAAGGAAAGATGTGTATCATCTGTTTCCAACCTTAAAATCGTTCTGAGGGAGGAGTGGGAAAAAATAAGTCCCGAAATCACAAAAAAAACTATCTCTTTCGATGCCATCACGTCTGAATGCTGTCATTGAAGCCCGTGGAGGTCCAACATCATATTAAACAACTTATTTTACTTTATAAACTTAAGCGTATGTATACTTTTGTAACATTGTATAACGTTCCTTATTTTCTTTTATACTAATAAGCTTAAATGAATTCAGAAAAAGTTATATTTTTTGTTATTTTCTAAGAAATAAAATATTATCCGTTCATTTAAAATCGAAAAAAAATCGTCTCTTCATTTTTTTCTGGTTTAAAATGAAAAATCACTTGCCGTATGTATACTTTTGTTACATGGTGTATGTACAATTCAAGAAAAGCTTAGAACTTAGATCGTTGGATTTTACCACCGACCGGTCGGTCGTGACCAGTGGATATAATTTCGTGTGTGTGCCAAAACCGGTTTTTTTTTCTTCGTACCGGCTGTGTTGTTTTTTTCTTATTTTGAACTGGCGAGGAATTGAGGATATCTATACTGTTTGAACGCGCATCACGCAGAAACTTACTAATGGACGGATTTTGATAAAACTTGACGTAGTGATTGCTTATGTTCTTGGTCAACATTTTTTATACTTTTTATTCCCGAAAATGATATGGTTTTTACAAAATATTGAAAAAAACTGCATATCTGTAAGGAAAATTATAATTATTCAGCCCTAGCTAGCTACTATTGAAGCTTACCGGATTGAAAAACAAAAAAATAGGTGAATTTAGTAAATTCTCCACTGATTCATTTGAGGTATGTATCATCCTTCGGCGTTATCCTGGAGCTGAGCTATGCTCAAAATAGTTCATGAAATGTTCGCCAACCATTTTCCGTCATTGGAGACCGCAGCCCACAGCCGTGCAGTTGTGGGTGACGTCATAGTGTGTGAATCAGTGCGCTCAATACATCTTATACAAGAAGTATGTACCTATATTATATGCAGGGAACGGATTTTGTTGACTTTGCCTTTTTTTTACTCATATTGCCTTTTTGCCTTTTTCACTGATATTGCCTTTTTTTGCCTTTTTTACTGATATTGCCTTTTTTGCCTTTTTGGTACTATTTGTCAAAGTAGCTGTGCACTTTCTTTTTAAATATACGATTTAGTCTTGCTCACACGAAAGAAATTTCAGTGTCCACACGTATGAGAGCAGGTTTTTCTCTTGTATGAACATGCACATGTTGTTTGCACTAGCGCGCATAAAAAAATCACTACACACCAATACAATCTTAGATTCATTTGTATCAACTCAATATACATGCGCTTCTTCTTGTGCCGTAAGTACAATCTGAGGCATTCGCCGCAGTTTCATCTGACAAAAACCGTTAGACATCTAGGAAATATTTTTTTCGTAACTGTGCGCCTTTTCATCTAGTTCTAGAATCTAGATTCTAGATTCATATTCTGTGACATTATACTGGTCATAATTAGTGCTGGTCTGTTGAATATTTTGTTGCTTGTCATTGAAAGTGAAAATGCTCCCAAGACAGAATTTGCGGTGAAATTGGTAAAAGATTTTTAGTCGACCCGAAAGACCGCATATTTAAGAGTTTACAAATTACAGGTGACTCCTAGTAGTTATATGTATTTTAATTTGAGCACTTGATCTTAGTGCACTGCGTGTTAAAGACTTTGAACGGACTCGAGGAGAAATTACAACAAGCTAAACGGCCAGTAGCTGAAGATGGGATGAAAAAATTGTACGCGGTTTTTTCAGCAAATTAACGAAATGGCGCTGCAAACTTTAAATTGGACTCAAATATTAAAGTCAAGGACGTGACATCTCTTATCTTGGCTCCAGTAGGCTCTGCCCATGTTGTTAGGTCCTTTATTTCATTCAAGGCTTTCCTGAGAGATAATCGCAGGCAATTGTTACATACCAGAGAACTTCAAAATGTTTTGGGTTGCAATATTAATAATAATGCATAGAAACCTTTATTATTAAATGCCTTTTTTTGCCTTTTTCTGTGGTATTATTTTGCCTTTTTTGGCTTTTTTTGGTCAACAAAAACCGAACCCTGATTATATGTATGTATATGTATATTAAAAGTAATGCTTGTGTGTTCCTATTTTATTTGTTCGCGCATAGTTCATCCGATCGCGGTTAAACTTGGGGAATGTGCAAAAAAAAAAAATGTTGATTGCTGTTCTACATTGGGGGAAGATTTCTACTTCATTGCAATCCTATTTGTTTTATTTTTTTCCAAAAGCAAACGCATTAATCATGATCTCGAATCTGCACTCGGTGGAGACAATACAGGCGAATCCCTCTACATATGTCGAATTTTCACGGGCGATCAAAATTATTGCAAGTTAGAGGGATTTTTGAGAAAATCGAGCTAGAACGATTAATCCTTTTTTTGAAAGCCCATTTATTCATAGTGGATGTTAACAAAAAACAGAAAGAAGAAAAACTTTAAAGGAACATTAATTAATAAAAGAATAATTTGTAATACAAAGTACCGGTCTATTAGTGTTTTCAATTTAAATTTTGTTAACACTTCAGCTTCGAAAAATCATTCGGACCTACTAAAAAGCATTTAAATATGAGGAAATAGGTCAAGTTTTGAAAATCAGAAAAACATTGCAGGCGGGCGAGCAAGGCGATTACGGGTCAGCTAGTAAACCAATAAATTTGCATTCCTTTGGGTCATGTACTGAACAAGCACAACTAAGCTTACCAAGAATACAAAATAAATGTAAGTCTTGGCATATCTAAACGCCAAAAGTTTTGAGGGGAAGCCCACACATTTATCTGTACCTACAATATCCAAAAGAAAAAAAATATTTTAAAAATCATGGACGAAAAATAAGAAAAAAGTTGTATTGGATATTTAAGGGGCATTGCCTACAACTTGAGCTTCAAATATTTATACACTATGTATAATACCAATGCATTTATAATATATGTACATAAATATTTTGAGTAAATAAATGAGCTAACAACATTTTTTTTTGTTGTAAAAAGATTGTTGAATTTTTATTATTTTCAAAAAAGTTACAGAATTAACATTTTGCAGTAAAATGAAGAGATTTTAAAAATCTCGAAAGCAACATTTTTTCGAGATAAAGTCTTCGAGATATTTGTATTTTCTAGATTTTGTCCATTCGAGATTTTTGTTTTCGAGATTTCTGAAATAAATTTTTGAGATATTTTTCGTTCGAGATTTTAGTCGTTCGGGATTACGTGGTGATCCCACATTTGTACTGAAAATTCGAAGCGTGATTGATCAAATGCACCCAGATGCTCTTGCCTACAATTCAAAGAAGACTTCTAAGGAAAATGCAATCCAAAGTCCATATTAATGAATACATTTGGAAAAGTTATTCTTCTAATAGAATGTATGCAGCGGTATAAAAGTAGAGCATGTCAATATTACGTCAGCTTTTAGTTTTACGACTGTCTCCTCACAGTCTGAGTCTCACTAAAAATTAAGCATGTTACTCAAATTCATCCACACTCTCGCATTCGTCATCGAGCTTGCTACAAAAATCCAGCATCGACAGATCGCTCTCGTGCCAAACCAAAAAACTGAATGCGCCGTCAGACTGCCATCCACACATGCACTTGCTCGCGAGCATGCAAGTGCTAATATTTGAGCTTAGCTTAGGGATGAGTCAAAAAGTGGCAACGCCGCCCATCTCTTCTCAGTTTCTTAGCCTCTTCATTTCCTTCGTTGATGTCAATGAACTGTCACTCATTTTGCAGTGACCTTCTTTTTTTTCTCAAGTGCTTAGCTCCTCTAGGCATTCATAAACCAATGAAGTCTCCAAAATATCCAGTCTGATAAGATTAAAATAGTAAGACACGCCAGCAACTGTTCGTGTATTTCCGAACTCGGTTCTTGGCCCGCATATTCTTGATTTCTCAATCAATCTGCGCACCATTTTAAAGTCTATGCCTCAGCGCTGCAGGATCAATTGGGGCAGACTCCAATGCGAATCCACGACAGCGTTGCACTTGACATAGCGGTTGATACCCTACAGAGCGGTATTATAACAGCATTCCACGAATCCTGTCCTGAAAAAGAGGTCGGCGGTGCAAAACCAACTCGTTGGTGGAACACGAAGCTAGCCACGATCAGGAAGAAAGTGCGGAAGCTGTTTAATCGAGCCATGAAAACTGGCAGCACGGTTGATTGGAACTCTCATGCCGACGCGCAGAGAGAATACAAACGACAAGTCAAAAGGGCCAAGCTCACATCTTGGCGAAATTTCTGTGGGGAGCTAAAGGATGTAAGTGCCATTTCGCGCCTGCAAAGAGTTCTCTCTGCGGACCCAAATGCCAAACTTGACACCTTGCGCTATCCCGATGGTCGTTTCACTACCTCAAAAGAGGAAACCCTACAATTGTTAATGGGGACTCACTTTCCTGGATGCAGCAATGCTGACGAGGAGAGTCATAATCCATACAAAAGCAGGCCCACTAGTGATCAATGGAGGTCAGCGGTGAGCACTGTAACGAGAGAAAAGGTAAGAACCATCATTCTATCCTTCTCACCTTACAAATCGCCCGGACCAGATGGTATTTATCCAATACTCCTTCAAAGGGGAATCGATACAATACTACTGTTTCTCACTAGGATCTACCGAGCAAGTATTGCTCTAGGCTATGTCCCTCTATTTTGGAGGAGGGCCAAGGCTGTCTTCATCCCCAAGCCGGGTAAGCCAGCCTATGATCTTCCAAAAAGTTTCAGGACTATCAGCCTTTCTTCCTTCCTTCTGAAGGGCCTTGAAAAATTGATTGACGTGCAGCTTAAGATAGGAACGCTAAGTGTAGCGCCAATCCATGATAGCCAGCATGCCTATCAAAGAGGCAAGTCGACGGAGACAGCGCTGGTGGAGCTGACAGGAAGGGTGCAACGCGCTCTCGACCGGAAGCACTATAGCCTCGCTGTATTCCTCGATATTGAGGGAGCTTTCGATAATCCCACCTTTGAAATGATTGAATCTGCACTAAGATCAAAAGGAATTGACCCGACACTCATCGGTTGGATCCTAGCGATGCTTAAGAGCAGATCAACAACAGCTTCATTAGGTAGTTACTCCAAGACAGTGCAAGCTGTAAAAGGCTTTGCGCAAGGTGGAGTCCTGTCGACCACATTGTGGAACCTCTTAGTTGACTCCTTACTGAGAAGACTTAACGAGGGAGGATATCCAACAATTGGATTCGCTGATGATGAATGCATCATCGTCAGTGGTAGCAACTTACCAGCACTCTGTGAGCGGATGCAATCCGCTCTTAGCATTGTTGGAGCATGGTGCCGTGAGCAGTCACTATCGGTCAATCCCGCCAAGACCGAGATGATGCTGTTCACAAACAAAAGGAAGTTGCCTCCTATAAGATGGCCTACGTTCCTGGGCACCCAGCTTAAACCTTCTAGCACGGTGAAATACTTGGGTATCCTGTTGGACCCAAAACTAACCTTCCTAGACCACTTGGTTGCAAGAACAACTAAGGCCACCAACATACTCTGGCAATGCCGTAGAATGTTCAATAGATCATGGGGGCTTAGCCCAAAAATGGTCTACTGGATTTATACGAGTATAGTCAGGCCATATGTCGTATTTGGCTCGATAGCTTGGTGGTACAAAGCGAAGCCTCTCAAACGTTGCCTTGAAAAACTTCAGCACCTAGCGTGCATTAGTATTACCGGGGACATGAGAGGGACACCCACCGCCGCCATTGAGATCCTTCTTGCCTTGCCTCCACTGCATATCTTCATTGAAAACGAAGCTAGAAAAGCAGTATACCGCATAGGTGTGCTTCTTGGAAGGCGAGTTACCTTCAGTGAAGGTAGTAGAGGTAGCAGGGTGGGGGAGCTTCTCGATTTAGTACCAGGAGCCTTGGGGGGAGCTCTGGACACCATAAGCTCCAAATACAATTTCGGGCGAAGGTTCCAATGTCTCCTTCCAGATCGCTCTGAATGGAACAGCGGAGGTTGGTCTGGTTTCCCATCAGGTAGTATAGTCTTCTATACGGACGGGTCCTTAATGGATGAGCTCTCCGGAGCAGGTGTCTACTCAGAAGAATGCCACGTTGAGCAATCTATTCCACTGGGTAGATTTACAACTGTCTTTCAGGCAGAGGTGTATGCTATCGCTACTACAGCGCACATTGCACTTAACAAGAGGTGGAAATCCAAGTCCATCTACATCTGCTCTGATAGTCAAGCAGCTATCAAAGCCTGTTCAGCAGCGTTGATCAACTCAAAAATTGTTGAGGAAGCTGTCAACAAACTGAATCAGCTTGGGCGATGTAATAAGATCACACTGGTCTGGGTCCCGGGACATTCTGACATCCCGGGAAACGATAAAGCTGATGCTCTGGCTAGAGCTGGATCAGCGACCCCTTTTATCGGTCCTCAGCCTGTTATTGGCTGCAGTTCAGCTTATGCTAAAAACGAGCTTCTTGAACTGCTGCGACTACAGCATTACAACCATTGGCATGAACTTAGGTCATGCAGACAGGCCAAAATGTTAGTAGACGCGCCCAGGGCAAACAGAACTAAGTTTCTGTTACACCTTCGTAGAAATGACCTCAAAATCCTCACAGGACTGGTCACTGGGTTCACTCCCTTAAACGAGCATCTGAACAAAATTGGAATCAGAAGCTCGGGCCTCTGCGAGATGTGCCTGGAAGAAGATGAGACGGCTGAGCACTTCATTAGCGAGTGTCCGGCCTTTGCTCGAATCAGAAAGGCCACTCTAGGCAACTACGTCCTACGGGACGTTGATCTACTGGAGCTCAATCTTGCCCTATTGCTTCGCTTTGCGAAAGCGACGGGCAGATTTAGATCGACATATAGCTCAGCAACAAATCGCTAATTCAGCGAATGGGGTGGTACTTCACCAAAGTACAATGGGCCTACAGGTCTACGTGCTTGTTGTCTCTAAGGAGACAACCCCCTTCCAAATACAATACAACCATTTTAAAGTGTGATTTTTAAAAAGTGCACATTTCAGCTTCATTAGTCCATTCGTTCTCATTGCTCAAGACACTAAACATATTGCTCTTTTGTAAAAGGTCGGTTAACAGTGAAAACCATGCGCCATTCAGGAGCCAATAACTTTATGGCATAAAGACTAAAGTCAATCGTGTGGAAAAAAAACTCTAGGACTGTTTTCATTAAACAACTCGAAGAGCATTGCAAATTCATGTCACGGGAACACACGGAGTTAGGTCCTCAGAGAATGTTGCGCCACATAGCAAGCATGTGTGTCTGACATGTCTAATATGCCAGGCGAAGTCCCATCTATTTCGCCTTTTCTCTCACATATTTCATCAGCCAGCCACAGTCCTATACGACTACCAAACTTGCTAACGTTGTTTTTATTTACAGAACAGATACCTACGTCAATTTGTTCATTTCAAGTAGGTACAAAACAACATACCTACACGCGTACCACACATTCATTTCTTCAGCGTCTTCCTAGTTGAACGACCTTCTTTATCGCCACCAGACAGCCGCAGTTGCAGCAACAGCAACAGCAGCAGCAGCAGAATACTCCCCGAGGAAGGCGCAACAATCAACAGCAAGAGATCTTGCCACAGATACGAACGGTTGTAACATCTGGGCTTACATTTATTTTTTAATTTATTTTTCCCTCTTTCCTTAGCACTTGAGGTACTCTCGTAGGAAGTAGAAAGTCCAGAAATTTGAGCGTGAAAATTCTTCCGAAGGGGTATTTCCTGCGGCCTCGTCAGACAACACCAATTCCGGTTGGCACAATTTTTTCCCGGAATAAATTACAAGACTTCTCGGCCCAAATTGGCGGCGATAAACAAGTTCCTAAATGGCCTGGTGTGTGTTGTTAACAAATTTCTGACAATTTAAATATCACTCACGGTGGTAAGCCACAAAAAATATGATTCACGGTATTAAGTTTCAGTTTGCCAGCTCTTTTAGTTTCCAGTTTAAATTATCTATAATTTGACATTTCACTGACCTTTGTGTCGACAAACTTTAATCGTTGTCAAAGAACATGACAGTTGTCTCCCACTGACAGTTGAAACCTGTCTCGATTCCATTCATGCCGATTGATTAATTTTCTGACAGTTACAAGAAAAAAAAAAGGTCGATAAGAAAAATGATCGATACCGTTCTGAGATTGTTTTGCCTTATAAAAAAATCAGTTATACTTCAAACGTATTGGAAATCGGTGCAAAATAATGGACTTTAAGACAAACATAGTAACGATGAGTAAGTTGGTTTTTTTTTTCTTTACCGATATTCATCTTGAATATTAATAACACGTTGTCTGGTTAATACATCAGAGAACGGTATTGATTTTTATAACGATGAAAAATTAACAAATTTTCTATATCCAGATCCCAGATGCATTAATTTGGAAAAACAAAAGACTTGAGGCACGAACTGGAAATTTTTTTGACTATTGTAATGATGGGAAACTATCGGAATCGATGTAAATCGTTATCTCTAAGCGGCGTGGTGCGGCTTTGCCAAGGGAGCGTTTTTTTTAGTTTAGTTTTTTTAGTTTTAAGTATGTTTATTTTTCTCCTTTTGTATTTATATCGGTTTACCTGCAAAGCAAAGTGCTTATCTGCAGGTGGTTATTTACATTGGTAGTTTTGGTTTTGAAGTAAATTTAAGTAACGTATCTGATTACTCATACAAAAGATTTAAATTATTCCAATATATATATATAATTCAATAAATTCATTATTAATATTCTATTTTACAAAATATAGCAAAATTAAAAAGGTTTTTAATTCTTTTTTTCGTTTTTTAAAGTTAGGAATGTGTTTCAAAGATTGAGGAAGTTTATTCATAAGAATTGGGACAGCAGAAAGTAGTTCTCGTTTTCCATAGATGTTGAAGGTTTCAGGAACTTCTAGCATACCTTGGGCTCTCCTTCTGGTATTTTGTGTGTGACGTATAGGCTGTAGGAATCTCTGGTCTTCCATATAGTGTATAAGTGTTGTCATCTGAAATATTGCATTGACGTCTAAAACTTTAAAAGATGAATTAGCAGGTCTAAACATTTTTAATAGGCGATGTTGAAGATTTAATATCTTATCCGTATGTGTTTTTACATTCAATTTCATAGCTTTGACTCCTCGGGCTATTTTTCCATCTTCTATAGAGCTCGTCTCTCTTTTTACACATTAATATTAATTCGTTTGTGATCCACTGTTTTTGTTTCCGAGTTTTTTTTATTGTTTTTGTTTTGCTTGCTGCAGTGTATATATTATTTATTTCTCTTACAAAACTATTATAAAGCATTTTCAACATCATTTTCTTCAAGCATATTTTGCCAGTTCGTTTGTTCTATTAACTCATTAACTTTTTCTTGGCTAATATGCATAAGACTATCTTGTAGATTCGTTAGGCTATTGTTTAAGCTTTTGGTTGCATACAAAGTCTCGTAGTGATCGGAGAGATCTGTTTCAATTATGGCTGAGTATATCTCTTGCTTTGTGATGCTAACATATATGTGATCAATAAGTGTTGAAGTGTTCCTTTTCAGATCAACACGCGCGGATTGTTTGATTTCATTTGTCAGTCCTTTCGAAGCCATCGCCTCGATGTATTTTAATACTAATGAGTTATTCGCATCTTGTATATTTATATTAAAATCCCCTAACACAATGTTTTCTTTGTGTTCTTTGATGTCTTAATTTGTTGTAGGGGAAACTGGAGCACATTTGACATTTAATTTTTAAATGTCTGTATTTGCTAAAATAATAGATGAATTCCAATGCTTTTTTAATATGATGCGTTGACTATTCTAGATAAGACTCACAGACAGACTTTTTATAACAACTTCATCATTTTTTTAAAATTTGTTTTTTAAAAAAAGTCATTTTGTCAAAAGTGCCCCAGGCACGGGGAACATTTGACAATTCCAGTTTTAACTCATAATCGTATGCATAAAAAGAGAAGAAAAATACATATAAGAACATTTTTAAATATCTTATTTAATAAAGAGTTTGCCGAAGTCAACGTCAAATAAATATTTATGACGACAGCGAGAAGTTGAGGCTGGATTTGTGGGTTTTGGCAGTTTGAATTTGATTTCACTCCTTAACGTTTGTCGCGGCGTATATTTCGATTGAAAAGTGAAACCTTCGTCAGAGCTACTTCCATTACCCGAATCTGACCAATCTTTTAGGAGGTCCTGCTTTTTCGTACGCATTATCAAGGTGGTTCTAGTTACCCCATATTTTTCAGCAGCTGATGTTGGGGTTTCAAGTTTTTAACGTATGTCTGAAGTAGCCCTCTTCAACTTTTCTTCGTCGATTGCACTCCTATTTGTCTTTCTCTTGTAGTTTCTTACCTTATCTTTAAAATAAACATGAATAAAAAATTAAAAACGCAAATGTTAGCATAACAGACCAATGAGAGGCACATTTAACAAATGTCAAATGTGCCCCTTTTGCAAAAGTCAAAGGTGCCCCAAATGTTCTTTATAACTTTTTTAATGTTTTTTTTTTTATATTTATGTTTTACTTTCACAAAACTGGCTATAAAATATTAACATTTTAAGAATAGTGATATCATAATATTATTTCACAATAAAAAAAACTCTTTTATTTTATTTACAAATCTTTTGCATACCGGTGGTCAAAAATTACATCAAAAATCCAGAAATCGCAAAAACACGAGTTACTCGAAGAAGAGTTGAAACAAAGCTGCCAAAGTTCATAACGTTTCTTTATATTAAATGAGGCTTCGTTCGCCATCCCAACTTTTCTTCTTAAATGCTGCGTTCATACCGAAAATCGCAGAGTCAAATGTGCCCCGGTGTCGAATTTGCCCCAGTTTACCCTAACTATAACTCTAGGGCACAAAGCAAAAAAATATTGCACAATATATTGCACAATAATATTGTGCGTCTAGGGGCCGCCTACGTATTCGCAAAATAAGTTTAAGGCCTGCTGTTGCTTAAGCAAACAATTGGCGATAAAATAATTTCAAAAAAAACCTATTTTGATTTATTTTTATTAATTTAATCATTGTATAACATTTCAATCGAGTCTTCTTAGCTTCCTTTAGGATGAGGTCCACCTCCAAGTCAAGATGGAGGTGAATATTACTGATGTAACAGGGTACGTTGATGATGTTTCTTAGTACTTTATTTTGAATTATATCCATATCGATCATTGTGGGGCAACCCCAAGGCTGAGTTCTATTGCTTCATCCATCGCTTTTATTGACAGGTAATTTAACTTCTGTGGGTAGGGTTGCCAGAAATATTTTGAAGAAACTAGCTAACGAGCATGAAAATCCCGGATTTTTCCGGACAAAATTGGATCCAAAAAAGAGTACAAAACTAGGACCAAAACGCAAAACAAAAATACACTTTTATGTTTTAAATATTAAATTATTTATAGTTTACACTTTATATTTGGTTCGTGGGTTTGTTGGCATAAACCTTGGACGTCAAAAAAAATCTAAGAAAAAGGAAAAAATCCAACGGCATTGAATCGCATAATCCGGGCGGCCAATTCTGATCACCAGAACGTGAAATTACACGACCAAGACTCATGACTCATGTAGTTATTGAATTGTAAGGCTGCGGAACCGTCTTGTTGAAACCACATGTCTTCCACCTACAAACTGGATTATCATATCACGATGGCGAGCACCATTAACTGTTATTACCGCGTATTTTCAAAGAAAAATGGTCCGATGATGCCTTCAGTCCAAAAATCCGCACCAAACAGTGACACGTTATTTCTTAACAATCACTCGACACAATTGACGATTGACAAAGCCATCAAGATGAAAATGAGCCTCATCGCTGAAGATGATTTTGTTTGAAAAGTCAGCACCCCCTTGTTGTTCCATAATATATTTAACGAACTCTCTTCGCTGTGCGTGCTCAGTAGGTATTTTATATGCATGAAGATGCAAATCTTTCGTTAGAATACGCTGTAGAGAGTTGCTCGAAATGTCAAATTCTTGGCCACGGTGCCAATTTGAAGTTCCTAGACTCTTACAAACTGGTGCAATGTTTTGTATTGAACGATTTGTTTAGGTGAATTTTTGAATTAATCTCTGATAAAGTTAGATCACTATTTCTACTATAGTTGCCAAACCTTCATTATTTTTAAAATATTGCTCAACAATGAAAGTAGTACTCCAATAACCCTATCAGCTGTCATGCTGTCATTTATTTTTTCTTGTTGTTGACAACAATTTAGCGCATTAATGTCGAAAAAATGAGATCTTGCCTACATGTTGGGACACACATCATTTAATAAATTTTTTTCTATTGGTAATATTTATAAATATGAGCCAAATATTTTAATTGATGAATAAAGAAAAACCAAGAAGCACAGTACCGGGAAACCCCGGGCAGATGGCAACGCTATCTGTAGGGATTCTTTTTAGTTTGTACCAACTTCGAAGATTGAAGTAGAACACTTACTCCTGGGACACCCGCCTGGATTTTCTTTAAATTAGAGTAACGATCTTCTTGCTTAACCCATCAACGATCCATAGGTAGTACTTTTATCCACTCTTCCGATTTTTTCTGAGATTCCATGACATCCACCATGGGGGATCGCATTACCTGCGTAGTATAGAGCTACTGCATGTTCCTCATCACAGAACAAATTACGGGATGCATGAGCCTATTAACCGCATGAGTAAAATCTATAACTTAAATTTAAACATTCTTGACTTTAATCTTAACATGATTACACTAGAAAATGTACTGCGTAATGTAGTTCCGCGAACATAAATTCTAATTATGTATATTTGTTCTTTTATTTGTTTATTTATTGCTAGTGGTAGTGTTGAAATGTAGCGTAGCCTAACCCCTAACACCAGCACTAAATAATGAGCCTGTTGATACATATTTTGTCCTGGCAAATTTCTGCTTGTGGTTGTTGCTTGTATTAAGCACACCATGACACAGATTTGATAGTGTAAAAAAGCCATAGATGGAAAACATATCCGGATTAAAGTCCCTCCGACCCTGGATCTGATTTCTTTAGTGTCGTCTTGTTAGCTGTGGTTTATGCAAACAGCAGATTTGCTTATATTGATGTTGGAGAGAACGGAAGAGCATCTGATGTAGTTATATACAAAGAGATAGCTCATTATATGAAGCCTTAACATCTGGATCATTAAACATACCTACCCCGAAACCATTAAGTGGGCAGGCAGTATGCACCCCATACTACTTTATTGGCGACGGCATCTTCGGGCTGGATGAAAATTTAATGAAAGCTTATGACAAAAATAGAAGCTTAACTACATTACAAGAAGTTTTTACTTACCGATTAAGTTGCGCGACGATGAGCGTTGAAATGGCATTTGGAAGACCGTTTTAGAATTGTTCATCGTTCAATCGAAGTATCTTTAGAACTCTAAATACTTCGCTTCCAGAAACGTTCACACAATTCGCCACATAAGACTGTAACGGCCATAAATTTTCTTCTAGGATTCGTGACAACATCTCATTCCACAAACACTCATTTTGTTTAAAACAATTGATTAATACGAGAGTTTTTATTTGCAACATTCGCCAATCAGTCATGTTTCAATTAAAAAAAAAACTCAAATTGGCAGTCCTTGTAAAATTTATTTTATTTATTTCGATTTTATGTTGTCAAATGGTCTAAACATGTTCATGTAGCACTTCGACCCGAAGAATCTTTAATTGATCTACAGAAAGACAGTGGGATAATAGTTAATGTCACATGTGGAAAGGGACGTTAACAAGCTTCTTTTTCTTTGGCTGGTGCTACAGTCTTTGGCTGACCTAGACCTTAACTAACAGGCTTTCCTACTAGACCCGATTATGGCTAACTACTTAGAGTTTCTTTAAATTTGTTTGGCAAGTATCGGTATTGGCACCAACCTTGTTCAACTGACATTATCCAAGTCCACTGTTCTGATTCATAATCTAAGCCTTGGAGTGACGCTAGATAGAGCAATATGCTACAGAGCTCATCTCACAAAATCAGCTGGGAAACATTCCACAAACACTCATGGACAAACATCCTCATCATCATCCGAAAACTCGCTGGGACGCCATGTGGAGCTGGCGGATCATAATGGGAGCTCTGAAGTCTAGACTTTGACTTCTATTCGTCGGACTCATGTACTTATTCCAAGAACATGTCAAAATCGAAAATAAAAACCTGCTGATAGTTCACAATGACATATGTATCTAGTCTGGAATCTGGATCAGTGTTGTCGAACGATTGATTTGTATTATTGTAAGCTTCATACGATAAATACGATATTGTAAATATGAAATAAACATGAAACAACAATCGGGTAAAAAAAGGAGATCGTTTTACATAAATCTGGCAGCACTGGGTTAATAAAGTTCTTTAATGAATTGCCAAGTATCAAAAAGTTTCAAGAATCTTCGCCGTAGCGCCATTAAATACTAAAAAAAACACAGAAAGACGTCTAATTTGAGGGAACAATTTTCACAACAGTTAACTGTCAATTTGAGAAATTTTATTGCTGTTATGTTGATGTAAAAAGAAAGTTTATTTTCATTCACTTTTAATACCTAATACCTAATTAGTATGAAAATGAATTTTAACTGGAAAAAAAGAAAAGAAAACCACATGTCTTCCACCTACAAACTGGATTATCATATCACGATGGCGAGCACCATTAACTGTTATTACCGCGTATTTTCAAAGAAAAATGGTCCGATGATGCCTTCAGTCCAAAAATCCGCACCAAACAGTGACACGTTATTTCTTAACAATCACTCGACACAATTGACGATTGACAAAGCCATCAAGATGAAAATGAGCCTCATCGCTGAAGATGATTTTGTTTGAAAAGTCAGCACCCCCTTGTTGTTCCATAATATATTTAACGAACTCTCTTCGCTGTGCGTGCTCAGTAGGTATTTTATATGCATGAAGATGCAAATCTTTCGTTAGAATACGCTGTAGAGAGTTGCTCGAAATGTCAAATTCTTGGCCACGGTGCCAATTTGAAGTTCCTAGACTCTTACAAACTGGTGCAATGTTTTGTATTGAACGATTTGTTTAGGTGAATTTTTGAATTAATCTCTGATAAAGTTAGATCACTATTTCTACTATAGTTGCCAAACCTTCATTATTTTTAAAATATTGCTCAACAATGAAAGTAGTACTCCAATAACCCTATCAGCTGTCATGCTGTCATTTATTTTTTCTTGTTGTTGACAACAATTTAGCGCATTAATGTCGAAAAAATGAGATCTTGCCTACATGTTGGGACACACATCATTTAATAAATTTTTTTCTATTGGTAATATTTATAAATATGAGCCAAATATTTTAATTGATGAATAAAGAAAAACCAAGAAGCACAGTACCGGGAAACCCCGGGCAGATGGCAACGCTATCTGTAGGGATTCTTTTTAGTTTGTACCAACTTCGAAGATTGAAGTAGAACACTTACTCCTGGGACACCCGCCTGGATTTTCTTTAAATTAGAGTAACGATCTTCTTGCTTAACCCATCAACGATCCATAGGTAGTACTTTTATCCACTCTTCCGATTTTTTCTGAGATTCCATGACATCCACCATGGGGGATCGCATTACCTGCGTAGTATAGAGCTACTGCATGTTCCTCATCACAGAACAAATTACGGGATGCATGAGCCTATTAACCGCATGAGTAAAATCTATAACTTAAATTTAAACATTCTTGACTTTAATCTTAACATGATTACACTAGAAAATGTACTGCGTAATGTAGTTCCGCGAACATAAATTCTAATTATGTATATTTGTTCTTTTATTTGTTTATTTATTGCTAGTGGTAGTGTTGAAATGTAGCGTAGCCTAACCCCTAACACCAGCACTAAATAATGAGCCTGTTGATACATATTTTGTCCTGGCAAATTTCTGCTTGTGGTTGTTGCTTGTATTAAGCACACCATGACACAGATTTGATAGTGTTAAAAAAAAAAAAAAAAATATTCGGCCGGGAAAAATTTCTCGGAAACTTTGCATCGTAGCACGAGCTGTTTGTGAGGTGGCACCTTTCTATTTGAATCACGGATGATCCGAATCGGGCACAAGAAAGTTTTCCAATATGCAGCATCCTCAGAGAAATAAGATCCAATAATGCCGTCGCGTCGGCACACCATGCAGTAACTCCACGAGGGTGTATGGATCTTTGGTTTATCAATTGAGAGTTTTCGGTGCCCCAATCGCGGCTTTTCTGTCGAAATATGCTTCGTCGCTCATAATGATTTTGTGCTAAAAATGGTGGTCGTCTATATTGAGCTATACGACTTGAGCACCCCAATCTAGCTGCTGTATAATAAATGTTTATAGACCACTCTCAACGACTGTCAAATCCCAACTGACAAATGTCATCCAAACCAAAGTGGCGGTCAAACAAAATCGACCAGGAACTTAAGAAGCTCCCCGCTGAACTACCGAAAATTCTTGGCAACACTGTGCTATCGAACTCAGTGGATTGGATAGATAAAAAACTATATTAGATGAAATTCGATTCTGTCGAAAAACAAAACTGGGGTCCATATTAAATTCCAGGTGAATGTACTGATTTATCCACTCTCGGACAAGAGCATCACAGTGTCAATGGATTGATCGCAGAGGCCTCTGTTTTCCTCATCTACGAGCATTAATCAAATTTAAATTAACATATGAATGAAATATGCAAAAGGCTATTAACGACAGATTAATAACTTTAATCGCCCATACAAATTAAAAGAAATAAAAAATGCATACTTAAGTATGAGCAGGAGAGAGAAGATGTGGTCTCTTATTTTAGTGTTTTTGATTTAATCCGGATATATTAGTCACAATGTCATAATGATCTGAAGAACATGGGAACAAGATATGGCGGGCAATATCAGCGGTTATATAAATCGACCAATGCCAAGTGAAAGCTTGGTCGATGGATTATAATCTACGAGTTGCACTGCGTTTCTTCAGGGCTGAGGATAGAGGAAAAAACGGAACCATTTCCGTATCTACAAAACGACCATAGAGTGAGAAATATGTTTATCGAATCAGCAACCAAATGAAACTGTGTGGCCTTATCAACTATGAGGCATAACCAGTTTGATGCAAAGCTCACTAAAAATCGTTTCAGAATTGTGTACGAGGGAAGGACTCTCAGTCAATCCCCGTAAAACCATTCTAGTACCTTTTACGAAGAGAAGGATTATTAAGCTAGGTCCAATCGTCATGAAAAGCACTACACTCAAGTATTCTAATGAGGTCAAATACCTGGGAGTTATCTTAGATATGCGCCTCAACTGAATTTCTCACCTCAATTCTATAGTAAACCGTGAAACTAGAGCCTCATGGACAAGTCGCCGACTGTATGGTAGAACTTAGGGTCTCAACCCAAGAGTTACACAATGGTTGTATATGCCACGATGGTTAGACCCATTATCTCGTATGAGGCCTTAGTCTGGTCGGCAAAAATACTCGAAAAGACTACAGCTTAGCAGCCTGACAAGCTTCATTGGCTGGCTTTCCTTGGTATTACAGATGCAATACGCACCTGTCCTTCAGAAGCTCTTTTAAGCTATAATTGGCATATTACCATTTCAGATCTTCATTAGGAAGTTAGCTGCTAGAAGCGCTATCAAACTACAACTTTTTCATAAGTTCAAACCAGGTAATCTTACGGGTCACCTAAATATTATCAACAATATTCCCGATCAGGATATGCACTGCATCGTCGCTCATACTATGATTAGTGAACCACTACTTTGGCAGAAAATTAGAGCTGTGTCAATCATTCAAATTTGAAGATCGAATCGTTCAAGTATTGGTTTCAAAAATGATTCGATCTTTTCAATCAATCATTCAATCGTTCAATGATAGAGATAGAATGATATTGTATTGGTTCATTTCATTTCAATACCACCAAGAATCTCAATCATCCAGAATACATTCGTTCATTTTAGTATTGGATAGAGATAGAGAGTTTGGGAGCGCACACGAGATCAATTCTGTTTGGAGAAAACCGGTTTTATATCATACTTCGACTCTACGAGCGCACAAGGGATGATTTCTGATGTGTACTTACTGAATTCCTTTTCACTGTGCTAGTATGCTAGTATTTGTGTGTATCTAATATTTTAAGAGTTGTACACGTATTAGTTTTCTACCCCATTCATCCTCTTAAACACAGTAGAAGATATTCCTCTGATTTGGCTGTACAAGTGTACAATATTGTAATTCTCTTTCATTCTTTTTTAACCGAGAGAACCGAACCAATCATATGAGCGAGAAAAGTATTGATTTTTGTGAACGATTGACTTGTGGTTGTGTGAATGCAATCATCAATAATTTTTGGTGAACGGGTCAAAATGATCGAATCAATCACGATTGACACAGCTCTACAGAAAATCCGATGTTCATATTGGGGAACGTACCACATGGTCAAACGGCGGACACACCCTAGACTCAAAAAGTCTCTGGCCTCTGGATTTGATGCTGGGATCTTTGGGCCCAATACTAGAATTTTCGTACCTCTTGGAATATTCCTCAGCGTGTTTCCGTTCTGTGGTACAAACTGGACAGGATCACTCATTTAAAAAAAAGTACTGCTTAATTGAAACAGTTTTAATCAGTTTTATTGCGAGACTCATTAACCAAGTCTAAAAGCACAGTCCTTTCAAAAACTATGATTGGTGCGCAACGAAGACTTGGTGGAGATACAATTTGGTTAGTAGCTCAGAATCAATCTTTCGTAAGTTTGGCCCATGAATGGAATTGAGTGCAAGAAAAACTAACACCGAGTTTACCGAGTCCACGAGACATATTTATTTCCGACATAATGTCAGACATCATTTCAGAAATTTTTATTTTTTCATTGGGTGGGCAAATTCTCTCAGGACATTTCATTTGCAAATATGTCATTACGAGGAAGCAACGACGATTAATTCTTGCCTGATGGCTTTGCAAGAACTAGAGAAAATCGAAAAATCCGGGAACAAAAGGAGGCATTGTTTTTGGGTTAATCCATTTATAGCCATAGATGGAAAACATATCCGGATTAAAGTCCCTCCGACCCTGGATCTGATTTCTTTAGTGTCGTCTTGTTAGCTGTGGTTTATGCAAACAGCAGATTTGCTTATATTGATGTTGGAGAGAACGGAAGAGCATCTGATGTAGTTATATACAAAGAGATAGCTCATTATATGAAGCCTTAACATCTGGATCATTAAACATACCTACCCCGAAACCATTAAGTGGGCAGGCAGTATGCACCCCATACTACTTTATTGGCGACGGCATCTTCGGGCTGGATGAAAATTTAATGAAAGCTTATGACAAAAATAGAAGCTTAACTACATTACAAGAAGTTTTTACTTACCGATTAAGTTGCGCGACGATGAGCGTTGAAATGGCATTTGGAAGACCGTTTTAGAATTGTTCATCGTTCAATCGAAGTATCTTTAGAACTCTAAATACTTCGCTTCCAGAAACGTTCACACAATTCGCCACATAAGACTGTAACGGCCATAAATTTTCTTCTAGGATTCGTGACAACATCTCATTCCACAAACACTCATTTTGTTTAAAACAATTGATTAATACGAGAGTTTTTATTTGCAACATTCGCCAATCAGTCATGTTTCAATTAAAAAAAAAACTCAAATTGGCAGTCCTTGTAAAATTTATTTTATTTATTTCGATTTTATGTTGTCAAATGGTCTAAACATGTTCATGTAGCACTTCGACCCGAAGAATCTTTAATTGATCTACAGAAAGACAGTGGGATAATAGTTAATGTCACATGTGGAAAGGGACGTTAACAAGCTTCTTTTTCTTTGGCTGGTGCTACAGTCTTTGGCTGACCTAGACCTTAACTAACAGGCTTTCCTACTAGACCCGATTATGGCTAACTACTTAGAGTTTCTTTAAATTTGTTTGGCAAGTATCGGTATTGGCACCAACCTTGTTCAACTGACATTATCCAAGTCCACTGTTCTGATTCATAATCTAAGCCTTGGAGTGACGCTAGATAGAGCAATATGCTACAGAGCTCATCTCACAAAATCAGCTGGGAAACATTCCACAAACACTCATGGACAAACATCCTCATCATCATCCGAAAACTCGCTGGGACGCCATGTGGAGCTGGCGGATCATAATGGGAGCTCTGAAGTCTAGACTTTGACTTCTATTCGTCGGACTCATGTACTTATTCCAAGAACATGTCAAAATCGAAAATAAAAACCTGCTGATAGTTCACAATGACATATGTATCTAGTCTGGAATCTGGATCAGTGTTGTCGAACGATTGATTTGTATTATTGTAAGCTTCATACGATAAATACGATATTGTAAATATGAAATAAACATGAAACAACAATCGGGTAAAAAAAGGAGATCGTTTTACATAAATCTGGCAGCACTGGGTTAATAAAGTTCTTTAATGAATTGCCAAGTATCAAAAAGTTTCAAGAATCTTCGCCGTAGCGCCATTAAATACTAAAAAAAACACAGAAAGACGTCTAATTTGAGGGAACAATTTTCACAACAGTTAACTGTCAATTTGAGAAATTTTATTGCTGTTATGTTGATGTAAAAAGAAAGTTTATTTTCATTCACTTTTAATACCTAATACCTAATTAGTATGAAAATGAATTTTAACTGGAAAAAAAGAAAAGAAAACCAATCAATCACCAAATGAAAACTCGCTCGCTCATAAATACGTATATGATACATGGCTCCCTCCAAGAGGAGGTTATACAACTCAACTTGGAGACATCCGAAGAAGTTGACCACCAACTGCGAGTCCGAGGCATACACATTGAAAAAGGCGTGCGTGAGGTTAATTATTGTATCTGAGAAAAGACAGTGTGAAAGAAACAGGATTTTCTCCTTTATCTATTGCAATTTATATGTTTTTTCCTTAACTGATTTTGAGGCATTAACTCTCATTATGGACGTAGATACTCGTAAGTGTAGCTGCAATCTGCCAATGAGTGCAAAATCTTGTTGATTGAATAACACACGCATCCGATTTATGGCTGATGGACAAGTTAATGGAATAAATAAATAGTTCTTGGACAAAGTGTCAAGAAGGCGATACTTGCCATTTTTGAAAGCTACGCTTATCTGGAAAGTTGTATCATTGCGTAGAACATTAAAACAAACGCCAAATAGAATTATATCTAAATATCGCATCGATGGAAAACATGTGTAAAGATAAAAAATCTGTAAAAGCTCTAAACAGCAGGTGGTGGGCTATAAAACGAACACACAAAGATATCCAGCAGCGACGACATTCCATTGGCACTCATTTGTTATGGCTCCGACTCCGATGAGTTAATCAGTTGAAAACCAGAAAAGTTTTTGCTTCATTGTGTAGGTTCACGAGAATAACAGTACATGTTTCCACTCACCCGAAATTTGCAGTTTTAGCAAATTAAAATCTAAAAATTTGGCCACATATTTAAGTACGGAAAATTTAACATGTTTCGCGTCTGTTTTATAAGCGGACTCTTTGATGCTCAGAATGGCTCGCAGTAACCTGCAAGGGCTGTATTATTCCCCGGCTACTCTTTATTCGGAATCTCGATAAAGTTTTGAGACCAGTTGCCTATTTCACCAATCTACAAATTTGTATTTACAATTGTTTTTTAACAAAATTTGTAAAATATTTGATTAATGTCGTTTCAGCAAACATTTGTACCATGCTTAACAGAACGAAAAGTACAAATTTGTAGTTTTTATTTACAAGTACAAAATTGTGATTGTAATTTCGTCGCACTAATATTGGGTTACCGTAAACGCCAAAATTCGCTTTTTGAGTTTTGTATGCAGTCTTATGTTTTCGGGGTAGCTCTTTCCAAATCTTTTATCCGTTTTGCTCTGTCTCTTTCCATTGCAAAGATATACAGAATGGTTTTGACGTATATCCATCAAATTATTCGAGTTCACGTATTGTTTTGACGTAAACGCCAAAATTTGGCATTTACGTCAAATTTTCCATACAATTTAAGCAAATTTTTGTTTAAGAATTGTTTTGACGTATACGTCCCATTGTCCTACAACGTACGCCATCAAACTTCAAATGCTTGTTCAGTATTGTTTTGACTTATGTGCCTACAAAATGCCAGCTAAAACTATTTAATCGTATACACGTACGTCATTAGAAAGAAACATTTTTTTTTGGTTTTGCCGTACGTGCATACGATTTTACTCTGACCGTAAAAAAGTACAGTACCTACAGTGCTTCTGTGCACTTTTTTTTTCTACTATTCGCAACATTTCTACCAGCGTTGCCACTTTTCCCCAAGCAAATGTAGTATACTAACAACAAAAATGTAGTACATATTTAAAAAAAAATGTAGCAAAATAAAAATTTTCCGAAGTACATGTCAAAACCTACTGCGAAGGCATAAATCTGGCAGTAGAATGTTGGTATGGCCGAAGAAATCGATCTCTCAACCTCTCTCTCAACCTCTCTAATAAGAAACATCTAGAAAAAAATACTCACCCCAATTATGCAAGTCGTATTTGAGGGTTACATACGAACATAGTCGTATTTTGTTATTATGGAAGTCGTGTCACTACGAACATACTCGTACGCTAATGACTTTTCAGCTGTCAACAGAATCGGATGCCATCGCATACGACTTTCGGCTCATAACAGCTATTATTCAAGTCGTATTTAGTCGTATTTTGAACGTTTTTAGTGGTATTTTCTTCGGCTGCGATTTCTTAAGTGACTCTATACTAAATTCGACAAACATGAAAAATAAACAATTGTATACTCTTGAATGGAAACGATTTAATGTTATTCGAAGTTATTTTACTACTTAAATTACTTTTACTTTCTAAAAAACTTAAAAACAGCAACCAATTCGAAGCTTTGGTATATGCTACGCAGATTAATGTCGACATCGCAAAAGACAGATGTGTTCTGCACGTTCATCTAAAAGATGGGCAAATGGTTGTCAACAGAATAGTTTTATTAAACTGCAATGGTCAATTATTTTTTTAGTTAGAAAATTGTAATTTAAATTTCGGAAAATACATCCATATATACATACATACATACACAATGAATTTGGCACTTATTGCGTTTCAACTATCTCTTAACAATCTGAGAATATAATTCCTTTTAAGGATATTCCTTCATGTGCTCATTAAAAAATAAATCTATTGAGTTTGTGGTGACATCTTTCGGGAGCAGTTGTAATAAGACATCTCTTTGACCTCGCCGGCAAGGAAACCAGTACTGACAGGAAAAAGTTCATTTTGAAGTGCGACGCAATGCGTTGCTAACATGCAGCAACTTATATGGAGTCGTATTCAACGCATACGACTTGCATAATAACAAACGAAATACAATACGATGCGAGTACGACTTGAAGTGAGATACGAGATACGACTTGCATAATTGGGGTGACTATAACCTAACATCTCAGATTTCTATCATACGCCGATGTATCTGTGTCTCTGTCCTGTCGTTTACGTGCTCGCACTGTGTATGCCATTCTAAGGGTATTCATAACCCCTTTGTCGTAATATGTATTTATAATACAATAGAAATCGGTTACAACAATACCTGATAAAGCGATTAACTGGATATAACAATATAGCTATTTTCAAGGTCCAGGAAAAACTTAGTTTAACTCAAAGTATTTTGCAATCGGTTACAACGATTCCGAATATAACAATGAAACCTTTTATAACTATGAAAATGTATCAGATTTAAGCCGAAAGACTGTTTGTAGAGCAGTTGTGTAAACATTTATTATACCCGATATATCGATGAAGCGGTTATAACGATGAAATTCTAAGGTCCCTTAGACATTGTTATAAGTGATGTCTACTGTAGATATTGAATCGCACAGAGAAGTATCTCTTATAGCTGTTGAAATTGCAAATAACATCGGAAATGACATTCAATTCAAAAACTGCAAGTCTCATTCAAATTTAAACTTTGTTTGTAAAAAATGTAGTATAGTGAGGGAATGATGTAGTATGTAGCATGGCACTGCAATATGTAGCAACGCTGATTTCTACTATTCGCAATTTTTTCCACTATCGGCAACCAAATTTCTTTTAATATTTTTCGATCAGTTTCGATATCGGAGTTCAGAATGTGTTCTTGTTGAATGTAGCCGCTAGCAGAATGAGACACACACGAAAAGAAACAATTGAAATGTCGAAATTCTCGAAGAAAGAAACGAAGCCGACAAAATATTAATGAATTTTGGCTCATTAATTTCTCGATTATGCTATTGAAGAGTGAATTTGCATGGGAATAAAACAAAATTCAGTGAAAAATGTTCCATTATTCAGATTTCACAGGTTTCCACTAATATAAGAGTGAGTTTGTACGAAGAAAATCAAAATTGGCATCCAAAAATGTCCACTATCCAGTTTTAGCAAGATTCTTTTATTCGCAGATTCCACTATTCTCAAGTTTTACTGTATAAATAACTTTCTTTTTGAAAAATATTTCAGTTGCTTCCCATGTCCCATCTTTTGTCGCAAGAGGACGTGATTGAAGATCATAAAAATGAATTCTCCAGTACCCATTATGGATGAATACGTTCTTTCGTAAGAATTTACATACAGTCTACATACGTAGGTATGAGTTTTGATTCAATGTTTCTAATCTTTTAAGTTTATTAGACGAGCTAGTCCCAAATGAAGCAGATTTCAGAGAAGAAACAAATAGTGCTTCATCAAGTTCATCGGAACAAGACTTTGGTAAACAATTTCAAATCACCCTGAGTTTCTGTTTCTTAAATGTCGTTGTTTCATGTTCGTAGGATCAGATGAAAGCGTAAATGACCCTAATTATGTTTATGAACCAAATTTGCCACAACCTTTAACAGAGAGTGTAAGAAGTTCTGCCACCAGAGTGTGATTTTTTTTTGTAAATAAGATCTTATATGTACAAACATAGGAACTGGTTCCATATACTTATATTAAATATTTTTTAATAGGAAGCGATATAACTCCAAAAATCTGTACCCGCAAAATACAAAAGAATTCTGAAAAGTGGAAACAGTACCTTAGAAAACGTTTGCAAAAATCTGGAATTTTTGACGTACGTGTATGAGTAAAAGAGAATATTGATTTTAGTGGCGTATACGGCAAACTCATTTTGTAATAAATTTTAAATATTTTAAAAACTAAAAGTGTTTTAGTATAACTTCTTAAATTTTTTGAAAGAGGATTTCCGTATGAATACCATGTCAAAAAATTAAAAAATCCCAGCGGTTGGTTTTCGTGCAATAGGCTGTCAAACCTTTAAATGCGATTTCCCAAAAACATTAAAATGGCGTTTACGGCAACCCAATGTTGGGGCGACGATTTGTAGTTGGTGAAATAGGTGACAGCGCTGATAGTGGGGCTTTCTTGAACAACTCGAAGACATTGAATTCATACATGATGTGTTTCTCGCTAGCCAACGACTATACGAATATGACCTCCAAACTAAGCTGGAAGTTTTTCTATACTCAAGCACGGAAGGCAAGCATTTGAAATTATCATATAAACGATTGGATGAAGTGAAAGATCTAGGTGTCATGTTTGACAATAAAATAAACTTTATTTTGCATTATGATTATGCCTTTGCCAAGTCTAACTCTTTGTTGGGCTTTCGCGTAATAGTAAACACTTTTGAGATGTACATAGCTTTAAAGTTATCTACTGTTCGTTAGTCAGACCTTATTTAGAATATTCATCCGATATTTGGGATTCACAATATGCTATTCACGAGCTCAAATTGAAAAGAGTTCAAAAAAACTTTACGAGATACGCGGTTCGTGAATTAAATATGTTTGATGTGCTTCTTAATTATGATAGAAGGTGCAAATTAATTGGTTTGCAAACCTTAAGTTTCAGACACAATGCAACTTCTATCATGTTTATTCGCGATATTATAAATTTTCATATTATTTCACGAGAATTGGTTTTTCTATTAAATATATGTATATGCTCCCCAAAGGTCTCTGCGGGTTAGAAGCTTATTTTTTCCAGAAAAGCATAAAACCAATTATGGTACCAATGAGCCTTTTACAAGGTTCATAAACACATTCAATGAACTATGCAATGAAATTGATTTTTGCTTATCACGAGCTGAATTTAGAAGCTGCGTTTTTTTCATTGACTTCTGATTATTTATTTTTGTTTGTTTGAAGTAGGCTATAAAATTGAAAATCGGTAGATGAATGATCCTTAGTCGCGCAACAAACAACAGTTGTGTAAAGCGATACTGAGAGCATACACTAGAGAACGTAGTGTTCTGTGTTCTCTTGTGATGGAAAAAAAAAAATTAAAAATATGCCAGGAAAATATTAAAACTCAAGTCGGGTATAGGTTAGACACTTCACCCTTAGTGTGCTTACAGAGTGGAGCATAGAGTGAGCAACGAGTAAAGAGCAAAAATCGCTTGAGCACAGAGCAAAGAGCAAAGAGCAACGATGTAGGCTAGCATAGGAGCATAGAGCAAAGAGCAAAGTAAGAAGCAAACAAGCAAAAGACGCTTTGCTCTATCTTCGAAAAACGCCGCACTCTCTGCGCTACGCTTTAATTGAATGTGTTTGGTTTCATCGCTTTGCTCTTTGCTCGTTACTCACTCTACGCTCCACTCTGTAAGCATTTAGTGCCCTTACAGAGTGGAGCGTAGAGTGAGCAACGAGCAAAGCGCCAAAATCGCTCGAGCAAGGAGCAACGAGCAAAGAACAACAATGTAGGCTAACATAGGAGCATAGAGCAAAGATCAAAGAGCATAGAGCAAAAGTTCATTTTTTCTATTGAATATTTGAATAGACGAAATATCAAAGCGATGATAGCTGAGAAATCAAACATATTTTAAATCACTGCTATGCTCTCGAAATCGCTGCTTTGCTCGCTTATCGATGCTTTGCTCTATCTTCGAAAAACGCCGCACTCTCTGCGCTACGCTTTAATTGAATGTGTTTGGTTTCATCGCTTTGCTCTTTGCTCGTTACTCACTCTACGCTCCCCTCTGTAAGGACACTTATCGACGTTTTGCTCTATCTTCGAAAAACGCCACACTCTCTGCGCTACGCTTTAATTGAATGTGTTTCATTTCATCGCTCTGCTCTTTGCTCGTTGCTCACTCTACGCTCCACTCTGTAAGCACTTAGTAGATTTGATGGAGAAGATATAGAATACATCTGGAAATCATACTGATACCTTGTCGAATACTGCTATATGGTGGCCAGAATCACGAGATAGCCAACATTTTGAATATCTTGAATGTGAACGTATCCTCCATGAGTATTTAGGTGTGAAAACGTTGTCAACAAAATGGATCAATCAAAAATGATATCGCACACCGAAAGACTTCTCTGCAGTGTTTGAGCATAAAATCCATTAAAGTGAGTTATTCCGGTGGTACGTCATACCACGACAACGCTCCCACTCATACTTCTGCGATGTCATCTGTCAAATTCCCCTCATATTCTCCGGAATAATTCGAGTAATTCGCTCCCGCGAATTCCCTTTCACTTTTCTAGAGAAAAAATGGCTCCCAAGCAAATTTTTATTTTTCCGAACCTCAGGGTATTTGATGGATGGCTTAATTAAGTTGGAATATCGTTGGCTCATGTATCAAGTTAAAAGGAAATTAAATGTTGCAAAAAAAAAAAGTTTTTTTGCACTTCAAAGGCCACTGACTTATCAAACCGCCCTTATGTCTATAGTAACGCCCGTTTCAATGGACTTGCCCCCAATGGTATTTTTATCCCGTATTTCTTACCTGTATCACAGCGTTAGGAAGTGCATCCTCCCTTGGTCCTCGTGAAGACCCATTCTGCATTTTCTGAAAAGTAAAAAAAAAATTTAATAAGTTTTAATGTTCTTATATTTGCTAAATTATATGTTAACAAAAAATCTTTCCAAACATTTGGAATTCATTTATATTGTGGAGAAAGGTGCGTGCGCACCCTAAGAGAGTAACTTTCTCCAACGACTGATAGGCGGAGCCACTCATTACTAAAGTAATAGTTTGTCTTTGTCACTCATTTGTCATTTTTTCCACGAGGCGCTAACTGTGCGCAATTGCCTTTTTAAAATTCATCAAATCAATTTAAACTGTTTGATCTATCATATATTAATCATATATTAATCACTAAAAGAAGACTAAGTAAGTAACAATGAATTTGTAGTATGAATTATGTAATGAATTGTATCATTTTGTATTAATAAAGGATTTGTAACTCGGTCACCTACCAGTTAACAAATGAGTCTTTGGTTGCAGCCGAATTTGCCGCAACATATATAATATCAAATACTTAAAACTAAATTAAATTCAAATACAATTAATTTAAAAAGAGTCGTGGATAGGAAAAGGGAAGATGACAGGTAGTAAAAGGTGCGAGAGGTTGTCGACAAAAGGGAAGAGGAATAGCACTTGTAATACTTTTGAAATTAGAGATTGATTTTGTGGTAACCGGGGGATAAGTTGTAAATAAAATACTGATATCATTTAGGTACCGGTGATACAACAAAATAATAATTAACTTTATTTACTGTAATTATTATAAGCAATCAAAACTATTTTAAATACAACAATCGGATTCCTAAGATGACTACACCTGCGCGCCTGGCCAACGACTGCCCCCAGCAGGTCCAGTGTGTGTCTGCTGATATTAGGAGAGCTTTTACGTAGAAGAGTAGTATGTTCATTAATCGGCAGGTCGCCACAGATTTGACACGGGTAGGTAAGGTAACGTTCCATAGTCTGACAGCATAAATGAAGATTGAGTTGCGTGTGTCGAAAAGTATAATATTCATAGCTCTGGAGGATCGTGAAAATTAAGCTTAGTAAACAGATAAGTAGGGCATTGGTTGTAGATTGGGTTACCATACGTCAGGATTTGGCCTGACGCGTCAGGCTTTTAAGGTCTCTGTCAGGCTCAGGCCAGGCTTCACGGTTTGTCAGGCTTTTTAATTTTATTGACATATTTACATCAATACAATTTTAACGAAAAAAAAATATCATTAAAGTCAAATTGTTGCTGAATGCATTCAAATATGAAACGAAAGAACAACGAAATATCCCCCCATGATTGAAAGGAGAATCAATAGTGAAGTTTTAGATACCGTGCCGTTCGAACAATTTCGCTCAAATTATTTTTTCCGAAGTTTGGCGAATTGTTTGCAATAGCTACATATTCTGTAATGTTTGTTTTCTTAGGCATTTTAAAACGTTTTATGACACTTTTAAAGTGTAAGATTTTTTTACATGTGGTCAATAGAGCGAAATGCTGTTGGAACTGTTTTTTTGGGCACCATGTTCAATTTTATTTTTAATTGAAAAATGCATTCTGCGATTCATCGACTCATATAGGTTTATCCAGGTATGGTGTTCCAAGCGGGACTAGTAAATGTTAAGGATTTCAATTGACTCTGGATGCAGATCTGCTATGTTAAGTTTCAAGATTGACCAGATATACTCAATTGGATTGAGGTCTCTGCTGTAGGGAGGCCAGCTTAGCACATCAACATTGATTTCTTCGAAGTTTAAGAAATAAATAAAATACAAATGCAGTTTTTAATAATAGAAATTATAGCTTATTTTAAAGGCTAGTAAGGTGCTCGCTCTTAACTAATTTTTTGTGTAGCTCGAAATAGAGCACTGTTATTATCCACTGAAATCTTGAACCGATTCCGACGGTTTTGTGAGCACAAAAAAACTATCTTCCACTGAGGTCGTCTTTTTGGCCTCGCTGAGTCTTTCCTTTGACATGAAAGACACAAAATATTAGATTTGCACTCCAACCTGTTTTTTTTTTTTTTGTTTTTTAATTATTTTGGTGGTTCATCTTGGACGGTTGTCACGAGCTAAGTGCACCTCTCATTCAGAATTAAATCGAAATTCTTGTACTAATTGAACGACATTTCGCTACAAAGTGCAAACAACATTGTAGCACAAACAGCACTCTATGTAAACTTTGGGTATCATATATCAACATCAATTATGGAAATTAAGTTTATGACTGTTAATTTGTTTTAAATAAAATGTTTTGTTAATTTGTTTTTGTCAGGCTTTTTGATCCAAAATCAGGCTTTTCTCTCTTAACTGTCCGGCTTCTCGAATTTTTTTGATGGAAACCCTAGTTGTAGACATATCGAGCCCTATCCGCAAATTTATCGTAAGCGACAATTTTTCCGAATCTGTGTTTATGATGCCATTCGATGGATAATATTATTACTACATAAAAATTACAGCAGAAAGACATTTTGATGGATAGTCATAAAGAAAACACAACAAATTTATCACAACCGTCCTAAGACTTTTTGTATATAAATATTTTATTTTATTATATTTTAAATTTTTTTTACACTAGTGTTTATGCACTTTATTTAAGATCAAATAGTTTATAATTACATTTTGCTTAATGCCTCTCATGAGGTTTTGTACAGTCACCTCGTCGATGGTTTGAGATATTTCATTCCATAATTTCTTAAAATATTTGATGTCTTCAGCCCATCCTCCTCTTTTTTTACCCGACTAGGCAAAAGGAAGGGTTATGATTTTTACAGGCTGCGTTTGTTTGTTTGTTTGTATGTAAGGATGTCACCTCGTACAGCCTAATGCGACGTCACAGACAAAGCAAGATGGCGGATTACCTCTTTTTTTTCTTTTTTTCTTTTTCTTTTTTCTTTTTGTATCAAATGAAAGGGCTTGACGAGTAGAATACAATACGATATGACGTCATTCTAAATTCAATATGGCGGACACCACCCAAGATGGCGGATTTCCGTTATCTTTACTACCTCCTTATTATGGATTTCACTTTATAGTCTGTCCTGCATGATGGGATGTTGTCAAATCTGCCCAAAACAGTTCTGATCCTCTATGACGTCCAATCAAAGGTAAAATTCGTTTCTGCAAATACTCCTCAATGTAAACGGTAGCATTGATTGATCCATTTGTAACAAAAGTGTCTGTTTTCAATCCGCATGAGCATATTGCTTGCCACACCATATATTTTACTGTACCTATGTACATTTTTCGGACTCAACTTCTTTAAATTTATCTTAAACATTTCTGTTTATATTCGCGGTGTACAATTTCTTGACTGGAAGTTGTTTGAAATCCACTTTGCAGTATGCTTCGTCATCCATTAAAATGCAATCGAAATATGGCTAGCAATGCTGATATAATTTTCTCGCTTCGGTTTTTGCTACACCCTGTTGCTTTTCAGACCTCTTCGGAACTTTTTGAGCCACAAATGTATTCAGCCCTGCATCAGTTTTGTATTTTTGGACAGTCGATGCTGAAACTCCGAACTTAACCGCTACATCTCTCATTGAGGTGTTAGGGACAAGGTATTTCTTAAATTCCTATTATGTTCTTTCGAGGGAATTGTGGGCTTCTTGGATGGCCAGATCCGGCTGCGCGTTCGACACACGCGTTGCTCAAATGTATTGATGACATCATAAACCGTTGATTTCAGCATTTTTAATTGCTTTGCCACTTGATTCCGCAAAATAACTTTCCTACTATCAAATTCGTTAAGGCTCATTTTTATAATAACCGCAACTCTATCGATCAACCGCGACTTTAAAATATATATGATGACCATAAGAACACGTGATCAGAAGATGGCGGCACAGGGATCTCATATTTCAGTATTGTCAGACCGCAAATGTTTCCGGATTTTTTCTCGTTCAGTCCTTAGGTCTGTATTAGCGGATTGGACTGTTATTCTTATAAGAGACACTCATGAGAATAAAATAAATCTAATAAAAAAAAAATCATTCCATCCAAAATGCAAAATCAATATTTTTCACTCTTCCCACTTTTTCACATAATCATAATCCAACAATAAATAAATTATAATAAATAAAATTTGTATAAGCCATGATCCATGATTCTGGTGGTGACCGTTGTATTTACATATTTTTGTCAGACTTGTCAATTCGAATTTAATTACGAATGTAGGAGGCCTTAATGGCCAATGAAATCTTTAATTTAAATATAATAAGCCTCACGTAATAAAGACACGGCAAAGGCATATCGCATCGTCATCGTATTTTGGAATCTGAATTAATAATACGTTCCAATAAAAATGGATTTGATATACCTAAGTATATTCTTGGATGTTGTTGTTTTTCCCCTCCATTTACATTCTAATTCCCCTTGACATTCGGTACCAACGCAGCAGGGCTTAGCTCTAAATCTTCAGGAAATTGAAAATGACCTTTATTAGGCCTGCCGGCAACTGGAGAAGAAGGGGCAAGAAAGGTCTTTAAATTTAAATTAAAAAAAAAAACTATTTTAAATAAAATCGCCATTTGCATGGGCAATCGAAAAGATTTGTCATAGTTGGTAGAACTTGTTTGTTTCTGGTGGTAACAAGCAACCAACGAGACCTCGCGTTTTGTTTGTTTTTCTTTTTCTAAATCGAATGCAACATGACTATTGGGACCGGGAGTTCTTTTGGCGGTTTCGTTTAAGCCGGTGCTCCGTAGGGTATCCGGTTTTCTGCTTTTTGTTGGATGACACACGACTACATTAGCATTCTGGATGAAGAAGGGGAAAATTACTTAAATCTTCTTCTTTTTAACGCTTAGCGAAAACTCTTATTTGAAAAACTTTTACGGTTCTAATTAGAGACACAATCGTGATATACGATGGTGTCGTTTGCGAGATGTACTTTTATTTATGCAGATTCTTCTTGTTTGGATAGTTCAAGGTTTAGGCGTCAACCAGAAAGCTAGATCTTCTTTAGCTAGTAATCTAGTAATCTGGATGAGTTCAGTGTGTGTTCATATTGGTCATAGAAGTTCG
Organism: Brachyopa scutellaris; assembly: GCA_949775065.1. Taxonomy (NCBI): domain Eukaryota; kingdom Metazoa; phylum Arthropoda; class Insecta; order Diptera; family Syrphidae; genus Brachyopa; species Brachyopa scutellaris. Next base: position 144,103,211 of record OX459112.1, on the reverse strand, counting down.
GATATCGGATATCAGCGTCATTCATAATGTTAAAATAAAAGTCGAGCAGATATGTGATCATTTGTTTAGTTTCCCATCCTCTTAATATAGCGGATATGCTACATCGTATATAGGGCTTTAGACTAAAAATACCTTTTAAATCGTTTAGACCCGGATATGTTCTGGCTTTCTGATAAGTTCACATATTTTCACGGGCTTTTCTAGTCTTACGTAGATTTAATATCATCTGTCGACAGATCAATTAGAAGACTTCTCGTTCAAGAAGGCTTGCTGAGCTTCCTTCTATTTGACTTCGAATCTTGCATTTACTTTCACATCTTCGACATCCTGATATATGTACACCTTTTATTGTCAGTAGTGTGATCTATCCCAGTCACATCATGCTCATATGAAGGTCGGTGGATAAGGCTAACTAACAGGAAATTGTATTACGGACATTTCCCGATATTGGTGGACTTCTTAGTAATGTAAGTTCTGATAGCAATGAAAGCAGTCTACATTGGAATCACCTTTGTACCGGTTGGATTGGATTGGACAAATGCTAAGGTCATGTATTATAAGCTATACGTTAGGAGATGTTTAGTGCAGTTTAGTGGCTACCCTCAGGCTCAGTATCTCAGGCTCAGTATTGGTCCATTATACAGAATCACCGAAGTAACCAATTCCTGGGTGAGAATCTAACCCACAACCTCTGCGTGGTAAGCTAGTGATATAGGTATGTATGTACGAAACCACCGATGCGGCTTCAACATTAGGTGGGATTCCAAACCAACTATGATGCACTAGTTGTGAGACTTATCTTGACGTGTGGCTAGATCGGATTGTCTTGTGGAAAGCACTCGATAGAAAATGCCATTTCTCCATTTAAGAAGGATCGTTGCGAACGGTAACCAGAGTGGCTATGCTGCTCTACTGCACAAATGTGGCGGCAGAAACTGCACTTAGCCTAAGAAAAGCAGCTGCAGCAACATTCGATTATGCCTACATTTTATCCATAGGAGAGGTGGACTACGGACAGACAAGAATTGAATATCTGCTCTAACCATTACTTTTGACAAGAGGTTCACTGTCAGAATTTTTGACAGAAACAATTGGATCAGTAAGACAAAGAGAAACTAGGCTTCTACACCGATGCATGAGCCCAAAATGGATGAATCTATGGGCCTGGAGACCACCTTACAAGTTCATCGTTCCTTTGGAATTAGCAACGATGGGAGTGTCTAGCTATTATCCAGGCTGTCGACAAGCTAATTTCTGTGTCAGCCGTTAAGGCGTTGCACTCCGCAGTAATTATATCAATATCAGATCAGATATCTGGATACAATACGACGGTGACCGTATAAGGATACCAGATCATTTATATGAATATCGCAGGCAATGAAAAAGCGGACGAATTCGTTAGAAAAGGGTCGGCACTGCTAGGTGACTCAAGCTAGATTGGGCTGATAAACCTTCTGAGATTATTATCTTTATCTGGGTTTCTTGCCCTTTGCTTCAGCCCTTATTTAACAAGGTTTCAGCTTCTATCCAGAATGAAAAAGTCGAACGAATTAATACGACGCACATAGGGTTCAATCGTTCAAATACCCCTATGTGCAACGTTGACTGGGTTACTTTTACGAGTTTACGAGTTTTACGAGCTAAGGCTATATATATATGCACTCTTTTCGGTGGTAAGCCAAATCGAAGTTTTCGACACAACTACGACGCAACATTGTTCTAGATAACAACAAAATTACTTATATACATGGACTATTGCAATACCTAAAGGAACTCTTGGCGAACAGACCAAGAAAAATGAGGTAGAAAACCCCACAAAAAGGGGCAGCGACGTCGGCGAATATGTCACAAGTGAAGTACTCAGAAGAACACACAAAAGTAAAGCTTTGAAACAAAGTTTTTAGATCGGAGTAGGCTAAGACGCTTCTAGGTAACTACTCATACCAGCAGAAAAGATCTTAGTCTAAACCAAAATAGAATGATACCATGGTATCCCTGGAACCTTGATCAATTGACTTTAAGCGACGATGACCATTACGCATTTCATGGAATACAATTCCCACATGAACCTTCAACTTTCTCTGACATTTTACTGTAAATTAAAATCCACATCGCAACTGGCACATCACTTGTCCATTTCCTCTTTCTGCAAAGCCAAAACCCTCCTCTGCGGTGCCAGCAATTTCCAGAACAAAGCTGTGAAGATCGTGTGGCTTAACTGAACTCCCGTGTGGCATCACTAAACACATTACAGGGGGGATCCATGGAACATGGTATTTCATAAGACTGAGATTTATACATTTAACTCTTTGCATCTCATCAGCTGCAGTAGGTACGATTAGACAATAGGTGGTCGGCTCCGCAGCAGGTAGTCTACAATAAATTGTTTAAGTGAAACTGAGCCCAGTCCCAGTGTGCTGGTCGGTTTAGTTACCACGGAAGGCAGAGTATAAAGTTGAAATTGAATTAAATTGCATTGCGCCGCCACATTGCCACACAAGCGAAAGAAACTATTAAAACTGAAGTTATGTACATGTACTCGAACATAAAATGTAGTGCATTTCTGCCATTTCCTGGTTACAGAATAATTAATTCACGTCCGATGTTGTGGTTTACACATACATATGTACATTGTACGTGTATTCAAAGCACATCCAGGTGATAGAGTTCGGCAGTGCGTTGGTTTTGAGCAGGTGTGCCGTTCGCAGATATTAATTATATTCTACTATCTAGAAATCCAGTTATCTAGAAATCTTGAGATACTTATATTTGACTGACAAATGTGAAGGAATTATGTACTGCTCAGCACCGCTCTACACGAAGTAGTGGGACAAATAGATATGAGCTGCCATCATAAGGAATATGACTTAGCAGCATTCGTTGATGTCGAAGGGGCCTTCTAGATAAGATGGAGGCAGAACTAGCAATATCCAAGTGGACCAGCAAAATGCTGGTTTCCAGAAACATTAACTCAATACTGGGACATAGCTCGATAAGGAAATCAGTAACCAGAGGAATCCCACAGAGAGGTATTATCACCCCACTGCTATGTTATCTGGTCATAAATGACATCCTTTCTAAGCTACTTTCCTTTAGATGGCGCTTCAGTTCGGGCAGGGCATACTTCTCACAACCATTTGTGCGTGCGTGTTATATTTTTGCACGAATGGAAGGAAGCTGGAAGCTCTTTGATAAATTATACTCTTTGATTGCTTGTCAGACAGTAGTGGAAAGAGGCGGCACCGTGAAAAAACTTTAAGGTGTTTGCTGGGATTTAACCCGAGCAGCATTGCGTAGTAGTCCAACGCACCTACCACTACACCACCGTGCGCCCCCTTTCTGAGCTACTGCTTATGCGGATGACGTTGTCATTATAGTTTAAGGCAAATTCTTCAATACACTGGGCGAAGTGATGGAGGCGGCACTAGCCACCACTGGGAAATGGGCTTATAGGTGTCAATCCTCAAAATCTTCATCAGAAAACGCAAGATACCGCCTTTCAAGCTCCCGAAAATTCATGGGACTGAGCTAACGCTCTCGAAGCAAGCGAAATATCTTGGTATTATTCTGAATAGGAAACTTAACTGAAACTTGAACACACAAGAAAGAATTAAGAAAGCTTTTAATGAACTCTTTATATACAAAAGGGAGGCTGGTAAAACATGAGGCCTCAAACCGTCTCTGATGCAGTGGCTATACGTCATGATAGTCAGACTCATAATCACGTACGGGGCACTAGTCTGGTGGAAGGCTGCAAAGAAGAAAACGACACTGGTAAGACTAGCGGCGGTACGGAGAACAGTTGGTGTTGCCATTACAGGTGCCCTTCGCACGTCACCCCACGGTGCCTCTTGATCTGCATCTGAGACAACTGACGAGTAAAAGTACACCAAGATTCACCAATCTAGGTCTTCTCAAGAATAGCGACAAAAGATACTGTTCTATTCTTTAGATAAATCCAAATGGACAATCCAATAACGAACGAATGATACCCTCCTCACACTGTACAGAAGCTTGTACCCTGTGGTACAAGGTGGACAACCAGCACAGTAACATGGCATATAGGCACTGTAGTCTTCACGGACTGCTCTTCAGCCCAAATCCGGCAATTTTGCTTATTGACGTAGCCATTAAGCCAGAAATGGGCCTCATCGTTGAACAAAATTTTGTTCGAAAACAATGAATCTCCGTAAAGCTTTTCAAGAGCCCAAAGACTGAAATGATGACGTTTCGGAAGGTCGGCTCGCCTTCAATTCTTGCAAGAGTTGGATTTTGTATGTTTTCAAACCAAGATCCTTACGTGAAATATGCCAAGTTGTTGCATACGACAAGCCAAGCTGTTGAGAATGGCGCGGCGCCGAATCGATGCATCACGGTCTCAGCTACCGCCGCTATGTTTTCTTCAGTGTATTCTGGATGCGGTCTATTTGATCGCATATTATCCAATAATGAAAATTGATCTTCAAATTTTTCGATGGTATAGCGAATTATGCGTTCGGTAGGCCGATTATATGTGGACCATAAGTTGCACACGAAACACTTTCCTCGTAGAACGTTGATTTTCGTACAAACAATACTGAACAAAAATACCATGACAGTTTGAGAAGACTCTGGCATAAAATCCATACTGAAAAAAACTATCTAATGAATCACCCGTTACCATTAACTTATATACGACGAGGGCATGGGGGCTGATTATCTGGCAAGAAGAAGCGCCTGTTGCCTTCTCACTGGTCCCTGAAACGTTTTTCGTTGTACACACCTTTGAGTCATAAACACTCAAAAATCAGGCAATGGGGAGATGATAGTCATGCTTAACACTACTAGACAAAATCCAAAGCCATAGGCTATCTAGGGGTCAGATAGCCAGACTCGTCCCTCTACGGTGTAAGAGAACAATTCTATCTGAAGACGTCTTATGTCGGCTCTGTGTTGAAAAAATAGAAACGATGAAATAAATACTCTGTGGGAAGAAGTAAAGCAGTATGGAACATGGTTTGTAGGTAGGTAGTGTGGCCGCTTAACGCTTGTGCGCCTTTCTGATGCCACAGTTCAAAATAATCCACTTTCCATGGTGTGTGTAGTAAAAGTACTGATCAAATCCATCCTGTGGAGTTGAGAAACATAATAATGTTATAAACATCCTTGAGGGAGTAGTTGCCTAGTGTGCGCTGTCTGGCTCTAGCTAGTACCGGGCATTAACACAGGAAATGGAAAAGTCTTTCCTCCACATTTGTATTCTGGCAACTGCGGCAGTAGGAGTTAAAAGGGAGACCTAGCCTTGAGGCATGAGTGCCGATTGCCCAGTGACCTGTACTGATTGCTAAAATTCTGGCGGTCTTAGCTCTCGATCAGTTGATATCAGGTCGTGTGATCTATTTTTTCTTGCAAGCGGACCAAATCTTCCTGGATATGGCACAGTTATTAAGGTTCCTTCGCATGAAGTTGGCTTCAACTAGAACGTTTTTAAAGATTTGACCCTTGATGAGTCCTACGGGAGGATGTACTACCACCGCAAGCGAGTCTGGCCAGCTTATCGGCTCTTTTGTTTCCCTCTATGGTTATATGGTCAGTTCTTTCTTGCATTGTGGTACCCGGAAATGAACTTAGATTCAAAAAAAAAGTCCAGGACAATAGTCTTATTCCTGGTCGCAGTGTGACAATTTATTTATCGATGTATAAGTATCTCTAAATAAACATCGGTTCGATGTAAATCCAGAGATTGACCAAAGAACCCCTCCACCTTGTGTCATATGTGTGCCCTTCCGGTGTACTCTTGCATCACAGTTCGTAGTTAAGTACTCCATAGGTACTGATCGAAACTAAACAGAGACAATAGATGAAGATATTACACACATCTTTCCAAACATCCAACAAATCGGTCGGATACTTTCGGGCAACGATTATTTTCAAGGCTGCATCTCAATTGACTTCTTCGAAGCAAATCATTCTACGCCTGGAGCTGACATTTATTCTTATAGCCAAAGAACTCATAAAATGAATGAAAGGAACTACACATTTTACTGTTCTTGCGTAAGCACTACGGCTGAAGAGGAAAAATTGCCTGTTGAACATCACATAATGCCACTGACTTGGTCTTCAGAAACGCCGCAAGCCACCTAACCTACTGCTAAATTGCATGGCTAGTTGCTGGGGCAATCTGGTTTCGACAGATGCGAGTTTAGAAGATGTGGAGCTGGTGCATCTGGATGTTGGACCTTATTCAAGTATCTGCCCACACTTGCAAGTAGTTTCGAATGGAAAATATTAGCTGCATACCATAGAAAGCACTCAAGATGCACCATTACTTCATGCCAAGTGATGTCTTAAATTTATCGGATGTTATATCCCAAGTCACATTATTACAAAACGACGCTTTCATGATGCGATTGTTAGGTGATAATATCATACATTGACACAATAAGGGTCCATATTCAATTTAGAGGACAATATTGCCCTGCCCTGAGTTGCAAATGAGCCATAAATAGTTCCCCTTTTAGACCATTTTTATCAACAGTTGTGGTGGTGGCCGTGGCGTAGTGGTAGTCGTCGTCGCTTGTCATGCGGAAGGTTCACGGTTCGAATCCAGATGTCTTCGAAACATTTATTTCTCACGAAATAAAAATAAGTTGATCAGTTTCAGAAGTTAATATCGAAACCTACATCCGGGTAGGATGTTGGATATGGCTGAAGAAATTGATCGCCCAAACTATAATAAGAAACATCTGGAAAAAACTCCTGTAAATCATAAGCAAGTACAAAAATAATACACAACTCTCCAGTTATCCTGGACACCACCCATAGAGTTAGTTGAAATTGAAACCTATCATCTGAGTTTCCTACCACTACGTCGATCTGTCTGTCTCTCGTTCTCGTTCTTCATGTGCTCGCGCTGTGTGTAAACATTAAAAGGGTATTCATATCCCCTTTAGCGTGTGTAGATTATAAAAAAAAAAAAAAGTTAAAGCTGGATTCAGATAATAAAATCATGGAATGCGTATAAACGAACAAATTAAGCACTAGTTTCCTCGCTAGCTTCGGTATCCCGAATCTGGGTGTGTTGAATCACACTCACAAACACGCGATGCACTGTGCAGCTTGGAAGTCGCACCGGATTTGAAAAAGTGACGCGCAGTTTATGTATCTTCTGCTGGAGCAGATAATGCATCAGATATATGTTAATATAAATGAAAGTCAAACAGAGTATAAGCTGTCGACCCCAAATCATTCTATCGCACACCGCATTGGACAAAATGTAAATACATATCGACAGCTAGAACTTTGAGGTACCCCAAAGAATAAGAAAAGGACTCAAACTTGCAGGAATGAATTCGGGAAGAAATGGGGGCTATAACCGCACATAGTCCACTTCCATTCGTGCAAAAATATAACAAGCATAAAAATGGTTGCGAGAAGCAGGCCTGGGTCAGCCCTGAACTGTTGCGTCACCTGAAGAAAGAAAAGAAGAGGTCCACTGGCTAACATCAAATCCCACCTTAGAAATCTGAATAAGGTATAAATAATAGCCTATCTAGGTATAACAGGTGCGCTCAAGTCCATTCCACAGCTTGGTCTAGAAACGCTTCTACACCTTCCAGCCATTGATATCTCTTTAAGCAACACGGCAGCTAAAGGAGCTCTCAGATTAGAAAGAATGGCAACTGGAGGCCATGTTCATCTGGACACACGCTAATACTGGACATTTTCAACCAAAAAGGACTCATGCCGTGCACAAATTACTAGAAACCACAGCTTGACTTCATCAGACACTTCAAGATCTCCATACCAGGCAGACAGATCTAGGACAACTCCGACAACGTTATCATTGGAAAATCCATCTTTACAGATAGCTGAAAAACAGAGGAAAGTACCGGAACAGGAGTCTTCTTGGAAGGACTTGTTTTACCGGCTAGTCCACTATTGCAGCGTCTTCCAATCAGAGATATATGCTTTTAAGAAAGCACCACAAATTGTCCCAGCAAGGAAATTACCCGCAACGGAAATCACCATTTGCATGGACAGCCAAGCCGCACTTAAAGCACTGGACACCACCTCCGTAAACTCCACTTGCATAAAGGATTGCCTTACGACATGTAGAGCGATAAAACATCACACAGGACATGTGCGAATAGAAGGGTACGAAACAGCAGACGGACTGGCCAGGAGAGACTCTGATATACGGATATAACACTAGCTGACAGACGGGTCTTACAGGATTTCAACACAGCTAAACATCTAATAGACCGCATCACCACTAATTTAGCCGAGGACAGAAGTCATAACGCGCCACCTGTGGCCAGAAAAGAACAATATCCCTACTGTCTATGCTCTATGGGAAGAAGTAAAATCTACGTACTCACCGGTGTAACTGGACACTGTACAATGGGAAACATGGCCAGAAGATACGGTATTCTTAAAAATGACTTCTGGAGAAGTTGCATGGATGAGGATGAAACAGAATCTTAAGCATACCTTTTGGTAACCACCCGGCTCTTCAAGAACGGCGTCTATCTTGTATGGGAGCATGGTTCTTCAACTGCTTCGATGGCCTGGCTAAGATACCGCTTACAGACCTAAAGAGATTTATTATAAGATCGAAATGGTTTTGTTAAATGCATGTTTCTACATGCACAACTAGGGTATTCACAACGGCCTCTGGGTGCAATTGCATTTACTGCAAACGACCGACCCTCCTAACATAACCTACTATCCTATAACTTTGAGAAATGTAAACTCCACAAATGGCACCCAGATGGGGGAAAGACGAAGAATAACCCCAGGCAACTGCTGCTACTTCGGTCTATCCAAACAGGTAGGATATGATTTCCAAAACCAAAGGACTAACATATTGCTCTGCAAAACACTAATCTTGCCGGTCTTACTTTATGGAATCGAATGCTAGACAATAAGCAAGATAGCTGAGCAGGATCTAAGCTCCTTGGAATGAAAAATATACGTCCTGTCTGCGAGGAACGCTAATGGATGAGAAGATCTAACCGCGATCTCTATGACCTTTACCAAGATTTAGTCCAGAGAGAGAATCCATTGACTACACTAGATTGAATATGACAACGATTCAGCTACTAAGAGGATCTTCGAATCCCAGACCAAATTTCTGGTCTAACGACCGAGCGATAGGGGATGCCATTAAGCTTGTTCTTTCTCAGAAAGTAATTCGTCAAGAGTCGGAAGCCCGTTAAGTAAGTAAACAGTAAGATTAGGGTTAGGTGCTACTGGATCTTACTCCACTGCATCTTGTTGTTGATGAAACCTCAAATACGCATTTTCTAAGAATGACCAATAGGAATAGGAATAGGCCTTCCCCAGAGAAGATGGCATCAGGACATTTAACTGGTCAGAAAACTTCGACATTAAGCTCAGTTATAAGAAAGACTGGAGTAACGAATCTAGTATCTATAGACTGAGTCCTTATACCATTATGGAAGGTGAGGAGGTGAGGAAGGTTCTTGAATGAACTCAATCTTGATAAGCGGTACAACAGACGTGACATAGCAATAATATCAGATAGCCAGGCAGCTATCAAGTCAAAAGGGGCTCACCATCTACTGGGTACCAGGACACCTGGAGATATAAGGAAATGAAGAGGCGGGCAAACTTGCCACAAAAGGAGGCGCCACGCCATAAAGGATAAGCTCCGATTACTGGAGAAGACAAACAGGACTAAGTCTTAGACAGAAACTCAAGGCCTAAGACAGGCGAAGAAACTTTTGGGTAATTACAATCTGAAAATGTTCAAAGCTTGCATTGGCCTGAACAAAAACAAAATCTGCATTCTGACTGCGTTCCTCGACCACACGGGGCATTGTAAGCTTAAGGGACATCTCATGAAGCTAGGTCTATCATATGAAGACTCATGCAGATTTTGCGATGAGTTTAAACTCCAGAGCACATACTGGTGGAATGAGGGGCATTAACCCAGAAAAGGTTTCACTACTTGGGTAAACGGCAACTAACAGCAGAGAATCTGCCACTCATTGCTCCTGCTGCGATTTCTCAAGGAAATGGACTTGGATGAGGTGCTATGACCTAGGCAATTCTCATTTGGGTGTGAGCAGAGCTCTCTCCAACTAGTTCCCATAGGAATAATGACGAAAGGGATGTTACTTCGTCTACGACCTGTAGGGGGCACAATAGATCTTAGCGGTCGCGGTGCATCTCACCCTTCAAAAATAGTAATAAAAGGTTTTAATTTTGTTAGCATCCATATACACAGAAATTATACACACTTTGTGTATGAAGTAGGAGCGATGTGGAACAGGACCCGGACGGAAAGGGAAATTGTTAAAAAAAAAAAAACGATTTACCACAACAACTTTAAGTGCACTGAACCTTCGCGGGTTTGTGAGAAGCCTTAACTATAAAACTGGCTGCAAACTTATTGCCCTCACGGATGTATCTTTAACACCTTTTATTTAATTCCAACAAGGCGCTGGGTTCAAAAAGGCAAGAATGAACTTATATGCCCACATTCATAGATAACATTAAAAAACACACACACAAGCTGCCACGCGCCTTATTCTGCCAGCCATCGTTACACCTAAGAGAAGACACCACTAGAGTACGAGTATCTTCTCCTCGGAGACGATTTAAAATTCAACTCCATTCCGACTTCTTTGGCTCGTCTCGGATGTGTCAATCGTGATGGAAGAAATCTCACGAATAATTCATTTATTTCCACCGTTCTGTCATTATCGCCGGCCACGAGAGCTGTAGATACTTTTTTTTTCTTCCAAGTCTTGGGAGTTCCTTTCAGTGCAACTCGCCTCCCCGTGGAAGGGAACCCAAACATCTCAGAAAAGCTGTCAAGTGTTTCTTTTTGGGTTCTTTTTTCCCATCTTTTCTTCGTTCTTTTAAGAAATTGAAGAAAGATAGACAGGAAAAGTAATAAAAAAAAAACACCGATGGTGTAATTTAGTGAGGAACGCTAGCGTGAAATCATCATTTCCACCAAATTTAATGAGGAAGCCATATCGGCGAATGGTTTCCCCAACTGTGCGCAATTATTTTAATTTAACAAGCTCGTCTTTTGGAGGAAATGAAGACATCACGGATTCGCTGGGGGTTGAGTGCCTAGACTTAGGGCCATTGCTCTAAGTTATGACCTGGTTTATGCAAATGGATCTGGACATGGACAAGTTTATGTTGCTTTTTGTGGCTGGCCGTAATTTTATGGTCACACAATTAAAATGTGGACCCCTCGGTTAAAGAGGCCGATTTACCGCTATATTATGTGGTGGATCTGGGTTCTGATCTCGATCACCCTTTAGGTTACTCTAACCGTTGATAGTGGACTGCAATGTTGACAATGAGCGACTTTAAAATGAGTGTGGGATTTGTAATTCACGTCGTTTTTGTAAATTGGTTCGGAGATTTATTATGGAGACTAAAAAAATATTGCTAACGGAAAATTAAGTAGGTACTTGGCTTTTCTGTTGATTCTGCAAAAAGGAAGATTGAATGCGTGGATATCAGTTAAGAATCAACTGAATGGATTCCGAGCTGGTTTCAGGTCAGCATACTCAACAGTAGACTAGATCATCTGCATGTTCCCTGTCTAGGGCTGAGCCCTGTTTGGCCAATTCATCTGCGGCTACATTTCCTGGTATCCCGCTGTGACCAGGGACCAGCAGAGTTTTACGTTGTGCTGCGTGCCAAGATCCTTAAGTACTTCGCGGCAACACTTTACAAAGCTTAGATGTTATTTGCGTAGCAGCTATTGTATTGTATTGTATTTAGAGGGGGGTTATCCCATAGAGACAACAAGCACGTAGGCTTGTACTTTGGTGAAGTACCACCCCATTCGCTGATTTAGCGATTTGCTGCTGAGCTATACATCGATCAAATCAAAGCGAAGCAATAGGGCAAGATTGAGCTCCAGTAGATCAACGTCCCGTAGGACGTAGCTGCCTAGAGTGGCCTTTCTGATCCGAACAAAGGCTGGACACTCGCTAATGAAGTGCTCAGCTGTCTCATCTTCTTCCAGGCACATCTCGCAAAGGCCGAGCTTCTGATACCAATTTTGTACAGGTGCTCGTTTAAGGGAGTGAACCCAGTGACCAGTCCTGTGAGGATTTTAAGGTCAGTGCTGCTAAGGTGTAACAGAATTTTAGTTCTGTTTGCCTTGGGCGCGTCTACTAACATTTTGGGCTGTCGTCGGCATGACCTAAGCTCGTACCAATGCACAGTGGTTCCACTCTCGAACAAAGGCGGTTAACTAAGCAAAATCAATTTATTTTAGAGTAATTTGGGGGAGCTGATTCCGAATCTGCAATCCGTTTTGCTCTATCAAGGCACGTTTTCGAGATAACAGTGCCGGTATACAGGGTGGTCCAGTTTAGGATACATATGTTTTGGGATCTGATTCATTGCTTAATGATATGAAAAAAGTCGTACGGGAGTGGGGGTCTATCTTGAACACCCACTGAGCTACAGGGTGCTTAAAAAATATCCTTCAGGGAAAAAGGAACCAACAGTTATTCAATTATAACTTCCAGCGTATTAAACTTAGAGCAACCGAAGTAAGCTCGTTTAATATACAACTGATTAATGCCTATCACAGTTGAAAATAAATTAGCAACCGTGTTTTAATTTTTAAGATATTGGTCTTCAAGCACAGATTTTTAAAATTTTTTTTTTACCAATTTTCGTAAAAATCGCATTTATCTCTGGAAAGTGTGCTTATAATTTTTTTTGTTAGTATGATTTTCGTGCGCCATAATGTCACCTACAATACAAATTCACCATACAAAGTTTTTACCTGGTACTTACAGTTTTCCTGGTATAAAGTTAATTTAGCCACAAGAATAATTCAAAAACCAGTATAACCTTGAATGTCGTGTCCTCCATCAAAATAAATGCAAGCTATTAGAAAAATCAGGCGAAAAAGTTTGCAGATCAGATTTTTTATACTCAGACAGACGTCTGGCTGTATGGTAAAAAAAACACAACATTCTAGTAAAAGAGGATTTAGTTATAGCACCTCAAATAAAAGTAATGGGAGGTATGGTCACTTATAGCTCAGTTAAATCTAAATCCGCATATTTCCGCAGCTGATTCAACTTGGATTAAAAAGTACAGAAATTAGCCTTTAATAACAATACATAACATGTCGGGGGGTCTTGGGGAGAACAGAGTTAAAAATTTAACACAAAACACAGAACGCAATTTTATTTGAATTTTTATCCCCCCACTTTAATAGTGCCACCACTTGTACAGTTACACATATCATACCAAAAGAAAAATACAGAACGGAAGTCTTAACTTGTACTAATATACCCATTCTAAAAAAATTATTTGCATCGACGAAAGTAGATGAAAAAAAGAAAATCCAGTGACGCTTACTTGCAGAGCATTAAAACTCAAATGCGATAGACTCGCAATGCGACCACTTTGGAGATGAAAATCAAACGATATTGACTTAACGGATCATTTTTTTTTTTCACTTATAAAAACTTTGTGTTGTTCTCAGCTAGCTTAAATGGTTTTGGGTGAAAACTTTTACAATGAATTTTTCGACTTTTGGCATATGGTGGAACCATTGTGCAATGGTTGTAGTGTTGTAGTCACAGCAGCTCAAGAAGCTTATTTTTAGCAGAGGCTAAACCGCACCCAATAAAATGAGGGCCGATAAACGGGGCCGCTAATCCAGCTCTAGCTAGAGTATTAGCTTATCGGACGCAGACCAGCGTGATCTTATTACATCGCCCAAGCTGGTTCAGTTTAATCAACGCTGCTGAACAGGCTGTTGGCTGCTTGGCTATCAGAGCAGTGGCCTATTTCACCAACTTACAAATTGTAATTTACAAGTGATTTTTTAACAAATTTGTAAAAAATTCGATTAATTCCGTTTCACCAAATTTTGGTGTTACAAAATTGTAGTAGTAGTTTACAAAGGGAAATTTGTAGAAATATTTTTTTTTTCGTTTCACCAAGAGTCAATTTCATTTGTAGTTTACAAGTTACAAATTTGTGAATATTGATGTTTTTTGTAGTTTTCTGTTTCACCAAATGAAAGTACTTTACAAATTTGTTCAGTTATTGAAAAAATTCTACAAATGAAAGATCGTCTGTAATTTCATCTACAATTTGTGCTTTGTACATAGAAATCCCTTTTTTGAAAGTAAAAATGTCTTTGCGGCGTGATTTTGGTGATGAAAAATTTATCGGTGGGGTATAAACTACGAAATTTCAGATTCTTTTGCCCCCAACGAAAAGTTTCGCCTAAATCATATAAAGGCAGAGGAAATAATAACAATTATTGGACACATAATGTATTGCTAATATGTCTGAAAACAAAACTTTTCATTCACATCGAGGCAGCAGTTTCGTACAGTTTTACACTGGCTTAGAAATGCGAACAATATCATGGGATAGCAGACATGCACGGCATATTTAAATCTACGGTGTGCAGATGTGTCAATCCTGTTTGTGCAGCCATCGTTGATGTTTTTTTATGAAAATAGTGCACGTTGGCCAGAGGAACACGAAAATATCTGTGAACGGTTCTATAATACTGTCGGTAAATATTATTTTTTGTAAATACATTATACGTATCTACATTTTTTAAACGCATTTTCCGGAAGCGACTTTAGTTCCCGCCGCGAATTTTCTTTTATGTCTTATATTGACCGAAAACGGGTGTCTCGAAGTGGTAATTTGAGTTTTGGAAAGAGAAAGCTGGAGCCATATCAGCTAAATACGATTTATCAGATGATATTTTTTGAGTTTCTGCCCAGAAATTCGATCACAATGATAGCCCCCACTCAAGAAAATCGAGCACTGTAAACAAATTAAAGGACAGCTGGCTCTCAAACTTCACGGATAGAGGTCAGTTGTGCCAAATTAGCGACAAAAATAATTTAAGCGGGCTTTTTAAATGATCAATTCCCGGTACTTTATTGACAGAATGTAGATATGTATTTATAGTTTAAAATTTAGAAAATTTTTTTAAAGGTATGCCATGTGTGTATCCACGGAATACTAATTAATATTGATTCACCAAATGAGTTTTAATCAGCGTAATACATATGTATTGTATAGTTTCAGTGTGTATTTAATGTTTTTTTGTATAATGTATCTTGCCACACGCTAAATAAAAAAATGTTGGCATTATGTGTCACTTTATTTGAAAATTTACCGAACAATACTTCTTTTTTATCGCGAATTAAACTTACAACGAATCTTTTGCTTTGCTTATTCATAGCTATTTACTCGTCAGACTCTTACAAATTTGTAAGAAAAAATTGTAGTTTACAAGTCTGGCAAATAAGCGGTGCAACGTAATTTTTTTGTAGTTGTAAACTACAACTTTATTTTCTACAATTTATTTCCTCTTTGTTACAAATTTACTGGAAATATTTTTGCAGTTTGTGAAACAGAAATTAGGTTTACAAATTTGTAATTGTAGTTTACTATTACAAATTTGTGATTGTAATTGTAGTTTGGTGAAATAGGCCACTGGATGTCAATGTCAATGTAAATTGTCAATGTAAATTGTGATATCGTCTCGGGATATTGTCATCATTGACACCAATTGGGCAGCCTTTGTCACTGCTAGAACCTCAGCTTGGAAAATGCTGCTGTGGTCTGGGAGTTGTATGGAGCTGTTCAATCTTAGTTCCTCCAAGAAACAACCCGCTCCTATACCTATTTCCTTTTTTGACCCATCGGTGTATATGGACTTGGAGTCCGTAGATATTCCCTTTATCTTCCACTGTTCTCTGCTTGGGAAGGCCACGAGAAGGGTCTTTCGAAATCCAAGTATGGGACGTTGAAGTCTGAATTGACATTACCACTAAGAGATGGTTACTAACTATCTTGACTGCCTTATTCTAAGAGCGCTCTTTACTGCGGCCTCCTGCATGTAGAAATCTAGAGGCAGGAGGTAAGGAATTGCTTCCAATCCCGCTGTTGGTGTTGTTTTCACGACGCTGGTTGTTCCAGTGCATGCGATTCTCTGTACTTTAGTCATAAGCTCAAGGTGGCAGCATGCCACCAGACCAAGCCTCCCCTCCGTAGGCTATTGCAGAGTACATCCACAGTGTTATTCGTGAGCTTAGTCGAAATACTTAACCCAGCGCAAGGTTTATAAAGACTTTTTTTGGTAGTATCGTAGGGGCTTCAAAAGCACTAAATGTGGAATCAATTTCGAACATATAGCATCCAATGTACATGTGTCTACAATTACATAGCGACCTCCTACGAGTATTTTAATTTCAAATCGAATTCCCACAGTAAAATAGATTGAAAGTTATTAAATATCGATTTGATTCCATTTTGTATCTTTATATGGAACTTTAAGTATCTTATTGAGAACGTTTTAAAAGATCATATAAAGTCGATAAGTTTCAGACCAAATTACCGGTTAAATTGGGCCAACAACATTCGATTCGAAGATAAGCAATTCGTTTCGGTTGCATCGTTAAACCGCACTCCGACGATGGACCTTTAAATGTTTTCATTTCCCAAATGCACCTTTTCCCATTTGAACATGGACATTCTACGAGTATAACCACTACTGGCGATGGCGATGACGATGGCTACCACTACCGAACTATTAGTGGCAGATACAAAATACGGAGAACCTACAATAGAACCGGTTCATTAAATAAATATGTTAACCTTTCGAACGATCGAAAACCTGTCGTTCGGTTATCGGTTTCTACAAAGTTCATTGAAGGCTTCGAACACCTCGACGCGCAACCACAACACAATGTTAGGTACAATATTTTACATTAAGTATCCAGTGCCAGTGCCAGTGTCCGGTACTCACAAAAGAAGGTTTTGCGCTTGCGCAATGGGAATTTAATTCATCAATGCCGGGCCGTTGTTGTTGTAGTCGTACGTGTTTCGGCGGTTTGGGTTACATCCATGGATTTGGTTTCGTGCAAACGTTAAACCTTCGCCGCGCTGCGACGTTGTCGTCGTCGATTACACCCACATTGACTGCGTGAAGTTTTCCACATTAAAACAACGCCCGTTCGTGTTATCAATAATTCATAAGGCCTTGTATATACATGTACGAGTACGGTAACTGTAAGTAATTCGTTACACTCTGTTCGGCGTTGGATAATTGGTAAACGCCAAATGTGTTAGAATGAACTGGAGACGTCTTTTGGAGTGTTTTGTTTCGAACATAGGAGCGGACAGCAGGCAGGCGTTTCTCTTTAAAATGGAGAATTCCAAGAATTTATGTAATAAATTTTAAATTTTTTGTAATTGTGAGGGAGAAAGATAGGTTAACGTGTTGGGAGTTTCTGTTGAATGTTTAATTACCTCTATAGGGTGTTTCAAAAAAGGTAACCTGCATGCAACAGATAGCGGATCATTTGCGTCAAAGTTACGATAACTTCGAGTAAAATTAGCGCTGCCGAAGGTGATACTATAGTATCGTTTTGATACTATTTCAGAGCTGGTGATACTGTGATACTCAAAGCTTAATAATGATACTTTAAATCAAAAACAAAAATAAAATGTGCTTTTTTGCAAAATCCTACTTCAATAAATAAATTGCACATCCCTGATCCGGAATCTTTATTGCTTTGGTGTATTGGCTTCTTACACTCTACGTTCGCAGCGCTTTGCTTCTTTACCAAAATGGGAAGAAGCTATGAATCAACTTAATCAAAACGACAAAGCACACGGCTTTGCTTGCATCGCTGGGAGAAAGAAAGAGACAATTATGTGAAGCATCGAAAAAGAGAAGAAAACAAGGTTAGGAAGGATAAAGCTTACGGTATCTTTGCCGTGCTCTATTGGAACTTCCATTACACAGCCCATAAACGTAGATAATGTAGTATCTTCTTGGTTTTCAGAAGATGCCATTTCAAACACCGTTTCTAAACAACTGTTGCATAACCTCGGCTTCAAAAATTAAACTGGTTAGTTGAATTTTGTTTTCTAATCTTTTGCACAATTTTTCTTTGGCAAATTTTACCACTAGGCCTACATACTCAAACCTAGCTCTTTCTGGAATTTTAACGGAAAACGGTATGGAAATTACGGTTTTGACGAAAGACCGCGCGGTCTAACTTCATTTCACTATCGCGGTCTAAATTCATATCGTCTGATGAATTTAGACCACGCGGTCTAATTTCATTTTTGATCGCGGCCTTATTTCACGGAGCCAAAATTGGAATATCTCGATGGTAACTTTTTGTCTTTGCCAGTTTTTTTTTTATCGTTTTCCATTTCTTTAGAATCGCAAGGAAATTTGATCCATTCTGCTGTTGTTGCGTGCTTCGTCCATCTCGACCTGTGTTTACTTTTAGAATGACGAAATTCGTGTACACACAATAGAGCAAAAACAAAATGGCTGCTGAGTATCACGTAGTAGTAAACTTTTTTTTGAGTACCATTTTTTAGTGACGCTCCATCACGCAGTTATACATATCATCAGTTTTTCATGATATCAGTCAAAACTGAAACTCTTGTTGGATGGTGTGTACCCGCCTTAAAACCAAATAAAGGCACACACCGTTACGACGCAACAACTACAATTTTATGCTTCGAAGTTGCCTTATAGCTGTTGGTATATCTTCTGTGTGGAACCAGATATAAAAGTGTCCTTGACTCCCGGATGCCTGCAGTTTCTTTCAGGCAGAAGTTCTAGACATACTTAGAGCTGCAGAGCTCCTGAAAATGAAGCGAATATCGGGCAAGAATATTGTTATTTACATCGACAACCAGCCTGTGCTTAAGGCACTAAAATTGTGCAATATCAAATCGGCACTAGTCAGGTGCTGCCGCAGGGCATTATGGATGCAAAATCAGGTAAGACTATGTTGGGTGCCTGGTCACTCTGGAATAAAAGGCAACAAACTTGCCTATGATTTGGCAAGGAAAGGTGGGTACCGGCCACTACCCGAGGCGAAAGTAGTTGACCCGATCCAAGGTTAGAAGAAAGTCTTATGAGAAAGGCTGACCATAGATGTTCTGACATAGTAGGACATAGGGTCTCTAAGACTGGACCGTAAAAGGACTAGGGAAATATTTAAACTTAAAAGGGCAGAAATGAGAATAGCTATAGAAATATTATCCGAGCATTGCCTTTTAAGCAAACATGCCAAGAGGCTCGGACTCATAGGCACGGATATTTTCAGATACTGCAGTGATATCGATGTAGCAGAATATATCGCACATATTCTATGCGAATGTCAGGGATTAGCACGCAGTCCCAGGAGCATTTTTGGCTGCTGCTTCTTCAGTAACCTGGAGGAGGTAGGTCAAGCCTCGTTCCAAAAAATGTAAGGGTAGTAAAATGCTTTGAGGATTGATTGTGGCGGTTTAAGTGCCGTCCTGTGATGTACTTTTAGGGTATCGCGATTGGCCCACTCTGGTGCCTAGTGTATTGTAGTGGCACTGCCTCACAACACCTCTCTATCTAACCTAACCTACAGCTGTTTGTTTGTTGTTTTTTTTTTTGACCGGTTTACTCCGGTGACTTATGTATTCCTTAATTATTAAAAGTTTGTACACCGATGATATGTATCTTGGGGTTTATCCTGAAGCAAATTACACGAGATAAGCATTTCTCTTAATGTTAGATAAAATGAAAGGCATACGAGGTGTTAAAGTGCTCATAACGACAAGCTTTCAGGCACTCAAACACAGTTATAGATCTTTCACCTATCGAACTGTTTTCCAAGGGAATACACAACTAACATCTCCAACAGATTTTTATTTCAACTAGACAATGCTCGCTTTTGAGTACACACGAATGTGAATGAACCCCAATGTATCTATAGGTATAGTTCTATAAGAAGCATAAATCAAAGCATGAACAGGCGTATGTATGTACGAGTATAACAATGAACTCGTTAAGACCACTTCAATAAAACTTTGATTTATTAACAAGTAAATATTTTTTATTTTTTCATTAACAATTGCGGCATACCTAGATTGATCCAGTTCAACCAGAAATTTAGACATAATGTAAAATCGATGAACAGGAAAAGAAAATTAATTTGTCCACCTGAGTTATGGAACTTTTTTTTAAAAAGAAAAGGTTCTGACCCGCCAGGAGGGCCCTTCGACCTTAAAGATCTTTTGTACCGCAATGTCAGTTTAGTGGACCAGAAGAGGTTCAATTCTTTTGATGAAATTTAGGATCTCACTGGTGGAGACTTTAAGAATTTCCCCCGGAATTAACATTTCTCTGTGGAAATACTGTCTTCTGAGGGCACATAGTGCCATCCAGTCTCATAGCATATATTCCGCAGTTTTGGCAGTTTCTTCCACGCAAAGACGACATATAGGACATATAGAGCGAATAAACAACAACGCTCCGGCTCGGAGAATATTCGACTCTTACCCGGAAGGTCAGCGCAGCAGAGGACGACCTCGCCTAAGGTGGCGCGCACAAGTAGAATAAGACCTCAACCAACTTGACGTGCGCAACTGGAGGCGGTTAGCTAAGGACCGGGCTAACTGGAGAGGTCGTTGGTTGAGGCCTTGGTCCACCCGGACTGTAGCGCCACCTAAGTAAGTAAGTAAGTAAGTAAGTACATAGAATAGGTGATTGATTAGAAATTAGCTTGTGCTTTTAGTTTAAAACCAAAGTTGAGATCTTTCAGCATTTTACTCAGCGGATTCATACTAAGGCAAAACCATAGAGGGCTAAAGGCATCTCCTTGGAAGATTCCGCATTTTATGGGTAAAGCTTGACTGATGCATATGACTTCGATGAATATTTTCTTAAATGAATTAGAATCTGTAATTCACCCTAAAAATGCTGGTGTCCCCCAGCGATCAGTTTTGTCTTCGACACTCTTTCTTATTTTCATCCAATCCACTGACGATAGCACCATCAACCGATAAGCTTTCCATTCTCGGTATGTGTGTAAATGCCAACTTACGTTGGAATGAACCTAGAAATGCCTGGATTACCTTCAACGATGTAAAAAATTCTTCACCCCTTCCTAACTACAACTTATAAGGCTCGAGTATAATGCTTATATCCGGTCAAGTGCTCCAAAAACATGTGTGATTGTGATTGATTGATTGATTGATTTTATTTATTCCATTATTTAAAAATTGTGACATAGAATTGTGTATCTGCAAAGCCATAAGTGCTAGTCTGCAGAAGGCTGTTTACACGTATTTATTACATCTAGTGTTGAGAATCGTTAAGTCTGTGAATAAATTAACAATATTAAGAACAGTGAAATAGCAAATAAGAACCATTAAGAAATTTACATAAATTACAAGTCGACCATTAACAAATTTTTCTTTGTTCTGAGGTGGTTGTTTTTAACAAATATATATTTAAGAAATATATATTTAACAAATATTTAGATTGATACATATGTACATTCATGTGAACAGTTATAGATTGAGATACATTTTTTTTACTTCTTTTAATTATTCAGCCTTTGACAGGTTGCGAAACTCTCTTGGGAGCTCGTTTAGGACCGTTGTTGGGGGGACTGCGACATCGTACTTCCTGTGTCCATATTCGTTCCAGAACCTCGGTATTTCGTAGAAGTGCTGTTGTCTTCTTCTGGTGTTGACTTCCCATTGGGTTGGTACTCTATATGCGTTGTCATCATAAAACATGGACAAGATTTCTAGATTGTAGAGTTGAGAAATGCTGTACATATTCATCCCGAATCTGCTACGCTGCGAGTCGTTGTGTTGTCTTATATGAGCTCGCTGTACAATTTTTTGCAGACGCATGTGTATGTTTTGTAGAGGTTGTAGTTGCGATGCTAGTTGCGTATCTCAGATATGATTCCACCAATCCAAAATAGCATTGTCTAAGCACAAGAGGTGTGCAGAGATTGCTTAGGTGAAAAAGTGCAAACGTGATTGAATTAAGCTCAATTTGCATCAGTCGCACAGCTTCCTCTACGCTTTTGTGGCTTATTACAATTGCTGTGTCTTCCGCGTATGCATAACCCGTGACGTGTTTTAGTACTGAGAGCAGCTCATTCACATATATAATGAAAAGTAGTGGGCCCAATTTTGATCCTTGTGGAACACCATTGTGGTATTTTTTCGCTTTCACTAACATGGTTTGTTATTTTTACCTTAAAGCTTCTATTCTGGAGATAATTCGCAAACCATGCTAGGATATTGCCCCTCACTCCTATTTTTTTCTATCACTACCCGATCGACAGAATACAAAAAGGGGATAGAAACATCACTGAGTCAATTGAGTTTTTAGCGTTTTTTCCACAAGCAGTGCTCCAGCGCTACACCCAGTTGCATTCCACCCCCTTCAACTATTTTTTCGCAACACACGTCTCGCAAGGAATGCCCATCAATTTACCCTTAAGCCTAACTTCGGATGTACAGAGATTCTTTCTTTAACTGCTCAACACGAATGTGGAATGCTTTACCAAACACGATTTTCCCGTCCCATTATGATTTACAAACATTCAAGACCAATGCGCATCGGTATCTCATCTTTCAGTTTCCCTATGGCCCGCGCTGTGCAAAGTATTTTAAGCGGATTCAGAACCCCTTTAGCTCGCGTGAATTATAAAAAAAAACAACAAAACACATTTCTTACATTAAATTTCTCTATTACCTGAAATGTATTGAATTAAGCTATAACTCTGTCCCGTTTCTGTCTCTGCAGTCGATGACTGACTTTTAATTTTGTGGTTCACCTTAAATCCTCCAGATGCCCATCATAAGCCTTTTATGAGGTTATGCGATTATGTCCAAAGGATCAGTCTATGGTAATCGAAGATTGTTGGACACACCTTGGATTATGCCGTAATCGACAAAAAAAATGTAACTCCTCCCCCAACACCACGCAACAATCACTTAAATCACACTCCAGGATCTTTTCTTATTTACTTAGGAGGCAAGCCCCGCAATGCAACAAGTAACACCCACCACCCATCCGCAAAAATGACTATCACCCGTCCCAAGGGTAAGCGATTAAGTTGAGAGACAGTTTCCATACCGCAATCGGCTTCGAGTTCATTTCAAAACAGAATAATAGCCACGAAGATAAAAAGAATAAATAAAAAAAAATCAATTAGAAACCGCTCACACACCTTTTCTGTAAAGCAAAAACACCAGCTCCGAGATCGGGCTCACATTTCAGTTCGTGGTGCTCTGCCTGTAATTACAAGCAAGATCCAGATGGCAGCCCGATATACGGATGTAACTGAGACTGCAACTGCAAGCCCAGCCTTAGTCGCCATCGTCATCGCCATAGAGGTGAGCCTGAGCAGGGAGCACTATTAGTGCAAAATTACCTGTGCGCGTTTGATATTTTATTCAAGTCTCGCTCAAGGCGGGAACGACAACGCGGACTGCAGGAAACTCGAACGCACACAAAAGACAAAAGATCCCAGTTCTGTGATTTCACTACGCGACGGTTATGAATGCGCGTAATTCGACTACGGAACGGAAACAATTTTTTTTTGTATCTTTTTTTGTATTCATATTTCCATAAAAAGAAAAACACACGCTTACGAGTATGCTCATGTCGACGGTTTAGCAGGCGTGCATAATCGCTTGCGCCAACGCATTAGGCCATTGTCGCGCCATTTCCATTCCCATTGGAGTTATCTTTCTCTCTCTTTCTTCGGTCGTCTGTCGTCTTTGTTTGTGATTTGTTTTTTTTTTCTTGGAAACAATATAATTGTGCAGCGGATAAGAAATTTTAAGTAAAAAACTAGTGTGGTATGGCGCTGAATTCACAATGGGGCTCGGGTGCGGATATTTCTTGCGAAGTTTCTTTTTTCCATCATCTTTTTTTATCTGATTTGTGGAATGAAGGCTTTAATTATTTTTTTTTTTACTTCATTTCATTTGTTCAACTTATAATCGCTGTGCAATGCTAATTTTCCACGAAATGGAAGGGACCTACAGTTTTTTGCCGACTCCGAACGGCGAGTTGAGAAGCTCCTCACGACAAATAATACTCTTTGATTGCTTGTCAGACATTCGAAAGAGGTGGTACCGTGAAAAAACTTTAAGGTGTTTTGTTGGGATTGAACCCGGGCAAGCATGCGTAGTAGTCCAACGCACTAACCACCACGGCCACGGCGACCACCAGGGCTACCATCTGCTGATTTGAAAACAATACTATTTGTTGAACGAATAAAAGCTAATTGTGTACTTGAAAATTGAAATGTTAGTATGTTGTAAAGGGCATATTTTCGAGTATTTTGGTGTATCAATGTTATATATCGGAAACGATTAGCCTACGAGATAAAGGCTAAAAACAAAAAAAAAGTCACTATTCTTTTCCGCACCCAAAACTCATCTCGCGCAAATAACCTTCATTATAAATCACAAAAATCGAAAAATGTTCAACTTCATTTTAACGGTTTCACCAGAAAAACAAGAAAGTTGAAAAAACAAAATCCATTTGGCAATACCCTCACATACTCAAATTAATTTTATTGGTTCTCAAAGCACAAAATCCCAAAGCTCTTTGAGAAAAACCACAGAAAAAGCATTAACGATTAGCTTTAACTTAATAGTGGTAACACTGTTTTGATGTTGATGTTTTCTATATACACAGTGATTGGCAGCCACACAAAATCTTTCAGCCACCGACTGTGGAGTTGGCCGGTTATGCTGTGGTGGGATGTATGCGAATTTGTTGTAAATTACAAAAACAAAACCTGTGTAAGTCAGCGCTTTGGTTTTTATTGCAGTGGCGATTTCTCTAATTGAGTGTCGTAAAGCATATACAGCCACCAGGGTTTGAAAAAAAGCTCCCCCATACGTCCTGTACTGACAATTTTTGTGGAACAGAGTATAGTATATGTGTACTGTCTATCAGAAAAGACACTCCACACCGGAGCGACGTCTAAGATGGAACTTCACCATAGAAGCGTGGCCATCTGTCCAGGTTTTCCCGGACATGTACTCTTTTTCGTCCGGAATAGTTTTTCTAAATTGTTCGGGATTTCCATTATTCATCAATTAAAATATTTAGCTCATATTTATCATTCATTACCAATAGAACAAATCTTCATATAAAGTAATGTAATGTAATGAATCCCGAAATTCACGCAAGATTTGATTTTTTCGCCATTTGTGTGGTAAATTGACGAATTAAGACAGCGTGACAGCTGACAGTTCGGGACTATTAATAAAAAATGAAGTTTAAAAAACTAAAACCCGACTACGGGAAAAACAATCTAAAAAGTACGAAACAAGATGAAACGAAACAATGATTTTCAGAGTACAGCTGTGGTCGCATGCCGCTTTCTCCAATGAATGCGTTGTTATACAAATACGTTATTGTAACGGCATGCGACCACGGCTATACTCTGAAAATCAATGTTTCGTTTCATCTTGTTTCGTACTTTTTAGATGGTTTTTCCCTTAGTCGGGTTTTAGTTTTTTAAACTTAATTTTTTATTTACAACTTTTTAGTTTCAAAACATATGTAGTGAGATGTCGTGTTCTACTTGTCAAACCCTTTTTATTTGATACCCATATTAAGGAGGTAGTAAAGATAACAGAAATCCGCCATCTTGGGGGCGTCCGCCATATTGAATTTAGAATTAGGTCATATCGTATTGTATTTTGCTTTGTGCGTCCACCATATTGAATTTTTCTGTGACGTCACATAACCTAGGACACTCTCCGGATATATACGAATCCAACGACACCTGATTTGTTGAGATCGGTTTCATAGTTTAGGCTGTACGAGGTGACTTCCTTACATACATACAAACAAACAAACAAACCCAAAATCATAACCCTTCCTCTGCGTAGTCGGGTAAAAATGGAGTGCTACACGAAAGAACAACGCGTTTTCATGGGGGGCATTCAGGATTTTAGTCACTAAATATCTAGATATTATGGAATCGTGAATGCTCTTTTTGACTCGCTATCTAGTCGACAGTTCAAACGTCAAAAACGCCATTTAGTTTCTATTTTCGCTTGGAATTGTTTGGAGAATTGTGATTGTAGTATAACAAATCTATTTTTTAAATAAAAAAAGACCAAAAACAAACAAAAAAAATATTAATGGACGGCTTAGAGCATAAAATTTTATATAAATAACATTAGATACACATCTGTTTGGAATGTAAATTAGTTATTTCATATGCCAAGTTGCGTTATTTGCTGTGAACGATTTGCTGAGTTTGTCGATTGTTCTACATAATCCAACAGTATATGAACTGCATGAAAAAAAATAATAATAAAAATACCCCTTCATAATTTACTTGGATTCTCATATAGTGTAACAAGCAAACAACAGCCACGCAGTATAAACAAACCAATCAGTCAGCTCATTTTGACGTTTAGTCAAGATTTTCGGACTACTAAGATATGGCGGACTACCGTTATCTTTACTAAATCATTTGACAAGGTTTGACAAGTAGAACACGACATTGCTTACCTACATACATACGCTCCACATATTTTCTGAAACAACTACAACTAAAAGACAACGGCTATACCCTAAAAATCATCGTTTCGTTTCATCTTGTTTCGTACTTTTTAATTGGTTCTTCCCGTAGTTGGGTTTTAGTTTTTTTAACTTAATTTTTGAAACGTCAAAAGCAAATGCATCCACAACGTGTCACTTTTTGGTGCGGATTTTGGGCTGAAGGCATCATCGGACCATTCTTGTTTAAACATGCGACTGGTAAGGCAATCGTGACATGATAATCCAGTTTTTTGTGCCGAACTTGCAAGATATGGATGCCATACAGAACGAGAAACAATTCAATTACTGCACGAGTCATTTCCTGATCGTATAATTTCCCGTTTTGGTGATCAGAATTGGGCGCCCAGATAATGCGATCTAACGACGTTTTTTGCTTTGGTTTTTGTAAAGTCTTATGTTTATTTCAACACGTCCACGACCACCCACGAGCCAAATATAAATTGAGAACTATAAATTATTTAATATACTAGTGGGCCCGGAGGCAGACGTTGTCCTGCCCTTTCCTGTATGTTGCGCGATGAGTTACATATATATGTTGTGAATATGAGTCATTTTGGTCAATAAATATAGAATTTGTTAATAACTTGACTTCAGCGCCACCTATCGAATTTTTCTCTCCGTTAGGACCTCATTTGGACTATATCGAACATTTGAAAAGAAAAATGAGCCAAATCGGTCTAGCCGTTCTCAAGATATGCGCTTACCAACGATCATCATTTCATTTTTATTATATAGAAGATTTAAGATATGAAGTACATAAGTGACTTTTTGTAATAAGTAGTACATGCGTTTTTGTCCTAGTTCTGTACTCTTTTTTGGAACGAATTTTGTCCGGGAAAGTCCGGGATTTTTATGCCCGTTAACTAGTTTCTTTAAAATATTTCTGGCAACCTACGCGTAGAAAGATATAACTTTGAGATAGGTAGGGATTTTGTCTACTTATGCTCAATTTAGACAATGACACCAGCGCTTATATTGAAGGAAGAATAACTCTCGCCAATTGCTTGTTCTTTGGGCCACGGAGGCAACTGCATATCAAAGCCTCGGTGGTCTAGTGCATGTGAACATATATCACCAGCTGGCATACCACGCAGATGTTCCCACCAAGGCTTGATGCATTCTTATGTGTGGTTGTTCTACACGACTTGGGCCTGTTGGTATATTCAGGAGCTGATCAACAAAGATGGTTAATGTGTTGGACTACTACGCATGCTGCTCTGATTTTTGTTTCTTTACACCGCGTCTCAAAAAGCTATAAAAAAGGGAACTATCTATTTTGTGTGTGGGCAAATTATAGCTTGATATTTAATTTTTTTTAATTCCAACTGTTGTTCTCAGCATAATTCCACAAACATGGAAACTGCCGAAAATTGTTTATTAATTTAATTACCTCTTCTTTTGCATCTTCAGCAACGAACGCAACCAATTTTACTGAACTATCAAAAATTAGCAAGATATCTATAGCTTGCTAAATATCTTGCCTTCTCCATTAGCTATTTTCATAGCATGCTAATTATCTTGCTAAAAATTTTAGCTCGTGAAGAAGACCGGGTGTTAAGTCGAATGTTCGTACCTCAAAAGCATTCGAGGAAGCGAAAAGAAATACATACATATTGTAAAGTGCGTTATTTTCTTTTTGTGGAATGTAGTAGAACTAGAACCTTCCCCTCTCCTTTCTCTTGATACAGTTGTGATCCATATATTTCTATGTGGTGTCCAAATCTTTCGCTTGATCGATAAATTTTATAACCAACACAAGCTGATAGAGTGGCACTCACTGGTTTAATGAAGCATGAACTAAAAAGTAAAGATAAAATCCCGATTCCACATTTCTTTAAGTTTAACGGCCTTTTTAGAAATAAAATAAAAATTGAATAAAATTGCATTTTATTACCGTTTCGTCGTTTAATTAACATTTAATTAAAGTGTAGTCGCGTCGCGAAAGCCTATGAAAAATTTCGCAATCTAGATGGTTAAGAATTTTAAGATCTAATTTGTAATAAATTAATTTAAGCGTGTGTAAGAAATAAAACTGAAAAAATGGTAATTCCTAAAATAAATAAATAAGCAAAATAATAAATACAACAAAACGGTTGCTTTCAGTAGAAGTTTGTAATTTTTAAATGGCAAAAACTGGTTTTTAAATATTATGTACATAAGTAGTTCGCTATTTCTCCTACCAACCGTTCCTAAGAAATTAACTTTTAAATTTAATTTGTAAGATTTTACATTATTAAAACCTTACGAAGATTCGTATCTTCTCTCTTTTCCCATCACTCGGTGTGTGTTAACTTGTAAAGCTAGAGTCCTAGATAAAATTGGTATTTCTCCTGTTATATGTCAGCGAAGCAAAAAAAAAAAAAAACCGGCCAAGTGCGAGTCAGACTCGCGCTCAAAGGGTTTCGTAGTTTTAAAACTACATAGTTATATTTTAATTAAATAACTATTTCGTTTCGTTAACACAATAAACTTAAACGACCCACCTCTATATTCTCTTTACCAACTTATAATAAGTAATATTACTCACTATGAGAAATTCGATAAACATTAAGAACGCGGCTGAGTGTTTAGCGCATCCATTAACCTTTTTTGCGCTGTACTACGAGTTCAGGGGTCCCAGGTTTCTTCAAAATTGGTCCAGTAGTTTACGAGTTAATCGGTTGAGAAATTGAATTTTTCGACATAAAATTAAATTTTTCGACGTGAATTTCTCAAAAACTATACAACTTACGAGATTCGCTAAGTTATCTTTAAAAATATAGTTAACTATCTACCAACTGTGATTTTTTCATATTTCTGACTTCAGTAGTTTCTGAGAAAACCGTAGGGGGCTTTTTTTATGATATTTTTTACACAGTTTTGGCAATGACTCCCAAAGTTTCTAACAGAAAAAATTAAGAAAAACATTTTTGGAATCTTTGTTTCGAGTCCTTTCGAATGATGTCCCACGTGATATATTTTTCAGAAATTATTTTTTTTTTAGATTATATTTTACCCACCCTGTAAAGTTGTTTCACAACATTTTTAGATAAAATTTTTTTTCCATGTATGTGGACCACCGTAATGTATAAGTGTGCTAAATTTCAAGTTTCTAGAAAGAACGGTTCTTGATGTTTTTATCGTGACAGACATTTTTGAGTTAGAGCGAACTTATAATGGTTCCGTATTACCATATGGGTACGGAACCCTAATGATGGTGAAAGTTAGAGTAGTTTGTATTTAATTCATAATCAAGTTTTAAAAAATGTTCAAAACAACATAGAGGTACCTGGAAGACCTTATTGCCCAATGAGTCAGAGACAATTGCATTTAAATCGGTTCATAAGATTAGAAGCACCTTACAAATGAATGAAAAAAATAATGTTTATTGCTTTCCACCTTCGTATACTTTTCGTGTGAGCCAGTCGCGAACATTTTCTATAATGTTAAGGTCTAACGAATATGGTAGCCATGGAAGAAGTTCAAAATTTTTACTGGCAACAAACGATTTAACAATGCGAGCTGTGTGTATAGGCGCGTTGTCGTGCTTAACCCTAGGATGGGCAACTGGGTCTGGCCAGACCAAATTTGACTTTGTCGTACAATAACTTTTTTTCCATCCAATATAAAATCCTGAAACGACTTCGACTTCTATAAAATCGAATACAGCCATTGTTGGGTCAAATCGGATAAGTTTGTGGTAGAAACTTTTTTTTCAAATAAAACAACTGCTAAATAGACCACAACAATTTTTCTAGGAACATATTCGGGCATATGTACATAGAATAATCATTTTTTAGGCAGAGACAGGTCAGACATTACCTTTGTGATGGTTGCCAAAATTCATGAAATAATTATTTTCTATATTTTATCAATTTCCTACCTCATATGGCGGGAATAAGCATCATTTAGTATTGAGTCAAAAATGGTGTTCATTAAATATTTTTTTTAAAATTTGTTTTCTCTAATTTTTGTGAATAACCGTGTAATATCTAAAGCTGTTACCAATAAATACAAATATGTAATTCCGAAGCATAATAGTACAGCTGGCAAGCCAATAAAAATTTATATAGGTCACATCTCATACCAAAATAATATTTGGTCTGGCTAGACCAAGTAGTATAACTTACCGCCCTCAAATTAGTTGCCCATCCTAGGGTTAAATATCCATAAAAGTGGTGCGAAGAGATAGTGAATCTTCGGAAAATCAGATTTCATCACCACTGTGTAGCTATTGAGCTTTGAAACACCAAGTAGACCATAACGCCCCCTGTTCTGCTATGATGGCTTTAAAAAGAGCTTCTCTTTTATTAAATCGTGGAAGTAATAGTTATAACCATCCGGTCGTCTATATAAATTATATTTAGTTTCGTCAGAAAAGACCTCTTTTTCCAGCTATTTGAACTTGTTCCTTATTGCACATCCCAGGTCATGTGGTCTTTTGCTAATTGTAAGCTTTGGGTTTTTCGTGAAGCATTATGTGGTGGCTTGAGGTATTTGACACTACGAATCACACGTCGAACAGTAGATTGACTTGAGGTAACACCAGCTGTATCTCCGATCTTAGCTGTCGAAACTTTTCGGACAATTTGTCGTTTTTTTCGCAGCTGTATGGGCCGTGGAAACATTTCCTTTGTATTTTTTCTGTACATTTTTGGATCCTTTAAATGATAACCAACAGCATGATCACTCCGATTGGTCCCGCCAATGATAGCACGCTTAGACAAACCTTCCGAATGTTAACCGTCTATTTTCGCCCTCTTTGACAATGTCAAAGAATTTTTGTTTCCCATTCTTGAAGAAAAAATAAAGCTTACCCTTTCTTATTGACAAAATTTACTTTTTATAAAAAAAATAAATAAATCTCTGTGTATATAAAGAGGCCGATCTTCATACTAACAAAAAATCCTAAACCGAAGAAGACCCAAATCTCATACTTTCGGAAGATAGCGGTGCTATGTAAAGTATCTACTAAATTGTAGCAACAATGGATCAACTTAAATGGACGATCCAAGTACGATCTCAGACAACCCACAAACTTAACTTAACTCAAGTGAACAGCACGATGGATCACCTAAATTTCACTCCAAATATGTATCGCAGGCAAGTTGTATTGTCATGCAACAAGATGAGATACATATACAAAGAGTTAAATGTTTACTTTAGTCTAAACAACGTTCCATTCACCTCGCGCATCTTGAACAAGTGCAGTGATGCTTTACGGAGCAGCTGGCAATTGAAAGCACACCATCTTCACAGCTTTGTTCTGGAAATGGTTAAAACCACAGAGGGAAATGTGAAGTTTTGCTTTTATAGCCGAACACCAGAGAAAGTTTAGGGTTCATGAGAGAATTTCAAAGTATATGTATCTTAAGGTGTAGATGGTGTAGATACAATAACCGCATTTAAAACGCATGGAAATAAATTCATTGTGTTTGTAAATGTATGCAAATTGGTCTGATTTACTGTTGCGAAAACGGATACAATTGTAGTGCTGTTAAATCTTATACAACAACGTTAATTAACCACTAGAATATGGAGGATATCATGGTGGTTACACGTGTATCTTTTACCAATCGTGTTTCTTGCATGAATTTCAGGTAAATAATTGAACAAATTATTACTGGTGGGAATTTCCTCTCCCACTTCCACTTCCCAAGACTGCATACTAGTTGAGATCAATAGCAATTCTATCAGGACGTTGAGCAACTCTCTGGTAACCCAAAAATTGATCAGAATGTTAACGAATAAAATGCACTGCAGCCTGGAAAAAACCTACGTGGCCAAGGTATTGTCAACATAAGGGATTTCCCGGAATACGTAATCCCGAAAATCGGAATATTTGCACCTCGGTATACTTTCGGAACAATAATTGGACGAAGCACAAGCGAGAAAACATACATTGAATTGTCATCGAATGAAACCGGCATTGTTCTCAGTCCTATGCGAGATAAAAGAAAAGACTGTTCTTTCAATTCGTAACACTCAAGAAGAGGAACCACCAGATCCGCAATTAATGCGTCTCGATAACATGCTAATTGCAGAGGGAGTTGCAGGTCCCGAAAAGGGTGGTGGCGGTGCCGCAGCCGCATCCGCAGCAGCTGAAAGTCAAGTAGGCTCTTCACTTTCGATTGACGGTGCTGATAACGCAATAGAGCATTCAGATTACCGTGCCAAACTCGCACAAATCCGGCAGATCTATCACCAAGAGTTGGAGAAATATGAACAGGCGTGCAATGAATTCACTACTCATGTAATGAATCTTTTAAGAGAACAGAGTCGCACTAGGCCAATTACTCCAAAGGAGATTGAACGCACACAAGAAGTTCAGTTCAATTCAAATGCAACAGTCAACATGTGAGGCTGTTATGATCCTGGGCTCACGGTTCCTAGATGCCAGACGCAAACGTCGTAATTTTAGCAAACAGGCTTCCGAAATCCTAAACGAGTATTTCTACAGCCACCTTAGCAATCCGTATCCATCCGAATAGGCAAAGGAGGAGTTGGCACGAAAGTGCGGCATTACGGTGTCCCAAGTTTCCAATTGGTTCGGCAACAAGCGCATTCGCTACAAGAAGAACATAGGTAAAGCTCAGGAGGAGGCCAATTTATATGCGGCCAAGAAAGCAGCCGGAGCTTCTCCATACTCAATGGCCGGACCACCAAGTGGAACGACGACGCCAATGATGTCGCCCGCCCCACCACAAGACTCAATGGGCTACTTTATTGGGTCGGGCGGTTACGATCAACAGCAACCCTACGATGGTAGTTTGGGTTACGATCCAACCATGCACCAGGATTTAAGTCCTTGAGGACGGTACTTTGATGGTAAATACTAAAGAAAGCCAAATGGCGATTCAAATGTATACTTTTGATTTGTATACTTTAATTCTGTTGAAGTTTGGTGTACTTTAGCAATTTTTTTTTATATTTTAATTGTATGTTTTTATGTTTATGTTCAGATTTTTTCTTTTGTGAATTTTTCTATTTTATTGTTTCCTAGACTTAAGTAAGAAATCGCAGCAGAAAATACGTAATTACATTTTAAGGCAATTTTTAAAACATCTAACGTATACTGAAATCAACAAATAAAATTATTCATAAGCAGTTATTTACTCTATATACCTATATACGAATGTATTTTATATAATTAAATTAAACACTAAGTACTAAATCAACTATGAAACAAAGTATAACGATTTGGAAAAATATGTACATATATAGTCATTCGGGGCAAGAGTGCGCATTTTGGACTTCGGGCTTAAATTCTGAAAAACTTACAACAGATAGCAAACAAAAGAGCCTATTATTTGGTAGCTTTATATTTTAGGAACAAAATTATAAAAAAATATTTTATATTTTTTTAATGTTTTGATCAAAACACCAAAGTAAGTCAAGTTATGCACTCTTGCCCCGAAATCAGTTTTCGTAGTTCAAATGGTTTGAAACTGCAATTTTGCTCAAACAAAGTTCTTTGGAAGCGTTTTATGGACTGCTTCGATTTTAAATCAGCTTTCTAGCCTCGCAGCTTTTCTTTGGGGCTATCAATTTCCTTTCCGTCTGTGTTTGGTAGATACGAGACATTTTGCTGGAAGAACAAAAACAGAAAAATAGTTCAGCTACATGCTACCACCTTCCGCCTACGACGCATATTTCGATAGAAGGTAATAGCCTAAAAATTGTTATTATTATAAAAAGTTAAATACTGGTTAAAAAAGCACTGCGCACTCTTACTCACAGAACGACTGTGCACTCTTTCCCTAGACGCTACTTTTTTTTCATTGTATTGAAAATCTAAGAACGAATAATATTATCCACTAAAATTGTATCCTAAATCAAACACACATATGCAGTGTTTATGCCTACATACTACTTATGGGATATCGAGTTGCCACGCTTTCCTGACACACTTTTAAAAATTACCTTTTGTTTAACAAAATCCGGCTTTTTTTCCTTGGTGATTTTCTTTGTACTGTTAATTGGAAAATTTTCGTAGAAGTTGTTCATCATTGGCGGTTAGTGAAGCACACATTTTCTCATTTAGCGATTGTTGCTAATTCTTTCACAGATGGAGAAAATCGCACTGCGTACTCTTACCCGCTGCGCACTCTTACCCCAAACGACTCTACTACAAAATATGACAGAAAGAAAACAACTGGTATATATTCTATTTATGCTGGAAAGCAAAAACAAATAATTAATTAATTAAATATCTTTAAAACAAATACTAAAAAATGTATTCGATAACAAGTTCTGAAGTAACTTACAAAAAAAAAAATAATAAATACAAATACTACAATACTACAAGTCATTTTCAGACCAAGAAAAATCACTTCAAAATATATTAAACTCTCAAAGCCAATTTGGCGCGAAAGTAGGGGTGACACTTGGTGTTGGAATTTCCTATATGCAGAAAGAATGTATCTTTTTTTGATTTGACCAACAAATTTATGCCAGTGTGGAATAGTAGAGCATAGAGTACTGTTTGTTTTTTACTGGGAATTGTTGCTAGTCACCCCATTTTACGGCACGACCAGTTAAAGAAATTTTTGAAATTTTATATTTAAATGGATATCGAAAACAATCGATAGTGGTCAAAAAGTATCGATTGTTTTCGATAGTGAAAACTATCGATAGTTCTCCACCTCTACTACAGTGAACGGAGTTGCTCTTTTATAGTGTGTTCTCCAATGCCAAAGAATGGTTCAGGGCCCTCGAAGGGTGTAGCAGCCCCTTTTCTGTGTTAACTATAATACCACTTTTTAGTTGCGCAACACAATGACAATAAAATACCAACATTTCATTGACGAGCATTCCGCAAAAGTATCGAAGCCTATAATCTCAGTAATTCAACTTTAGTGCAGATATCATTACAACGAATCAAGGAAGATCCAAAGGGACTACACGCGTGCATTGCGACTTCCAGTTGCTTTCAAATGACCGAAACCATTGCTTACGATGCCATTGCATGTAAACCGATACCCGGGCATTAAGTGGAAACCTACTCCACTGACGGAAGTCGTTTCCTTCTCGTTTCTTCCACTGACAAGTGAAATTGAACAAATTAGGCTTCCTACCCCACCTCGAAGTTATCCGCGCACAAAAGGTAAAGTACTCGTTTGGAAATCGGTTGACGGTGATATGCTTCATCCATGTGTAACATTGCATTGCATGTGTGTGTGTGTGTGTGTGTGTATACTCACACTGATGGCTTATTAAATGAGTAGGTACTTTCACATTCGAAGCTGAGGACTTCCGCTATCGGATGATTGTACCTCTTTAATGAAGCAATTCATGAAGCAGTACTTCTTCAGTTCAATGGTCACAGCTCCGCCATCCGTGTAAGTCGGTTCATGCGTCCCAACTGAAC
The DNA here is from genome assembly GCA_949775065.1 of Brachyopa scutellaris. NCBI lineage: Eukaryota > Metazoa > Arthropoda > Insecta > Diptera > Syrphidae > Brachyopa > Brachyopa scutellaris. Next base: position 144,067,461 of record OX459112.1, on the reverse strand, counting down.
ATTTCTGTGTAAATAAAATAATAATTTCGAATTGAAGGCGCACGTAAATTACGCGAGCGAAGGCCAAACTTTCTACGAGTCAAAGCGCACCAATCTAGAGCAGAGATTATGATTTCTTTTCATCTTTATGTAGTTCACTTGTCGGCTGAAGTGGTCATGGATAGTTTTATGCAATTATGATTAAAATTAACTTGAAGAGAGAAATTGTATGAAATGCAATTGTTACCATTACCTTAGCGGGTTAGGCTAATCGGGTGAGATTATAAACTTCTAAAGCGGGTCGCAACCTAAATAATTGCTACTGGAACTCATTGGGATAGAAGAGGAGGAATGCGGATATGGTAATGGGTTGACTTAAATCTTATCTTAAAGGAGTTCCGCAGCGATTAAATTAGGAATTTGTAAATTAGCTTTCACAACTTCTGGAACGCTACGGGAGTATATGGATGTGAGCTGTCCCTATCCATCTAACCTATGGATATCGGCACTTACATATGAAAGAGCTGCAAAAATACTCGGACTGCTTTCTAGTACCACACCCACTCTGTGTTTTTTTTTTTTTTTTGTTTATCCATTCTTATACAACACTTGTTCCCTTTTAAGTCCGATGTTGAGTTTAAAAAAAGCACATCTTCTCAGTTTGGAAACCTGCTACTCTATTTGACGAACAGCTCTATCATTATTGTACTTAAGTGCAGTAGCGGCGTTAGGGAAGGGCACGGTTGGGCGACCGCCCAGGGCGCCAGACATGAAGGGGCGCCGATCCAGTTGCATATTGTGACATTGTTGCATTTTCGGCAACGGCCAAGTTACCTGTTAGAGTCTTAAATTCCATAAATCTGGCGACAAAATCATTAATGTTAAAACACTAGAATGCGAGATCCGCTGTACATTTTACCGGGAATCCCCGTCAATAGAAAAAACTTTTTAGCATTGCATTGTCTTAAAAAAGAAACTAGTATTATTTTGGACTTATTAAGAAGCGAAACACAGCTCATTATACTGGTGCACTTATAAAATAATTCGAGTCCGCCACTTTGTTTGGCGCACTTCAGCTTCTGTTCATCGATGGAAAATTCTATTTCGCTTAGGATACTGCTATGAAAAATGCAGTGAAATACTTTGGGAAGCAAGAATAAGCAGTATTAAAGCAGTCTATCTAAAAAAAAACTGTCTATCAATGGACATGGATCTCGATAAATGCGGAGAAATGTTGAAAAAATACAGCGCTTTCTTGGAAGAGTATGAAAAGACTAGTTTTAGAAGCGCAAGTTTAACAGCGAAGCAATTGGCTGAAGAACTTGAAATTGAACTTGTATTTAAAGCCACAACGCGAATTCAATATGTTAAACGCCAAGCTGGTAAAAATGTCCCCGACGACGAGCCTATAGCTTCTCCAGAAAATAAATTTGAAGTAACATTTTTCAACTGTCTATTAAACACTACCTTTATTTCACTCAGTGAATGATTTGCACAGATTTGAACTTTTTTCTATAACCTTTTTTGTAAAACATAAAAAAAATTCAAAAAACCAGACCTCAAACTCAAACTCTGTGATGAGCTCCAATTAAAATTAACTGTAAGCTCGAAATCAGTTATAAATGGTTGTATGTTGTGTGATGTACTCATAAGCCGATCTGCGATCGAAAATATCTCAATCTAGATTGTCAAAATTGCCAACATTGTCAATCGAAAATGAAATTGAAGAAAACATGGACTTCGGTGTTATAGGTCAGAATATTAAAATTCTGTTTTTTTTTAATACATAAATGGTTATTATTTCATTGTTTCCCTTGTTTTATTCTATCCTTTTTTCACATGTCTTTGGAAAACAGATGGCGGCGCCGTAGAAATCTCGCCCAGGGCGCTGGTAATACTAAAACCGGCACTGCTTAAGTGCCTGAATCCTTTCTAGATTGCCAGCATAACATCGATCTTTAAAGGCACCACCGAACCCAAATGTAAGTCCAACGGCGCACTGTAGGGCATTTTTGCAAAAGTGCTTGCAAAATTCAGTTTTTGCCTGTGTCTATCTATAATACAAAAAAGCTTATCTTCTGGATTAAGAATTGTTTGGACCTCAAGAAACCGAAAAAATTATTAAATTTGTACAATTGGTATGATAAGTACAGCCAGTTAAATTTAGGTTATTTTTAGTGTAAAAGAAAAATTGATTTTTTTTTATATTTTCGTTTGAGTTCTGGGTGTACAAATTTGGTATAGTGGTTAAAAACACATTGGTTTTTTACTTTCTTGGTACATATGGTTGTTTTAAATTTAAATACAACCTATTTTTATTTTTTGGAATTTAAATTTTTTGAAATTTTGCCGTTTTTTTTTTGAAAACATGTTTTTAGCACACTTTTTTGACTTTATGTTGAGTTTTTAAAAAAAGGTACGACAATGTACGGTCTAAGCCAGTGTTTCCCAAACTTTTACATCAATGTACCCCTTTTATAATGTTCATAACACTGAGTACCTCTCGTCAAAAAATAAAATAAAAAATGCATATAATGTACATACATAGGTACAGTGTAAGTTAAATGTCAAGATTTCAGGAAATTATTCTTGGGTATAATCTCAGAAAAAAATTGTCCTACAGCTAGGGACTATCTCCAATGTGGACATTATTTATCGAGAATTTAAAAAAAGACCTACTTGGGTATACCTTGACCCATACTAACACAAATATCTCCGCTAATACTTACTACAGAAACTTCATTTAGGACCTTAATTTTAGAAGATATAATACTCTTTTTAACTGAGTTTAAATAAAATTGATATCTTTTTTGGAATTCCAGATATTTTATTTTTAAGTCAGTTTCATTTATCTTGCCAATGCAAATTTTTGACTTTCAGGTTGTTTTTTTTTTACAAAAATGGGTAATAAACATACAGTGGCGAGCATATAAATAGGGAAAAACAACCAAAGACAGTAATTTCTGTGTGTTTTGCTTAAACTTTAAACAACTGGGAAACTATCAATTTTATTATTTTAGGAGTATACATTTTAGTTATAATATTATTAGGTATCTCGTAACAACAGTTACAGACAAATTGAACTTAATAGATGAAGAAAAATCCTTATTTCTTGGAAAACTTTAAAATGCCATTTATACGTTCTTTCGCAAACAGTAATGTAGCCTTGCGATTTTTTTACTTATAAGCGGCTTTTTCTTAATCCAAATACCGCTTAGCGACGTCGTACCGTGTGTACACTCGCATTCAAGTCTTCTTGTGCCGAAATTTCAGCGTGAATGTCAACAGCGGTCCTGAAACGATCCTTTTCAGAAAGGCGCTGCATCATCCAATCAACACGCGGTGTAGTTTTTCGTGGTCTGGGAGCGCGAGGTTTATTAAAACTGCTACCATAGCGTTTGACCTGTTCCAAAGCTCGATGACAAACATTATTTGATATATTTAAATGTTTCGATATTGCAGAGAGCATAATATCTTCACTTCTTAAACGACAAATTTCTCGCCGCTGTTCAGCCGTTATGTTTTTGCCCCGTCCCAACCTGCAAAAATATTTAAACAATTTCTTGTTCATTTACTTTTATGCACCACTGTGAGTTTGTTTGACTTTTAGACAAACTGTATTTACTTCCGTTACCTACTTTTGACAATTTTTGAGGTAAAATATTAAGACCATTACCTTTGAAAAAAAAGCTGTATTTCAGCAGAAGATCCTGAAACACCCTGTAAATATTTTTTCTTAAGATTTCCAAACTTAGCCTTGGAAATTTCCTTCAAATAGAAAAAAAACTATCCCGATATCTTTTTTCGTTTAGGAGCTATGATTTTTGCAAGCAAAAAAGTCAATTTGCCTCACTGTGCGGCGTCAAATCGCAGCTCCAAGCAAATTGACTTACAAACTTATTAAGGTGGCGCTACAATCCGGGGTGGACCAATGCTTTAACCAATAAGCCCTTTCAGTTATTCCGGGGTTGCGCACTCCAAGTTGGCCGAGTTCGTCCTCTGCTGCGCTGACCATCCGGGTTGGATTCGAATACTCTGCGGCCCAGAGCGTTTACGTCCATTCCCTCTACATGTCCTAGACATCTAAAACGCCCAATGCGCTGTTTTTTTTACCAGACCGATGTCGCTGTACAAGTCCTCTTCGAATATATTAAATACGAAGGATTTTTCTCTTTAAGCAACCAAGGATATCTTCATCCGCTTTCGATAAAGTCCGCATGCTTCCGTAACATATAGCAATGCTAGGATGATAAGGGTCTTATATAGGGTCTCCTTAGTAGATCAGGATAGGGTTTTGCCTTCTAAGCCCAAATAAACAGTGATTGGCAAGTGTGATCCATCGTTTGATTTCCGATGAGTGTTCTTTTCGTTGACAGAATATATGTAGGTACATACTTTCTCCAGGTGCTGTCATAAACGGCATTGAAATCGGAAAAACAGAGTTACGATTTGGAGTTCTTGGGTTTTTTCCAGGAACTGCCTAAGTATGATTTATGGTGGACTTTCCTGGCCTGAAACCGCACTGATAGGGACCAATCAGGCTGTTGACGAAAGGCTTCAATCGTTCACGCAGATAAGATCTTGAAGGCGATATTGAGGAGATTGATGCCTCTGTAATTGGAGCAGTTGAGGGGGCCTCCTTTCTTGTGGACCGGTCAGACAATGACCTGACCAAATCTTAGAGATGAGTTTCTGACAAAAAAAAAAAATTATTTTCATGCTTTTGTAGCGCTCTCCGTTGGCCTTAACGTTATTGCCATCATTATCTTTGATTTTCTTTCATTGTCGGCACACACTTTCGGCTGAGCGTCCAGGATGAACACGAGGATAGGTTATCCATGTCAATTCCATGAACTTTCTTCACAAATTTGTGTACAGTAGCGACGGTTGGTACTCTTTTTTTCGACCGAAATTTTATTTGGCATCAAAACACTTACCTTGCAGATTAGCTTTCAATATTTTTTAGCGTCAACCGGTTCATCTCGGAGAGCGGAGCTATGATTCGTTGAGCCCCAAAGAGCTTTCAGTGTCAAAATAATATGAAATTATGACGAACGTGCAGAAATCGATAACCAAACTCCATTTCTCCATAGTCGATACCAACTACAATCAGGTATCGATTTTTTTAGATTCAATTCACACCGGCTGCCACTTTAAACTGTTGCTACTTAAGGCATACAAAAATCCGATTAACTGAATTAGCATGATTGCTGTAAACTGCAATTTGCATCTTACTCGCTATTTACCAGCGATAACATGTTTACTTTCACTCGTTCCTTTGAAGACTTGATTGAACTTAACTGGTCCACTTGTGAAATTGGTAAACGCTACCCTACTATTTATAATTGTTTTATTCCCCGAAGCGATGGACGAAAGGAATTGAGCAGAATACTCTTTAATAATTATTAGGTAGGTAAGTAGGAAGGTGGAAGAGGCTGTATGACAGAACTCTACATACCTACTACAGATATAATATATACTAGTGTGCCCCTGCAAGGACTCTCGCAAGAGAAAATCCAACCCCCAAAATCCATAGATTGAAAGTACAATTCGTCAGTGCTCCATGAAATTCTCTTTCTTTTGACACCTCATTTGTTTAGATTGGTTAAGTATGAGAGCCGCAAATGGTACCTATACTACAGAAATAATATATATGATGATTGAGTATTTTTAGTTCGCATCAGCGTTGCTATTCTCATTTTCCCACTGAAATAATTGTTGGTGCTGTTCCAGAGGGTGTACGTACAGTACACTGGTTTCTTTGATTCAAACGAAGTGACAACACACTCATAAAACAGAACACGAACAAGAGCAGCTGACATACGGTTCAGAATTATCATAATTAATCATAATGATTTCCAAGAATGATAGAAGTTGTTTTTCTTTTCTTTTTTTTAATGGTCTAAGATTTACGATTTCGGGAAAAGAGACGAAAGACATTAACGAGAATTATTGTGCAAATAAATTCACACCAAGAAGTTGCGTTAAATAGCACGAAGAACACGAAAATGGTAGTAATTTGTCTGACCACCGTGGTTGTCAGAGTTTTAAGTTCTACGGTATTCAGATAGATGTACATTTTTAGTTAAAGACATGTTGTAATACCAAAAATGACTAACATGGTTTTAATAACCTGCAAATGCGAATGTGAGTAGATTATCGTTATGTTCCAAATGAAAACTGTTGAACTTTGTGACAGAAAAGATAATTGACATGTTGGGTAAGGTGAACTCTCACAGAAGACTACCACAATGTACAGTTATCGATGGCAATCCACTGCATACGAATTGGTTAACAAGGCCAGCCTGACACAAACGTCATATTGGACGAAATTAATGACTCAGTTAAGAGGTTTTATAATCTCCTAAACAAAAACTAATGTCCAAATCGTTGGAATATTCAACCATGGACAACGACTTCTTGTCCAGTTAAAGCCAGAAAAGGTGAAAACAAGTTGAGTCACATCAGGTGATATCCTGCCATAATTGCTCCTCTATTCCACCAATTCAATTTGGGTCATAAAAGTTAGCTATGCGGTTTTTGAGAGGTTTAATTCCTGCGCACGATGACGAGTTGATAGACTGATTGTTTGAGAGCTTGGTTAATCGACAAGGTATAAGCTTAGGCTGGAAATAATGCCATAAAGTCGTTAAAGACTCTTGATTACAAGAACGATGGCATGGTTACCATGATGTTAAGGTCACCGCGATCTATAAGAATCCGTTCTCGGATCTTTGCACCACAGATATTGTTATAACCCCTTAATCTCGGCTGCAAGAAGAATTTTAGGTGACCAACGATTTAGCACAGGCGGAGCTAAGGCAATGAAAAAAAAAGTTAATAAGATTTCAGAAAAATATATCATGTGGGGTACCATTCGAAAGGGTTGAAATCAAGGGTCTTAAAAATTATTGGAATTTCTTTTGGACTTTATTGCCGAGAATGTGCGAAAAAGTATCATATAAGTTTAACCCTTAACTGATGTCGTGGGAAGTGGATCCAGTGGACCCATTTTCAAACTTTAAACGTGTGTAAAACCTTGTTACATTAAGTCGAAGTGTGCGCAGTGAGAAGGATGCACTTCACTCGCTTTTTTAAAGGTTTGTTTCAATATCAACATGAGTCCCGATTGGGTTCAGTTAAAAAAAACTGAAGCCCGACTACGGGAAAAACCAGCTAAAAAGTACGAAACAAGATGAAACGAAACGATGATTTTCAAATTATTTACTATTTGACAGATGTCCCAATTTGATCACAAAAAGTTACCAAAGAGACCTTAATATCACTTCAGCTGCCACATATGCCCTTGATCCACTTTTATTGCGAAATATTTTTTTCAGATGAAGCCATCTATCTCTTTGAGGCAATTCAATGTTTACTAATAAAACTTTTAAAATAAAGTCCAGTAGCAATTTATTATGTTAAATTCAACGGAAGTTTGGTTTATTTCGGAAAAAAACACAAAAACAAAATGGACAACTAAAATCGAATGTCTTTCGAATGCTAATGCAACGCGATTGTTTGTGATTATCTTAAACAGCTATTAGCATAATTTTTAGTTGAGTATCTGAAGCGCTAGATGGAGTGGGCGAGAATATCTTATCAAAGAAATAAACATTAGAGAAAACTATTTTAACTTCATCAAAGAAGTGCAAAACATAGACCATGGGCATGCCCAAAATTTGTACAAAATATGCGTGGCAAAAGTTGGAAGGAATTTGCGCAGTTGTTTGAATTATAATAGTTGTTTCAGCATGATCGAGAAATAAAAAAAAAAATCACGTTCTTAGCTATCAATGTAACTGCTTCATTGGCGCCATTTTCTTGTTTTCTGATAAAGGTGTTCAACTCACAGCAATAAATATTTCATACAACAACATAGCGTTAAAGATGTCGAATTTTGTGCCTGAAAACTACGATTTGCGGACAGCAATGGTTTTCTGCAGAATTACATCGAATGCTTGTCGGAACTTACGGTGGGCATGCTCTTGGTAAATCACATTGCTTTGAGTGGTTTAAAATAATCAAAATGGACGATTTGGACGTTAGAAATGAAGAAGGATTAGAAGGGTGTGATCTATTATGAGCTGCTAAAATCTAGCGAAACCGTTAATACTGAATGCTTCCGACAGTAAATGATCGATTTGAATCAAGCTTGGCGTGAAAAATTAGCATAATATCCAAAAATACAACACAAAGAGATTTTGCTTCATATGGCAATGCACCATCATACACAGAAAAAGCGGACGAGGAATCGATTGAGTGGTTGGGAAGTATCTACTTTCACATGTAGCTTACTCGTCCAACTTGGCTCTTTCCGATTACTGCTTATTTGCATCGATTGGCGCACGCACTTGCTGAACAGCGCTTCAATTCTTACGAAAATGTATGAAAATTGCTTGATGATTGGATTGCAACGGTTTTTAGTGGCATTGACATATTGACATTATTATATGTATATGGACTGCTAGTGAATTGTCATTTTCATACAACGTCTGCCGACAGTTTGATTCTAACAAAACTACCGCCATGTGTTTCGCAGCGACAGCAAAGTGAAACAATTATCCGCCATCATGCAAATTTGACGTGGCCGACTGTGGCCATCTATTGCCCTATATATGAGTTAATGTGAGAATACGTCAAATTTCAAATGGTTGTCGCCTTGATACCAGCGGATGCCACTACCAAAATTTTAAACAACAATTTGAAAATAGCCGTTACTTTTCTTTAACTGCAGAACTATGGTAAATTTATTTCGAATTAATTTTTTGTGTTGATTAATATTTTCTTTTTTTCTTTATTAAGCAGTGCAACTTATCACAATTTATTAACAAAATGTCTACTTTAAATCACAAACCAACGGCTTTCGCGAATTCAAACATAATGTAATGTAAATTCTCCGCTACGAAACAAGAGGGCTAATGCTTATGCTGGAACCAATGCACTGCATGTGCATTCACAAGTTGTCAGAGAGATGGGAAAAATGTACAAAGTATAGCTAGCGATGGGCAATACTTTGAATAAAATATTTTTTTATCATTTTCACTTATTAAAGCCTGTACTTTCTATACAAAATATCTGGATACATATTTTTGTTAGCGATCTGGCAACGTCGAGCAGTTGATGAATTCGACGAGAAAAAAAACCGATGAGAGGAAAAAAGATGAGAGCAATAATGGAGGAGTTGAATTTTGAAGTCGAAACGATGCAGTCTCGTCCGCGGAGATTTATTTTTTTGATCAATTTAAAACGGATATTGTTTGTTTGTTAAACCAATGAAGTTTATTGTTTTCTTTCTGTAATGTAAAAATAATAACTAAAATAAATTTGAATTAAAAATTGATCGTTATTCTTGAAAGTTTTCTAAAGGCAGTGGATAGAATATAGTAATATCTCTAACATTTTATTTCATAAAATTATGCGTCCTACGTCAAATATCAACTAAACCATTAATAAAAGCAATGGCAGAAACACATCCACACAGCAACATAAACTTTGACAACCACGCCGCACGTTTTAGTTATTGCTCAAGTTTGAAGCTCTTGCAGGAGCAGGAGTTTATTTCGATGTTGCTGTATAATATGTTGATTTGAGCGTGACAGCTGACAGTTCAGGGTTATCAAAAATGGAGTGCTTCATGAAAGAACAACGCGTTTTCATTGCTGAGCAAAACTTAAAAACTATAATGAATGTTTCTTGGGGCACCCTTTACAATAATTGAACGGAAATTTTAACGCAATTGGCACACAGCCTAATTAACTTAACCCTGGAAAGATAATCTGCATCAAAATGACTCACTCGCGGGCGAAATATAACGCTCTTTTGCTAGTTATTATGAATCACGGGATGGGTGTTCGTGACTTTCCAGCTAGTATGTATCCAGAGCAGAAAACTCACGTATCATTGAGTTAAGTCTCATCAATTTTTAAATACTCACAACCCTGTGAGTAAATTTTATACATGTGTGTCATTTTATACATCAAAATATGATTATCTTTCTAGGGTTAATTCAATTAGAATCATCATACACAAGGTGGACAGGTTTGGAATACAGATATTTTGGGATCTAATTCATTGGTTCGTGTATTGGAAAAAATTGTATGGGGGGGGTCTATCTTGAACACCCACTGAGCTCCAGGGTATTTAAAAAAGTTTTTCCAGAGAAGTAGGTACCAGCAGTTATTTAATGATACGTTCTAGTGTATTAAACTTAGACTCGTTGATTAGTGTTTATCACTACCATCCGAACTTTAAATCTTTTAAACTGTTTTTAAACAATTTTTGTGAAAATCACATTTATTGCGGGAAAGTGTGCTTATAATTATTTCTTATTGTTATTATTTTCGTGAGTCATAACATCACCTACAAATTTACCATGCAAATTGTTTACCTGAGACCTACAGTGTTGCTGGTATTAAGTCAATTTAGTCACAAGAACCATTAAAAATCGTGGGTTAGACTGCATTTAGTCTGCTGGAGATGATGGACCGCTCATAAATCCCTTTAAAAGTTAAGAGACTCTTAAGTGGTTGGTTTGGTATTCATCGAGCACTAATAGGTTTCTGTCTATGCTACTTCTACTTCTTACTTCTTACTCGATTTTTGGACTTCCGAATGCGCTCTTTTTCGAACATTCGGAGTCAATGGCGCTCTTTTTCGAACATGTCAGTGACAAATGGCAAGGCATGAGACAATACATGGTGAAATTAATGTTGGTGAATACATTTTTTTTTTTGGCAAATTGATCAGGAATTAAATAGTGAAATAAAGAACATGTTCACTAAATTCATTATAATTTTCATTTCCTTGGCGGATTTCTTTCTTTTCTACCCACTATAAAAATAAACAGAAATAATTTTAATTTGATATGAAAGCTGATTTCAAATTAATTCGAAGCTATCTAAGATATACCCCGTTTACATAACAACTCAGTGCGCATTTAATCGATGCGCATTGGTTCAATCCGCTCATATAAACACCACTTCGAACCGCATTGAAATACTCAAATCCGCATTCGTTCATTCCTGTTTATAAACCGAAAATTTGAAACCGAATTGAAATATCATGTAAATAAACACTTTCAAATCGCATTGAAACATTTTACTCTCTCGCGCTCTCATCATTCTCTTATAGGTGTGTTTGGTATCTTTTTTGGCACACGGAGTTGAGATCTGTCAAATAGTAGAATCCTCTCAAAGAGAGAGAACGCCTCTCAAAGACAGAAAACTTGCACAAAAGTAAACAAACGCTTTTCAAACAACATTTGGTCAAACCTGTCAAATTGTTTTTGTTTTCCACTAACAATGAATATAATGACATTTCGCAAACTGTCAGATGGCTGGTTTGACAGAGTTGGCTCGGCCCAGGCCGAGGAATTGGTCTTGCAGATAGTTCATCGCAAAGAGAGAGCCAAATGAGAGTAAAAAAAAATTGACAGCCATGAAACTGTCAGATTTTATGAAGTTTACGTAGAACTTTCCAAAACTAGCATGTTACCAAACAGACCTTATGTGTCATCTAATGTCAGGCAATTCAATAGTGTAATTTTTAATTAATTAATTTTTATTTTATAAAACTGTCAGTTCAATCAGCTGTTCATTAAACTCTCTCAATTTTCTCACGTTTATTTTGGATTCGGTTTTGAATAATTTCACGTAAACACCAAGCTTTCTATGCGGATTGAACCAATGCGCATCGATTTAATGCGCATCGAGTTATCATATAAACGGGGTAATAGATATTAGGTCTGTTTGGTGTGTGTGTTTTTTTTTTTTTTGACAAGAAATTCATCGTAAGCAGAAAGCCAAATAAGAGTAAAACAAATTGAGAGCCATGAAACTGTCATGATTCTATGAAATTTTCATAGAAATTTCGAAAAGTAGTACACACCAAACAGACCTATTAGCAGAGACAATAATAAATTGCCTCTGATGTTATTACTCGTAACTTAAGAGTGGGTGGGACGTGGGACCACTCATAAGTCTTATGAGCGCTCATAAATACGCACTATTAGCGTTTGGTGTTAAGGTTTATGAGGCTCTTAAGTTTATGAACGGTCAATAGCCACGAGCCTAAAAACGAATGTAATGAAGAAGTTTACTACTCTATATAATGAATGCTCTTGTCTGCACAACAAAACAGTACATACATACATACCATCTCAAAATTAATTCAATTTGTGCAATTTTAAAAAGTTAATATATTAAAAAGTTTTTAAATTATTAGTAAATAATTATGTGTTAAATTTTTATTTCTTAAGGTCGAAAAAACTGGTTTCTATATAGCGAATCTTTCGATATAACGAATTGGCTGAACATTATATCTTTCATTATACTACACGTCCAGTGTACACGAATGCTTAAAATGCTGCACGCTATACATGCGTCCAACGCCCAACATCTTCTTGACTTTCACCCAAATGACAGTTGCTAATTGCGTTTAAAAACAAATGAACGATGCAGTGTCATTTTTGCAGCATCGCTTCAGAGATTTATCGCGTTACCTAATCGTGACCTAATTCTGGTCGCCACTGCATGTTTCCACGTCAGATACCACAATCACATCTCCATGTTTCCTGTTGAAAACTGTTTGACTCATTTATTTCTCTAATGAAAGTCTAGTCCAGCTTCACTGTGATTTCCCATCGCACCCAAAATAAACAACAACAACACGGCCAAAAAAAAAAAACCAATCAATCAAATGCCTCTTCCGGAGGCGAGACTCGCCGATAATCCCACACTTTACATATCCACTAATTGCCGAGAAAAGATCGATGAGGGCCATCGAAACGCCCAAACAAACACACAAACGTTTTCTCTTTTAATGACACACACACCGGCCACAGTCCAATAATGCCGTTGGCTCTATTTCCGACGAGATACAAAAACACATTCACATCCCTATCCGCTATCCCTGTCCAAATGAATCTTACATTGTAGTTCGTTTGATAGTTCAGGTGCAGACAGAGATTGGCGGTAGCTTTACCGTATGCAGGATCGGTTAAGTACTTAACGGTAATGTCGATTAATGTAAATGGCGGCTATAGAGTTGCTCTGGCCTAATAGCTGAACATGGAATTTTGTTCGGAACTGTGCTCCTTTCTGTCTTATACGTTAGGCATAATTTACGACGCGTTATAGGCCGCAACCACATGCTGTGCCCAGTGCATACCGTTTGCCGCACTCGCTCGTACCGCCTCTGGCGTCACAACTAAACAACTTTTGTGGTCAATCCTGATTCTGATTATGGTACCGAACCGTTGCGTTGTGCGGCGATTTAAAGTGATAGTTTGTGGTTAGAGCCAAGATGCTTGTAATTACCTGATAATATTGAGTATCTACATGAAACGAATCAGAAGGTGTAATTATGTAGATAGATCCAGATACTTGTAGGAATATCACAATGTGAACTGTAATTGCAACGGGTGAAAGGAGCCGGTTGAACAGTTTTGACAGACAAACACAAATTGCATATTAATGGAGAAGCGCTGCTGTCATCGCCATTTTATGCCTTCTTGATCGAAACGGAGATTGATGATCGGGCGATTCGGATGGGGACAAATCAAAGGCAAAGCCGTGATATGGGTGATCCGTAGAGGACTGGAAAAGAAACATGTTCGCAGCAAAGTCCTTTGGTAATCGTTCATCGAAACGCGATAGCATTTTTTCCAACATGAAGACAAGATTAGAATGGAATATGTCCGTTATTATCTTTGATGGGCAAAATATCGAGGAGAATATTACGGAAACTGAAGCGTATTGAAAAAGGAGAATATGGCAACCAAGCAAGCCTTAATAGTTTCGAATCTTGAGCTTATCCGAACGAAAAGGTCAACTATTATCTATGTCCAAGTGTAAGTCTCACTACCTTTTCTTCACTACCTATTCTTCGAACCAAATACAAGGTTACACCAAAGTCATCACGGGACGGTGTGTTTTGAAAATTAGGGCAAGGGCAAGTGCAAGTAAAAAGAGAAGGCAGTTGTCAATTTGTTTTAAACGTATCCACCTTAGACTAGATTGTAAGTTGTCCGATCCACAAGAAAGGATACCCCCTCAACTGCTCCAACTATAGGGGCATCAATCTGCTCAACATCGCCTACGAAATTTTATCTACCTGATTGACCCCTATCAGTGCGGTTTCAGGCCAGGAAAGTTCACCATAGACCAAATGTTCACACTTAGGAAGATCCTGGTAAAAACCTCAAGAAGTCCAAATCGATACCCACCATCTTTATCTATTTCAAAGCCGCCTATGGCATTATCTGGAGAGATGAACTGTATAGAGCCATGTCTAGTTTTGACATCCCTGCCAAACTCAGCCGTCTGTGCAGGATAACGACGGAGAAAGCTCGTTGCTCCATCACTGTCGGTAATGACCTCACCGAGACCTTCGATTTCATGCGACTTCTTCAACATCAAACTTGAAAGAATTGTTCGAAACTCATAAGGCAAACATGAGGAACGATCTTTCAAAAGTCTGTTCAATCACTTGCATATGCCGACGACATTGACATTATTGGTAGAACACAGCGAGCTGTCACCGATGCGTTCGTGAGTATAGAAATGGAAGCGGCTAGAATAGGTTTAGCGGTAAACGAGGGCAACACAAAGTACATGCTGTCAACGAAAAGGGACACTCAACATCGACGAAATGGGCAGAACGTCACAATAGACAGTGACAACTTCGAGGTAGTAAAGGACTTTGTCTCCGCTCTACCATAACTTCAAAAAATGACATCTCGTCGGAAATCAAACGAAGGATTACTCTTGCCAATCGCTGCTGTTTCTTTGGGCTAAGAAGGCAATTGAGTAGTAAAGCCTTTTCCCGATCTACTAAGGAGCTTCTTTATAAGACCCTTATTATCCCAGTCTTGCTATATGGAGCTGATGCATGGACTTTATCGAAAGCGAATGAAGATATCCTTAGTCGCTACGAGAGAACAATCCTTCGTAAGATATTCGGTCCCGTTTGCGTTGACGGGTTTTGGATTTTACCACGAACTACACGAGCTGTACAGCGACATCGACCTGGTCAAAAAACTGCACATTGGGCGCTTAAGATGGCTAGGACATGTAGAGCGTATGGACATCAACGCTCCGGCTCGGAGAATATTCGATTCCAGCTTGGAGGGTCAGCGCAGCAGAGGACAACAACCTTGCCTAAGGTGACGCGCACAAGTGGAAAAGGACCTCAACCAACTTAAAGTGCGCAGCTTCGGGCAGTTAGCTAACCAGCTATCTCGAAGATGTTGTTGGGTGAGGCCTTGGTCCACCCCGTACTGTAGCGTCACCTAAGTAGGGCATGAGGCTGCTTTATCGAAAATGCGTACATTTGACAATAATGAATCTCTCCTTCAACAGAGTAAAATCTACCGCTCGGGCAGTACAATACAAGTTGTCTGGGACGGTTTCTACATAGTCTGCAATTCCGCATATAAATGCTGGTGTCCCTCAGGGCTAAGTTTTGTCTCGGATTCTCTTTCTTATGTTCATAAGCGATCTCTTTTCAGCCATTTCTGATCTAATACATTTCTTCGCGGACGACAGAACTCTCACATATTCGCCACTGCTCTGACTCTGACGACATATTTAAATAGGGTTTTAACAATAACGTGGGATTTAATGATTCAAAACCCCAACGCAATCTTCTCTCGAGCGATATCCATGCCCAAAAGCAATTTATTTATGTATGGCACCGAAAAGCTTTCCATTCTAGGTATGACAACCTTCGCTGGAATGACCACATATTCAAATTCGCTAAGAACGCCGCGAAAATGCATAGTCAATAATTATTGACTCTCCCTATTTCCCTATTCTATCGTTTTTTTTTTCACAAATAGCGTTCCAGGGTAGTCCAGTCGAATTCCTCCTTTGCAACAGTTTGACCCATCCCAAACTCAAACCTTACTTCGAATAAACAGTGAAATATAGAAACTCTTTCTTTAACCGTTCAACATGAATGTGGATCCATAGTCTGTCACACAAGACTTTGCAAACAGGATCCAACGCAATAACAGTAAAAAAAAAATCGCAGAGGCCTTGAAACTTAAAACAAGCCAGCTTGACAACACTCATATTCACTTTTCCCAATAAGCAGATATAATTTATGTTTATTCCTTATCTATTCGAAAAAAAACTAAACCACATATTCTAGAACCACAACCACTCTACGATTAAATTTCAAATTACCACGTCTGACAAGAAACTGAAATTTAGGTCAAAGTGACACTAAGCAATATGTAACCATGAACTGACGCCTATTGGATTGACATCTGACAGCCACTTGAGCGTAATTCGAATATAATTTATCTTAAATTGTTTTTTTGCACAAAAACTTGTTTTCTAACGTTGAAATTAATATCTGTTATTAATGCGCTGTAACCCGTCAATTACACATACATATGTATGTGCATACATACAGGTACCAACTACCAACATACATATGTCATTAATTAAATATTTAACGATCAACACTTTAGCCAAAGAAAATGTTATGTCTTGAGCTTTTGTGCCTGCTGAAAGTAATTTTCGTTAATGAATACTCAGGCCGCGGGGTTTCTTAGAGTTAGAGGCACACATACTGTTATTCTTGATAGATGACAGCTTCGATGTTGTCTATTATATTAGCTTGACTTTAATTTGATCTCTTCAATTCATTACGCAATCTTGTGCCAAAATGAGTATTTTGCAATAACAAACTGCTCTAATAACTTGGTCATTTGAAACCTCTTTTTGTGAGTCGTAAGTTCATAATAGATTCACATTTGAAGCAAATAATAGCTTTGTTCGACGGTGCAGCGACCTGACTAGTGTCAGTGAATTCTCGTGATTTGACAAAAAAAAAACCATTACAACAAACCGCCGATTCATCGAACACAAAAAATTCGCCATGACATCTGTCATTCACTTTTTTTTTAAATGTTTGTTTAGTTTTGCGCTTGTTTTGGTTCGTTGTTTTTTAAGCAATCTATTTGAATATAAAAAAAAAACTCACTCAATGAGCAAAACAAAAACCGCATCACAAAGTGCTAAACCAGTGCTCACATCGAGTACAGTGAAGCAAAATCGGTGCGATTTCAGTGTATAGTCCGTTTCAAATCACGGTGGACTTTTGTCCCGCATGCTTTCTCTTGTCTGTACACAATAAAGGTTCACTGGAAGAAAAACAAAATGCGCGTGGAAAAGTGAAAACAAACTGGTTGACAGGGCGAACATCAAACAACCCTAATTAGTTTACCTAAAAATATTTCTCACGCTTTGTGTCAGTAGGGTTGCTTGATGTCAGCACCAGGGCGCACTGGAAACGCACTGATGCGTTCGATGTCGGTCAGTGCTACACTGAAAACGCACTGAAAATGCTTCCCTGCGTTCGCTATCGACACTGGTTCTGCACTGGATTCGCCCTGGGTATTTCTTCGGTGCAAGAAAAAATGGCTGTCAAAACATAAAATCAGCTGATTTATCATTTGGTTTTGCTCATTGTGCTTGTGTTTTTTTATTCAGAAAGGTTGCTTGATAAAACAACGAACTAAACAATTGCAAAGATATAAGAAAATTAACAAAATTTAACTTATGTTAAGTTTTCAATACACATGACAGTTGTCTGGGCAAGCGATTCGCGTTCGATGAAATGGGGGTTGCACTGGGTTTTGGAACAACCATGAATATACACTGACACTAGTTAATGCGCCCTGGGGCTGGCGACAGCGAACAAACCTAGTGTCAAAGTGTACAAGTGTCAAATTTGATTGACAAGGAAACTATTGCCGTATTCTTTCAAATCTTTACTACTGTAGGATTGGTATACTGCTTGACTGAAGATAAATGCTGCTTCTAAATTTCTCCAAATGAATTCTGAATACTTGATTTAAATTTCGTTGTACAGTTACAGTACATAGTTTCAAACTAAACTGACAGGATACAATGGTTCTATGTTTATTCTTATCGTTAAAATATCCTTCCAAATAGCAATGAAAATTGTCATCAATTGAATTAGCGATCTGTCAAAATTTAGCTTCAGAAAATGTCATCGCCGAGCGAAAATTTTGTGAAGACGAGATGCTTGGTACATTTCGAAACAAAAATGCAAATTTCATACTGCATGTCAATAATCATTAAGTTTGCGAAGACATTTTGTAAAAAATAAATTTAAAATGCCAAAGTATTTGATCTTTGCATGCAAAAAAAAGGAAATCAAACACAGCCTCACATTCAATCGTTTTATTTCTCGTTTACACGTATGATATGCAGAAAAAATGGTACAAAATGGCAAAGCCAGCAAAATAAGAACCAAAACAAATACCACAACCACAAAAGTATACACCAACGTAATCGGTTTCGTTACTCCACTTTTTACATATGTACATATTTATGTACGAATATATATGTATATGGACATTTGTATAGATTTATGCTGCAAAAGTTTATTACATTTTTCCTTTCATAATTCAATTGTGTTTGTCCATGGATGGGGCCCAAATTGCTGCGAGAAAAGAGCATGATGAAGGCTCACCACAGCACAAAATGGAACGCTGTAAGAGGAGCGCTCCACCAGCCGGTTGCGGACAGAAAGAGAGAAGAGCGAAGGGGAAAATATTAACTTCGATGATCTACAAAAAAAAAAAAATCTAAAAAAAACGAGTAGGTACCCGAATACACGCAAGGCAAGTGTACGTGGGTTACATTGCGGAGAACATTCAAAAGGTTACAGTAGTGGCCGCAAAAACGGCACTGCAGCAATATTTTATATATTTTATAAGCGAACGTCTGAAAACGGGGCACCTATGAATGCACATGGGGCAATGAGTTGCTTGCGAATTGCGTTAGAATTGCTTGAAAAACAAACTCCAATCTCCAAAGCAGTGCAGTCGAACGTAATGCAAAACCTTTATTTGTAATGCTTTCGAGTTTGCGTAATGCCGTAATGCCCACATTGCTTTTGTAATGCCTTTTGTATTGCTTTCTATTGCACCAGCAAAATTACATTTTCATTTAAGAAAACTTCACATCACATCCACTTTCTATCTGCAGTTCTATATTTCCACGATCCGCATTCCATGCATTAGCAATACCACCGTTCTTGTCCCGCAAATACAAGGTCTGTTCCTTTACTTTCTGCTCCAAAAATAGTAAATAATTATTGAATTTCAAGGAGTGGGGGTAAAATTCTCTCAGAGTAAGGGAAAATTACGAAAAAGTAAAGGAACGCGTTTACTACAAAAGTAGCAACAAACGAAATGTCAAAAACACATGTGAAGCAAAAGTAAACAGAGTGTTGTTGTATGATTTTAGATTTTACAGAAAAGTCCATCCCTGATTTCCCAGAACCAATACAGTATGCAATATATTGCGAAATGCAAATTTCAACATTCAGAACGTTCAACTTTCATCTATGTTCCTTTTCTCTCCATTTTTTTACTTTTTGAATTAAAATAAAAAAAATGCAAATAATTCAAACAAATGAAACAGCTGACTTTGACAGATAGTTCAATTTCTACCGGAAGAAATTTGTCCAGTAAGAAATAGTAAGATTTTTTAGTGAGGGGAAATTTTTACTCTTTCGTTGCCTCTCTCTTTTACTACTTTTTCGTGTAAAGGAACGCGGTTTGTCTTATTTCAGTAAGAATCAGTAACAATTTACAAGTAAAGGAACAGACCTACAAATTGATGCGAGGGTAATGTCTTGTCGTCGCACTAGCAGCCAGTGCTGTCGTTTTCGAAATGTCTAGACGTCTAGAGAATCATAATTTTGGGGAAAATGCATTACGCCCACAAACTTTTGAGTAACAGTTCCCAGTCTTCCTGACCAAATTGAATTAAAACTAACCGAATAAATGCACAATGATGCAAAATAAAGCAAACTAAAGTAAAAGAATGCAAAGAGTGCAAACGCATTCATAAATGATTGCATTCGATTGAATGGTAATAAAAAAATAATGCAATCTCGCTTAAGTGGGAGACAGACTGCTGGTATTGATACCATGGTATAGCAATACCATGTTCTATACCACATGTCTGTTACTAAAATACCACGTTTAAAGCTAGTATACCATGAAACATACCTGGTATTGAAATTCCAAATTATTTACTGCAGCGCCGCGTTCTCTCTGTTGGCGATTCTTGGTAGCTTCTTTTACAATTCAAGAAAAAAAAATTTGCATAGAAAATTGTAGCATTCAATACTCAGATACATACAATGAATTCAAAAATAATTATTTTATCCGATAACAATACTTGCACCGATATTTTTTATATTGTTGTGATTATTGTCATGAAAACGCAAACGTCAAAGTATACTACCTAATGCGAAAATCAGGGTGTACGTACTACGAAATGCAGTCTGTCAGGGGTTGTGGTATTCACTATACCATGGTATTCATACCAAGGTATCAATACCAGCAGTTTGTCTCCCTTTTTAAGGAGTGCTTAATGAATGATGATTACATTCTTTGTTTTTGAAGTCTAAAAATAAAGTCAACGAATAATCAAAAAATTTAATTCTTAACAGAATGCATTTCAAAATGATTGCATTATTTTATAACTCTGAATTTTTTTGCGTTATTATGTGATAGATTCATATTAAAATGGGTGTTAATATAAGTAAGAAACATGTATTTAAATCTTTGTAATTATTTTAACACTAATGTACATAGTGCATATTCGACTCTTACCCGGAGGGTGAGCGCAGCAGAGGACGACCTCGCCTAAGGTGGCGCCACGAGTAGAACAAGACCTCAACCAACTTGAAGTGCGCAACTGGAGGCGGTTAGCTAAGGACCGGGCTAGCTGGAAGAGGTTTGTTGGTTGAGGCCTTGGTCCACCCCGGACTATATGCCACCTAAGTAAGTAAGTAAGTAACAAAAAACAAAAAGAGTGAATTGGAATGTCGCAAACTAACTTTTATTTTGATAAATTTATTAAATAATGCGTCATAAAAGCAAGAAGCTTATTCTTATTTAAAAAAAATACATTGAAAAAAATGTATCCTTCTGCTTCGATTTTTTTTCCAAAAATGCGTCTAACCTAAACAAATTTAAATCTCCCGTGTAAAGTTTACTGTACCTATGTATACATAGATGGAAACAAAATATTTGTGAATATTTATCATAATGTTTTGCGCGCATTTTTTAAATTGAAAACTCATAAGTCATAAGTGATTGCATTCAATGATTGCATTTAATTGAATGGTAGAAAAAAAGAATGCAATCTTTTGAATGCTTAATGAATGGTGATTTGATTATATTCATTTTTTTTTGAAGTCTCAACATGAAGTCAATGAATGCAAACAAAAAAATGAATTCATGGAATGATTTTGAATGAATGCATTTCACAATGATTGCATTCTTTTACAACTCTGCCACTGGTTGAATAAAACCTCCGTGTTATCAGAAGCATGCACTCTGGAGTGAGTGTATTGTTCCTATATGCAGAAAAATTGTATTTAAAAAAACCAACAAATTTGTATAATATGTTATACTTTTTTTTTTGTTACCACATTATCAATGTTCAATGTTAGACTCTATTTGTTCCATGACACAAATCACAAATTGCTTGCTTTGACATCCGAAATCTTGTGAAGAAATCAACTTCATCCCACCTGTAAAAGTTCGAAGTCGAATAATTATTGTATCCCTTCTAACGTGAACCACAAAATTATTATATCGTATTTAGAATCACTTATACTTAGGTATTATCTTGGTCTGAATGTATTTCCATATTGAAATACAATAATAATTAATAAAAAAAATGTCATCCAAATCATAAATAAAAATAAGAAAATAAGCCAATACTTAAGCCACTAAAATCGGGGGCTTAAGTCATATCAATACCTAAGTGGGGTTTACCTCTTAACCCGGCACTGTGAAACATCAAAATGAGTTAAATCGTAGCTTAAGCTCCAATTGAGGCTTAAGCTCTCACTGTGAAACCGGGCATTAGTTGTTAGTACTTAACAAATAAATGTTATTTTTTACTGTTTAAAAAAAATGAATTCTTCCAATAAAAATACATATACATACGTAAACTCAAAAGTTTGTGTGCGTAACAGCGTTGCCAGGTTGCGGGACTTTTCCTCGTTTCCGGGGATTTTCAACCCAAAAGGGGAAACGGGGAAAAAGATTTCAAAACGGGGAAAATGAACTGCATTAAAAAATCTTTCCATTCGTTAACATTTTCAATAAATAAATACTATTTAGTTAAGCAATAGATTGAAAATATCACAGGAATGCAGTGCAAACAATTTGAGACACACAATCTCACATTTGCATTTGGCTGAAGGCTTCCCACAGCGCATGCGGGACTGACTTCAACCCTTTCTTTATAGGTACAGTAGATGTCCAGTTTAACGAATATCCGATTTAACAAGTTTCCAAAAGGTACAACGAATCAGATTTTTCCCATTGAAGGCTCTATATTACCAATGTTGCAAAAAAAAATGTTCTGCTCGGTTTAACGGATGCTTTACAATTTCTGGTTAAAAAAAAAAATAGTTTGTAATTTTTGTGCATTTATCCCTACTTCTGTTATCTTGTCTATGTGAATTGATTTCTCTTTTCTTATAATAAACACATTGGTATTGGTATACATTGGTATGATAAATACATTATTAGATAGATAAACGACGATCGATTTAACACATTTTTCGATTTAACGAAAGGCTGTGCATTATATAATTCGTTATATTGGACGTCCACTGTATTCGATAAATTATATCCAGTTTCATTTTGGGATGTGTATTTGCTATCTTAAAATATTTTAATACTAAAATTAAGTGATTTATGTTAACTTTAAGTTTTTAATTTTCTGTTTTTTATTTTAAGTTTTATATTTTGTCACTCCTATATCTATAGAAAGAACGATTATTGAATGATATAAGTATGTATGTACAACTTAAATGGTTTTTTCAGTTATTTTATATACTGTAAATGCTTTTACTCTGTTATGTTGTTAATAATAAAATAAGACTGTATAAAAAGTAGTGTTTTATTGTCAAATTCAACAAACCGCAAGTAAATGAAAAACGGGGAAAAAACCGGGGAAAGTGAAACGTTTAATCGGGGAAAAATTTGGTTTTTCATGCAAAAAAAGGGAATTTATTCCACCAAAACCTGGCAACACTGGTGCGTAATGCTTTTTCCCCAAAATTATGCAAAAAAAAATTGAATGTAATGCTCTAGCTAGACATTTCTAAAACGACAGCACTGCTCCAAATTGGGACGAAAAGCAAAGAGGGCGAGAAATCACAAGTGTCAGAGCTGATTGTGCGTATGTATGCATGTACGTTCATATGTATGTGCACTCCATGATGCATCATAATGCATAAACAAAAGGTGATTTCTCACAGAGATACACTCTCAAAATATCCAAACCTTTCCGGATTTCCCCGCCTAGATGGCATTGCGATTCCTAGAGTCCTAGACAAGCATTAAGAACATACATATTTCTAGGATCAACAGTTTAATTTTCTGCTCTCACATACTAATTTCCCAGTGCGTAGTCGTTTTTATGTGATTGCGTTATTTTGTGAATAGACAGATAGATAGTTGAGGGAAAATTCTTCACATCAGCGGTGATTTGTAGTTTTTAAATTTCCTCACACTCTGTATTTTTTACACTTACTTTGAGTGCTGTTATCAGTTTACTCTGCTTTTTGCTAATAGTTCGACTTAAAGGTTAGGGGCCCGATTCAGACAGCAAAGCTAATCGTAGTTCAAATCGGATAACATATTTCGTATTAGGTTTGTTTTCTTGTAGCCTATGTATATAGGCTCAAATGCTCAAATTAAAATACATACAACTACTAGAAGTCACCTGTTATTTGTAAACTCTTAAATACGTGCGATTGAATTTTTTTTTCCAATTTCACCACAGACTTTTGCAATTAGCTTGAATCTTTACACGGGTCTAGGGGCATTTTCACTTTCAATGACAAGGAACAAAATATTTTAGGAACAGCACTCATTTAAGCACACCCAATATCGAACAGACTAGCACTAAATACTTCACAGATGTCTAACGGTTTTTGTCAGATAAAAAGATGGTGAAAAAACAAAAGTGGCGAATGCCTGAGATTGCACGTACGGCACAAAAAGAAGCGCATGTATGTTGAGTTGATGCTGATGTATTTATTTTTGTATTGGTGTGTAGGGAGTTTTTTTTAATGCGCGCTAGTGTAAACAACGCGTGCAATTATGTTCATGTTCATACCTGCTCTCATACGTTTAGACACTGAAATTTCTTTCGTGGGAGCAAGGATAAATCGTATAGCTAAGAAGAAAACAGCGTGGATTAAACAAGGCAAAAAATGGCAAACAAAACCTGATTTTAACAAATAACAAACGATAGCTAACTAATTAATAAAACTGACTGTGATGAGTAGCTTTTTATTTAGAGGAGACACTCGTGGCAGTTATTCATGGCTTGGCTTCAATTTCCATTGAGTTTTAAAAGACAGCGAATTACTGTCTTGAAGTGGTTTGCTGTAAGTTATAATCTGCTAGAATGAAAATTACTCTGAGATACATTCGCGGTTGCTTTAGAAGCATCTAAAAAAGGGGACTGATCAGGATGCTGTCGGCCTTAGGCTAGGTGCACACGTGCATTTTCCGTCGCGACGTGACGCATATAATAGAATAAATGGTTTTCAATGTAAGTGTGCGCACATAGGTTACATAGGGGATCACGATGAGCCCACTATGGTGCCTACGGTTTTGGGATGGCTCAGCCTCTCAACGTAACCTAATCTTGGGCTCAATCCATCTAGATGTGACATTTAACGATTTCATTTAGATAATTATCTGAATATTTTGGCACACATTCAAAAGCGTTACAATAACCTAAAAAGCGGCACTATTCCGCATTAATCAGTGGGATTGGTCAATGATTCTTTTGCAAGAAGTTCAAAACCAACAATTTTGGTATACAAAATACATTTACATTCATTTTTGGTGCATTCAAAGATTATGCTTCTCAAACAAGGAATTTGGGTAGATTTTCTTTTTCGGATCCACATTTAGATTAATTGCAAACATTTGCAGATACATATTCGAACAACGGACATATTGTTTCCCCGAAGTTGTTATTTCTGTTGATTCACCTGACCCCAATAGACAATCAAAATGATCTTTACATGGGCTTCACAAGCCTCGCAATACCTCTCTACGTCAAACACATTGACAAATGAATTCCATTCAGACTGTTTAAAAGAAAAACGGACTAAATAATGGATAAACTCGTCGAATTTTTCCCTGGCGACGGAATGCATAGTAATTTATTCCAGTAGCCAAACGATGACGAGGTTAAGTTTATATCACTTCAAGAGATAGAGGAAAATAAATACGTATCAACCTAAGCACAATAAATTTAAATTAAGTGTTGTCGATTGATTATATCCAACAACAAAAAAAAAAAACGCAAAATATTTTATGGAAATTGAAATTCCCGAAGAATTCACAACCATTTCAAAACAACAAAAATATAAAGCGACGATTTTCTGAGAACATGTTGGACTCTTTACTCACCTTTTATCTTTACATATCAATAATATCCATAAATGAAATATACAATGTCCATATCCCAAGCGATGAATCGAATAAAATTCTCGACGCTAAATCCAAATGCGAAGAACGTGATGGTACTATCAATTATTACATCAACACAGATACACCACACACACACACAGGTAGATATTTGTAGATACAAACATAACTCGGCGAATGGATTCCGCGAGTAAGCAATAAAAATGCTTCAAAACAAGACACGAATTTGCAATTTTTTTTTTCTTCTATTTCTCAGAACATTTTATGCAAATTATTTCTATACACATGCGTTTCCATACGTTCCATACGTACGTACATATGATTTGCTTTTAAAGAACTTGAAACTATTTCGTTGCTTGTGTTGTTTTTTTTTTTCAATTTTTCTTCAACACTTCTTAGATCGATGTGAAATAAAAATAATTTTATAAAATCAGGTATCGCAAGTATCTGGAGCGAAAGAAACGACAACGACGACAACGACGACGACGCCAACAAGAGATCTTAGAACCGATCGTACCGAGGTTAATGTAATCCCTTGGGATTTGCAGCCATTTTGCAGTTGACTCCCTTATCATGGGTGATGCCTTTCGCACATCAGTTGCATTTTATTTATTTTTGTTTTATACGAAATATACAAACAGGATGAAGGTTATCGGAGGATCTTTGCAGGTGTGATCAAATGAAATGTAATGCTGTCGCGATATCACTGGGAAACGATTCACCGAGAAAGAAAAATTTACAATTGAATGGAAAATATTGTAATTAAAAATAAAAATAACCGCGCCGCGTGCCGCCAATATGAGTATAAAATTCAAACTCAACTGATCGCTGAATTTCTGATGGGAATCCAACAAGGTGTCTTCGTCTTGATGGCTCTCTTAATTCTCAGCTGAGCATACCTGTGCCATGATCATTGGTAATACTCTTTGCGCGAAGATCTTACATAATTGTGGTGGTTTCAAAACCAAGTTTCAAAGAGAAGAACACCAAGCCTAAGTTAAGATTTCTCTTTGCAGCATAACGATCGTTGGCTCTTTAAACACAAAACTGCAGAATAGGCAAAGATCAAAACATGGGAATGTAATGTAGGGATGAAAGTGATGTAGGGATGAAGGTGATTTTGACAGGTTTGGTTTTGGTGGGTGTTTTTATTTATTTTTTTTTTTTTAAATTCTCTTCATTTGAGGCATTCTCTTAGGAACAACAAAAGGGTTATGTTAAGGTTGTGGTTACATTTTGTTTTATTTTTTTTTTTCGATTTAATGACATTTTATTTTGTTTTTTCTTTATATCTGCCTTATCGACCTTTACTCGTACTACGAGAATGTTCACACATAGATATGTGTTAAAAGTCTTATGGATATGGTAAGCTGGGGCACATTCGGCAAGCCCGTTTTAAGTGTGAACCAGGCTTTATAGACTAACGTCCTTTTGGTTAAATACGCCCTTTAACGCTGAAATGGCGTCCATTGTAGTAGTAGTAGTAGTAGTAGTAGTAGTAGTATTGAATTTATTGTATCATTAATTATTTCTCCCAATTACAATTTTTACATATTCTATTTAGCAATGGCAAAAGCCGTCAGCCAGATTGACAATTTCATGCGTGGAAGTCGATGATCAGGAAGCTTGGTGATTCTTAAAACATACTTGAAATGAAGCCTAATGGTGAATAGTCGAAGAAGAGGTAGACCGGTTTCGACAAAGAGCATGTACGTTGGTGTGTTTGTTGGTAGTCTAAACAAGTGCTTGAGAAAGAATCTTTGTAGCTTTTCAACTTCTTCGTACTCTTCGTGTTCCCATACCTGACTTGCGTAACACATAACGGATCTTGCAGTTGCTTCGAATAGCTTGTACTTTGAATTTACTGCCACATCTTTCCGACGGAGAACATTTTTCCATTGTTGTATGAAGGCTATAATTCAGCCCCAAAAAAAAAGATTAAAAATTATTTTGTAATCTGAAAAAAGGGCACATTCGGCACCTAAAAAAGCACCATCTTCTTGTGGACACTTCCGATTCAGTGAACAAAAGTCATTCAGAAGGAGGTTTTCGCAACAAATAAAAAAAGAAACAATTTGTTTAAATGCCGAATACTTTGACAGTTCACACCTAACAGATGATTTCATAGGACCGAAATTACACATACCAACTTGCAGGTAAATCAGCTGGGTTCGGCTGGCTGGGAAACGTTTAAGTGAACGACTGGATAGCTAGATTTCAAAAGAACACGGCTACTTTCGTGTAGATTGGTTTTCAATATGTCAAAATAATAACACTGATCCATTATTCCATCGATTATAACTAAATATCCGACACCAGATTTCGCAACACACATTAAAGAGCACTCCACGAATTGTTTAGAGATCATTCGACTTTCCAAAATC
Source organism: Brachyopa scutellaris (assembly GCA_949775065.1). NCBI lineage: Eukaryota > Metazoa > Arthropoda > Insecta > Diptera > Syrphidae > Brachyopa > Brachyopa scutellaris. Next base: position 144,039,561 of record OX459112.1, on the reverse strand, counting down.
GTTTGCTATCTCAGATTTTATTTGAGGAGCACTTGATTTAGGATTTTGTTTTATTTTTTTAATGATTTCGATGTTCTTGTTCCATAAGCTTTGGTGGACACCCACATGGACGTCCTGATGCTCGTATTACCTTGAATTCTACATTTTTTAGTTATTGTCTTGTCCTACAATCTTAGATATTTTCTGAACATATGTATTTTCTTTCTGGACAATATTTTGTGATTAGGACCTTCATATCCTGCGAAAGTCAACAAACGAAATGGAATTTGACAGATAAGCTGAGGTAGCCATGTTTTTCTCGTCTGCCATGTTATTGAAGAGGTTTTTGTAGATGAGCGAGCGAGCAACAAAAAGGAGGGGTTTTCGGTACCGTTAGCATAAATTGCGATGACGCTGCTCGACGACTATTCCAAGACAATTTTCTAATAACTACATATACATATACCGTCCAAAGTAGTGATGCCAGAATAACGCCTAGGTAGATAGCGGTTTGAAGCTTGGCTTTGAGTGGAGTGCTACACACTCGCTTCAATAGCCAAAATGGTTGCTAGCCTGCGGTACAGTTTCTTATGCACAGAAAGATCGTCTGGGTCTTCCTTCGGGGTATCTGAAAGTCATATGCACTCGAAACTCAGGAAATGGGAAGTCGATAATCTTGCTGAATATTGAACCAAATCCAAGGGCCAGAGACAAGCCAATTCATAACGACAGCTCACGGTAGGGTCAAAAGGCTACTTGAGCTTAATCCTTAATACACATGACTTAAGGGTCTTAACTGATTTTCGGTGCACTGGCCATTAACATAAAAGCTAAAAACTAACCGACTAACCGACGATAACTCCTGTCGACTCTGCCAAGAAGGAGATGTCAGAACACGTACTCTGTGAATGCCCTGGCTGTGGCTAAAGGCACAGTACTCCGTAATGCAAAGAGCATTTCTGAGCTCGGACGCAATATGCTACATTGAACCCAGAATAGTGGCGAGATTTATAAAGAATCTCAGCTCATCTCTGTGTTAAAGAAAAAATGGCCAACACAATAGATCTCTTTTGATCGCGATGCATAGCACTAAGGCCCATTACATGGCATTTTATGAGATAAGACCTCAGTATGTGGGCTGAGGTGAAGGAGAATGCCTCCTATGCCACACTTACATAAATAAAGTTCCATTGAGATACCCATGACATTACATGACATAGAATCAATGGATCATTCGTTTTAGCCTACTACGATCAATATTGAGCGCTCTGCTAGACCGTCGCAGGCATTCTCAAAACAGCCAGCTTACCTTTATAAGATTCACTTAGTTGTATCCGAAAACTTCAAGTCCTTCAATTGCAAAATAAAAAGCAGCACAGTTTGCTATAACATTTTATTTGGTTCCTCACAACTTAGCACCAACGTGTATGGCTATCACACCATCATCTTCGTTGGATCCAATAATGATTTGAGCCTTTCTATTTGCCCCAACAGACACCCGTTTGCCCGTGCAGGACGAGCCCAATTTACTCCCAGAGATGACATCACAATAAGTACCCGCTGGCAGGCATGTATTCATTGTTCGATTCAAGTCGAAGCTTTCCTGATTAAAGGCCACGAAGCCCTTATCTCCCCGGCAGAAGGCTATCTGATCACCGCCGTTGTCCCACCAGCTCTTGAGAGCTGTCTCACCCACAGTGTTCTTAAATCCAATCATGTTGTATATTTGCCGCCAACGGTGTTCACACACCCATCCATTCCCGCAGGAATCGTCCGCATTAAAGGTCGGCGACAAAATAGAGTTTCCACCATCGCTGCTTGGCGGACCTTGGTCCGTGTCAGTAAAGCTGAAAGAGCTCATAACCCGTGTGATGCCATACGAGTTGGCCAACATGAATGCCGTTGCCATTTTGTATTTCTTGGCGGACTTGTAGGTCAGCACTTCACTGCCCCCAGCTCCATGTCCTCGCTGATTGTCATGATTGTCAACGAAAACCAGAGCTACTTTCGAATTCAAAAATCCCCAACCGGTGCCCCAGTTGGCCATCCACTTAAGTTTGCTAAACTTTTTGAAGGACCGCCCGATTCCAGCCGAATGACGGAATTCAGTTACGGCTCCTAGTCCCGTATATTCGCTACTAGATATAGCCTCACCTCCCAAATCGATGACTTCTTGGTAAATGAATGGCCTGCTGCCAGGAGCGAACCTTTGTCTGGTATTTAGATCATTCAACCTGCTGAAGATCTCCTGAAAGAGGATTTGTGTTATCTTTTGCCAGCCAAATCGAAAGGGAACTTACCTTCAAGTCGGATGGCCACATGTGTTTGCAGGCGTCCACGCGGAAGCCCGCCACGCCGATGTCAATCAACTTGTTAAGGAAGTCGACGACGTGCGAACGCACCCACTCCTTGCTTTGATCCAAGTCTTTTAGTTGCACCAATTCACAATTGCGCACGTTATAGGGATCATTGTAGTTGTTGACAGCGCAAGTGGGATGAAAGTCTCCCGAGGAATACGGAACAGCTGGGTAGTTCTTTTTACTGGGGTCTGCAGTTGAACCAGCAGTACCGATCCCCAATCCCGCCGCCATGTGATTGAACACGACGTCAGGATAAACGCGCACCCCAACTTTATTGCAACGCGTAACCATGGAACGAAATTCTGCTTCATTGCCGGAACGGGTGGTCAAAATGTATGACATCGGTTGGTATCGTTCCCACCACGGGCGATTAGCCACAATCACGTTCTCATTTGGAGGAGAGACCTGAGAAGGAAAAAAAACAGCAATTTAGTTTCAACGGGCGATCAGGGGACCTGTGGAACCAAACCTGAACACCGGCATATCCTTTCGGGCCGAGAAAGCTCTCGCACTCAGCAGCGATGTCGTTCCACTTCCATTCGAACAAGTGGACAATTGTATTGCGATCAGGCAAATGGGGCGGCTTCAGATGACCATCGCCGTAGGAGACAGATACCAGCAAAGCTATTATTTTAAGAAATATCATGTTTTAGGTTAGTTCCACGACTGGCTTCTTAGGACATCACTTATCTGTAAATAGAAAACAAACAAAAAATTTTATTATTGATTGGGCTAGAATATTTTGTAAAAAGGTCTTAATAAGGCAATAGCCACCGCCTTTGAGAAAAATGACCCCCATCAGGTAATTTTTCTGCATAGTGGAGCCCGGGTGTTTGGTTATGTTTCGTGCATGTGACCGTCAAACTTCAAACTTGTATGGACTAAGAACTGGCTCCTCTACACCATAAGGCAACAGTACTTACTCAGAGAAATCATGGGGACTGCGGACTTGGCCAAAGACAATAAAGTCATCGTTGCCTGGATACCAAGCCACGATGATTTCAACGGTAATGAACGAACAGATTGTCTGGCGAGACGAGGCGCGTCCTGACTGCTTAACGGGACTGAACCCATGTTCGGAGTACCTTATACATTTAAGAATCAGAAAATGGAAAAGTAATACTGCACCAAATCCAAGGGCCAGAGGCAAGCTAACAAATTCATCAGCCCACCTCATTGCAAAGCCAAAAGGCTACTTGAGCTCAACAAAGAAGACCTTAGGGCTAGTTCTCTGATTGGGCATTGGCCACCTTAAGGAAACAGGACTATCGATTCCTACCAACTCTATAAAGAGGAAGGTATTTTCAGAATACATAGTTTGAATGGCAAGAATCTTAATTCCGAGATCCGAGTTAGATGTCGAAAACGAACTCACAAAAATGTAAGATACACTTTGTGACATCATTTAGAAAGGTCTCTCTGTCAGAAAGCAATGTTGCCTCTCCGAAGGCCACCAACTAAACTCTAAAGAGGGATCCAGCAAGCTGAAAACAAACAAATAAAGGCTAAGAAAGGAAGCCGCCTTAACCCTTTCGACCCGGAATGCAGTCAGTAGACTTACATCAGTAATTTAATATTGATCTGTTCAAATGACTTGCCTTTAGCATATTTCTAGCAAAAAATTTACAAGATTGTCCGTAGGGGGTCGCTGGGAGTACCGGGACATATGTGTCCCAGCGCATAAAAAAGGCAATAAAACGTAAAGTACAAAAATAATCTTCACTTACAATTACTCCAATGTATACACCAGAACAAATAATAACTTGTTTTTTACTTTGTATGCTTAAAGGTTACAAAAAATCATTCAATTTACACTCCAATGACTTATAGAAAAACATCTAAGCACTACAACCTTATAAACGTAAATGAACACGGTAATATTGGCACAGTTGTCAATAAATTTGAAAATAAACCGTTAGGAATTGTTAAAATACGGTATGGGATGTAATTCAACCATTTTGGATGTAAATGTTTGATGTTAGGGCTATGCGAACATTAGTGGGACATATGTGTCCCAACAGGTGCGAAAGGGTTAAAGCCAGCCCATCTTCCTCCACTTGCAAGCACCAAAACTAACTCAGTTAGTGAAGAAACGTAAAGAAAAACTGAACATCCCTGCGAGATCATGCACGGTGAACTTACGCTGGGTACCTACCATACCAGGAGCGGAAGACGTGGATAACTTCATGATTACCACAATAGGCACGGCGATACAAGTAGTGAAAACCGCTTACAGCTTATATTTTGCAAAATGCCACTCGCATTATGTGGAGTCAAATGCCAACTTGTAAGGCTGCCAAAGCCATGATAGAAAATCCGAACCCACAACGGTCAACGAAAGTACTAAATATGGGTAGAGCACAAATAAAACTGATAGTTGGCCAATTTGTATACGGGACACATCAAATTGAACAGACATGCAAACAGACTGGGACTGAGTGCAACATAGGACCTGCCCGAGTTGCGATTATCCTGCTTTATGCTCAATAAGCCACAAACATCTGGGAAGACATCACTGGAGTTCACACGATATACAGAGCGTTTTTCTTGAATCATCAAATTCCTTTGAACCTTTCCATTCCCTTTACAAACCCTTTACTCACACAAACCACAACCCTCTTCTTTCGCAGTAGGGGGAGCTGGGGCACATTGCTACCTGCACATAGATACGGTCAACATTGGATGAAAACAAAATGCAGTCGAATACTCATTCACGCACACAGCGTAAGATGCAGATCGCCACAAATATATAACTGAATAGTAGTATCTGCGTTCAGTCATCGCTTCATGCTATGAAACGCATATAAACTAATTTCGCACGTTCGCAGAAGGACTTCCAAGGCTATGTTTTAATGAAATTGAGTCATAAGTTTCCGAAGAATTCTCTTAGAAATGACACAGGACGAATTCGTTGACCTCAACTACATGACGATCAAGAATTCGAAAATATTTTGGATCCAACCTTCAACAATTCGAAAACCTATTGCCAGTACAGCTGATCGCAAAACATCGTGCAACAGCGCATTCGATGACATTTTAATGCGTCACAGCATTGCAAACTATCATCGCAGCTTTGACGTGATCATCGTGCAATTGATGTTAACGAATTCACTCATAATAAAGATTAATAAATCAGAAAAAAAAAATCCGGTCAAGTGCAAGTTATACTTGCGCAATAAGTGTTCCGTAAAGGTTCAATCACATTCAAATTTTAGTGCAAAAAGTACACAAAATGCGAAAAATATGTTCTTTCTCTATCCGATACAATAAATATTCTTAGCACTCCGTCGCAGGTTTCTGAAAGTAAAACACTTCAAAGCTGAGCACAGTCTAGCTCTCACGTTTTAAAAATGTTCAACTATATAACACTCTCAAAACATTATCAAAAACAAACACCAAATTGAATAGTTCTAAGTACAACTATTCAAATTTTGCACTCACACACGCAAAATCTCTACACAAAAAAAAAAGAGAGAAAAACAACAAATACATAAAGTAAGTACCTACATACTAGGAGCGGGTACAAAAAAAACGAACTGGTTTAAAAAACCGTTTTTCATCCCGTAACGACGCAACCGTTTTTTTATAATAAAAAAACAGTTCAAAAAGTAACTACATTTATCTACTTTGCGTTTGCACATTGAAAATTCATTGAAAAAGAAACCAAAGGCAAACGAACCCAGCAAACTAAAAAAATAACAAACCAAAGAATACACAATTCAACACAGGTGTGCGAATGAATAATTCTGTTACGCACACATGAAAACGGACAAAGAAGAAAAACTAATAGTACCTACCTATATAACATGATTCCACCCTTGATGTATGTATGTAGGTATACTCCAACTACTTCACCCGTTCGTTATCGTTTTTTCGTTTTTTTTTAACCCTTTGTTCGTTTTTCGTTTGTCTAACCGCGAAAACGACCCACCTCTAATGTACATACTTATGTATGTACATATGCACTTATATACCTGTAGATACGAATAGGTACATTTATGTATGTATGCATATATTTCAATAAAAATTCAGCACGATTTGCCAAAAACAAATTTAAATATGTATGTACATATATGTACATATCTACACAAATGTAAACAACTTGATAAGTCTCATCTTCTCGAAAGAATAATAATTATACATATCTACATGGTACATCCACAAAAAAAAAAAAAAAGTATGTATGAGTATGTATCCATACATATATTTTCGTCTCGTTATTCGTTGAATTGTATTAAATACGTGGAATTTGGCGATTTGTCTCCCTCTCGTGTCTGTACGCAAATTCAATTTTCATATCTTCATAGCAAAAGAAGAGACACCTAGATTACAATGTATACGAAACCATCAAGATTCCTTTATGTGGTTTAAGTCTAAGCTCAATGGTTATACCGGAAGCATTGTATTTATATATTTCATATACAATGACCGTAAGTGAATTTTTTGTAGCGAATGGCGCAACCATTAAATTTTTACTCTCACACATACAAATTTCCCTTCACGTATTCACTTTTATATGATTGTGATATGGTTACGTCACTTCAGTATATGCAAACAGTCGGGAAGGTGAAATTACAAAAAAATTAATAAAAAAAAAACTGTCGAAGGTAATGCAGTTCTGATAATTGGGTTTCCATCTACATTTTATTCTCGATGTTTGTGATTTTATTTAGATTTTTCTGATCGATATTTTTGGAGATACAGCCTCGGACAGCGATTTTTTAACGTTTTTTTGAAAAAGTGTTAAGAAAAAAGTAACACAAAAAAATATTTTATACATTTTTGAATTCGTGCTTTAAGTAGCTTTCATTTGACATCACACACGATGACCTCAACATTAAATTAAAAAAGTTTTTTTTTTAACATTTCACTTATCCCCCCAAAACTAGCCCCCCAAGTCGAAATTCAACTTTTTAAGTTCATGTCAGTGTTTGGGCCACTAATTGCTATAACTGTTCCAAATTTCAATAGTCTACGTCAAATGGTCTCTGAGAAAAAGGCCTGTGACAGACGGACAGACAGACAGACAGACAGACAGACAGACAGACAGACAGACACCGAACTGATTCCATTAGTGTTCCGTTTTGGTACGGACGGAACACTAAAAACAACCTTTTAAGCATTTTGATGGAAAAATTCTATTTAGATATAGATAGGCTCGATTTTAGACATTAATAGCGCATTTTACGAAGAATTAATTTTTTTTTATTAAAGTACTAAAAATGCTATGATAGTGGTACCGTTCGAAATTTTGTTTCTTTGAAAATTATGTTGAGAAAGTATGCAGGTGCCTTGATGCCTACACAAGGGTTAAACCGAAGTTTACATAAATTGCCACATATGTACCTATAAAGTTAATGATTATATTAATAAATAATGTAAAAAGTAATACAACTTATTTTTGCTTTTTTTTTTTGTAGAGGTATCTCGATAAATATTGGTAAATTGGCTATGAGTCAAAGTACTTCTGACTTGTATCAATGCACCCCGTGAGTGGGGTAGTTTGATACAAAACCGTTATTTTTTTTTTAAATATGCCCTAACACTTTCTCCTAATAAATCTAAGAGACAATTCTTTCTGAATAAATTAGTTAGATAGACACTGAACACATCGAAATATTTTCTTCTGTTATTACTGTCAATCGACTTCCTTGTTTTTAATTATCAAAATTATTATTAATTTTCCTCAACTCCACCTACAATTACTGAGGGAAACGCAATGGGCCCGAGCCGCGACCTACGCGAAGAGGAGAGATCTTTCCTCACCCTTATAAGCCAGCTAACCATGTTATTTCCTTCCAATTAATTGCCGATAAGATCGTAATGCATGTCGGTAATATTAAATGGGGCGGGGCCACTTATTTTGTTCCTGGAAGACAATTTAAGGCGGAATTCCAAATCGAGAACCCTATCGACATGATCCTTTTCTCTCCTTAAAGACAAGTTAGTGTAAAAGTACCCATGGAAGTCTAAACTTTCTCCATTTTTATGTACTTAAAGCACTAACGTAACACATATAATTATTTTCTCTTAGTCAATGGCAACACTGATTCTGATAAACTTATCCAAAAATAACTTCTGTCTTCACGAAAATCCATTTGAAGAACTTATCTAAACCGGTTCAAGTCTTACACTGTACTACCAGCAGCACATCCTAGATAAGCATCTGATCTTTCCGTGTAGGTACACACGCCAACATTCCACGAATGCCACCAAATCACCTGCCCTCAGCATGATCATCATATCTGAATATTCGAGCTCTGTGCAATATTTAAGTCAACCGAAATCAACTAATTTATTATTAATTTATGGGTTTTCCTTATCATCATCTGCAGATCTGTGCTCGCTAACACATCGCAGCGATATTACGCTCGAAAATATTGCCCGAAGTCCATAAGTACCTACCCCTCTCCATGCGGGCATAAGGCGAAAACTTACCCCACTCAGTGATTGGAGCTGTCAGTATCTTATCACGCCTGTCATTTACGATAAAGCTTAGTTGCTCTCTGAAGTGTGCAAAGTGTAAGAACTCTTGAACTTCAAATTTTTAGCGAAGAGCTCTCAGCGGCTGTATAAATACGGAGCCAGTATTCAGGGCCGATATCAGAAGTCATTTGACCATGACATTCTTCAAAGTGCTCGCTGTACTCCTGGTGGCTACGGCTGCCACCAATGGCCAATACAATCCACACTACTGGGGTGGACGCAACAGTATTGTTCACTTGTTCGAATGGAAGTGGGGGGATATTGCCAGCGAATGTGAGCGGTTCCTAGGACCAAAAGGATTTGCTGGAGTGCAGGTATGAGCTTACGAAGAAACACTTCGACAATTCTTATATCTTTACTTGGGGATAGGTTTCTCCTCCGAATGAAAATATTGTTGTCTCCAACCGACCATGGTGGGAGCGATATCAACCCGTTTCGTATATTCTCACCACCCGTTCCGGTAATGAAGATGAATTCCGTAGCATGGTTACCCGCTGTAACAATGTTGGAGTACGTATCTATCCAGACGTGGTCTTCAATCACATGGCTGCTTCCGATGGTAAGGGCACTGCTGGCTCAACATCTAGCGCTGGCAGTAAGAGTTTCCCCGCTGTCCCGTTTTCATCGCTGGACTTCAATCCAACATGTTCGATCAACAACTACAACAACGCCGACCAAGTTCGTAACTGTGAGCTGGTAGGACTGAAGGATCTGAATCAGGGCAACGAATGGGTACGCGATCGTATTGTGGAATTCCTCAACAAATTGATCGACATCGGTGTTGCTGGATTCCGTGTGGACGCTTGCAAGCACATGTGGCCGGCAGATTTGCAGGTGGGTTTCACATTGCTTAACGGTTTTTTTGTTTGCATCTGACAGATTCGATTTGAATTTCTCAGGTGATTTTCGGCAGATTGAAGAATTTGAATACGAATCAAGGATTCGCTGCGGGTTCTCGGCCATTCATCTTCCAGGAAGTCATCGATATGGGTGGTGAGGCCATTAGCCGCGACGAATACACTCACTTGGGTACGATCACCGAGTTCCGTCACTCGTCGAAGATTGGCAACGTCTTCAGCAATGGCGACAAGCTGAAGTATTTATCTAACTGGGGCACCGGCTGGGGATTCCTGCCCTCTCACCAGGCACTGATTTTCATCGACAATCACGATAATCAGCGCGGACATGGAGGCGCCGGCAATGAAATTCTGACCTACAAGTCGTCCCGCAGGTATAAAATGGCGACAGCATTCATGTTGGCCTATCCCTATGGCATTACTCGCATCATGAGTTCGTTTGAGTTCTCGGACAGTGATCAAGGTCCACCCACCAACGATGGTGGTAATACAATTTTGTCGCCAGTCATCAAGACTGATGGCTCGTGCGGCAATGGATGGGCTTGCGAGCACCGTTGGCGCCAAATCTACAATATGGTGGAGTTCCGGAATGTCGTAGAAGGAACTGCACTTAGCAACTGGTGGGATAATGGTGGCGATCAGATCGCATTCTGCCGTGGAAACAAGGGCTTCATTGCCATAAACCAGGATAGCTACAATCTGAATCAGTCGATTAATACATGCTTGCCGGCGGGTACCTATTGCGATGTCATCTCGGGAGCCAAGTCGGGATCTTCGTGTACTGGCAAGCAAGTGAGTGTTGACTCCAATGGATATGCCACAATTCAGATTTCGACTGGCGATGCCGATGGAGTGCTAGCCATTCATGCAAGTTCTAAATTGTGAGCTTTGTATGAGATACTTCTTTTAATGATATAAATAAATGGTTCATGCATATGCATAAGAAAATATTCGGATAATTTTTGGAGTAAAGCTGCATCAACTTATCGTGGTTTATCAAATGAGTCAACATCTAAGCCTATTTGATTTTTCTTTGGATCTCAAGAGCGAGAGACCCAGCTCAGCCTCAACCTTTCCTTAAGACTCCCAAATCACTATAGTGTCAGCTTGGTGGAGCTGGTGGCTATTCCAGAAGCCGCTGAGCTGTTAACAATTGTTACTTGTTATCTTCTTACTTACTTAGGTGGCGCTATAGTCCGGGGTGGCCCAAGGCCTCAACCAACAACCTCTTCCAGCTAGCCCGGTCCTTAGCTAACCGCCTCCTTTACTACCTCAAAGTTGTAGCTGTCTATTGTGACGTTCTGTCCAATTCGTTGATGTTGAGTGTCCCTTTTTGTTGATAGCATGTACCAATGATGTGAATATCGTCGGCGTATGGAAGTAGTTGAACGGACTTTTGAAAGATCGTTCCTTGTGTGTTGGCTTGTGAGTTTTGAACAATTATTTGAAGTATGATGTTGAAGAAGTCGCATGACAGCGCGTCACCTTGTCTGAATCCTTTTTTTAACATCGAAGGTCTCGGTAAGGTCATTACCGATCTTGATGGAGCAGCGAGCTTTCTCCATCGTCATCATGCACAGACGGATGAGTTTGGCAGTGATGTCAAAACTAGACATGGCTCTATACAGTTCATCCCTCCATATGGTGTCATAGGCGGCCTTGAAATCGACGAACAGGTGGTGGGTATTGATTTGGACTTCTTGGGTTTTTTCCTGGATCTGCCTTGGGGTGAAAATTTGGTCTACGGTGGACTTTCCTGGCTTGAAACTGCACTGATAGGGGCCAATCAGGTTGTTGATGAAAGGCTTCAGGCGTTCACACAATATGGCAGATAGGAACTTGTAGGCGATGTTGAGGAGACTGATGCCTCTGTAATTGGAACAGTTGAGGGGGTCTCCTTTATTGTGGACCGGGCAGACGATGCTGAGATTCCATTCATCTGGCATAATTTTACCTAACCAAATCTTAGAGATGAGTTGGTGTATGCTCACTACCATTTCTAGCTGCTTTGAATAGCTCTGCGGGTAAACTGTCAGGTCCAGCAGCCTTATTGGACTTAAGTTACTTAAATATTGCTACCATCACTTCGTTTTGATCAGGTGTATGGGGGTTTTGGCTATCATCATCTAAATTGAATGGTTCATTCTGCCTGAAAGTGGGGTGTTGGTCTTCATCGCCATTATGGTATACAGTCTGCAGAAGTAGTCTTTCCATATTCTCAGCAACGACTTGTTGCCTTCTGTCTCAATGCTTATACTGCGACCTAAAAGATCTATTGTATCATAGGATACTAATTAGTCCAAGAGGCAAACTATCTTTCTAATAAAGGCTAGTATGTCCTTGGTTGACGCATTTTTTAAGGTCTTTATGTAGGGTACGCCGTCTGACCCCAAAAAGTACCGGGCATTCACACAGGACGTGCTCGACAATCGGTCTCGCTAGACAACCCTAACTTGTTTGGGTGGTATCGTAACTGGCAGTGATCGGAGCCGAAGCCTGTTAGAAACCTAATATCATTCTTATTGCATTTCAGAAGCTCCTTGTGATGGGTTTAAGGCTTAATTAACAGTTTGGTTTCTCTGAGTCCTGGGACATTTTTCCAATAGGAGAGACGAATTTTATATTCCCATTTGTTAATTAAGGTTGAGATTGTTGCCCAGTTTATGCCACAAAAGGGTTCCGGGCCTGAGAATTTAACAGAACCTGAACGGCTGATCTGCAATCTCATTTCATTCAATGCCTCTATGACAAAGCACCCACCAAAGTTGGACTTTATTGTGAATGGCTAGGGATTGGAAAGCATTGAAGTGGCACTTTACCAGACCTGAGTCCAAAGAGTAGGAGCTGAGAGCTTTGAGTTCGACTTGGCTATCTGAGAAGACATTAATGTTAGCGCCCTTGATTCCTCTCTGTATATTAATTGGCGCGCAGATCTCAATGGCATGGATCTCAGCTTGAAACACGCTGGGACTTGTTCCAAGAGGCACGGAGATTCTAGTATTGAGCACAAAGATCCCAGCATCAACACCAGAGGTCATTTTCGATCCATCAACGTACCATACTTGACTTTTTGGGTCTAGGGTGGGTCCGCCGTTTGACCATGTGGTTCGTTCCCCAATATGAACTTCGAATTTTCTGCCAAAGCATGCCAAAGCAGTGTTCACTAATCATAGTATCAGCGACGGTACAGTACATGTCCTGATCCTGATCTGTAATCGTGAGATGCCAATTATAGCTTCTAGAGTTGCTGAAGGAGGGTAGGTGCGCATAGCACCGCAAATTCAGCATGAGCCTTCATCGTATAGACCTAGCTTCCTGAGATATGCCTTGAGTTTATAATGCCCCGTAAGGAACGCAGTCAGGATGGGAGTTTGTTTTTGTCAATGCCGATGCAAGCTTTGAACCTATTCAAGTTTTAATTACACAAAAGTTTCTTCGCCTGTCTTAGACCCTGAGTTTTTGTACACAACTTAGTCCTGTTTGTCTTCTTCAGTGATCGGAGCTCCACTTTTATGGTATGTTCCCCTATGCCGCATAAGGGTTCAGGGCCCATAAAGGGTGTGGCAGCCCCTTCCCTGGTAAGTTTGTCCGCCTCTTCATTAGCTTCTATCCCCAGGTGTCCTGGTACCGAGTAGGTACATGGTGACGTTGTTTCGTTCGCCCATTCTATTTAGTTATCTATAGGTTTTTTTTTAGCATTGTTGAAAGACTGTAAAATCTGTCTGAATCGTACCAGGCGAGTTTCTCCCACTCAAACATATCCGAGTACCCAGGAAAAAAGTGCCATAAGGCAGACATATATGTACATATTTTGCCTTTATGAGATTGAAATTCAGTGCCTTAAGTCGATCTGCACTTTCTAAATGGCGTATACTTCTAGTTATTCGGCCAATCAATAGAACTTGTCCATGTGAAGTTCTTCGGAAAGGACTCCTGTTCCTGTACCTTTTTCTATTTTCAAACCATCTGTGAAGATGGGTGTACATTTCATGGTAGTGTCAGGGTTATTCCAGACAAGTTAATCTCATGTAAAGATTTTTAACTTCCTGATCAAGCTCAAAAAGTGAATGGATAAGGAAGAAGCCAAAAAGCAGGCACTTAAACCCATGTAGAATGAGTCGAAAAATGCTACCAAAAGGGCACGTTCAGCCGAACATACACCACCAGAGGCAAATGATAAGAAGAGAGCTAAGATAGCGGAACCTCCAAAAAGACACGCAGCCTCCTATCAAGACGCACTTAGAGGCGAAAAGATAGCCATCCTTTCACAGGACTATCCAAACACCCTCTTTACTACAGCACAAATGGACGAAATTCAAAACGCCATGGTAGAGAAGGTGATTGAGCAAAAGAAAAGTAGCACCAAACCTCAGTTCCTAGGCTCCACCTACAAAGTGGGCTTCATGGCCCGACACTGCAAAGAGGAAATCATGGCGAAATGGATTAGCCATGGGAAAATGCTTCACTTTGGGCCACGAAAGAGGACAACGTGCCTCACTCAAGAACCCTAGTAGCGTCCTTCCCCAAGGCAGCGGATATGGATACAGAAAAGATTCTATCATTAGTACAAGGGCAGAGCACTGATCTCAGTGTAAATATCTGGAGGTCACTGAAAACAGAAAATAGCGGCACCAATTTCACGTTAGTCCTATCAGTGGACCAAAAACGGCTACCAGACTTGAACCCCAAGGCTGCAAAATCAGTTTCCTGTTCAGGCAACTGCGGCTAAAGCTCAAAAAGCTAGAGGAGTAGGAGGACGACCAAACCCCAAGCCCCAACAAACAACGGAGTCTACTGCGACCGATGCTAGTCCGGATATCAGCCCAACACAACAATAATGAAATGCATGCAAGCAAATATCCACCCAGCAAAAGCAGCTACGGCTGAGCTTAGCATGAAATTTGTAAAGGATTGCTACGACACGTGGAGAGTATCCACTTCTTCTCCGATCATAAACATATCCTTATTGAAATAAAATCTGAAGCGAAATCTAATCAGGTCTTTAGAACACCCAAAACAGACGACTGGAAAAGGTACCAAAAAGGCCTGGACGCGGGACTGAACAAAACATTTTTAAATACTAGCACTGACGTTGAACTAGATAGAACGATAGAATATACGTATGTATGTATATCACCTCAACTATCATATCCTTATGCCACGATAGCTGTCCACTTAAAAATAGGGCTACAAACAAAAAGGTACCTTGGTGGAACAACGAACTTGGAAAACTTCGAGCTTCAGCCCGGAAACGCTTTGCCCTTTACCCCTTTCCCAACCTAACCTAACGGTTTTTATAGATATCTAAGGATTCTGGTAGTTTCGTTTTAAACATATCAGCCTTGGCAATACTACCAGCATGTAGCATAATAATCTCAAAGTCCTCTAAGAATGTTTTCTTCTTACCATGACGTCACTTAATATTGTTTTCGCCGCTATCTAAATACCTTATCGTCATAATATCTATCTGATACTATGGGTAAGTATTATTTCAAGCACGGCAAATACTTATAGTTGGAGTGCATACTCCAAATTAATTCGTGTGGGTATTTTATTTTAAGTAAACAAAAACACGATACTTTCCCTTTGGGTGGTACATATTTGCAACTGTTTTCTTTGTTTTTTAATATAAATAGATTACACAAAATATTTGATTTTTTTAGAATAATACTAAACAAAATAAATGTGTTCACTTGAATTGTTTATCACTTGGTCGAAGAGTAATAAACAATGTGTAAATAAAAACGAATTAATTAATAAATCAATTTAGTCTTACTTGGGGATATGTAGAGAATTCATTAACTAATCAGCTGGCATTCCAATCAGTAAAGAGGAAAATAAATAAAAGCATACGGATTAATTTTTTTTAAGCCGAACATTAAGGAAAGAATAAAAAAAAGATCGAATGCGTTTACTTGGCAATTATCTCAACGACAACATCAACTCAGACTACACTGTTCCATACCTCGATTTCGATAAACCCTTCTCGTGGGACTTTTCAATCAGAGAACAGTGGGGGAAAAACGAAGTATCTAAGGACTCTAAAACCATCTACACTGATGGGTTAAAGATGGACAAAGGCATAGGAGTGGGTTGCTTCTAGCAAGAACTGAGAATAAGCAGCTCCATACGACTCCCAGACCACAGCAGCGTTTTCCAAGCTGAGGTTCTAGGTCTAGCATAGGCTGCCCAATTGGTATCATTTATGACAATATCCCGAAAGGATATCACAATTTACATTGATAGACAGGCGGCCATAAAAGCTGCTACGCCAATAACATCTAAGCTTGTAAAGTGTTGCCGTAGAACTGAAGGTTCTTAGCACGCGGCACAACGGTAAACTCTGCTAGGTCCCCGGTCACAGCGGAATGCCAGGAAATGAAGCCGCAGATGAATTGACCAGAAAGGGCTCAGCCCTAGACAAAGAACAAGCAGATGGTATGGCTGAACCTTCACTTTGTAACCTTAGGGCCAAAATTGAACGGAAATCACTAAGTGAAGCAAATAACAGGTGGAAATCATTAATCACCTGTGACGTTTTTTTTTACTTTTTAAAACTTAAACTTACATACTATACAAAAATGCTTAGATCTAATTTAAAAACTAACAAAACTGACTTAATGAAGCTGGTCCTTAGGGGGCACTCTAGGCTTAGCTCTATTATTACAAACTATTGCCTTTCGGCCTTAGTCCACCTGTGACGTATCAAGAAGATTGTGGCCAGAAAATACGAAAACGAGAACCAAAAGACACCAAATCACTCTCAATGATGATAGGAATGCTAACTGGCCACAATTTGTTAAGATACCACATGAAGAGACTACGCCTGAATGATGATGACATTTGCAGGGCATGCGGTGATAAAGAGGCTCAATCAGACACAACCCATTTCCTCTGTCACTGCCCTAACCTCTGCCAACTTAGAAATAGAACCCTGGGCAAATTCTGACATATCGACGAGCTTTCGGATGGATCGCCATCGATCATACTTTAATTTGCTATGGGTCAGAACGTAACATGGGTTTGACAATGGGTCCACATGTACCTAACCAAATCATTCTCATCAGCCCCTCTAACCTAACCTAACCTAAATTGATTGGTTTGGAATTTTTGTTTTTTAATACATAAACAAATAGGTCAATTATTAATTTATCTAAATCTATATCTATAACTTCTATCTATATCTATACTATAAGTGTCGTTATTAAAATTTAATAATTTAATAAATTTTCATTTAATGAAAAATATTTAAGCACTCAAGTCCATAATAATTGCTTTTGTCTTGTTTGCGACATAAAAGCAAAAATAGTTAAAATTAAATAATTACATTTTTGTTTAAAATTAAATTCCTAATATAATAATGTTCTTAGCATCACGTAGTTCAATTAAATAAAATAAGGCTTATTAAGATGCAAAATAAAGCAAAATTAATTTAATTAATTTCTTATTTTTGATACATACATACATATGTATGGGTACGCGTTTATATGTACAAGTACATATGCATGTATATAATATTTAAAAAATCTGCCAAAAAGAATTTCTTGGCTTGAAATGGAGATATTTCTAAGGCCCCGCCCCGACCCATAGAATCCGTCGACTTCGTTGCGTTTAACGGTGACGTTGGCGTTGATAAGAATGCGTGTATTCTATGGAAAACGGACGGTTAAAACGGACGCAGTAAAGCACCAACGGATTCTATGGGTCGGGGCCTTTGCTCTTTTTTGCGCTCTTTTGAACAAAAAACTAGGAAAACTGTCCCAGAGCACCAGAGCACAGTGGGAACGCTCCGTTTTATTTGTAAAATAGATTTATAGGTCAGCTGCCATCTGTCACAATAGTTGTCAAATCATTGGAAATTCTTAAGTCAATCACAGTGTGTCAACAAATATCCCGGACACGAACCATATCTCAGCAACCAAGAGCGCCATCTATTTGCTTGAAACTTAAACCTTTCGCTACTATCTATCACGGCATCTGGTTGATATTTAACATTTATATCGTAATGGCGATGGCCAAGCGCCCGACGACGCAATCAGGATGATGACCATTCGGGGCACTAGGCAACGAACGCTTACCACCCTGATTATAGTTAGTTTAGGTTAAGTAGCTTAGGCTATTTTAGGTAGGTTAAGTTCTTTGTATAGTTTTAAGGAAAAAATAAAAAAAAAATCATAAAGTTTCCAAGTTTCAAGACTTTTCTTGGCAGTAAATGTTAAATTAGTTTAGTCGTAGTATAGTTAGATTAAGGCCGAAAGGCAATATTTAGTAATAATAGTGCTAAGCATAGAGTGCCCCCTAAGGACCAGTAAGCTAGATTAAGACATTTTGTTAGTTTTAAATTAGATTTAAGCATTTTTGTCTAGTATGTAAGTTAATATCGAAAATTGAATAATAAAAATGTTTATAAAAGTAAAAAAGTAACATTTATAAAAACAATTTCTCCAGAACACATTTTCATTTGATATTGAAATTTTAACATTTAACAAGGAGCGGTCATTAAATTCCACTCAAAACTTGCTAAAAATGCATCAGAAACATTCCGATTGAAGAAACAATTGTACCGTTATGATTGTTTGAGTAAAACAGCTGTTTTCGAGTGGCAAAGACGTTTTTTGTGTGGCAGGGAGAGGCTAGAGGATGACAAACACACAGAAAGGCCAATTTCAGTTTAATTCTTCACATTCTTCGATAGCAAAGGAATTATCCACACAGAATTCGTTTCAACTGGTAAAACAGTTACGGCCGCATGTTATCTTGAAGCTTTGAAGCGTTTGATGGCCAGAATCCATCGTATTCGAGCTGAATATCGCGATCCAGAAAGTTGGTTTCTGTTGCACGATAATGCTCATTGTTCGTCAATTTCTGGCTCGAAATTAAGTGTGTGCCTGTGTGTTAAATTACTCGCGTATTCACCTGATTTGGCACCGTGTAACTTCCATTTGTTCCCGAAATTGAAATTGAAGCTGAAAGGATGCTTTTTTAACGACATTCCGACCATTCAAGCAGCTGCGACACGGGCATTGGAGACATTTGAATCAATATTGAATCGCTGTACCAAGTATACTGAATCGAGAGGAGAATATTTGGATAACACCGAAAAATAAACAGAAATCGTATTTTATTTATGTGTTCTTCTAGAGCCAGTCCGGGATTTTACTTGACACAATGTGTAAATCTTAAAGAACCTTAATGAAAATGGACAAGTAAATAATTATAAGAGAGACATTTGGTTGCGACTGATTAAAAAAAAAAACAATTTCAAATTCCAAAATTGACAGATTCAGTGATCTGCTGATGTCCAGGCCGACCGTATACAAGGTCTGTTTGGTAACTTGTTATTTTTCGTAAAATTACACAAAATTTCATAAAATCACATGACTTAGTGTTTGTTAACCCAAAAATTATGGCAAATCAGGAGAGCCAAATGAGAATGTCAAAAATTGCCCCTCAATTGAGAGAGCTGCAAATTTATGCACCAGCTTTTTGTTTGGGTGAGCTGAGCGTCAAACCTGCAATCTGACAGTTTGTGAAATGTCATAAACCTTCATTGTAAGTGAAAAATTTGACAACCCAAAGTGTTTCAATGCGTTTGCTTCCTTTTGTGCAATTTTTCCACTCTTTGGAGGATTTTCCCCCACTTTTCAAATTATTTACTATTTGACCAATTTAACCACAAAAAAGTTACCAAACAGACCTACAAGTATGTAGGTTCCCGTACTGCGAAAAACTATATGAAAATCTATGACAATTAGTCAAATCCTGTTCCCGTACGAAGATTTTAGGTTTTTTTTACAGAAGAGAGAAATAGAAATCTCCCCATGCCGCGAATCTTAGCCCCAGAAATTTCTATGGCCAGCTTTATGAAAACTGTCAAATCCGTCAAATGTCATACATATTCCATTTCTTGTTGTTCAAGTTTCTGTACTTTTTCACACTTTTAGCTCACGCTGAGAGATTTTTACCCCACTCCTTAAAATTTGTGAATTTTTGGTGTTAGAAGGTATAGGAACAGAACTTATGTAAAGTACGCTTTCAACGAAAATAGAAACACGCTCAGAGCTCTGACAGTTCCGAACTAAAAGAAAACGCCTAATAGTGCACCGAACATGCCTGTTGTATGAATCATTTTCTACAAGGGGTGATTTTTATATCGCAATGAAACTATCGAACAAATTTGTTGATTTTAAGTTGTCAAAAATAGTTAGCAATCTTTTCGAATTGCAATACATTGCTGTAAAAAGTTCAACAGTACCTATCATAAAACTTCTCAAGATTAGCTAACTGTCAAAGTACACAAACAAATAAAATTTATTTGAATCGAAAATAGACTTTAAAGAGTGTGACGTGTGAGTGACATCTATCTGATCGCAAAAAATGTTGTAAATCTGATTTCCCTTTGTAAAGTCAACTTTTTAATTTTTAATTTTTTTAATTTTCGTTGCGTTTAACGGTGACGTTGGCGTTGATAAGAATGCGTGTATTCTATGGAAAACGGACGGTTAAAACGGACGCAGTAAAGCACCAACGGATTCTATGGGTCGGGGCCTTTGCTCTTTTTTGCGCTCTTTTGAACAAAAAACTAGGAAAACTGTCCCAGAGCACCAGAGCACAGTGGGAACGCTCCGTTTTATTTGTAAAATAGATTTATAGGTCAGCTGCCATCTGTCACAATAGTTGTCAAATCATTGGAAATTCTTAAGTCAATCACAGTGTGTCAACAAATATCCCGGACACGAACCATATCTCAGCAACCAAGAGCGCCATCTATTTGCTTGAAACTTAAACCTTTCGCTACTATCTATCACGGCATCTGGTTGATATTTAACATTTATATCGTAATGGCGATGGCCAAGCGCCCGACGACGCAATCAGGATGATGACCATTCGGGGCACTAGGCAACGAACGCTTACCACCCTGATTATAGTTAGTTTAGGTTAAGTAGCTTAGGCTATTTTAGGTAGGTTAAGTTCTTTGTATAGTTTTAAGGAAAAAATAAAAAAAAAATCATAAAGTTTCCAAGTTTCAAGACTTTTCTTGGCAGTAAATGTTAAATTAGTTTAGTCGTAGTATAGTTAGATTAAGGCCGAAAGGCAATATTTAGTAATAATAGTGCTAAGCATAGAGTGCCCCCTAAGGACCAGTAAGCTAGATTAAGACATTTTGTTAGTTTTAAATTAGATTTAAGCATTTTTGTCTAGTATGTAAGTTAATATCGAAAATTGAATAATAAAAATGTTTATAAAAGTAAAAAAGTAACATTTATAAAAACAATTTCTCCAGAACACATTTTCATTTGATATTGAAATTTTAACATTTAACAAGGAGCGGTCATTAAATTCCACTCAAAACTTGCTAAAAATGCATCAGAAACATTCCGATTGAAGAAACAATTGTACCGTTATGATTGTTTGAGTAAAACAGCTGTTTTCGAGTGGCAAAGACGTTTTTTGTGTGGCAGGGAGAGGCCAGAGGATGACAAACACACAGAAAGGCCAATTTCAGTTTAATTCTTCACATTCTTCGATAGCAAAGGAATTATCCACACAGAATTCGTTTCAACTGGTAAAGCAGTTACGGCCGCATGTTATCTTGAAGCTATGAAGCGTTTGATGGCCAGAATCCATCGTATTCGAGCTGAATATCGCGATCCAGAAAGTTGGTTTCTGTTGCACGATAATGCTCATTGTTCGTCAATTTCTGGCTCGAAATTAAGTGTGTGCCTGTGTGTTAAATTACTCGCGTATTCACCTGATTTGGCACCGTGTAACTTCCCTTTGTTCCCGAAATTGAAATTGAAGCTGAAAGGATGCTTTTTTAACGACATTCCGACCATTCAAGCAGCTGCGACACGGGCATTGGAGACATTTGAATCAATATTGAATCGCTGTACCAAGTATACTGAATCGAGAGGAGAATATTTGGATAACACCGAAAAATAAACAGAAATCGTATTTTATTTATGTGTTCTTCTAGAGCCAGTCCGGGATTTTACTTGACACAATGTGTAAATCTTAAAGAACCTTAATGAAAATGGACAAGTAAATAATTATAAGAGAGACATTTGGTTGCGACTGATTAAAAAAAAAAACAATTTCAAATTCCAAAATTGACAGATTCAGTGATCTGCTGATGTCCAGGCCGACCGTATACAAGGTCTGTTTGGTAACTTGTTATTTTTCGTAAAATTACACAAAATTTCATAAAATCACATGACTTAGTGTTTGTTAACCCAAAAATTATGGCAAATCAGGAGAGCCAAATGAGAATGTCAAAAATTGCCCCTCAATTGAGAGAGCTGCAAATTTATGCACCAGCTTTTTGTTTGGGTGAGCTGAGCGTCAAACCTGCAATCTGACAGTTTGTGAAATGTCATAAACCTTCATTGTAAGTGAAAAATTTGACAACCCAAAGTGTTTCAATGCGTTTGCTTCCTTTTGTGCAATTTTTCCACTCTTTGGAGGATTTTCCCCCACTTTTCAAATTATTTACTATTTGACCAATTTAACCACAAAAAAGTTACCAAACAGACCTACAAATATGTAGGTTCCCGTACTGCGAAAAACTATATGAAAATCTATGACAATTAGTCAAATCCTGTTCCCGTACGAAGATTTTAGGTTTTTTTTACAGAAGAGAGAAATAGAAATCTCCCCATGCCGCGAATCTTAGCCCCAGAAATTTCTATGGCCAGCTTTATGAAAACTGTCAAATCCGTCAAATGTCATACATATTCCATTTCTTGTTGTTCAAGTTTCTGTACTTTTTCACACTTTTAGCTCACGCTGAGAGATTTTTACCCCACTCCTTAAAATTTGTGAATTTTTGGTGTTAGAAGGTATAGGAACAGAACTTATGTAAAGTACGCTTTCAACGAAAATAGAAACACGCTCAGAGCTCTGACAGTTCCGAACTAAAAGAAAACGCCTAATAGTGCACCGAACATGCCTGTTGTATGAATCATTTTCTACAAGGGGTGATTTTTATATCGCAATGAAACTATCGAACAAATTTGTTGATTTTAAGTTGTCAAAAATAGTTAGCAATCTTTTCGAATTGCAATACATTGCTGTAAAAAGTTCAACAGTACCTATCATAAAACTTCTCAAGATTAGCTAACTGTCAAAGTACACAAACAAATAAAATTTATTTGAATCGAAAATAGACTTTAAAGAGTGTGACGTGTGAGTGACATCTATCTGATCGCAAAAAATGTTGTAAATCTGATTTCCCTTTGTAAAGTCAACTTTTTAATTTGTATTGATACGAGTGAAGCACCTTTGAGTTTTATAATTAAATGATCGCTGATAGTGTCGTGGACATGAGTATATCATGATAAGGGAAGGTAATCAACGGTACACACTTCGGTTGTTGTTATCTACTGACTTGGTGGCCGGATTTTAAGATATTCTTATCTCGGAAACTGTGTAGGTACCTAGGTCCTATGTACTCAAAATTATTTTTATGTTGGCTAGCGAGGGAAAGTAGGTTAAGGTGCGTGTCCACTTGAGAGCACTTTCGCTAGTAAACTCTCGAGAGTTACTCTCAAGTTGCTTTCCATTTGAGAGTGAATTTTTTTAGATTTACTATCGAGAGTTGCTTGCGAGATATCTGAGAGTAAATTTTCGGATAGTACTCTCATACCCGTGTCCACTTTACTTTAATTATCGGTTGAGAGCAGTCATAATGATGTCATATAAACAAAAAGTTGCAGCAGTGGTTGTTATTGATATTGCTGTGAAAGGGCGAAATAAGTGTAAAAAAACAAAAACTTGCTGGGTTAAACCATGGGTGGAACGTCGAAATCAATTTTGTGCCAATTTCCTTGGTGCTAAATTTTTTTTTCCTGTCTCAAAACTCAGAAAGAAATGAATTCCAAAGAATTTCTCCGGATTCGTACATTTCAATTATTTTTTTTTACTTTTTCCACATTCCAAATTGATGCCTTATTTAGTATTTCCATAAATTCAAATTTTAAATCAAATTATCAAAATCATATAATTTTTTTGACAATTTATTCATGGGCATACATTCATTTACTAGCAGCTAGCTGCTCTCAGAATACGAACTCTGTTTGAATAGTGCGAGTTGATCTCCGAGAGTAGCAGAATGTGTGTCCACTTACAAACAACTCTCAGGAAGTCGGAAAGTTGAGAGTAGCAAACCAACTCTCTGCGAGTTACTCTCGTGACCGTGTCCACTTACGAAACTGCTCTCGAGAGTGGCCTGAGAGCTACTCGCAGTAGTTTTACTCTCAAGTGGACACGTACCTTTAGGTATACAAAGGATCTATAATTGACATCTAGGTCTAAACTTCGATATACTCAAGGAAATTTCAACCAATATCTCATAGAGTTCGTCGCTAACGTCTCATTAAAGTAAATCATGACGTTGGCAGAATGGCAGTTTCATAAAATTCTTCGTATAAGACAACTCCGATGACAGTTTCGTATTCTTTTTTGTGGATTGAACTGTCAATCGGCTGACAATGGATTGAACACATAATGAAATTATGACACATACAGCCAAAAGGATTTGCACACACATCTCCTTAAAAGCCAAAGAACATTTCGGATGAAATAAGAGCTGCCCTACATCATAAGCTTTAAGCACGCCAGGTTTGTTATTGCGCAGCTAAGTCCCAGGGGATTGCCATTTTCAATGACTCTACCTTGTCGTACGTTGGTACACATGATGTATTGACATGTCTTCCTTATTTGAAAGACAGACAACATATTAAAACTGATCGGGATCATAAGAAAGGGTTTCAGTACCCAGTAATTAATACTCCAAATTAGACCCATCAATATATGGACATATGAAGTCCTTATACGAAATCATATCTCCTAACACGTAACGTTTCCTATTCCGACATTATCATCCCGACAACTATAACGCACGGATAACTGCTTATGGTTTACTTCTATACATTATGTAGTAACTTAATGCCTGTTTCTTTACATATAGTATAAAACCAGGGTACATTTTTAAAAATTAAAAAGGGCTGCATCAAACTGTCAAAACAATCAGCTGTGAAATGTTGAGGTAAAACTTCTTATTGCTCGTTGGGCTAAAATTCGAAACTACGATGAAGGTTAGGTTAGGTACCAGTAGCTGCCGTAACAAGTACCAGCACACTTAGGCCTATAGAGGCCCATTGTGATACCAAGGATCTTGGGGATATCTACCACGCTACTCAAGAGAACCATTTGGAGCTTTGTACAAAGCGAAGAAGGCTTCCAACGTCTTTTTGTGCTAGATCACTTAGATCTTCGAAGCAGTATTCTCCTAGGTGTAGTTTCCTAATACGAGAAAGAGCTGGGCATGAGCAGCTCTTTCTTGTCCCTACAGCTTCTGCAGAAGTCAACTGAGATGACGCCAAGCCTAGTAGCGTGTTTGCGCCGTTTGCCTATAAGGCAGTGTCCTGTGATGACACCGATAATCGTACTAATATGTAGTCTGTGTAGTCTTTTTAGTGACAAAAGGTATCTAGAGCTGTTTAGATCTAGTTTATGCCAGATTTGTTTAGTAGCAACGCAAGTAGTTCCGCCTTCCCATCTAGCGTTGGTTTTATTGACTGTGTCAAGTTTGAGTGCTAGCTTATATGTAAGTAGCGAGTGGCATACCTATATTTTCCTTATCGGGTAGAATAGGTATTGTTGTTCCTAGTTTAGCGAGCTCGTCAGTTTTACAGTTTCCTGGGATGTCTCTGTGCCCCGGCACCCAACACACAGATGTTAAACTGCTTAGCCATCTCTATGAGAGATGAAAGTCAGTTGGAGGTGGTTATAGAAGTAGATGAGACCGATTCCAAATATTTCAATGCTGCCTGATTATCCGAGAAAATGCTAATATCATTAGTAGATATTGCATTCCT
The DNA here is from genome assembly GCA_949775065.1 of Brachyopa scutellaris. NCBI lineage: Eukaryota > Metazoa > Arthropoda > Insecta > Diptera > Syrphidae > Brachyopa > Brachyopa scutellaris. The sequence goes on along the minus strand of OX459112.1, from coordinate 144,014,001 downwards.
CTTGATCCAGGAGAGTGCTTCCGAAATCGCCATAATCTCCGCTTGAAATACGCTACAGTGATATGAATCCCAATGATACCATATTGTTGTCCCGTGTGGTTCAACGTCGGACCAAGTTCGATGGAAAGAATTAGGGTGTTTGAGAGGGCTTGTCTTCGGGCTTGCCTTCGTTTATACAGAATACCAGAGTCCGAGTCCAAAAAATTCTATTCTAATGAGTTCCTATACAACAGGGCTAACGTAATAAGAGTGGACAATTTCCTAATCAAGATGACTCGAAGGCACATCGCAAGGGCAATGAGTTCGATGAATAGCCTGATCTTCGGGGCTTACCACCCCAATTTCACGTATCATGAAAGAGTGTGCCTTAACGGCTTCGTTCCACCAGAAGCGTTCCTCTATTTTGACCAACAGGGTACCGCTAATCTTCCATGTTGCTCGCAAGACTGTGGATAGGCGGCTGAACTACGACAGAGACGTCGCACAGAGCCAAACGGAGCGCCTCCGGTTTATTAGGTCGGTTTCGGGGCGCGATGGGCACGATGAACAGCAACATCAGAAATACTGGTGGCTGCTGGAAAGAGATGGAATTCCCTCGTCGATTCCGTTCAATCCGGGGTAAGCCCCAAGGCAAAGTTGGCCGCATTTAATGTTTATTTATGTAGACATGCCGTGGCCGGCTGACGTAGGTAGGAAAGGTATATTTAAGTTTTATAAAAAAATAAAAAATAAAAAAAAATAAAAAAAAAAAAATTAAAAAAAAAACGCACAGCACTTTGCCAACAAAAAAATATAAAAACAAATAAAAAACCACAAAAAAATTATAAAATAACACAGCACAAAAAACAAAAAAAAATTACGTATTTAATTACGTAGCTAGAGTTAAGATAGGTTAAGTAGTTGTAATTTTTATTTAAGGTAGTTAAACCTAGTTTAGGTAGTTTTATTTAAGGTAGTTAAACCTTTCCTTTTCCTAAGTTTTTTTTTCAAATTCTCTTAGCTCTAAAATTGTCACTTTAATTAAAATTCTATATTGTAAGTTAGGTTACGTCGAAAGAAATAGTATAAGTATTAAGTTTAGCTTAGAGTGCCCGTGTGGGGCCAGTAAGTTAGAGTAAGATAGTTAAGTTAGTTAAGCTAGTTTTAATCACTAGCATTTAAGATTTAATTAAAAATTAAAAATGAGTGATGAATCGCGCCAGGTAAATGTATAGAATAAATGGTTCTTGGGAAAATCTATGGGAGAAACAATTGCATACTTTTAGGATTTAACACAATCGTGCCAAATATGTTTACACCATGTGGAAAGAGCTGCAGCTTATCTTTTTTTGGCTCCACGTACATACCTGTACCTGAATGTATATAAATACATATGTATTCAGAATGCCATCAAAACAAAACAAAATATCGTTCTCAGTTGACGAATCAACATTTGGTGTCATGTTTGCGAATCGCAATCAATTCAAATGAACCGCATTATGAAAAACTTGCTTCAAACATGAAGTGTTATATTTCAGGAGCATCATCAAGTATTTGCACATGTCAACACATCCAATTCTCAACTGCAAGACGAAGAAGGTAGGCACGATTATAACCTGTGGTGAAAAGTGGAGTATGTATGGACCTATACAGTGGTTGAATGTACGTACATACTATATGTATGTGAAACTAAAACACATCCCTTATTAACCACGAGCAATGATAAACGCCTTACAATTTTATGACGGAATCGACATAAGAAGTGCATGCAATAGCATGGTACGATACTATTGCATGGCAATGCTAAGCCCCATATCTCACGTGTAACAGTACAAAAACTATTTGTATTTGGAATTGGAAATTCTTCCCCATCAACGGTACTGCCCTGATACTTCAGTCAGTCTGAAATCATTTAGGTACCAGATAGTCTTCCGATACCAAGCAAAATGCCATAACATCCTTTGAAGATATCATTGCGTTGAAAATTCAGAAATTCTTAAATAAACTAATACTTGACGTTTGACGTCGGAAGAGCGTTGTAGATGCTCACGCCTCATATTTTGATTAAGGATAAATGTATACAAAAGTATTATTAGCAGGGTTAGGATTTTGTTGACCTAAAAAAGTAATAAAAGGCAAAACAAAAGACTTAAAAAGGCAAAAAAGGCCTTTATTAAAAAACAAGAAAAAGGAACGTAAATGTACATTTTATAGAAGCATTGAGCTACCAAAAGCTTTTTGAAATTTTCTGGTAATAATCTTCTCCGGTTGTCTCTTAGAACCACCTTGAAGGAGCTAAATGACCTTTCTACTTTAGCTGATACGAGTGGAGCCCATTTAAAGCTTTCAACATTATTTACATCAATGTTTGACGGTTCTTTCTGGAAAATATTTTTCAATTTCTATGGTGGGCGGTAGAACGAGTATAAGTCAAAAATTTCAATTTTTCAGTAGAGGGAAAAAACTAAATATACCTTCTACTATGTCACATACAGTAAGGCTACTTTGCACTGCCCTTTTTAACCATTCGCGAGTTTCGAATATACAGCCAACCATGATATATAAAATCTGCAATCAAATGATGTATTTATCTCATTTTGACCAAATTTTGACTTATACTCGTTCTACCGCCCAACATAGATTTGTCTGAATACGTGTACATGCATATTTATGAATACACACGAGCAATATAAATTCTCTAACCAAAGCGGGTAGATATCTACAAACATACATAATATAGATCAGTGATCGCAGAGCAGGGACACTTTTGGTGGCGGCAATGCTGTTAATATGCACGCAGGGTATTCGCTAGGGTACGATATTTCCATGTTGACTCTCCCACAGACTAGACGTTTTAAATTGTAATGCATCTAGGAATGTAAGTATGCGTATTACGTATTGTGAGGAAGAAGCATAATGTTTGCACAGATGAACATGCATACATACGAGCATTATTTTTTTAGTGAACAAACTTTGAGAAAAAAGCAAAATATGCAAAAAAGGCAACAACAGCAAAAAAATGCAATAATGGTGTAAAAAGGCAAAATAAAATACATATATTTGGAATCAGGAGGACATGAAACGTGTTTGTGTAAAGTCGATACTATCTTCCGACTAAGCAAAAAAAAAAGGCAAAGTTAGCAAAATCCTATCCCTGATTATTAGCTTTTAAATGTGTGCTACTAAATCAAACATTTCATGTGGTACACACAAATAATAGTAGAAAAATGATGCTGACTTGGCGGTTCTTATTTCTACCCAGAACCACATTACTAAAGCAGCGTTTTGCTTAATAAGTAACGGGACTGTTTTTGGGCGCGGGCGAAGCCGGGTGGGACAGCTAGTATTATATTATTTCCGTAGCATAGGTACCATTTACGGCTCTCATACTTAACCAATCTTAACAAATGAGGTGTCAAAAGAAAGAAAATTTCCTTAGGCACTGACGAATTGCACTTTCAATTTATAAAATGAACACCCAAAACAATAAACACTTCCTGGGCTTTCCATCAGTTGACAGATGGAAATCATATGGGAAGTTTGGATGTTGGATGTTGGAGGTTGGATTTTTTCTTGCGAGTTCTCGCATGGGCACACTAGCTTAACTTATATGAGTATTGATTCATATTTTGTCAAACATATAATTTAAACTTGAACTAGCACATCTTTGTTCCAATTTTTAATTTTTTTTTTTTTTTGATGGTTCCCTTTATTAATATTTGTACGAATAAAACTAAAAAAAATATATATATTTTTCTCTTCCAAGTAAAAATAATGGGTTATGGGTACCTAGGTTGTACGCGTAACCAATTTCAGTAAAAAGTCACTTTCACGAAATATGTAATACACTTTCCTTACATTTCATATGAAAATTACTCGAGGGCACTCAGTGCCCAGGTACATAAACACGGTCTAGGGTTGAGTTTACATAACAAACAAAAATATAATGTGGGTTACTTAAAAATGAACAAAAAGAAAACTAGGAAAAACAGGTACATTATTCTGATTTCGATACGACAGGTGACTTAACACAAATTGTGCTCAGCATTGAAAGCGGATAAGATGGAAATTAAAATCGCAGTAACTTACTTACTTAGTTGGCGCTACAGCTCGAGGTGAACCTGGGCCTGCTTCTCGCAACCATTTGTGTCTGCGTGTTATATTTTTGCACGAATGGAAGGGACCTACAGTTTTTTGTCGACTCCGAACGGCGAGTTGAGAAGCTCAATCGTGACAGATGATACTCTTTGATGCTTGTCAGACATTCGAAAGAGGTGGGCACTGTGAAAAAACTTTTAGGTGTTTGCGGCGGGATTCGAACCCAAGACCGCTGGCACAGTAGTCCGACGCACTAACCACTTGCGCTACGATGCCCAATCGCAGTAACGGTTTTATTTTTTTTCTTTCTCATAGTAATTAATAATACATGCCAGTTATATACAGTGGTGGTCACAGAATAAACGAAGTATGCTTATGATCATTTTAGTGTTGGAAAACATAAGTTATTGGCATATTTTCGAAGCAATAGCGTTCCATTGTATTTTCTAGTATGCCATTGAAAAGGTTTTAATCCATTTGACCACTTATACACACTAATGGACCCACACCGAACCAAGATAATGTACCCCAAACCATTACGTTTCCTCCTCCTTGCTTTACGGTCTTAAGGGTGTACTTAAGATGCAATTCTTTGTTTGGAGGACGCCTGACATACACTTTACCAATGGATCTAAACAAGATTAACTCGGGTTCGTCGCTTCAAAGAATTTTTTTCCGGAATCCGAATGGTTTTCGGATATGCAGTTTCGCAAAATCAAGTACCTTCTTTATGTTCTTCGTTGACCCATGCGGTTTTTTGCGGGTTATGCATCCACGGCCTTACTTGTTCGTCGAATTAACCTGTCTTTCTTTGGAGTAGTTTTTCGTTCAATCTCCTTTCTTTTGGGGGTTTCAAAACTTCCGATCTTCTTAAAGACTTGTATTGTTGCGAAAAAAAACTTCTTTGAGCAACTAAACCTTTTCGCTATTGACGCTATCAACATCTTTTCATTTTTATAGCTCTGGACTATTAGCTTTCGAATCTCTGGAGTACAAGATTTATTCTTACCAATTTTTTTACTGTATATTAATTAATATTAACAAAGCAATCCAAAACAAATATAGAAACATATTTTACATCACGAAACACAAAGTTTTTTGTACAAAGTTTTCACTTTAAAAAATCGTTTCTAATTCTCTGTCCACAGCGAATTGTAACCAACCATAGCCGAACTTTCTGCAATTGTGCCCGTTTGACAACCACCTGAGCTCATGAAAACATATTAAAAGAATAGACAGTTGAACAGTAATCTAATAACGTTACTAACTCATCAGAATATAGCTTGTAAAAAAAGATCCCATTACTTATATCCGTTGGCGATTATCGTTTTTAATTCTGTGGCCACCACTGTACCTATAGACTGGTTTGCTACTTCAGTGGTGCGTTATTTGTAGGTACAAACATTTTAAAAAAAGTGTGAAAATAATAATCTGAAATGAAAATCATGAAGAAGAAGGTGTACCTACTATTTTGTATACAAAGTTTTTATGAAATTTACAGGTGATTGATGAGATGATTAACAATTGTGAAAATTCAATTTATTAGAAAAAATAATAATTTGATTAGTTTTTTGTGTGTTTTCGTGATTTCTGCCATATAGCAGCACGGGTACATATAGGGTACCAATTTTTCTCGTAACTACATGTGGAATACATTAAGAAAAGGCTTATTTCGTAATTTTAGGACTTACAAGTACAATCTACAAAGTTCTGAAAAAATTCAACACAAAAAATGGTTCTGGGACAATAAGGGCTAATTGTATTTCAATTTTTTATTTAGAAGTTTTCATTTGAACCAAATAATAAGTGAACCAAAATGATTTAATAATAAAAACAAAAAAAAAAAAATAAAAAACTCACATTGCCACAAAATTGCGTTGTTTCCTTCGCCCACGCCCGCTTTTTCTGACTTAATTGTTTTTTTTTATTCCTTAATTAAACTCAAGATGCAATTTTTATTTTTATACTGTTTTTTATCAACAGAAAAATCAAATCAAACTTATAGCACCGAACACGAAACATAGACTGTTTCAGTTCAGATCATCTGCTAGGTAGTTAGTGCCACCATCCGGCATCCGCATTTAAGAGACGATCTACATAATGTATCTAAAAATATGGATCGTTATACATGAATATAGAGTAGATGAGTTTCTTTGTTTACATTTTTGTTTTCGCCAATCGTCACCGTTTATACACTCAACGACAATCGAGTAGAGAGAATGTTATTGCAAATTTGAATAATTGATACCATTTAGAGAGAACTAATTTGTTTGTTGTACTGCTCCATGGAAATTTCTAGGATAGATAAAAAAAAAAAACAATCAATTATCGTTCTTTGTGTTGTTATCGGAATTGCAGCTCTACTTCTGACATAATAACAGACCTATGTAAATACAACGTTTTGAAATTGGATTTAAAATTACCATAGAGATTCAGATTCCATTATTGCACAGGTTGTCAACATCAATATACACATTCAACTCGGTTGAAAACTATTAGGCTCAACATTTAAAATATCAAACACTTTTGATTTTACTCCAACCGTTCGACAAACACAAAATTTAAGTAGAAAGCTTATCCACATTTATAACAGGAGAGCCTTGACGTGAATGAAATCAAGATGATAAAGCAAGAAGAAAAGGCAACGTCAGCAGCTATGTAGCAAGCTAGGTGGAACACACAAAAAGGCAGGTGGACCTACAAGCTGATCCCGACAATCAAGGATTTGATAACTCGAAAACATGGGACTGAAACTACTAGTGATGAGCATAAAATCAGTACCAGTGAATTATTCACCGTGAACGAAAAATAACTGTTAACGTCTGTTAACGATTTGGAAATAAACAGTGAATCGCTAAAAAGTGAATACTTTCACGTCTCAGTTTGGAATTCGCAAATAACGATTTCACAACAAAAGTCGCGGTCATGAGTATGAACGTGAGTTGCGAGGCAGTGAATGATACGTAGAACAAAGCAGAACGCGGTGAACGATATTGTGTATACTATACTGAATAATGCTGCCTTGCGCACACAAACATGTATGTATAGTGTGTTACGTATATTGTTCGCTGGGTTGCATTGAGAATTGCCGCTGAAAAAAGGGATGAAGGTTGAACTGCGTAGCGGTTCTAAGAATTTGTATGTGCTAGTTTAGTTCTGTGCATGCGAATATATGATTTTAAGGAAATTTACATGCATTTGTTTGTTTGGTGTTTAGGACTACGTATTTACGAAAAAAAAAAAAAAAATACTTTTAAGATGCCGCCAATAACAAAGCGAAGAAAAACTTGTTTTCTGTGGAATTTCTTTGAATTGACGAAAGTTTCGTAAAATTTAATATAGTCGAACTTCGATAAGTCGAACTTCGATAACTCGAACTTCGATAACTCGAATGTCTTGATAACTCGAAGAGATTATTTGGCGTCAGCTTCGATAAGTCGAATTCTGAAGGGGGATTCCCAAATTCTGCGTGTTTTTACATGTAATGCATCGCTTTCGGGGGCACAGTGTTTGTATGTCCTATGACCTAGTATACATACGTGTAGAAAATCTTGATTTCGTTGTGTGTGAGTAAGAATATTGTCAAATTTCTTGTTAGTAGGGGTTAGAACTCACACTACAAAGTTGGTATATTGGTTGATACGAACTCAAAGTTTAGTTTTTATTTTTGGAAAAATAGTCGAAATATTGTCGAGATATTCAGATGTGAATCCGAATCTGCACAGCTCGACAACAACGATGACATCGACAATGATGCAAACGAGTTGGTTGCAAATTCGTTAAGCGTTTTGCGTTTGCAAATAAATACATTTTTATATCAATTTTGTATTTTACTTGATAACTCGAAATCTTGATAACTCGAATTTTTTTTGTGGCAAGTGATGGTTCGAGTTATCGAAGTTGACTGTATGTGCAATTTGAAAAGGCATATGGAAATCAAGCATCCGTTAATATCATTAGTTTCTAGGGTAAGTTTATTTTTGAATTATTGCGTCGAAATGTTTTTAACGGCTAGTACGGCTAGTATACATGCAAACGTATGTATGTACATGCATATTTACACATTACATAGTCAATAATTCATTGTATGTAAATTATATGTAGTTTTACAGTAGTTTATGTAGTTTCATAGTCGCATCGTCGTGAATTCACGTTCACTGGTTATATTCACAGTGAATAAAAAATCACGTTCACAGTTATACCAGTGAACATAAATTCACGACTTAGCCCAACTCTAGAAACTACCACCTTACGCAGTTCCTGTCTGGCAACGGCGGTTACCTTAGATCCTTAGAAAAGCAGCAGAAGCTGACACATGACGTACAGCATGATTTGCTAACCAGCCCCGCGAAGTATGGCAGCCCCACTGGGAGAATGGTTGAAGTCTATGTATGGGGGTTGAGTCTTAGTACGTAGGCGCACTCTTGTCGGCTGACACTCCTAGGTCAGGATCCGGTATGTGAATCGTGCATGCCACAGCGCGGGCTTCTGGTTTCCCATCTTCCTGGCGCAACCAGAAAAAAAAAAACGTAGTCACAGACTACTAACATCGGCAACAACATGGCAAGTTGACAAGCAAGTTGATCGTCTGTAGACTACCTTATTGGCTATTCACATCATGGCAAAACAGTTAATTTCGTTGCGAATTTCCAGATTACAGTAGAATTGCCTAACATTGACCACTTTTGAGCTTTGAAACGTTATAAAAAGATAATGGTTTGTTCTAATCGTATCTGTAAAAAGCATAAGGGGACTGTTTAGCTCTTTAATATCATTTACATTTTTTAAAATAATCATATTTTGGTAATAAGTTATGGTAAAAAAAAGTAGGTGGTCAATGCTAGGCTTCGGTACCCCTCACATTGGCCGGATACAATTTACGTTATTTTCAAATTATAACAGCAATATAAAGCATATCAAAATGTTCTGCCTAAATAAGAAGGTGCCTAAATAAGGAGTCACGCTTAGCGGTCAATGTTGTGGATTCATGTATTTATACTAGCTCCTAACATTGACCAGCCAGTCAAAGTTAGGAACCCAACGGTCAAAGTTAGGACGAAGGCTAAGAAATTATTAAACACTTTTTATTTCCGATTAATTTTAAATAACAATTAACGGGGCCGCTTTCCAATAGGTCAACCTTCGGATACAAACAATTTTTTTTTTATAGGCCCCAAATGACCCCTAAAACACATAAAAAATAAAATCAAAGTGAGGAAATAACAAATAAAGCGAAAAAAAAATGTTTTCGAAATTCTAACCTCAAAATACTGAAAACTAACATTTTAATGAATGAAAGTGGTACTTTCATGAGAAAATATAGTGTATTTCACTATATATTTTTGCAAAGAATAAATAATGTAAACTATGGACAGGACATCGACTGAAATCATTAAGAAGTGGCCGGGTCCTGTATGGCTGCTTCCTCAACTGGTGTTACTAAACAGTTGTATGCATGGCGCGCTGTCCCAACAGTTATCCTGGCTAACTCAGGTAGATTCATTTCGGTCATCAGGTTTCGAAGATATGCTACTTCTCTAGACGATTCGGAGAGTGCAACATATTCTGCTTCCGTTGTCGAAATAGCCACTGACCTTTGCTTTTGAGAACGCCACGTGATTGCTGCTCCACTCAACGTAAACGCGTATCCCGTATACGATACTCTGTCTATCTCATCATTCGCGTGATCAGCATCTGAGAATCCTCGAAGCCCATGTGTGTCCTTTTTGTACACCAACCCGTAGTTCTCTGTACCCCGCAAGTAGCGTAGAACACGCTTCGCAGCTGACCAATGCACATCTTGATAGCTCTCGTTGAACTGTGCCAGCCGATTAACAGTAAACGCGATATCCGGCCTAGTCGCAATCGCCAAATACATAAGCGACCCGATGAGCTGCCTAAATGGTTTTTCGAGTTGCTGTCCTTCGGACCGACGCTCTCCACTCGGCAGTTTCGCCTTCGTATCACTCGGTGTGCTAACCGGTTTCGAATCGTCCATCTTGAATTTCTTCAACAATTCTTTAACGTACGCCTGCTGCTTCAGTTTTATTTCACCATCTCCTTGAGTTATTTCGACGCCCAAGCAATAACGCGCCAACCCGAGATCCTTAACTTCAAACGCAGCAGCAAGTCCGTCCCGTATGCGGTTCAATGTCTTCTGACTTCTTGATGCATACAGAATGTCATCGACATACACTGCGACAACCGTAAACTCTTCCTTGCTTGATCCATAGTAAAGACACGTATCATTAGTAGCCGATTTCAAGCCTAAGCCACGTAGAACTTTGTCCAGCTTTTTATGCCACTGACGTCCTGCTTGTCGAAGACCGTAAAGCGCCTTCCTAAGCCAACATACGTTATTACCTTTTCTGAGCTCATGAAGCATCTGTTTTGCCTTTCTTCCTACTCCATCCTTTTGCCCATCTTCCTTTACTATCATCTGCAACGCCTGCTGCAGATATTTCGGAGGATCCATATAAATCTCCTCCTCTAGGTCCCCGTTCAGATAAGCCGCAACGACATCCATCTGATAAACTGCCAAGTTTTCACGAACAGCCAATGCCATTAGAAGTCTTATCGATTCCAGACGAGCCACAGGTGCAAAAGTTTCTTCGAAGTCTGTCCCTTGGCGTTGCGAAAAACCTCTGGCAACAACACGAGCTTTCTTCCGATCAATCGATCCATCTAACTTCAATTTATTTCGCAGAACAACTTTGCTGGTCACAACAGCTCTATTCGCTGGACACTCGACCAGGTCCCATGTGTTGTTTTTTATAAGTCCTCGAATCTCGTCTTTGATCGCCTCAAGCCATTCTCGTGCCTCTGCTCCAGACATCGCATCTTCGAGCGATAGCTCTCCAATGCTCGCCATTTCAACAGTTCCGACCTCATCTAATGGATCGTTACAAACTTCGTCATCTGCTTCCTCCTTCTCCTCATCTATATCGTCTTCGTTCAGGCTCTGTTGTTCGATTTCATTTTCAACGGTGTCTCGCGATACAGATCTCGTTTGGTATATCCCTCGATCCGCTTTGTACTGCTTTCGGGACACTCGCTTACTATCTTGTGGTGCCATCCTTATCTCGAGCTCTTCATCTTCTTCTAATCATTGCATCGGTATCTGCACAGAAGTTGATCCATATTCGCTCTCGGACTTCTCACCAGGAACTTCGAAATATTTTTCTTGACGTTCCACGCCAACCAGCTCGTTTTCGATGAATTTGACATCCCTCGCAATAACCACTCTTCGCTTTTCAGGAACCCATATACGGTATGCTTTGGATGCTTCGGAGTATCCGACCATGATACCCTCGGTTGAATGCGCGTCGAATTTTCCCTTGCCAGGAGCTTTATCCAGCACAAATGCTTTTGCTCCAAATACCTTAAGATGACTCAGGCTCGACAATCTTTTGTTCCAACGTTCAAACGGTGTGTGGCCATCCAAACTGACCGTAGGACACCTATTTCGCAGATAATTTGACGCTGCTACAGCTTCTGCCCAAAACTTATTTCCAACACCTGACTGAATGAGCATACAGCTCGCCATTTCGACAAGCGTTCGATTTTTCCGTTCCGCCACCCCATTTTGCTGTGGCGTATGTGGAACTGTAAGTCGTCGCTTTATCCCATTCTTTCTCAGGTAATCGTCAAACTCGTAGTTACGGAATTCTCGCCCATTATCCGACATTAAACATTTAATTTTTCGACCAGTTTGTGTCTCTACGCGAGCTTTGTAATCCTTAAAGACACAGAAAACTTCACTCTTTTGCTTTAAAAAGAAAACTTCGCACCATCGGCTGCTATCATCGATAAATGTAATGAAGAACCTCGATTCAGCAAACAACTCTGTTCTGGATGGTCCCCAGACATCAGTGTGCACCAGATCCAACAGCTTTGTGCACCTCTTTGACCTTTTAGGAAACGGCAATGTCGTCATTTTTCCGCGAAGACACACGTCGCATGACTTAAGCCTTCCATCGTCACGAATGTTTAATCCAGTCACCAGCTTTCTCTGTGACATATCCAACAAATCTCGTCCATTCAAATGACCAAGTCTTCGGTGCCACAAATCGAAATTCGATCTGTTTTCATTGACCATGCACGCTTGTGAAGTACTTTCTTGAACATAGTACAGTTGTCCAACTCGATTTGCAATCACTTTAATTTCGCCATCATTTCCGCGAACAACAGCTTTCTCCTTATCAAATGTGATGGTGTTTTCGTGATCCGTTATCCTCGCAACAGAAAGAAGATTAGTTCTCAAGCTCTTGACTAATAATGTATTTTGGAGTTTAACTGACCTTTCAGACTTCCCGTCTGTAGTGATAATCCTCGCTGTTCCTTTTGCATCAACACTCGTGCTAACATTGTTCGCCAACAGCAGCTTCTCTCGAACCATCGAAGGTGACGATAAAAACAAGCGTTCGTCATTGCACATATGCGACGTGCAGCCACTGTCCAGACACCATCGCCCTTTATCCATACTCTTCAGAATTCCCAAAGCTTGATTTCTTACTTCCACTGTGTGGAAATTGTTTTCTACTTTGTTCGCAGCGAATTCACCTTTCGAGTATTTTTGTGGATTTTTATTGTTCGGACACTCTGACGCCTTGTGACCCATCTGATGACATCTATAGCACTTATACTTGAACATTCTATCGCCTTCACTTGCAGTACCATATTTTTTCTTATGCGGTACACCTCGTTCGAATCTTGACTTGCTCTGGCATGCACCTCGACGTACATACATCGCTTCTGTATCTCCGTCCGCCTTTCATTGATTCTGTGCATCGTTCTTTTCGAGAATTTTCTCTCAGAACTCCGGGTTTTGGCAAACTGTCGTGCGATTCCATTCTACATCGGAACAATTCAAAACTTGGTGGCAGTCCGTTCAGCAGAAGTATCGACAATAATTCTTCGTGTATATCAACACCCATACACTTCAGCTGTGAAACAGCATCGAAAAATTCCATTAACATCTTACGCAGATCGTCGCCTTCTTGCATTTTGTATGTCGCCACACGTTTCAGCAATGTCGCCTTTTTGACCGGTCCTGTGGATGCGAACTCAGACTTCAATCGCTCCCAGACTTCCTTTGCCGTATCCAACCCTTTTACTAGCCGTAACAGACTCGGATCGATGGCTATGATAAGATCCGACTTTGACCTTGCGTCGTCATCCAGCCATTTTAGTAGTGCATTTTTGGACTCTTCATTTTCGTCCTTCAACACGGGTTTCTGTGCTGCTCCGCTAACGTGCTTCCATGTCCCATATTTGATCATGACCGCTTCAATCATGACCCAAGTGTCGTAGTTCTCACTTGTTAGCGGCCTGATTGAATTCATGTTTATCGACATGTTTTCGCACTTTAATTCTTAGCTCAGCAGTAAGCAAAATTACTTTTATATTTTTACCAAATTAATTTCTACTAGCGCAGTGATTTCGGTCTGGGCCCATAACCTTTAGAGCTTTATTAAAACGGAATGTAAAAGAATATAAAGTTTATTGTAAAAAGTAAACGAAGTGCAAACAATCAGAAACTGACAAAAAGTGTCGTTGGAACGAATTTAAATTCAATACAAGTGTTGCCAACCTAATATAATAATATCGGTCGTGGCAGAATGCTGCCAGAATACTCAACAGGCCACTCATTATTGGCGGTTATTTTCAATTATGACAATTGCACATCTACAGATTTGTTTTCTGTCATCTACCTATAAATGAAATAAGTGGTAATATTATTTAAATATCTGGTCATTGTTTGTCGCTAGGAAAGTTTAAAAGATTTTATGAATTTTGGTCAATGTTATAATAATTTCGTTGAAATTCGTTCAAAATTATGTGAAAATAAAATCGAACAAGCTTAATTTGAATGCAGTTGAATGATTCTGAATGACAATGACAGGACAAATTAATTAAACAAGATTAAACAACGGATTCTTATTGATCTCGGTGATCTATACACAAAATAAAAATTATTCAGTACTAAAAGAAAAAAAAAATATCGCTAATTTTGTATATGAATAAAACAGGGGTTTAAATAAAAGTTGTTCATTTTATTATTCAAATACACTTCAGAACAATTTTGTGGATAAGCCAACCAATTCGTCCAATGCCAAAAAACCAACTGAACATAAATTCAAAAATGTAAGAAGAAAAGGAAAGAAAATGAACAATAATATTTCAGCTCACAAGTGTGAGTGGGACCGCGAATCGGTTTAATTTCAAAAGTGACAAACTATGTTTCGTTCAACCAGTGTTGCTGATGGAATCACGAACATCCTGCCCGGCTGGACGGGTACGTTCAGGAGCATCCAATATTCTGCATAACTTCTGAATTGGTCGGGTGCATTCGCCTTGTAAATGTTTGATTGTGACGACTCTGGTGAGGCCATCGTCGCCTGGATGAAGCTGCGTAATCCGACCAAGTTGCCATTGTGTTGCTGGTAGGTTTTCGTTTCTGATGATAACGACATCGCCTATCTTGATGTCGTCCGTTTGGCCATGCCACTTAGAACGTTGTTGTAATGTGGATAAGTACTCATCCTGCCATCGCCTCCAAAAATGTTGTTGCATCTGCCTTAACTGTCGCCAATAACTAAGTGGTTGTGTAGGGACTTCCAATACTGGTTTATCTGGTACAGCAATAATAGATCGGCCAATGAGTAAGTCTGCTGGTGTGAGAGCCATTCGATCATCAATGTCATCGTGTAGAGCCACCAATGGACGAGAGTTCAAGCACGCTTCGATGTGCACGAGCAAGGTGTGCAGCTGATCAAAATAAATTGAATGTGTTCCAACGATCCGTAGCAAATGTTTTTTAGCAGATTTAACGGCGGCCTCCCAAAGACCACCCTGATGGGGAGCGCCTGCTGGGATAAAATGCCACTGTGTGCCCTTGTTCGCCAACTGTTGCAGAGCATGAGCATTATGCCATTCCTTCAGGTCTTGTTGTAGAATCCGGTTAGCGCCAACAAATGCAGTCCCATTATCACTGTACAGGTGATGGCATGGGCCACGACGACTTACGAAACGAGTGAATACATTTATGAAGGCTTCAGCAGATAGATCCTCTGCCAATTCGATATGCACAGCCTTCGAAGTTCGAAGCCATGCAGACAAAAATAGCGACGTATGTCTTCTTCACAGTACGGATGTGTTTTGAGCCAATGCGAATGCTAAACGGGCCACAGTAATCCACCCCTGCTATTGAAAATGGTGGAGATGCTAATACTCGGGAGCTCGGTAATGATGCCATGCGTTGTTTAGCCATAGTATGTTGATGTCTTCTGCAAATAGTACATAAATGAATACACTGTTTTACAAGGGTACGTACGTGAATTAGCCAGTATTTCTCCCGGATCGTTTGTAGCATGAGCTGTATGCCTCCATGTAGTGTGTCACGATGTGTTTGACAAACTATGAGCCATGCCAAGGTGCTTTCCTTTGGTAGGATAATTGGATGTCTGCGATATTCGTTCAGCCTTGCGTGGTCAAGTCGACCAGAAACACGCAAAATATTTTTCATCTCAGAGTCAAAATATGGAGCCAATGTGATAAGTTTGCTTGACGCAGCCACGCTATTGCCTTTGTGCAACTGAATGATCTCGGGTCCAAAGTATGTATGCTGCTCTGCAAGGATATGCCAATGTAATGCCTCCTCCATCTCGTCTGCACTGACAATGGATTGTGACCTATATCTGTGATGTGATTTTTTCCAACGTAAGACGTAAGCAGTTGTGCGAAGCAATTTTCCAATACTAGTGAATCGTTCAAGCAAATTAATAATGACGAGTTCGGATCCACGCCTGAAGTGTGTATCAATATGAAGCCTTTCCATAGCACGTGCTAGCTTTACCTTGACTGGTTTGAATTCAGTTTCCATCGCCGAAGTCTCCTCTGGTGTTAGGGTAATACCATCCATAGATAACTGTTGATTGTTAGGTGCTGGGCCTTGCCACCAAAGCGGATGTGTGATAAGTGCGTCAACACTAATGCCTCGACTAGCGCAATCTGCCGGATTGGATTGCGTACGAATGTGATGCCAATTAGAAACATCCGAATGCTGCTGGATATAGCTGATGCGGTTTGCCACATATGGTTTGAGTTGTGTTGGTGCTTTGCGTAGCCAGCTAAGTACAATACTGGAATCAGTCCACATAGTGTATGGGACATTGTTGAGTTCCATTGCCCGCCGAGTAGTTATCATTGTTGTTGTGAGCAGATGTGCAGCGCACAATTCCAACCGCGGAACAGTCATATCCTTGGTAGGTGCCACCTTCGTCTTCGATGTAACTAGTGTCGTACTGCGATGCCCATTCTTCTGAGTTGTGCTGATATATATCGCAGCAGCGTATGCCTTTATGCTTGCATCACAATAGCCATGTAAGTGTGGAATCATATCGGTGGTTATGCCAAGCCATCGTGGTATACGTATTTTTTCCAATCGATGCAAATCCTTACGGAACTTCAGCCATTCATCAAGTAATTGTTTCGGTAGTGGATCATCCCATGCCAAACCTGCCTTCCAAAGCTGTTGAATGAATATTTTGGCCACAATAATGACAGGCGCCAACATGCCAGTGGGATCATAAAGTCTCGCAGTGTCACTAAGGACTTGTCGTTTTGTCGTTGATGGTGAATCAGCTGCCAATTTGATTTTGTAGAACAGCTCGTCTGCCATAGGATCCCAGTGTAGGCCAAGAACAGTTATTTCTGCCACTTGCAATTCAAGTTCATCCGTGGTTGGTGTATTTGTGAGCTGTGCCAACGTCTCTTGATCGTTCGATCGCCACTTGCGTAAATGAAAATGTCCCTGCTTGAGCACAAAGTCGATATCTCTGGCTAACCTCATTGCCTGCCGAGGTGATGGAGCACTGCTGAGATAATCGTCGACGTAAAAGTCTCGCAATATGCTTTTTTGAGCTTCTGCTGCCCGGCTGCCACTTGGTATTTTGCTACAGTTGTCCAAAGCACACTGTTGCATTGCACGTATAGCCAAAAAGGGTCCGCTTGCGGTGCCATAAGTGATGGTAGCCAGCTGATATATACGTAACGTTTCTGTAGGAGATTCTCGCCATAAAATTTGTTGCCATTGCCTGTGTCGCCTGTCAATAAGTACTTGGCGAAACATTTTCTCCACATCTGCAGATAAAGCAATTTTAAAACGACAGAATCGGAAAATTATATTTACCAATAGTTCTTGTATGAGAGGGCCAGCCAATTGTGTCTCATTAAGAGAGACTCCTGTTGATGTCTGCGCTGAGGCATTGAATACCACACGAAACTTAGTAACTACGGCATGATGTGGGATGTAATATGATTGGGATGGATCGCCTGGTTGATCCAGAACTGTGTGCATATGGCCAAGCTCAATATAGTCCCTCATAAAAGCCACATATTTCTCCCGTAAGTCAGGATTTGAAGCCAATTTACGTTCCAGCTGATGAAATTGTCGCAATGCCAAATTATGTGAATTGCCTAGTGCTGATGCGTCAGGCCTGAACGGAATCTGCACGCAATAACGGCCATCTGCCTCTCGAGTATGAGTGTGCTTGAATATTTGCTCACATAGCTCAGCCTCCAAAGTGGTAGTAGACGTCGGTGCCATATCATCTGATTCGAATAAGGTGCGTAGTAAATCATCAACTCGCTGATCATCCATTGGTGAACGAACAGTCAATGATCTTAGTGTGGGTACGGTGTGAGAGTGAACTGTGGCAGGTCCGAATATTACCCAACCTAGTTTTGTTGACTGGGCAAATGGCTCTCTATCACCGCCACGCACTATGCCTTGTGTTATTATTCGACCCCATACATCAGCACCAAGTAATGCATCGATTCGTCCAGTTGTGCCGAATGTAGGATCTGCTAATTGTAAGTTACGCAAATGATGCCAGCAATCTTCCGCAATATTAGCCACAGGTGTAGGTGACGTGATTGTTTCCATGATATGCACGTCAATCTTTATGCAAAATGATAAATCGACATTCGAAGAGAGTTGAACCACTGCTCGGCCACGAGTGTATGTCGAAATGGAACTTCCCACCCCTTCGACTTGCAATTCGCATCTATTTCTACGGAGAGACAAACTATTAAAAAAGCGTAAAGTCATAAAACTGACCTGAGAGCCTGGATCGCAAAGTAATCGACACTGATGTGTCTCGCCAAAGCCATTAGTTATTTGCCCATATGCTGTAGCCAAAAGAATTAACTGATTACTGATGATGGTGAATGTCTTGATGGGGCCATCCAGTCAGGTATGATTGCGGGGGGCCTGTCCCACTGCAATTGACGGTGTAGTCGTTGTTGATGTTGTAGCAGCCGTAGCTGCAGCCTTTGGGTCCGAGTTCGAGGATGTATTGCGACACAGTAAAGTGTGATGCCTTCCATTGCATTGGCGACAGTTTGTAGATCCACACGTCTTAGTAGAATGCCCTGGTCTCAGGCAATTGAAACATAGGTTCGATCCTTTTAGCCTTTGGAAACGTTCAGCTACTGGTAATGCCAACAGTGAAGGACATCGGCTGATGCGATGAGATTTGTCGTTGCAAAATTCACAATTGCCAGGTGCAGTTGTAGCCAGATTTGTTTTAACTAATCGAAGTTGGCGACTGGGATTAATTGCATTCTTATTCACGCCTTGTTGTTTGCTGTTGCTGTCTGTATTCACGTTCCATTGCAATACATCCGACGCCAAACTATGAGCCCTTCTTTCCACAAAAGCCAATAAATCCTCAAGTTTCGGTATGACGTTTGTTGTTCGGCTCATACCCCACGCCTGTTGTGTTGCTGTAGGAAGCTTTGATGTTACAATAGGTACTGCCAACGCGTCCCATTTGTCAACAGGCAATTTCATCACTGTTAACGCACGGAACGATTCCCTCACTGTGTCAACTACGGAGAGTAAAGATGAAGTAGATTCAGTAGTCTGTTGTTTGAACCCAATAAATCGCGACACATGAATCTCCGCCAATTGCTTTGGGCTGTCATAGCGGGCTTTCAATGCTTTCCAAACAGCATCGTAGCCACCAGTGTACATTCCGCCAACCAATGATACTGCGTCACCTTGAACTGCTTCTCGTAACTTGCCAAGCTTGTATGCTTCAGGGAAGTCTTGTGAATGCACGAGCGTCTCAAATGTGTCCTTAAAAACAAGCCAGTTCTGCAAAGTGCCATCAAATTTAGGAACTGACAATGGATCTAACTTCAAATCCATTGTAGTTGAGTGAACCGATCTCTGCGCTGCTACATCTTCATTGTTGTCTTTAATTCGGCTCGCCTTGGTAAATAGCATGCGGTGTATCTTAGCCATTGCTGTGTTATAATGCGCTTCAGTTTCATCCCATAGCCTTGTGTGTACTTCAATTTCAGTAGGTTGAGCTACACTAATTAATGCGTCATGAGCAGCCATAAAACGCTCGAAGTGCATTTGCAATAAGCGCTCTTCTTGTTGAATGCCAAATTCGTCGTCAGAGAAGTCATCCTTGTTTACTTTCGTAGCGATACGCACGATTGCGGTATATGCAGTGCTACGCTTGTTCAGATCCGCCATTGCTATCTGGGGCTCCGGTGTACCGTATGAACTCGACGTCAAAATGTCGGACTCCGCATCAGACATTCAGTTGAGAAAAAAAATGGAAACCAATTAGTAGAGAATTTCTGGGAGAAAATGCCAAATTCAATATATGCGTTTCAGAATTCTCGACAACTTCAAAATAAAAAAAACTACGCGGTGGAATATTCCCGAACGTTCGTAATGCCAGTCTCGATATTTTGAGCTAAATAATGCTATGCGCACACACATACGAATTTAATGTAAAAAAATGCCACAGCCACAAATATAATTAATTCGCAAAAGTAAAATTCCTCACAGGAGGCACCAAATAATGTATATGAATAAAACAGGGGTTTAAATAAAAGTTGTTAATTTTATTATTCAAATACACTTCAGAACAATTTTGTGGATAAGCCAACCAATTCGTCCAATGCCAAAAAACCAACTGAACATAAATTCAAAAATGTAAGAAGAAAAGGAAAGAAAATGAACAATAATATTTCAGCTCACAAGTGTGAGTGAGACCGCGAATCGGTTTAATTTCAAAAGTGACAAACTATGTTTCGTTCAACCAGTGTTGCTGATGGAATCACGAACAAATTTAAAAGATTCTTTCCAGAATGAACTTCTCATCCTACAATAATTTCCGCGAAGAACCGGTTCTCATATCAAACATACCTGCAATTCAATTTGAAATATCTCACCACGGTCAGCCGCTGTAAAGTTTTTTACATTTTGAACTACTACCAACTTCATTGCATTGCAAAAATTAGTTGTCATCGCTTGTCGGTGTTCTGCTGAAAAAGTTTTTTTCATTAATTTGATTTTACAATTGAAAATTCTTTCACCAAATAAATAAAATGGCATTAGCAGAAATTTGTGGATTATCCGATGCACCATACATGAAAATGAGCAATTACTCTGCATCAGATGTTGCACGTGAGATGTCCCAGTATACATGCAACTTGGATAATGCGTATACTCTGGCGGCCCCTCCATTCGAGAACGTGAGTTGACATATTCTTCCTCATTTATTTGTTCAATTTATTTAAAAGTCTTTCTAGCCATGTGAAAATCTTCGTAAAATCCAAGCCCATGGCGAGAATACCGGTATCAAGATCGACTTTGATCACGGAACTACCACGCTGGGCTTCAAGTACCAGGGTGGAGTGATTTTAGCCGTAGATTCTCGAGCCACCGGTGGTCAGTTCATTGGCTCCCAAACCATGAAGAAAATTGTCGAGATCAACCAGTACCTGTTGGGTGAGTTATATCTCAGATGTGTATGTTTTGGAACAACTAACTGTTGTTCGTTGTCTTAGGTACTCTTGCTGGGGGTGCAGCAGATTGTGTGTATTGGGATCGTGTTTTAGCTAAGGAATGTCGCCTACATGAGTTGCGCAACAAAGAGAGGATCTCTGTAGCCGCGGCTAGTAAAATTATGGCCAACATCGCACATGAATACAAGGGAATGGGTCTTAGTATGGGAATGATGATGGCTGGGTACGATAAGCGGGGTCCTGGACTGTACTATGTCGATTCAGAGGGTTCCCGCACACCCGGCAATGTCTTCTCTGTGGGAAGTGGTTCGGTTTATGCATATGGTGTCTTGGATTCTGGATATAATTGGGATTTGAAGGATGAGGATGCACAGGAATTGGGCCGACGTGCAATTTACCATGCAACCTTCAGAGATGCCTACTCCGGAGGTATCGTTAGGGTATATCACATGACCCCGAATGGATGGATTAATATTTCAAATACCGATTGCATGGAATTGCATTACAAATACCAAGACGAGAAGTATGCTGCTAAAGCTTAGTCTAGTGTTTTCTTTTTTTATGTTTTTGTATGTAATCTGGTTGGAGAAGATAAAATGAAGATTTTGAAACATTTATGGGTGTTTTACTTCGTGCTGATGCATCTTTTAAATCCACAGAGGGTGTATGCACTTATTTTGAGCAGAAGTGGGCGTTGCTCATAATAGTCATAATCAATGGAAGTCTTCTTCACTGGTTACCGAGAAAGATTCGTGTAAATGGCAATCTTTACCACGACTAAATTGTATTTCTAACTTTGCAAGATGGTAAAGCGCAGAGCGCCTTTATGTTCTAAGTTCTAAATATTTTTGATTCCTACTAGCCTAGACTCAACTAGATTTCATGATCTCAAGTGTTTCAGATAGATTCCTAATATGGGACTATCCGGAGATTTACCACGAGCTGGACTGATGAAGTTCTTTGTTTTCTTTTGACCATCTCTTGATTCCCGAAGAATGGATCAGTACCGGTAAATGAGTGAAAGGTGTATCTCAACGGCAGAGTCGCTACCCACCATACCGTCGTTATTATATTGTCCATGATGGTGTCAAGCGTCGTACATGTATGTAGTACGTTAGCGTCGTGAGTTGATAGCACTGCAGCAGAGCCGGCTTTTTTTCGAGTATTAGAAGCAGTAGGGCGCAGACAATAATATACGCCCTTGTAAAAATTCGTAGGGCGTCATATAGGACAGCACTCAGCTAATTAGAATAATATTCCAACCTCTGGCGCAACTGCGATTTCTGTTGGGAATCACTGCTCACATAACAGTTGGGTTCAAAGTGTAACTCTTTTATTAATGTGCTTTAGGGGATGGTCCAAGTTCCAGGAGCTGAAGACAAAGGTTCACGCTCAGAAATAATAGTTGAAGAAGAGAAGTGTCAGAAAATACGAGCGTTATCTTATTTAATGGCACCTATTGTATCCTTTGTCCAAATGGCAGCTTGGCCGGGTAAATCCAAAACAAAAAACACGCCGAAGGCTACAGAAAAGATTAATTTATCTGTGCTATAAGCGTATTTATAACGGCTTGATCGCAGTCTAATCAAAATGATAAGACAAATCAATAAATATTTTATGATTTAATTTCATAATGGTGAATGAAAATTATTCTAATCATCTTATTTAGTAAAAAAAATGGTTTATGTAAATATTTAATCCTTTCGTACTAAAATATATAAATTAAAGAATTCGGCAAAAATAATATTCGTCTATTAACAATAGTCTTTTAGTATTTAAATTAAAGTATAACCTGTCCACTGATTTTTTAAATGGCCGCAGTATTTTAACTGTGCATTATAATCACTGAAAAAAAATATTTTATACTTTTTCGTACTTTTAAATTTCATTTTTCATTGTGACTGAGAATGTGATTTTCTTTAAGGGGCTACCTCTATTAACATCGGCCAAAGGGGTTGTCTTCGGACATTAAGGGTGGGTTGGCCCGACCTTTGCCAATAACACCAGGCATGTCTCGGGGTTCTTGACGAACTTTTACCTTAGAGACCAAAGGAAAAGAGGAAATTCGATCAAGGGATAGTCGTAAGTGGAATTAAGTTAGTATAGGTTTAGCATAGGGTTTATCTATAAGATTTAGGTTTAGATCAGGTTAAATAAGACTATATAGGTTTAGTTTCGCGACTCCTTTCCTCTCTTTCTCTTCGGTATCGGCATAGGTTCTTGGACTTTTCCTATCTTTCTCTTCTCTCTTCTATCCTATCTGTATGGTCCGTCCGTAGTCTGAATAACGTAGCTTTCTCTCTCTCTATCTTTTGATATTTTTATATTGGCACGAGATTTTTGTGTATGAACAGGTGGTGTATGGTGGGGTTGGCAAGAACTACCCCCGTCCGACGAGCTTTAGCCGAACAACCGCGAGCGTGCCGCCGCCCCCCACACCTACAACTAAGCTGCCACTGTGGCCTAATCCTGCCTCATAAGCCTGTCTCGAAGAGCTTTGATCCCAAGTAAACAACGGCATAATAGATTGTGCCTATTATAATTGTCCACCATATTGGACTTATTCTACTTGTCAAACCCTTAGATCTTATAGCCATGTTAAAGAGGTCATGAAAATGACGGTAACCCGCCATTTTGGAGCGTCCGCCATATTGAGCTTAGAGTTCACCACTACGATTTATGATTAGGATACATAGATATTACCCTCCCATTTTTGTCGACTGGAAATATTGCTCAGATCTAGAAGCGCTGTTAGATAGTGCACGATTTATGTATAAAGATGATTTTTAGTGTACCGTACTCAACAACGGAACACCAATGGAATCAGTTCGGTGCCAGTCTGTCTGTCACAGGCCTTTTTCTCAGACACCATTTGACGTAAACTATTGAAATTTGGAACAGTTGTAGCAATTAGTGGGCCAAACACAGACCTGGACTGCCCCATTTATGTACATACTTTTGACAGTTTTTTTTTTTTTTTAACTACCCAACTGTTTACATATCCAGAAATGATGTAACCCTATCGCAATCAAATAAAAGCGGATACGTTAGCGTACATATAGAGAAATTTGTATGTGGGAGAGCAAAAATTGAATGGTTGATCCTAGAAATATGCCCCAAAAAATAACATTAAGCTTATTCTTATACTTAAACCATTAATTTTATGAACTAAAAGGTAACTTGATGGTTTCCTATACATTATTATATAGGTGTCTCTACTTTTACTACATTGGGAAAAATTGAATTTTCGTTTTTATTTTCGCCATACTTACATACATACATACACATATGATTCTACCCCTCTAGCTGATACATAACTACTTTCACGAAACGAGCGAAAAAGCGTTTCCATATCACATCAGTGCAAACGAACAAAAAACTGAAAAAACGCAAATAACGAAAAACTAACAAAGAGTTATAAAAACGAGAAACGTACAAAGAGTTACAAAAACAGAAAACGAGCAAAAACGATAACGAACTGGTGAAGTAGTAATTGTATACATCAGGGGTGGAATCGTGTTATTACCCAGTCGCGGTTTTGCAAGGCCTTACCTGTTCCCTCTGGAACTAGTTCCAGAAGTAGTGAACATAGAATTAGGCCGCATGAAAGGCAATGAAATGTTTCAATTATAAAAGAAATCCTTCCATAATGCAATACTGTTCATTGAACCTAAAACTAGTGAAATGGAAGGCATTACCGAACCAGTGAAGAGTAATGGAGAATGGAATTGGGGACCGTTTTCGCAAACTTGTTGAGTACAAGTGCATTTTACAAGTTTTGCATTAGAAGGTTTTTTGGGTTTTAATAAGAAAAGAAAAAGATTACTAAAAATGTAAAAATGGCAAGCCCATAAATGGTGACTTTATCACTGAAGAACGGAAAAATATTAGCAATGAAGTATCGAGCTAACCAGATATTGAGTCCTGAAAATCAACAGTTTTTTGTCCTGAAAATCTAAATTTTTTTCAATATTAGTTTTGCAAACCTTAACGATTAAAACATTTTTTCGTATTGTACTGGTTGAGTTTTGTGAAATTTTTATTGGCTTAGTCAACGAGCCTTGTGATTACAAAAATTTCGCTACCCATATCTCATTTTTCGATTTTTGGCGCTTGTTGAGTTTTGCGAAAACGGTCCTCAATTGGTCTATGCTTAAGAAAAGTTAAGGGCATTACAGTACGAATGTGAGGTAATGCGGCAAGGAAGGACTCAACAAGTATACTTTTCTGTTCTGACTGTCGCCTGCTTGTCGCATTTAGAATTGCGTTTGTTTGTTAACCAATGCAAATCATTTGATTTACGATTTTAAGTGCGAAAATGCTAAGTTCTCTGCTCAAACTATGCTCTGCAACTATATGCTATGTAAAATGATTTTTTATAAAACTCTGAATCACAGATTTTCAACTGAGAAAAAATTACCCGAAAAATAGAATTTTTTTTTGAAACTTATGAAAATGACTAGGTAGAAAGTGCAAAAAAAGGCATGAATGCACAACTTCCTTGTAATGTGTTTGAGAAGTACTTCTACGTTGACTCTTTCGAAGGCATGAATGCACTACTTCTTTGTAATGTGTTTGAGAAGTACTTCTGAGACAACTTCTGGGTATTGCAGAGTGAAGAAGAGACCGCTTCCGTCTTATGACATGCCATGCTAAATGTAATGCCTTTTTTACATGTGCTGTAATCGAGTTGCGAAGTAGTTCCGACTCCCTAGAAGTACCTACTTCTAAAACTAGTTCTGGAATGCATGCCATCCGCGACTGGGTTCGTTTGCCTTTGTTTTTTTTTTTCAATGAAATTTCGATGTGCAAACGCAAAGGAGATAAATGTAGTTACTTTTTAAACTGTTTTTTATTATAAAAAAACGGTTACGTCGTTACGGGATGAACAACTGTTTTTTAAACTACAGTGGAAGTCGCTTATAACTACCTCGCTTATTACGACGAAGTGAGAGATAATTTACAAAAAATTACAATCACCTATGTACGAGTATATACATTGTGCAGCTTTGCTTTGTATCTGTTGCACATTGTTATTATCGCCAGAATAGCTGATCTTAGGTCTAGTGTTTTGTGTATTTACTTGAGTTAACGCATTGTCATTAAAAAGTTTGCATTTAATAGTGACTACAGTAGGATATTAGTTAGGAGTTTATTGATTTTCTTTTCGTATGCAGCCATGAGTTCTAGAAAACGTAGGAACTTTTCTGTAGAGGAAAAGGCAGTGATTATCTTCCGTTTCAAGTCACGTGAAAAAAATAGCGTACTAGCGAGTTTGGAGTGATTTACTTTGTTACTTCAAAAAAAAAAAAAATTGATTCATGAACTCTGTATATTATGTACTTGAATTGAATTGAATTCTTTATTGAGTCTTTTTGGTTACATTTGTTTCACTTATTAGATATTGTACATTTATTTCGAATTTGTTATAATTTATAGCGGCTGTAAAGGTATGGCCTGCTTTGGGTAGCGTGAACGAATTCGCCACTTGGCGTGAGTTTTATTATCGATTATTTTGCTTTTGCTCTTCAAGCATGTTATTTTACTTTTGACGTTTAGTCGAGAGTGTACAATGATACTTAACCTAACTTAAAAACTATAGTGGAAGAGGGAGCGACAGCATATCCGCAATGTTCTTTCACTTTTTAGTGTGTTCTCGCGGTCTAGTGCCTACATGCTTTGTCGCCCTCTTTCCCAGGTACATTTGTTTGCTAACGATTTATATCGAATATTAAGGCTTTCGCTTTTGTGTTTACAAATGAATTGTCTTTATGAGAACATTTAATTAACTTGATTTTGTTTTTATTTTTGTTTTTGGCAAACATATTGAACTATGAAATGAATACATATAGTGAATAGTACGATTACTAGACATATTGAACTATGAAATGAATACATATAGTGGATAGTACGATTACTAAACAAAAGTTTAAAATGAATTCTTTTATGAAAACATGAAATTAACTTAATTTTGTTTTTTTTTTTTTTTTTTCCTTTTGGCAGCATAGTGAACATATAGTGAGGTTACTAAACGTACTAAAAGAAAAACAAATAACATTTAGAAATTTAACATGAATTTTAATGTGGTTTTAATATAATAGGTATTGCCCTCCAATTGGCGTAGTCAATTAAAAAATTTTTTAAATTTAATCCATGGTTAAAAACAACGGTAACCATTAGCCGCGATTGTGGCCTTGCACTACTTTAACGTAGAATGGCACCTGCGCTCTATCCGGTATACTTTCCAAGTTCTCGGATAGTATCCCTATTGGCGATGGGTACTGGGAGTTAGACCAAGTGCTATTTAATTGCGATAAGTATATTTCCTCTATGAGATCATTTTATATTTGGTTCATCTTATTTACGGTTTTATTCATCAAGTGTAGTGAGTATTTTACGAGTGGAACAACATTTGAGTCGTTGTATACAAGTTCGTTGGGAAACCTTTTGTTCCGGGATTCAAAGTTCTTGTTAATGCAGAGTCTTAGGATTTTCCGTTCAAGAATCTCCATCTCCGATGCCACTGAAGGAGATATTGTAAACCACACAGGAAAGGCGTAGATTAGGATAGGACGAATCAGGGTTTTGTAGAACAAGAGTTTTGTTCTTTTCTGCAAATCGCCATTTCTAATTAAGGGCGTAAAGATGTTAGTGACTTTTCTAGCTTTTTCTATGTTTAATCTCGCATGTCGGTTGAATTTGAGCAGTTGGTTAAAGTTCACTCCAAGATATTTAATATTTGATTTAAACAGTATCATATTACCGTCAAGTCTTAGTTTAAGGTTTTTGCTTTCTTTTACTGCTCCTTCTTTGCCTTTCCCACTGGCGTTTCTAAAGCATATGCATTCTGATTTAGAGTTATTTATTTTTATTCCCCATTTTTTGTAGAAATTATTTATTCTATTTAGGTGAACTTCAAGGAATCTGAGGGCTATTTTTGGGGATTCGTGTGAGGCATAAGCAAGCGTATCATCAGCGTATAATAGTCCTCTGGATATTATCGTATTGTTTACCCGAAGGGTGTGTGGGAAGTCATACATAAAGATGTTAAAAAGTTTAGGGCCCAAAATGGATCCCTGAGCTACTCCGCTGAGTGAATTGATAATATTTGATCTTGAGCCTTGGATCTTAATGAAAGAGGACCTATTATTTAGGAAGCTGTTTAGGATGAAAAATAATTGCGGGGGGAATAGTTTAAGAATTTTGTATAACAACCCTTCTCTCCATACCTTATCAAACGCTTTTTCAATATCGAGTGAGCATGCTACTGTACATCTCTTGTCACTAAGGTTAGTGATAACGTCGTTTTGTAGTTTTAGTAAGGCATGGACTGTTGAGTGCTGTTTTTTAAACCCGAACTGGTAATCCGGGATGAATTCGATTGGTGTAATTTCGGGGGATTCCATTTTAATCGCTATGATGCTCTCAAGAATTTTACCTACGTTAGAAAGTAACGAAATAGGACGGAAGTTGTTTATTGCATAATTGTTCTGAATTTTAGCTATTGGTAGTATCTGGGCTATTTTCCAGTCGGCTGGAAAATATGAGTTGTTCAAGCAATTATTAAACAAAATTGTTAGAAATTTTATGGCAAGGCTGGATATTTTTTTAAGGACAAAGTTGGAGATACTATCTGGACCGCATGATTTCTTAGGTTTTAGTTTACTGATAATAGAATATACTTCTTCACTGTTTGTGAAGATTTGTTGTGGCAAGGAATTCAGTGATTGTAAACTCTCATCAAAGGGTAAGATGTGAAGGGGTTGAGATTGTCGCGCTTGGCGGAGTACTGAGTTAACTTCCGTCACTAAATTCTGATCAAATGTAGGCGTTCTTTCATTGAAAATGTTATTGAAGTGGTTTTCGAATGCGGATACAATTTCATGCTCGTTTGTCAGAGTGGTTTCGTTAACTTCAACTTTACCCAATTGGAGTTTTTTGTTTTTACCAATTAGTCTGAAAGCTTCCTTATATGCCCGGGGTCCAGGTATGATTTTAGAAATTCTCGTTCGTAGCTGTTTATCCAGCCAGATTTTTACTTTCTCTTTTATTAATGTTTTAATTAAGGATATTCTACTAGAGAGTTCCAAGTAACTCGAATTGACTCTGTTGAATGTATTATGATAAATGCGTTTGAGTTGTTTTTGCCATTGGTGTTTAATCTTAAAAAGTTTTTCTATGTCTGGGGGGAGATTTTTATATTTTTTAAAAACGGTAGGAGTTCTGTCTGTATGTCGGTCCAAGGTGGTGGTTATAGCCGTTGTAAATTTTTCAATATACTGGTCGATTTCAGCGTTTGTTAATAGACTTGACCGTGGGGGTAGGCATAGACTAAGTTGTTCATCAAAGTCTTCACGGAAAGCAGACCAGTTTGTGTTTGTGTATGACAGTCCCGTTGTGGTCTCCATGTTGGGTATTTCAAGGTTGCAAATGACTAATTCTAAGAGAATAGGGAAATGATCTGAGAAAGTAGGCAGTGTTGTAATACTGAAATTATTAATAACAGAGTTGAGCAGATGGTTGGAAACTAGGAAATGGTCCAGAAACGAAGAACCTCTAGGGAATGTTGGAGTTGAGGAAGTTATGTTAGAGATCGATGGTAGCTCGGAGGCAAGCCATTTTTCTACTGTTCTACCGTTGAGATTATATGTTGAGTCGCCCCAGTTTGGGCTTTTGGCATTGAGGTCACCTCCTATAATGGCACCATCATACTCTGAGCACAACAAGTCTATTTTATTTAGTTCAGCTATTGGGCTATTACTTGGGATATATATGGAACCCAGGAGCATGTTTTTAATTCGACGGTTTATTTTGATTTCAATTGAAATAAATTTACTAGGGAAATGGGAGTTGTAATTCGGCATGTTAACTTCTGAGTATTTGATATTATTTCTAATAAATATGGCTACTCCCTGGTTGTCATTGTTTCTGATACAGAAGAATGAGTCCAGGAAGATTTTATGTCTATTGTTCAGGTGAGTTTCCTGTATAAATGCTACATTACTATTGCTGGCTAGAAGGATTTTCTGCAATTCTATCCTCCTGCTCTGTTCTTTCAAGGACGAAATGTTGAAGCTTGTAATCCTCAATGACATTATTTATTGTTAACGATGATTTGATCTAGGAGTTCCAAGTACTGAATCCTCTTTTCTATAACCGACCCACCGCTTTTTAAATTTTTCGTGAAATTTTCTAACTTCTGGAGTAGAGTATGAACGTCTACTCCAAATAGACTTTTAGATAGATCAAGAAATTGACCAATTACTCCCGTCTTGCTGTTTACTGGGTGAACTATCCCCGACTCTGACTCTGCGGGAATGACCGCGTTTTTTTTAAAATGGCTGGCGTATGATACCGTGAGGGGTGGTGGCTTTCTCAGAGAGGAGGCTACTATGTATGACTTTGCATAATCACTCCTTTCTTTTGCTTCATTGATAATTTTTCTACGGCTTGTTGCGAAATTTTTGTATGCCGGACATCCCCGATAATTAGCCGGGTGGTCATTCCCGCAGTTCACGCAAGTCGCCTTTGAACCAGTTTCTTTAGAGACGGGGCATTCACCAGGGGGGTGGTCAGATGTGCATTTAACACAATTATATGCACATGCGCAATTTTTGGCAAGATGCCCAAATGATTGGCATCTTCTGCATTGGAGTGGTTCGCTGTTACCCCTAGGTTTTTCCCAACGAACCTGTATATTGAATAGGTATTTGATTTTTAAAACTTCAGAAGGAAGTTTGCTTGGCAATAGCCTTATTGTAAAAATCCCTCTCTTTTCGACCTAATGGTAGAGAATTTGGAGACTTTGTCTATCACCCCCGGAACCAAATCTTTGATCTCATCGAGGATTTCTTGTTCAGAGAAGTCTGAGGACAGCCCTCTGAGTATTAGGTTTGTCGTCCTATCCTCTTTAGGCGTGAAGGAATATGCTCTAATATCAGGGGCCGCCCTCAGCTTCTCCATGAATTCTCTATGTACATCAATGTTTTCCATGTATAATTTACATCGGTTACCGTTGTTTTTAATAATAAATTTTATGTTTTTTTTCCTTAGGTCCGCCACAAGCTGGCGAACGTCTACATTTGAAATAAATATTGGAGGGCAGTACCTACCTTTTCTCTCTATGGTTTCACTACTGGATCTGTTGATATCAGGATCACTCTTGGTTGCTCCATCTGCGTTGGTGTTGTCCATCGATGCTAGTTCTATCGTGTCATTCACTGTAGTTTGTGTTGGGATTTTGGAGTTCCATGCGGTTCTGCCTTTGTCGGTCTTTGCTTTTGGTGTGAAATCGTTGAAAATGGCGAATCTATTGTCGCCGCTGCGTGGTTTTATTTCTGCACTTTTGTTTGAAGTGCATGCTTGTCCATCGTGTTGCATAACGTCCTCATCGTCAATGAGGTTACGCACTTGTTGAGATTCGGTGGTCAGGTGTTGTTTGGGAGATTCCTCCATGCTTTTTTCCGAAAGGGTTGGTTTTTTTTTTTTTAGTTGTAGTAGGAGATTTGCTGCCTCCATTACCTTGTTCTTGTCAAGGCTTATTCTCTTTGCTGCTGCATTTTCGTCTTCCGGTGGTTTTCTTTTTGTGGTGCTCATCGTGGTGAATTATCACCCTTAAGACCCGTTGTTGTGTCGCATGTGTAATGCGATTTATTTTTTATTTTTTTGTTCGTTGTCGTCTGCTGTTAATAGGTCTAACTGGTAACCTAAAATGGCGTTGTCTTCGCCAACGTGGTTTTTATTTATTTTTTGCTTTTAACTTATAAATTTTTTAAATGTTTAGAAGGACTGGCAATTTAAAGTTAACCAATAATAAAAGATTCACAGTAATTACACTGATTTTACAGAAAAATGCGGATTTGCAATCGCGCATGGGAAACACAAAAGACACAACCTATCACCTTTGCTGCTTAATCGGAAGTCATATTATGTACTTCATAATTTAAAAATAAAATGAATTTTGTCTGTGAATGTTTTTAAGTTTTCTTTGAAGAATACTTATGGAGGGCAGTCGGATATAACAACTACCGGATATAACGACTACATTTGCTCGGTCCCTTCACCGTCGTTATAAGCGACTTCCACTGTAGTTCGTTTTTTTTGTACCCACTCTTAGTACAGAGACAGACACGCATTATTCAATATTCAACGAATAAATTTACGAAGAATGACATCTGATGCACATGCTAAAATTTCTTGTATACCTAGGTACTTTGTTTGTTGTTTTTTTTTTGAATCATATATCCATCAATCTATGTAAATCTATTACATTAATGTAAAAATAACTGATAGTACGGAACACTTGTTGTTGTGTTGCACTTGAGCGGATGGTTTATTAAAAGTATTCTGTTAAAACTTTCCTTCCCATTGTAAAGTTTCCTTTAGTAAAAACAGGTTACCAGGTATTATTTTTAAACATGTTTATATTTATTTCCTCTTTTTGTTTTGTTGTTAAACATTGTTATATGTATATATGTATGTACGTTATACTACTACACATCTACATACATAGCATTATATCTTACAAACTAAAAAATATTTAAAATGCATTTTTATCTCGTTTTAATTTTAATTTGTTTTATTTTTTTTTTTAATATTTATGATGATTTCCTGTTTTCTATATTTCTATTTACTAAGTGCAACAATTTTTATTTATATTTTTTTTTTAAATCTGTTTTCCTCTTATGTATTTATAATATGGATTTTTTGCTTTATTTTGTTTTTAAAACTAAATTCCTTTTTTTCTAATTGTATTTCACATTCCAAGAGTTAACAATAGGTTTAATGTTTTTAGTTGACGAAAATGTTTTTTATTTTGTTTTCTGATGAAAGTATAAAATGACAGTTATTCTCTAATTTTTGTTTTCCCTTTTTTATACTTATAAATTTATGTTTTTTGTGAGTGTATTTGTGTGATTTTAGTTAATAGAAAAAAATGCTTTACCTTACCTAGGCAAACGTTTATTTGGTGTAATGCAATACAAATTTATTTGTTTTATTCAATTTTACTTAGTAAATGATTTTTTCATGTAAACGTAATGTATGCGTAATGTATGTGTGAACAATTGTGTAGCTGGGGTCTTTTGGAAGATGATGATTTAATTTATACGAATATTTATATTGATTTCTATGTACTAAATGTTAACGATTAATATATGTATTGCATAAATGAATGCACACTAATTATTTTGGGGAAAGACTTGGTCTATTGGATACTTGTTCTCTTTTAGACGGGCTCAACGCAGGTCAATAGCAGACTAAATCCAAATTTCCCATCCTACATCCAACTTCACATATGATGACCATCTCTCATCAAATATCTACCATATGATTCCCAAGTAGCAAATGTAAATGTAATGTAAAAGGAAATAACAACAAACACTTCTCCTATGATTTCCATCTGTCAACTGAAGGGGGAAGTGTTTATTCTTTCGGGAGTTAATTTTGGGTAGAATATTTGTTTCGATCGGTTTTTTGATTTGTTAAGATTTATAAAGTGAAAGTGCAATTCGTCACTGCTCCGGGAAATTCTCTTTCTTTTGACACCTCGTTTGTTAAGTTTGGTTAGATGTGAGAGCCGCAAATGGTACCTATACTACAGAAATAATATATGTATGTATATGGCAATCGTTTCTGAGAAACTTAAAGTTCGCATGTAATGGACGAGAAGACATTACATGCACTCAACGTCATTATATGGTGCGGCTTTAATGCAGGAAAAGTGATTGGCCCATATCGCATGGCGATTGGCAGCAGTTGAGCGCAGGGTAGATAGAAGTTGTGATACCATAACCTCAGGTGAACCGTTTATTCGAATGTAATTTTGAGATATTTATATCCATCCTGTGGAGTTTGGGAAGAGGATCAACTCTCCAATTGTTTTCCCGGATATCTCTTTGAGGTCGTCGAAGAAAAGTTTGCCCAGTATGCGTTGCCTGGCTCTCGCTAGAGCTGGACTTTTGCACAGATAGTGAATAAGGGACTCTTTTCATTTTCATCTTTGCAGCAACGGCAGAAACTGATGTTAGCGATCGCTAGTTCCCTTTGGCCGGTGCTCTGTACTAACTGCCACTACTCAAGTGATGTATACGCGGGCTCTTTGTAGCAGTTCGTTTGTTTTTGACCTTGGCCATATCTTTCTGGATATGACACAGTTTGTCAGACTGGTCCACCTGAGACCGGCTAGTTTTAAGAAGTGTGAGAGTAAATTGTATATTGCCCTTAACAGCACCGTTAGGAATATGAACTAGTGCGCTGTTAAGGGCTGACCCTCGTCTGACTAGTTCGTCGGATCTCTCATTCCCAACAATGGCACTATGTCCTGGAACCCAGAGAAGAGTGACTCTAGCCTGGTTGCACAAGCGATTGAGTTTTTTCTGGCATCGATCTACTAGTTTCGATGAGGTGATTGCCGAAATTATGGCTTTAATTGCGGCTTGGCTAACTGTAATAGTAGCGATATTGTGTTTGGGTCGTTTATTAAGCCTCGAGCGTCGCTAGTAGCTCCACCTGGAAGACGCTAGCGAAGTTTGGAAGATGATAGGATTTCGATATTCCGAGAAAATGAGCGCAAACTTTTTTTTTGTGGGTTTTGAAATTACGGGTATACGAACAAGCTTGGCGCCCCGAAAAGAGGGTATCCGACAGGAACTGGATAATATATCGCCAGAAGTTTTGAGAAATGCTATGGAAATTGCTATGGAACGATTCTGCATATTCACCGATTCTGCATATTCACCAAGAAAAAAATTCATTTCGAAAACGTCGAAGTAAAGATAATAAACCAACAGAACCAATTATGTATTTTTATTTACAAACAAAGTTATTGACTAAGGAGGAGAAGCAGCTGGAGATGACTTGGAAGTGACCATACATCAACTCATCTCTAAGATTTGGTCATATGAAAGTATGCCAGATGAATGGAATCTCAGCATCGTTTGCCCGATCCACAAGAAAGGAAACCCCCTCCAACTGCATCAGTCTCAATCAGCAGCAGTCTCCTCAACGTCGCCTACAAGATCTTCTCCGCCATATTATGTGAACGCCTGAAGCCTTTTGTCAACAATCTGATTGGCCTTTACCTTTACAGTGGGGTTTTAGGCTAGGAAAGTCCACCATAGACCAAATTTTCACACTTAGTCAGATGCTGGAAAAAACCCAAGAAGTCCAAATCGATACCCACCTCATCGATTTCAAGGCCGCCTATGAAAGCATCTGGAGAGATGAACTGTATAGAGCCATGTCTAGTTTTGACATCACTGCAAAACTTATATGTCTCTGCAGGATGGTTGATTAGGGATTAAGGTCGGTAATGAGCACACCGAGACATCCGATGTAACGAAAATCCAACTCTTGCCAATCGCTGTTTCTTTGAGCTAAGAATGCAATTGAATAGTAAAGTCCTTTCCCGATCGACTAAGGAGACTCTATATAAGACCCTTATCATCCCAGTCTTTCTATATGGAGCAGAAGCATGGACTTTATCGAAAGCGGATGAAGACATCCTTGGTCGCTTCGAGAGAAAAATCCTCCGTATGATATACGGTCCCGTTTGCGTTGATGGATTCTGGAGGAGTAGATTCGACCACAAACTAGACAGCGACATCGACTTGGTCAAAAGACTACGCAGTGGGCGTTTAAGATGGCTAGGACATGTAGAGCGAATGGACATTAACGCTTCGGTCCGTAGAGTATTCAAATCCAACCCGAATGTTCAGCGCAGCAGAGGACGACTTCGCCTAAGGTGGTGCGCACCACAGTAGAAAAGGACCTCAACCAACTTAAAGTTCGCAGCTGGAGGGAGTTAGCGAAATACCGGGCTAACTGGAAGGGGCCTTGGTCCACATGAACTCTAGCGCCACCTAAGCAAGTAAGTAAGACTTAGGAGGAGAGTACTTTTGCGTTATAGCCACGAGATACCCGGCTCGTAGAAAGTACTGTGATAGATTAGTTCAGTAGGCTACTCTGAACTCCAAACCGCTTTGATATGGTTGCAAACCAACATTTTGCTTGTTTTCGTATGTTAAGAACCTAGGAGTTGGAGATCAAAGTGAGAAAAATGAGATTGAGGAATCGCCTAAATGATCTAAACCTCTAAGTAGAGGTTAAGTTGATCGAAATTCTGAGTACTTATACTTCGAACATGAAAACGTCCGCAAAGTACGAGGGTAGTCCCAGAAGTACCCGACCTGATGATATATAACGGTTGCTGTTTAAAAAGAATGACTATTTTAGGAAGTACCAATCTTATAAAGCTCAAATTTGAAGATTGACGACGTTGCGTCGTTTAGCATTTGTTCGGCAGCCATCAGTAGTGAACGCTCTCCATGAACTTTTAAATATGGCAAAAATTGGTCATCGTTATGTGATACAATACTTTCATTTGAAAGGCCTCAATCCAACCAACATCACAACGCAGCTGGATTCTACTCTGGGGGAGTCTGCTCCTTCGTTTACCAAAAAAAAAAAAATGGGTGTTAGAGTTTAAGCGAGGCCGTACGAGTTGCCAAGACGAATATCGCAGTAGTCGACCAAATGAGGTGAGTTCACCAGAAATGTTGAAAAAAATCTACCCAATGGTATTGGATGACAATCGATTAAAAGTGCGTGGACTAGCAGAAACGGTAGGCATTTTAAAAAGCGTTGTACATCGCATGTTGACTAAAAATTGGACGTGAGAAAGCTGTGCGTAAGATGGGTGCCGCGATTATTGACAATGGAACAAAAAAAGCATCGTGAGGATGTTTTCATCGAAGTGTTTGGCGAAGTTTTACAGCAATAAGGCCGAGTTTTTGCAACTTTATTCGCCAGATTTAGCCCCCTCGGATTATTTTCTATTTCCGAACCTGAAAAAATGGCTCGCTTGTAAAAGATTTGCCAACAGTGAAGAGGTGGAGTCTGCGGTTGATGGCTATTTTAAGGAGCTCGATGATTCTCACTACAAACAGGATATCGAAGCAATTGAACATCGCTGGGAAAAGTGTATTGAGCTAAAAGAAGACTACATAGAGAAATAAAGTAATTTTTTCCAAAAATGTTTATGTTTTCTTTGTTGGGTCGGGTACTTCTGTGACCACCCTCGTATTTTTAAACAAATGTTTAGGGAACTCAGTCCAAGTCCTCTTAGTGCCTGATAGCGACACAAGATCAAACCCCTCTAATTAATTTTATTAACTTTTTTGTTTTAACTTATACATTATGTAGCTTTAGCTCTACATATACAGATTATTTTACAAAAGAATCATTTAACTTTTTTTTACAATTTTTTCTCATACTTTTATTTTTTTATTCTTTCTTCATTATTCTTGTATGCTTAAATGTGAAGTTTTCTATTCTACAAATATTTTTCATTGATGTGAATTTTGCGCGTATATGTATTTTGTTTTGTTTTTTTCTTATTTTGCATTATGCATTCTTTGAAGAATATTAACTGACAATAATATTAATACAGCTTATAGATAATATAACTGTTTTGCATGAAAGATGAATGGCATCTTTTCTTTTTACTGCACGAGTGTAATTTTTTTTTAATGAGCTTATAAGAATGAATAGAAAAATTATGTTTTTTATGCATGATTCTAGACATAGCATTTTGTGTGCATTTGTTATTTTATTTTATTAACAATGTATTAAAATCAGTCGATTTTATATTATTTAATAATACAAAATATAAAATAATTATTTTTTTTTTTATTTTTTGTTTAATTTAATACATACTCTTCTTTTTATTTTAATTTAAGTATTGAATACAATGATGAAACTATATAGTATATAGCTGAATTAGGTAGAAAGCTTAGTAGGTAATGAATAATTTACACTTACAATTTCTTCATTTGTTTAATGTGAATATAGTTCTTTTTTGTTAATTTGTGTTTTATATTTATTTGTTTACTAAATTATCCGAAACCGTGAATCCGCCATTTTTATTTTCTTTCTAAAGAGAATATATTGCTTTCTTTTTTTTTTTGTTTTGTATTTATTGAATTTAAATTTAGACTTTCAGGAATAATGTTTGTATAATTTATTTATTCAAGGGCACTCAATAATGTTTTGTTGAAAAGTTTATTTATTTACAATTTCAATGTACTATCGAACGTCTGTTTATATTTCTAGGTTATACAACCCTGTATTATAATAATTGACAAATACACTATTTAAAGAAAACAAAAAATATATTTAATTGCCACTTCTGTTATGTATTTGTTTTCCTAGGGAATAATTTATTTGTTTTGTTTTTTTGTTAATCGAAATCAAATGTTAAAAACAATAATCGGATTTATCATGCAAAGAAAAAAAAAAACTTTCGGTGAAAACAGTTCCTGTAAACAAATTGACTTGTACTTACTACTTACCACCGTTGACGCTTTGTTTTTGTAAGTACATACAGTTATGGTGAAAACAATAAGACCAGTAGAGAACGTCAACAACTTTATTTTTCTCATTCAAAAAAACAGTGAAGTTTATTTACATATATAATTTGACTTGTAACTAACGGTATTATATTTCTTTATTTATTTAAACATATTTGTACCAGCAGAATGGGTACTTTAATACAAAAGCTCACTCAGGAATAAAAGTCGCAACGGGAGGCCAGGCTTATTAGAAGATAAAAAACTTTTGCTTTTAAAGCATTGCAGTCACCGAAACCCCACATGCCAACTGTTCGCTCGAGAAAAACATCGCGCAGTAATGATGCCCTTATCACACGCCTGTCCTAGAAAGACGCGTTTAAGTCATCTGCAGAAGTCAAACGTGAGTTGAACCTGCCAGTCTGCTCCGGAACCGTACAAAGGAGACTCGAAGATCAGCATCCCTTCGGAAGAAGTCCCTGATAAGTGCCTCTTTTAGACACCGAAAGAAAAGGATCCAGTTCCCTAAGCACCATCTGTTCCGGAAAATGAAAAAATGACGAAATATTCTAAGGTTGGATGAAACCATAATAAATTTCGTCAGATCATGGCATGGGTCAGGCATCCAGAAAACGCAGCCTACAAGCCTCATTATAGAAGCAAAACCATCAAATATCGAAGCGGAGTGTATAATGGTTTGGAGGTGTTTTCTTGGCATGGTATGAGTCCAATATTTTTGATCAAGGAGATCAAGGACCAGAATCTGAACATTAAAATATTAGAAGAGATCATGCACTTATATACAGTGGGAAATGCTATTGAGGTAGCAATTTATGAAGGATAATGACTCTAAGCAAACGGCGCGGCGATTAGAGTTAAAAGGTGGATTCAGGAGCATAACATTTACCCGATTAGCTGCCCCTCACAATCTTCAGACCTGAATCCCTTGGAAAACTTGTCGGCGATTGTAAAAAATACACATGGCGAAAAAAAATCAACGAAATAAAGAACAACTCTGGAGCAAGGTCCAAGACGCTTGGTATGCGATTCCCTCAGCTACTTGTCGTACGTTGGTGGAATCTTTGCCAAAAAAAATCCAGCCAGTAGTTAAAAATAAAGGGAGTCCTACTAAATACTGAAAGAAAAAAACACTTTGCTATTAAAAGAAAACAGAAAAATTTAATGTGATTATTTGGATTTTCTTTATTAATTAGTTTACTGTTTATAATAAGGTAAATAAAAAGAAACGAAATTATTCAAAAATGTTTGAACATTTGACTTTGTTAATTAAATTTCCAAAATATGTTTGGTGGTCTTATTGTTTTGTCCGTAACTGTACATACATTGAAATGTACCTATTAATGACCCTCCAAAGAATACTCAATTTTCCGAATAGGTAATAAAAACAATCAGGAAAACATTAATGAACCATTAAGTTTAAATAATAAATGGTTGTTTGTAATTGCTGTAGAAACCTGTGAGATATGCTAAGAAAGTTTCCAATTGTAACTCTTCTAGGCACATCTTTCAAAAATTTGGTCTTTTTGGTTCCGGGATGGTTCTCAAATTACTTTTATGATAATAGATTTGCCAACTATTTGCTGTTCGATGATCTTGTCATGTTAAAAAAAGCAAAATATCAGTTTTTTTTTCATTGCTCGGTATCCATGCGTGGCCCAGGTTAAGTCATTTGTCAGTCAGTAAGCATCTGCTGCGAAAAAAACAAAACTAAAATTAAAATGACTGCGTACAATGCACCTGCCCCGACAGTACAGTATTTCGTTAATTTCTTACAGAGAACGGAGAGAATTCGTGTAGCTGTCACCTTCGATTGTTCCTATTAGGTCTGTTTGGTGTGCTTTTCGTGATCCAAATGGGACATCTGTCAAATACTTAATAATTTGAAAAGTGGGGAAAATCCTCTCACAAACTTCTAATTACACAAACAAAAATGAAGATTGACATTTCACGAATTGTCAGATGGCTGTTTGATAGATGTCCCGGGACTACTACATGGATGTGGTCTAGCACGATTTCGTAGAAGGGGAAATTTTTTGACACTCTCATTTGGCTCTCTATTCTCTTGATTTTTGACAGGTTCAGTAAATTTACTTAAATTTACTGCACACCAAACAGACCTATTGTCACACTATAAGAAGTAAGAAGCATATCAACAAAAAAATACCGAGATACGACATAATAACTGTTCAGGTTACCAATAGCCTGTAAGAAACTCCAATATATCAATAAGTGCATGCCTAAAGCTCCGATATGTGCCATATCATTGGAAATTTGCAGAAGTCATTGTTATACCCAAACAAGGTAAGCCACCATTAGAAGTAGCTAGCATCTTAAAAACCAATATCGCTTATACCACTAAAGGCAAAAATATTCGAAAAATTGCTTCTGAAGAGGGTAAGCAAATTTATAGAAGAAAGAAGACTTATTTCAAATCATCAGTTTGGATTTAGTAATAAACATTCCACGATTGTTCATCGAATCACAGATGTAGTGGAAAGGGCAATGGAAGAAACACTAGTGTGTTCGGCTCTATTTTTAGATGTTGCACAAGCCTTTGACGCCAATACGCTCAAATACCTTCCAATGACTTTAAAATAGTTAAAATAGAAAGAGCACATTAAAAAGAAAATAGAAGAACTAAACTTGAATTATAGAAAATTGTACTAGTTACTGGGAAGAAACTCAGAGCTACATCTATCCAGAACATAATAATGCTGTATAAGCAAGTACTAAAGCCTGTATGGACATATGGACATATGGACATATCCAATTATGGGGCTGTACAAAAAAAAACAAATACGTACTGAAACCATACAAAAAATTCAAAACAAAATCCTTGGAATAATAAATGCCCCTTAGTAGATAAGAAATACGACTTGCATCGTGACCTACAAATAGACATGGTTACAGAAGTGGTTAAAAAGCACGCACGCGAACAAAACCTCATGAGCTAAAGGTCGAAAAACTATGGGAAGATGTATAACTTTAATTTTCCTTCCACGCGATATTCAAGAATGAAAAATCATTTGGCGATCTCTCAAAGATTGGTTTTGATTCCCAGGCGTTTTTAGTGCGCTAAGAATCCCACTCGAGTGTCCTTTGGTGATTTCCACCTGGAGGAAGGGAAAAAAAACCTTTGATTGTGTCCCCTAACAAACCCAGTCTTAAGTGGAAGCCCAATTAGATATGACATTGAACAAAAGTAGATAAAAATGATGTACGAGTTTGTAATAAATCCACATAGAAGTAGAAATATATGATTTTAAGATTGTTTCCTTTACTTGTGTTATCAGATCTCATCTCGTGCCAAATCTCTAAAAACAAATTTCAGTCAATACAAAAAAATACGAGAGTTTTGGCTATATATTTTTATTGAGTTAGAAGCTTACAGGATAATGGGGCTGTTAACCTTAGTATTTCAATACCCTCAGGCGTTTCTGAATGTTTTTCACGGACAGACAGATAGACGGACAACAACGGGTCCTATAAGTGATCCGTCTTTTCATTCTACGGTAAGGAAAAAAATGACTAAAAACTGAAAACCTTAATGAAAGTAAAAGAATTTTTGAAATAAAACAAACATACTAATATTAAATTTCTTTAGTAAATACAATTCCCATTTACATCTTCATTTTATGCATATTTATAATATTGTATATTTAAAATCCACGTGGTTGTTTCTCAAATATTCATAATAATTATTCAAATAGTTGTATAGTATTCAAAATAGATAATAAAATTAACTTAATAAAGGAAGAAAACAAAACTAAATACAAACCCAACAATGTATGTTTTAGGTTTTTTTTTTCTTTGTTTGTATTGTTAATAAGAATATAATCAATAAAAGAAGCAATATTTTTGTTTTCTATATACCAATATAAAGTGCGTAAACTTTGTGTGTTTGGATTACATATGTATTTATATAATTAAAATTAATTCTTACAATCAAATAATTATAATCATTTTGCTTTGCTTAAAATCTTTATTGTATTTATTTTGTTTTAATTTGCGTATTTTTATTTTACAAAATGTTTTTCTTTAAATATTTATTTATAAATAAAATGTTTGAGATTTTTCTTTAATATTTTTGTTATTTTTTTTTTAAGAATATAATATTTATATAATATTTTTTTTTAATTTAAATTATAACGAAATCAAATAAAATTTTAAAAACAAAATAATGAAACAAGCTGTGAGGATTGAAGAGAAACTAGATAATAGATAAACTTAAAAACTTAAAATGTAGGTATAGGTATATATTTACTTACAAATGAGAGCAAAAATTAATTTATTATTCTTAAAACTAAAAGCATCAAGTGTGTGTGTGTGTCGTTTATTTCGTTAAAAAAAAAAATTGTGGTTAAATTAGTATTTGTTGCTGTTTTCTTTATTGGAGTTATTTATTGTTTAAGTATAAATGAACTTGCTTTATTTTTTTTACAGAGGCAAAGGCTAAAAGTCAATCTTTTGTAACGATGTTCTTAGATGCTTTATATAAGCAAATTTAGTGCAACCATTTTCAACAGACAACGTAAATAAAGCAATCTGTCGTAGTTCTTATTTACAGTAGGGGTGGTAACTGGGATATCAATAATCCTTGTCTAGTACCTTAGGATGGACACAAACGTAAATTAAAAGTTCACAAAACTAAGAGCGCAACTGAGAACATTTCACTGAGTAGGCGTAAATAAATGAAGCATTATTAAAATTTCTACAGGCTGCCGCTTTTTTGCGAAGACGTGAACGTCTCATGATCCAACCCTCAACGAACTCAATACTCTGTTGCACAAAAATTGTCAGTACAGGCCTTATGTAGGATCTTTTTACACTGGTGCCTGTACATGTTTTTATGGCACTCAATTAACAAAATTGCCACTGAAATTAAATCCAAACCACGCATGACCTTGACCAGCCCTGCCACACAGCCAATGGCAGAATAATCGTCTGGTATGTAGCCGCCATCAACCCTCGCCGTCTCTAATCGTTTCCGATATACAAAATATACAATAGCATTTATACATAAAAATACTCGAAGAAATGTCTTCTACAATATTCTAAAATTTCATCAAAATCGAGCAGGTGTCCACTTTGTTAACAATTATCTTTTTTTCGATAAAAGCCTTGTGTTGTTTTTAAATCAGCAGATGGTGACCCTACGAGTCCTGCTCCTCAATTTGCGGCGATTTGTCATGCATACTACGGTAACCCAGTGTGAGCTTTAAAGAGGGACAGGTTTATGTTAGCTATTGCAACTAGACTGAAAAGCAAACATCTTGTTTTCCCTGTACTGACAGTTTTTTGTGGAACAGAGGTGTAGTATCAATTTTGATACTATTTCTCTCTCGCAGAGCTTTATACCCGTGCTTTAGTGACTTTTATTTTGTCGTCGAAATATCTACGTAGTTATTTTCTTTCGGTAGATGACTCCAATGTACTAAATGGAAAGAGTAACAAAAAAAATCGAAGCTATTTTGTCTGATATTGGCGGGCATGGTGCTTAGCAGAAGCCAAATGGATTTAAGTGTGTTTGTTTGAAGTCCACCGCGCATTTGTACACGTTAAATTTAAATTTAAAAACAAAAATTAGGTTTGAGTTCAGAAAAATTTTGTTCTTTGAAAACGAGCCGTCGAAATCGACTTATGGCGGCCAGAATTTAAAATTAAGTGGAAGCGGCGTTGGATTCATGTACTGAATCTGAATGCGGTAATTTTCAAGAGGACAAAGATTCATATGAGCCAATAGCAGCAGAAACTGCAGACGCCGAGGTAGAACACTATTCGAGTGGCATTGAAGAAAGTGCGGACGAATTGGACGAGACAATATTGAATGCTTCTGCTGCTGATCCAATTGTTTTGTGTAAATCGAAAGATGGCAAAATCCAATACACATCAGAGCCAGCGGACACAAGTATCTGCACTGAACGCGTTAATCCTTTATAACAAACGTATTCCATTATTTAATACGAAGAAGATAGATAGATAGCATGGCAGCTATGGGGGGGATTCGGCCACATCTAGCTTCGGATGGAACAACAGGTGGCACAAGCTTGCTGGTTCAGTGCAGTGAATGACCAATGTTGCTGATGATAATCGACTTCATGTTTTTCAAAGCGTATATGTAAGTTCAGAATAAAAATCACGTAAACGTGGCCGATCCAACATGTCCGCATTTGCTTATCGTCAACAAACATTTAGCCAAATCCAACAAATGCAAGAATTTTGTTTCTCCGATGGGCCATGAGAAGAACATATTAC
Source organism: Brachyopa scutellaris (assembly GCA_949775065.1). Taxonomy (NCBI): domain Eukaryota; kingdom Metazoa; phylum Arthropoda; class Insecta; order Diptera; family Syrphidae; genus Brachyopa; species Brachyopa scutellaris. The sequence goes on along the minus strand of OX459112.1, from coordinate 143,969,464 downwards.
GCGTGAGGTCTCTTCATGTGCTGCAGATTGAATTTGGTGGACTCATTACGATTTTCGACTCTCGTAAATTATATTTTTTCTTTTATTTTTAACAATGCCCAAAAAAGCAAATGAACGTCGAAACAAAACAGCATCATTAGATTTTCTGATTTTGTTGTTCGAGTACCTTTTGAACTTCTATTTTAGCTGCAGAGTAATTTCTGATACTAATTTGGATAAGGAAAAAAAAAAATTGAGGATCCGTTGGGGAAGTAAGTTGCTGGGAAACACGCGAAGCAACAAATTCAAAACTCATATCGATCGGCGGGAAGCAGTACAGCCAACAAGCATGCGAGAAAGCTTGGCTTGGCGAAATGAAAACTGGAAACTATTTTTGGGGCCGACAACATTCCCAAAATGCCGGTGACTCGTTCTCTAAGTTGTGTGTATATAATTGCCAAAACTGTTATAGAATCAATCGTACATGCATTCTACTAAAAATTCAAACAAAATTGTTTTAATCTGCTTCATTTCATAGAATATAACAATTTTTATTAAACAAATTAAAAGACTATGTAGCTCCAAATTCGATTGCTTTTGAGGTTACGTTCGTGTATGTGTCTTTATCCAAATGGAATAGTGGCATGGTAAGCGATAAAGACGCCCCTTTCACACATTTTATGCACTAGCGTTTATTTTTATAATATTTTCACGTTTCAACCATCAAGTTAATGTTTTTGATTGGTTTTTACATATTTTATTCTTACAACAATGTATACGTTCTAAATTTAAACAATATTTTATTCTTGTTTTTGTCCCTATAACATTTCAAAATGCATTAATTTTCATTTTTGTTGATTCTAACGTTTATATGTGCGCGAGGATGGACACACAACTGAGTTGTGTGTATTAAATCTTTTCCTGCTTAGCTTAAGAGATGAGAAAATATGAACAAATGAACAACGACTAATTAATCCACACGAACATAATTATATATGTATATACTTGTATTCAAATGTTTCGATTTCAGTTCTTTATAGCGTTGTTGTGCGCAAAAGTGATGCTATTAAATTGTTATATCCTAATTTACCATTGTCCTTTTTATTACTACTGTTGGTTGTTGATTCCACTTGTCCATCTGGTTCGCTGCCACCTTCGTCCGCTGGAGTTGCTTGCTTTGAATTCACAATTTTCGTAAGACACTTCCTGCCCAAGAGAAGATTGGCCCTACCTTTGCCCGGTGCTGTTGCAGTCCGTGCAGTGAGTTTCGCTTTAGTTTTGTTCGTATTTACAATTGAGTTGTCGTTTAGACTCCTACTAGTATTCATCTTGGCTTGAGTATTATCGCATGCAGTCTTCGTTTTACCTTTTGCATTCAGTTTCAAAGCGGTCAGTCCGGTGGATGTGCTGGGTGTTCCATAGCTCGATGTTGGCAGCTTTCTAGCACCGGCATCACACTTGACGACCACTGAAGAGGCCAGCTGGCAAAGCTCATCATCATCGATATTATCGATGTCAATGTCATCGTCTTCCTCTTCGGCAATGGGATCGATTATCTCCTCATGCATTTGAATTGTCGAATCGATACGATTACTAGTACTGGGATGATGGCCATAAAATGCAATAGATGCAGCCGCTGTTGTTGCTACTATTGGTGTAACAATGGTACTGCTACCTGTAGCAGCAGCTGCTGCGACACCACACTCACTGGTAATAAGTGCAGCAGATGCGGGAGCGATTGCTGACGCTGTTTCCTCAAAGGACAAAGGCTCGTGACCATGACCACGAAGACTATGATTGCTGCTGTTCTTTGAGCTACTGGCGGTGTCCAATCTCTCGCCGGAGGAAAGCGATATGGAGACCTTGTCGGATTCGGAATTTGAGCGAGTTTTCTGTTTTTTAGAGGTTGCACCGGAAATGTTGCTAGTGCAGCTGGTCGTGATAATTGTTGGCTGTTGCATGTGAGATGGTTTCTTGCTCTTAACTAGGCTGCTGCTGATCAGGGTGTCAGTGATTTTAGTCTTCAGGGTAGAGGTGGCTTTTCCTGTAGAAGTTGTCGATGTAGAATGGGGCTCTTGTTTAGAGCGATGATGTGTCGACGATGACGACGATTGTTGTTGATCGTCCGATGATGCTAATGATGATGATTCGTTTTTAGTTTGATCGAGTCACAGACGTAGGTCGAATGCTATACGAGATGCAATATTCTTAAATCCGATGCTAGTACCTGATCAAAAAAAAAAAAAAAAACAATATTAATTTCAATAAATAAATTACGTTACTGTTACTAATGGGATATTATGCAATTGAAGGTTCAACAGACATTAGCGAGAGGTAAATTAAACATAATGGGATTTGAAACTCTAACAATGTGATTAAAAGTCCACCGTGTTCGCCATCACAGGAGGCTTTTTATTCGCGGTCTTCTAAAGATTCTCTGAAACTGTGATCTTGCCTGCAGATTGGAGGTTTTGCTTCTATGCAGTCAGTGGAATATTTTAGACTAATTTCACCACAGCAGCGGTGCTATCCAAAATTCTTGCGATGCTTTGATTGATTTGCAGTCGCATTTCTATAGACAAAGTATTGATGGAAGAGGCTCAATGAAATATGGACGCGTGAATTTAAGCCGCGTTTGAAAGATGAAACATCCGCGGCGTAATATCATGCGGTCTAAACTAAATGCACCATGGAAAGCAATCATAGGGAAACATACGTAGAAGTGTTGGTTTCGATGAAAGAAAACCCAAATAGCGCATAGAGGCCGCCGTTTTGATACCACAACTTCAGGTGACCCGTTTATATGGATGTAATTTTGAGATATTTATATCCACCCTGTGAAGTTTAGGAAGAGGATCAACTCTCCAATTCTTTTCTCGGATATCTCTTTAAGGTCGTCGAAGAAAAGTTTGCCCAGTATGCGATGCCTGGCTCTCGCTAGAGCTGGACATTTGCAGAGAAAGTGAACAAGTGAGTCTTTTTTATTTTCATCTTTGCAGCTATGGCACAAACTGTTAAGAGGGATCGCTAGTTTGGCTTCATGGTCCCCTATTGGCCAGTGCACTGTATTAACTGCCACTACTCTAGCGATGTCTATGCGGGTTCTTTGTAGCTGTTCGTTTGTTTTTGACCTGTCAGACTGGTTCACCTGAGACCGGCTGCTTTTAAGAAGTGTGAGAGTATATTGCCCTTAACACATTGCACATAATAAAACAATAATAAAAACAATTTCACTCACCTGAAATACGCTTAAAACGGACGCCATTCAATGACAACCTAGGAAGCTTACAAACTTCAATTTCCCATTGTACCAGTGAGTCTGTATTTGGATCACCATGCACGCACCATAGAACGAACCTATAAAAAAAAACATAAAATCATTTCATAAATGTAACCTACAAAAACAAAACACATGGCAACTCTATTTATGTGTTTTGTAATCAAAAAGTAACTTACCTCTCTCTTTGCTCGTAGTCACAATTATTCTGATCAAGTACTTCGCGAATCTTTTGCATTATCTGATCAGGCATCAATGGAGAGGTCGTCTTCATCGACCAAGTGAACCGAAGCACTCGTGGCTTGGCTGATTCTTCAGTTGTTGATCCACTACCATAAAAAATTCTTCATATTTGTAAAATTATAGCACACACATAGCGTATGTTGTATTGTTGTTGTTTACAAGTATTCTTCTGTTTTCTGTGATGACAAATTCTAGGACATTCATAGGACCTTGTTTTGTTCTGCGACTTTTTGTTTGTCATTTTTGCATTATTTTTTTTTATATTGTTATACTACTTACGAAGAAACAAATGAAAGGAGGAATGGAGGACAAAACCACGAAGGCTGTTAGTAACAAAAAAAATCTGACAAAGGTAAAAGCTGGCAAAGGAAATTAGGACACTGGCCCAACATATTTTTGTAATTTTCAAGAGGGAAACATTAGTGCATCTCTTGCGTTGTCCCTGATACCTGACATCCTGAATCTTTGGGTCAAACACCAAAATTTCGATACCACGAGGTCTCTTTTCCAATGAGTTTTAGGCTGCAATCCATCAATGTTTGCGTTTGCGCAATTATTTATGTTTGCGTGTTATACTTTTTACCCGACTATTACACGCATTGAATGGGACCTACAAAATTTTGCAGGATCTGAATGTCTAGTATAGAACCTCGTCGAATGGTTGTCGGATATGAAAACTTCATAGAATCATTACAGTTTCATGGCTCTCAATTTTGTTTACTCTCAGTTGGCTCTCTGCTTGCGATGTATTTTATGCTACAAGCTACATCCTTTTCCTTGTGGTGAGTGTCGTCAACTCTGTCAACCAGCCATCTGACAGTTTTTGAAATGTTATAATCTTTTCGTTCGTTTCGTCTTTCGTGTTTTTGACAGATAGTGGCATAGAAAAAGAGGGGAATGAAGTAACGAAAGCAGGAATGAAAATTCTGAGATTTTTTCCGGTTGATCTTTGACATTTCTCGTTTGACAACCAAAACAAAACAGAGAATTTTAAGGTCTGTTTGGTGTGCTGTTCGTGATCCAAATGGGACATCTGTCAAATAGTAAATAATTTGAAAAGTGGGGGAAAATCCTCTCAGAAACTTCTAATTACACAAACAAAAATGAAGATTGACATTTCACGAATTGTCAGATGGCTGTTTGATAGATGTCCCGGGACTACTACATGGATGTGATGTAGCACGATTTCGTAGAAGGGGAAATTTTTTGACACTCTCATTTGGCTTCTCTTGATTTTTGACAGGTTCAGTAAATTTACGTAAATTTACTGCACACCAAACAGACCTTTAATGATGAATTTCAAAGTTGATTTTGGAGCTTAATTTAGGGACATCTTACATTTGCTAGTAAACACGCAATTATTATCGTCCATAATAAGTGGATTTAGTGCGATTTCAACTGAAATTTTACTATTCCCTTCCTAAATATAATCTGAATTTTGGTAGACGGCCTTCAGCCAAACCAAAAGGATTGAGAAATTGTTTTTAACATTGTAAATGTATCTATATTTATGTACATATGTATGTATACAATTTTTTCTTATGAATAATAAATAGTCTACTACTACTACTACTACTGATGTGAATTTCAATAAACGTTAGAATCACGTATGCACGTATCCACCAATTATTAGGAACCGTATAATCACTAGCATACGTACCTGTCAAAAAGACGAAAGACGAGACGAACGAAGGAAAGAGTCGTGTAATCAGCGTCTTTGAGATGATTTTACTATTTGACGGGTTTCAATTCCTTGTGCAAACAGACCTAATATGTCAATGGTTGTGTATATATCGGCTGGTTGAGTGTTACACTGAAACAAAGCAGATATGTACCTCGTCGTTCGTTTGCTTTTTTGTTTTTGTTTTTCTATTGCATTGGTTAGACTTGGAAATCTATGAACTAGGAACGAATTTGCCCAATGCGGGACATGCGGGACGCATTATACGTTTTGCGGGACAATTTTTGCAATTATTAGAATGCGGTTTTGCAACTGCAAATGCGGGACGGTTGGCCGCCCTATGTATATCCCATAATCTTAGGAAACCAAAGAAACATCAGGACTCATTTCGGGAGTGGAACGAGGCCACCATACCGATGCGATAGTTTGGTGGGAGTCCGCTACGAATGCGTAGAGTGTGCAAGAGGTGGTGAAGGTGAAGTGACTTAACCAACATTTGTTTTCGAACACCTTTTCAACAAGACTCTTTGCTAGCTTACAAGACAAATACAACACAAGTGTGGCTCCGAAGAATGTACCGGAGGTAGTCAAGCAGCTCAGCTTGTTCTACTCCATTTGCATAAATGCAAATGGCGGTCATTTTGTATCAATTATTGTTTAAATATTGCTGTTTAAATAATTACATATTTATAATCAATTATAATCAATATTATAGTTTTGCAGAAAAAAAATGCTTGTTTTTATGGTATCACCAAAATGTGTGTACCAGTTTTAACGCGTATGTACTTACCGTTACAGCACTAATCTCGAGATTTGAATCTTCGTTGATGAGATAAAAGGACCATGCTAAGCTGTTCTTATGATTTGGACAAATTCCCTAACAATTGGTTTCGCTGTTTTCATCTGTTTGTTCTGTTTCGAATATTATAAGATTTCGAACAATTTTTGCCGAACAAATTAGCTCCTCCTGAATATATGTATTTTTGTAGGTTTTTCGTTAATTTTTAATTTTTTTTTTATTAAGATTCGAGCCATGTTTTCTCGGCCAATTTTTGCGACCTTACATTTAATTAAATACGAGCAAAGTATTAAACCATTTTAATTTAACGTTTGAATTCAACGAAGAACTTGCTACATTGCTATTTTAAAGAACAGTTGATTTAGAAGTTATAAACTTCGATAATTTTTTTACATTGGAAAAGTCATGCAAAATTGTATCAATATTTCGCTGATTTGTTAAATAAGATTTTTTAAAAGCTCAAACGATGGTATAGCGGAAAACTCATATGATTTAGTGGGCTTCGTTTTTCCAGTTGCATGCACATGTGTATATATAATGATACCAACTATACTGGATTCGAGGTCCAGATACTGAATGAAATTCCGTACTGGATTTTAATAAATTTTATCAGTTTGTGCGTACTACGAATATTGATCAAGCTCTTTTAAAAATCAACACTCGTGCGCATTTCGAACGCACTTTTTCACCACATACAAGAGGTCTGTTTGCTAACTTTTTTGAGGCAAGTGGACCGGGCCGGCCAACGCTGTCAAACAGTAAATAATTTGAAAAATGGGTAAAAATTGTCACTTTCGTTTTGTTATCCACTTTACAATAAATTGACGACAGCTAAGTTCACTGAAAGAAACTGCCGTATGGCTGGTTTGGCAGCGTTAGCCCTCTTCACTCAAAGAAAAAGTTGGTGTAAGAATTCGTAAGGCTCTTAGTTGAGCGGAAATTTTTGACACTCTGATTTGGCTCTCTCTTTTACGAATTGTTACCGAGCTTTGGGTTAACAAACAGCAATTTGTCAGAATTCGTGCGAATACCAAAGTTACCCAACAGACCTAAGATGTCTCGTCTCAGGACAAGTATGCTCGCAAACAAACGCAGACAGAGCCCCAGTCAGTCTGATGTCAATGCAGTTCGCTGATTTGAGCACGGACTCAGATTAACCCATTTACGACCGCTGTCACCAATTGGGGACACCCACTTTTTTTGGTTTTTTTTTTAATTTTTAGTTAAACTATTATTCATTTCAAAATTTTAAAGTGGTAAATGCAAAGTTATTTAGTTCGGCTGTCATTTATGTGCAGTTTTTTTTACGTGTACTCATTTGAGTACAGTGGGCACATGAGTTTACAAAAAAAAAAAATTATATTTTTTTTTTTTCTAAAATGCCTTAAAGTTTGTAAATGAACGAGAAAATAAAGTTTTTTTTAAATAAAAATCACCATTTAACCCATTTAGACCCAAATCTAAATACAGTAAGGGTATTCACTTAAACTCGTAAAACCCTCGTAAACTGCGTGAACTGTATAAATTTACAATCGCGTAAATGCGCTGTCAAATTTTATATGAAAAATTATTTACAAAAGCCCCGTACATTTCTGCGACGATTTTGATGCGGAAATCAGCCTCGGAAAATTACACTACTTGAAGAAATTGTGCTGCTGTCAAATTTGCTGGATGTCGAATTAAAAAGGCTTCTTTTTTTTGTTTCATTTGAAATAAATAACAACTGTTACAACTGTATTAATAAATCTTTTATCGCAGTTTCCTCAATCTAATAAATTTTTTCTTTTCGCTTATTTTCGGCATTTTCATATGTTTGGCGACAGTTTTTTTGACAGTTGCAGAATAGCTAATTCAATTACGCAACTTGTTTCCGAGGGATATTCATTTAAAGCACCTCGTAAATTTACAGAACTACAAGATGCGCAAATTTATGATATCCTTACTGTATTTAGATTTGGGTCTAAACGGGTTAATAAAAAAAAAGTGTTGTACTTTTTTTCAATGAGGTAATAAAAAAATTGTGTTACTGAATATAGTGGATTTATACTGGGTTTTAATAATAAAAAAGTATTTTTACTAAATATACTGGATTTTATCTAGCAAGAGTTGGCATATGTAATGTATGAATGTGTAAGTGAATCTTTTCCCATGTGCTAGGAACACTTATTTGGGAGGAGAATCTAACTCTCTTACGACTGAAAAAATCTGCCTGTGTTTGAAAAACAGATAATACCAGCCAACAACTAGAGGAGAAACAAAGGATTCTAAAAAAATTTAACGCAATTGGTATCTCATCGATTAAGATGCTGAGGCATTTGAATAATCCGTCTACTTCATAAAATGCATTTATACGAATTATGAATTTCACGTTGTTCGGTCCAGGGAATTTATCAGGGCGTTAATAAGTGAGTCAGTTGGGGCATCTTTCCTAATAAATATACGAGTTATAGATTATAAAAAAAAAATAATGCAACAATTAAAACAAAACACGTCTTCTATGCAATGTCGGACAACATCATACGTACAAAACATTTATAATTTATGTATACGTCGAGGATTTTAATGAGTATAATACAAAGAAGTTATGAACGCACATAAAAAATTACAAAACAAAAAAAAACAAATCTGGTAAACACTTTTACAGAAAGAACATGTTTGTACATATATAAGCAAATTCATATAAAATACTTGTACACTTTTGGTTTAATTAAACACGATTTAAATTATTTAAACTAGGAATGTAATCAGATCTTTTAAAAAAAAAATTAAAAAAAAAACACAAAAAAACATATAAAAAGCATGCTTTCTTCAATGTGTAGAAATTAAAACATTTAATGTGCATTTAAAGACTTAAAAAAAAAAAACAAAAAATATACACATGCAATCAAATTCTGAATTTAAAAAAACAAATTTAGGTACTTCTATTAAAACTTAAATTAAAAAATAATAATAATAAAACAAAAGGTTATTATAAATATTTTAAAATTACATTTTTACCCTACTATAAAAATAAAATAGAAAAAATAAAAAATCTGATTACCCCTACACTTTGCTATACATATGTATACGAGTATGTGTAGATAGATAAACTCCTAATAACTTCTTTTAATATACTTAATAAATTTGTGGATGCTTCTGACGAAAATTTATAGTATAATTACCTAAAGCTGTTGTTGGATGTATTTGCTTGGCCTTCGCTGGGCCTAAAATAAAAAAAGATACAAAAAAAGAACGCAAAACGTAGTTAACAGAACAAAACAGAAACATAAAACAAAAAAATGGATTTTCAGAATTTTTTTTATTTACGAGAATTTTTTTTGTTAAAATTATGTATAAAGCTATAGGAAATTAGTTTGCTTTTGTAGTAGTTATGTATCGTTTAAGCAAATTAAATTAAATCAAAAAAAAAAAATAATAACAAAAATAATTGAAAAGATACAAGGACTAAGGACAACAGAATATGACCACACATAGGCAACCCTTTGTAGTTGATGCAATAATTTATAAAGCAAAAAAGTGAGTTTTTAGAATAGATAGAAAAAACACAAAAGTCCGAATTTTTTTTAAGTTTTCTTGAAGAAAATTTATAGATACAGAAAGTAATTCATTTTAAATATCTTGTCTAGAGTTGCAAGACGAAAGCAAAAAAGCAGAATATACATAAATAATTTAAGCGTAAATTTTAAAGCTGTGAATTTTATATTAACACGATTTACATCAACACCACCACCAAATAATCAGCTTCACAACATTTGAATACAGTGGACTCTCGGTAACTTGAACAATCCAATAACTTGAATGGCCCTGGTTTTGTACGTGCTCAAGTTAACGAGAGTCCAATGTATCTAAAAAAAAAAAAGGCAGAGATACATCGCTGTAAAGTTCAATATCCCCTTAGAAGGGGTATTTTTGTTTTTCCTACATTGATGGCAACACCTGCGGACAAATTCAAAGCAAAAGAAGCGAATAGGAAACGAGACCATTATCAGGTATATGTTTGGGGTTTGAATGGAAGAATACACAGCGGAGGTTATCTTAACAGAACAAAAAGGCAAGAAGTCGTTGTAAATGCTAATAGAAAAGGCAAGAAGTCGTTGTAAATGCTAATAGGAGTGCTAACTGGGCACAACACTCTAAGATACAATACGAAAAAACTACGACTGAATGATGATGACATTTGCAGGGGATGCGGTGACGAAGAGGCCACAGTCCATTTCCTCTGTCACTGCCGTAACTTCTGTCAACTGGGCAAATTCTTCTACGAAAACATCGACGAGCTATCGGATGGATCACCATCTGACCTGCTTGAATTTGCTAGGGCGTCGGGCTGGCTGAAGTCTTGTCACTAACACCACGGGTGGGAACACACTAGATTCTAGTCGGGAATAGAAATTAACTTTATAAAACTTTTCTTTTGAATATTCAAAGCGGAAAACTCTTTGTTCAGATTTGGCTATCGGAATTCAAAATGTTCAGTCAATCGGCATAATCTCAGCTACCATTGTTGCTGACGTTGTACAAATTAATTTTTATATCCATGGGATGTTTTGTATAATCATAGCGCTGGAATGTGTAACATTGGTCTTACATAACGAAGATATCACGTTGATTCCGACTCTGGGCTGATTTTTCATTGATCACATAAATATGTATGTCCACAGAATAGGGTTCCGACGCTTGCCTTTCATGTAAAGAGGTGGTTTATGAGCTAAAGTAGTTTGATTTCAGTACACATGAGTTATATGAATATTACCCCTATTATGGTTAGCGAGTCGAACTCCCAGGCGAATTTCACTCAAGTAAAAAGTCACCATTCGCCTAAGCTTTGAGGCGAAATCTCAGTGAGTCGCTAACCGTAATACGAAATAGTCACATTCGCCAACTTTTTCGTTCGACTCGCTAACCGTAATAGCGGTGTTATTAAGTCATTCCGTTCGAACCAGAATCGTACAAGAAACTATTGTCAATTTAAATCGGCTGCTGAACCACAATTCCAATAGCCTTCTTAGCATACCCTTGGAAGTCGAACATCGTCAACCTTTCGTCGACGTGCTTTACAGCTATACAGCTTTTCAAAATCTATAAATCGATTGGAACTTGAATACCGAATAAATTGTGAATACATCCAAAGGACCATTTGATATACGAATATTACTGACATTGAAGTGCACTTCTTTAAAACCTTTACTGATATTCTAATTTAGGTCCAAATAGTATGTACATATGTGTGTACATATTTTGAAATCGTTAAGATTTTAAAACAATTAAAAATATCTCATAAATACAAATAAAATGTGCATTATGAAGGCGTGAATAAAAATGTTTATACTTTGAGATATTTAAATTTGTTTTGTAAGAGTTGAACCTACATAAACAATTAGAATGAAATTCCACCACATGAGCCACCATCTAATCTGTATGAATTGGACAGATGTCAACTGATCATTGATCTCAAAATTACGTGTTGCGGTTTCCATTCATTTTTTTTTTATCAGAGTTTTGGGCCGTTAAATTAACAGCGGAACTTTAGGATGAATAATATGTGTATGACAGTGGGCAAGAGATCAGCTACTTATTTATTTTATTTTTTTTCGTTTTAAAGTATCCATTGATGAACTAGCTAGAGCTGGATCTCCATACAGCCACCGATTAGAACACTGTTCAACACCATCGACCATATAACCGAAAAATAGACCAACGCTCTGTGGCTAACACGAACCTACTGCGTCACATCTCGTTCTTTATGGCCGAAACTTGATCTTAATAGGACGAAGACGATGTTACATCTGGATAAATCCTCCATTCGTTTAATCGCCGGAATAATCATAGAACACTGTGCCATAGGTCATATGACAACCAATGGCTACCTGAGTCCAACGATATCTGTAGACTGTAGAAGCTGCGGAGATGAGGAAGAAAGTGAATCCATCCAACATCACCGCCCTTCAAGAATGACGTCTCCATACTTTACGTCTTAGACTCTTGGCAGACATAGCAGAGCTCGGGAATATAAAGATATCGGATCTTCTAAGATTCACCAAGTTCACAAACTGTTTAACGAGTTGGTAAGAAGAGGATTTACTCCCAAACTATGAGGGGATTCACAATAGACCTTCGGGACTCCAGTGGAAATGATTGCTCACACTTCTCCTAACCTAACCTAACTCATGCATTGAAAACTATTAAACTCACCTGCTGGTGCATTGCAAGGATAGGGAATTCTTCCTTTTAACAAATATACCTTAAACACCTGGTCTATTTTAATGAATATTTACCCACTACTTCGCATTAACTCTTAACTCACACCCCTATTGCGAGTGTCAATCATCATTCAATTGACAATTGATAAAATTATCAATCAATAAAATGTTCGGTACATATTGTGTAACTCAATTGATAAAGATTTTGATCATTGTGAATGTAATTGACTGTTGTGAATGGAAAACACTTTTTGACATTTTTCATTGACAATTCCTCACGAACTTTGTTTATTAAAATATTGAAATTCAAACAGCGACATTTTTCTATTCCCTTAGCCCGCATGTTAGACATTTAACGCCATTTTTGTTACAGAAAGGGTAAAACATTGATAGGCATCATTTAGAATCGAATTGCGGAAGAACTATGCTAGTCCTAAGTTTGCCAGAAGAGGAGTTCGGTAATAATCAAACATGTAGCAGATCATTTAAAGAGGAAGGCAAACCACACTCTAAGTCGCTGCAAACCTTAAGCACACAGCTTAACTAAAAAAGCATGACGGATACAACCATTCCCAACCATAACACTAGACGATGGGAAATAAATTTATTTTTTGCGGTATTTTAGATAAGCTATCAGGAAATATATTTTTAAAACGGCATTATTTATAACAAATAAGATTATGTTTTTAAGTGAATAGGATAAGATGCTATTGGTTGATTTTAAAAACATGCACACGTTCATTTTCTGGCTACATTCAAAGAGGCGCAACAAAACATCATTAGAACACAGTTAAACAGAAAAATTAACATATAAACAGAGTTCACATAGAATACGGAAAGTAATTAAATAAATTAAAATAAAATAACAATTCAATTGGTTTTCTGTTTCGTTTTAAAATTATCATAGTTTTTATTTTTTCATTTCTTTTTCATTGTATCATTGTTTCATATCATGACAATTTTATAGCATAATTCTTTTTTCATCTAATTATTTATTATTTATCTTGTCTTCTTCTAAATATAACAATTATGTATATGCTCGTGTTAAAAACTAAAAATATATTTATTTATATAATTATGATTGAGTTAAAATATAAACTTTTTTTGTTTTTTTTTTTTAAACTAACTAAATCGATAGCAATTATAACAAAAGTAGGTTTTGTTTTGTTTTATTAAATACTACATAATTTTAAAAATCTCTTACTAAGCCGACATAGATGTTTTACTTAAAAGATATTTTTATCTTGTATACTTGCTTACAATTTAAAAACAATAGGGAAATTAATTTATTGATATTAACTGATATTAATTTAATTTGATACATTTTCCAATTTTGTTTTCAATTCTCAACATATGAACGGTACTGAGAGATAAAACTACTACCAAATGGGAGACTTTTATTTTATAACTTTATAACTCAGTGCATTTTTGTTATTTTTAATTATTTTTTAGTTAAATATAAAATATTTTATTTAAGAATAAATATATATTTAAAAGAATTTAAAAAAAACGTTTAATTTTTACAACAATAAAAAAAAATACAATAATACGATATAGGGTGGTTAGAAGAGAAGTCTTAACAAAAAAGCCCTATACAAAAAAAAAAATTGACGAAATTATGGAGCGCAACAATATCTCCCAGTTATATTCGAACGTTTAACTTCATAATGCATGTCAAAAATTATAGTCCTACGAATGAACAGTAACCTAAGTTTTGTATCCCAAAAATACAGTGAAATCTCTATTAGCGCACACCCATACAAAGTGTGTTCTCATAAACGGTCAGCTCTCATAACCGGACAAAAAACCCCGGTCTCGCGCCTGTCCGCTTAAGAGAGATTTCACTGAAGATACACAAAACAAAGTTCTATTGAAAATCAACCGTGGGGTTATAAAATAATCTCTGGAAGTTAAAAATAAATCGAAAAACAAAAAAAAAACTTAAAATGGAGGAAGTTTAACAACTGGCAAAGGATACCTTAAGAACATCTCTTCAAGTTTGCCATTATTAGCAAAAGTTTAATTCTTTTTTGGATCAGAAAGAAGGGGAGAATTCGTAAGGGCAAGACTTGCAAAGCAGTTGCGACGTCAAAAGCATATGTTTGCCTTATACAAAAGCAAATGCAGAGTGAAGTGAGCAACATTTATTTGAGAGTTGCGCAGATGATCTTGTTATTGCGCAAAATACTGCGTTTTAGAACTGTTTGCTTTGCAGTTATGCGTTTGCGAACCTCCTGCTTTGCATATGTTACGCAACATATGCGTATACGAATTCACCCAAGATACAACAGACATGAATTTAGGTGATACATTCGACTCTCGATGAATAAAACTCTTGATAAAGCGAATCTCTCGTTAAATTGAAATTTTTCTTTGGTCCTATCTAAACTTTGAAGCGATTTTGTTGTTTGTTTTTTTTTTTTTGTTTCCCACACAAGACGCTATAAATTGAAGTAGACGAGGTGACCTTTGGATAATTTGAACTAACTAATGTTCGCAAACAAAACATTGGGGTAATAAATTTCTTGTTCGAACCTGATAATTACAACTTTCGTTAAAAAAAACTCAATAATTTGAACTTTTTGCTAGGTCTCCACAGACTCAATTTATTGAGTCGTATATACAGTGAAATCTCTCATTCATTCTCATAACCCGACAGAAAACTTCGGTCCCGTGGCTTTCCGGTTAAGAGAGATTGCACTGTGGTTGCCGTAAAGCCTTTTAGCATTTGATTTAGTCACTGCCTTTGAGTTGAATTTAGAAGGAGTTGAAAATAAGGGTAAATGGAGCTGGAAGTCGACATTTAAATGTTAGTCACCCCTATCATTAAATCCGACGGATCTGAGATTCCCTTCACTCATTCGGTTCACATTCACCTATCGTCATGATCATTAAATCCGACGGATGCACTACTTTATCTACATCGCTTTTTATGTTTTCGAAATAAGCTGTTTACTGATTTGACACTTGACAAAGGCGATTGTGGTGTGAAAACAAAAATCTAAGGTTTTACTTTAAGCTTTTGTTTTGTAATATTTTGCATTCCAATGTCATGTTTCATTTATTTTATTTATAAAGTTCAACGTTTCTTGTATATACATTTTTATTTCCATTAAAATTGCCTTGTTTTGGTCGCATGTTTTTGTCTAATGGTCTGTGTATTCTACGTATGCCTGAAGTTAGTTCATCATTTGTTTGTTTCTGCACTTTTAACGTTCAAAGTCTTTGGCAGTGACCGTCAACTCTGTGCCAATACCATTCTTTTGAACTTCTGCTGCCTGCTCTAGATCCCCCATCTTCAAACTACTCTTGGGGCTGATCTTACAAAAAGCGGAGTTATACGACAACTTGATTCCCTTTACATAACTTTGGCGACTTTTGACGATACGCGTCGAGTCCAGACTTGAACATTTATACACACTTATCCTTCCCGATTTGTGACTCCACCAGAGAATATTGGGATTCTGTGCCGTTTGCATTGCATTGCATTCTGTCCCGTTTGGTTTTGCCCGAAAATAAGATCGATCCAATGGTGGATGTTATACCGCACTATTTCTGATTCTATTTGTTTGTTTCTGCACTTTCAACATTCAAAAAATGTTGGCAGTAAAAAAAAGATTCTAGCCAACCCCACAGCAAAAGCATCAGATCCGTAACGATTTTCTCGCGGATCTGAAACGTCAAGCTTTGTATGGAGAGATTCGATCCGTTCGTTTTCAATGATCAAGTGAAAAGTTGTTCACATTATCGACAAGTGGACGATTCCCTTCGAACGGATTCAATGATACCGATTTTCGAATTTTCGTGAATCATTCCCTCCGGCGGATTTAATGATAGGGGTGAGTAATTGGCATTGAAATCAAAGTTGAATGCAGTATCTCCGCTGTTTACATAAAATTTGGGTAAACCAGAGTTGCAAATATCAGCCAGCAGTTAGTTTATTCATAAAAATAAAGTTTTATTTCAGTCACAATAGCAATTGGAAGACTCTATGAGTAGCTTAGTTTGAAACAACTTGATTTCCAAAGATTTTCCAAAGTAGAACTTACACTAATGTCGTATCACTCATTACAATGGACATTTGTCTGGTTTAATCGTACTGGGTCAAGCTGCTAGCCAATCCTGTCTTTATTATGTTGACAGGCCGTTCGCTTCTGCATTAAAAAAACCCATGTTTAGCAACATAAGGCTAGACCTATGTATCAGTTGTGAAAGCTACGCCTTAGTCGTTAACCTTAAGGGTATGTTCTAAAACCATCACATCATTCATAAGGCGATATTCACTTTTTTCCGGACGTAAACTAAATGGCGTTGGAAAGATTAGATTTTGTAGAAAAAAAAACTTCTCTGACAGTTTTCTGTTTGGCTAACTTAGTTTTGTTTGAGCGCGCGTCAAACACGGACACCAGCAAAGACAAAATACGCCATATTTTACAACTTTTCGTCGATAAAGAAGAAACCGCAAGCCAGGCAGCTGAAAATGAGAAGTGCTTATGGTCCTGATACTGTCGATTCCGGTAATTTCGATGTCAAAGACGCACCACGGTAAAGCAATCGTCCAGAATCGGTCAGCTTTGGCCAATATGAGAGGAATTGTGTTCCATCAGGACAACGCCAGGCCACGAGCATCAATAATGACTAGCTAGAAGCTCCGGGAGCTTGGTTGGGAGGTTCTTATGCATCCATCTTATAGCCCGGAACCGGCACCAAATAATTACCACGACGAGGAAAGATTTTGCTAGTAAAATATTCTCCCAAAGAGAGGCTTGTGAAAATCGACTGTCCCAGTTTTTTTTGCCAATAGGGACGAAGGTTTCTATGAGAGATGCATAATGGAATTACTTTCAAAATACCAACAGGTTATCGAAACGGGGCATATTTGACCTAAATTGGATCATTCTAGCTAGGCTAAATAAAGCCTTCAATTTCATGCTGATATGTAAATTATGTATGTATGTAAGTCCTGGGAATTTGGTTCAACTACTGCAGCTGCTATCGCTCTTGTTAATTTAAACTGACTTGTGTGACAGCCAGATGACAATTGATTAGTAAGTCAGAACGTATAGAGTTCCTTGAATTCGCAGAAAAAACTACTCTAAGTGAAGACGTCAAATAAACAAAAGTAAGCCCCTGACATATATGTTGGAAATTTGAGCTTCAAGACCAGATACTAGCGAGTTTGGGAGCTTTCCGTAACACTCCTTCATATGTCAGATGTCAAATTACATCACTAAAGAAAGAACAAATCAAGATTTAAAAAAAAAAAAAACTGTATAAATTGACATCCACTGTTACCCTACGAATACGACTTTCTGAGAGATATTTACCCCAATTCTCAATGTCGTATTTGTGAGTCGTATACGGGCATAACTGTATTTTGTAATGTATTTGCTATTACAAAATGCGACTATATTCGTATACGACTCACAAATACGACATTGAGAACTGGGGTGATTGTATTTTTTCGTATAAAATAAAACATAAGATTTACAACATTATAATTATTAGTTATCTTAGAGTAACACATGATTTAGATTCAATGAAGCTTTCACCAGCATTGCTTTCAATATAACAACGTGCAACGTGAGAATGTGTAACCACATAGAGACAGGTGTGGTGGTGGTTAGTTTGCAGGCACTTTTTCTATTTTTAAACATTTTTTGTTTTTATTTATATTTAATTTGTATTTTCTTTCATATTAGCTTCTGATATATGTACGTTGATTGTGTGTTCATGTTGTTGTTGTTGTTGAAAAAATTATAAAATCAAAAAAAAAAAATTGCAAAACAAAAATAAAACATTTAACCTGCAAGGAATGTGAATAATGATAAAATAAACTTTATTTCTTAATACTTTGGAAAGATCCAATTTTATTCTACTTTAATGTTTTCGATCGAATGATCGGTTTATACATAGTTTCATGTTTAAAAATTAATTATACATATGTATGTATGTCCTTATTTTGTTTTTTATTTGTATATTTACATTTTATAATGTGAAGAAGAACCATAATGAAAATCGAAAGTCTTAGATGGTGTACATATGCATGTGTATATGTGTGTAGGTTTGTAATGCTGTGTAGTTCGTCGTGTTGTTCGTAAGTATTCATTTTTATTTATATACGTTTCATCTATATATATACATATATAATTGTTGCTGTATTCATTTTATAAATTAAATTGCTGACTTCTGGAGAATATCCTTTTTGCTGTCATCATCAACATCAACATCAACATCATCATCATTGTCGCGCCGTGGTTGTGGGTCATCGCGAGATAAGCACAGATTATAACGAAAACATTTATTTTGTTAAAAACAAATCACAAAACACAAATTTCTTAATTTTTTTTCAAAAGATTATAATTCAAACTAATGATTTTTTTTTTTGTTTTTTAATGAAATAAAAAAGGAATATTTTATTTTTATCGAATAAAAAATAAAACAATAATTGACTCAAGCCATAAATACTTTTTTTTTCTTTTGTAAGTACTCGTAAACATTTCATTTCTAATTGGTGTTTAATGGTTTTCGTAATATATTTCAAATTTCTTTCTATATAATTTAATTATACATATATTGACATAAAATGGCAAAAAAAAAATATACAAGCACGTAGTCTCAAGATCTACTATGGTGTGTGGGTGTGTGAAATAAAAACATTAACTTATTTCCTTAAACAAAATTTCAATACTATAAAGAAATAATATATATAAATATATATTCAGTTTTATATATGTATGTATATTGCAAAATATAAATAAAATGGTCACAGCTGCAAAAAAAAGATATTAGCTCTTTTTTTCTTTCTAATTTCCTTTGTAATAGGTATGTTGTTTTTTTTTTCCTGTTATAATACTTTAAAATCAATCTTGCTTGTATGAACATAGCTTGTAATAAATAGAAATTGATAGAAAAAAAATTAAATAAAATAAAACAATAATAATGATAATTATCAGTATCATCACCATCACGATAAATAGAGAACCTAATTAAAAATATTTTTTTCTTTTGTGTTTTGTGATTTCTTTTCTTTCTTTCGGCATCAAAATCAAATGTTACTTCAAAAAATTATACTAAACGTTTTTGATTGTTTTCTTTTTTTTTTTTCGAATATTTATAAATCGTTATAATTTATTTTTTTATTTACGGGTTTGGCCTAAAATAAAAGAAAAACAAATAAATAAAAAATCAGTGAAATTAAATGTTATTTGATTCAAAAAAGAAACAAAAAACAAAAAAATTATATAAGTGTGTGTGTGTGGTTGTGGAAGAGAGAGAGAGAGAGAGAGAAATAAAAAAGTTGTATTTTCTTTTCTTCTTTCTTAGAATGTTTTCAAAATTAGAGTTTTTTTTTGGTTTTAAAAATAAGAATTGTTTGAGACATCATAAAATAGCAGTAAAGTAAAAAAAAATAAAAATAAAAATAAGTTAAAGGAAAAATAACACAAATATAATTACATTAAAAATAATTTAAAAAAAAAAATAGGAGATAATTATAGACCGCGAAGAAATGAGTTCTCAAATGCACAATGACTTTCCCATAAAATTTTCTACTTTTTTTTTCAAGACCTTCGTTTTTCTAATTTGCTTTTTTCACTGAAATTCTCGTGCATTTTTCTTTTTAATTAAATAAATAAATTGTTGTTTATATTTTTTTTTATTGCAGCGTGACCATTTTATAAATATTTTTGTTTTTCTTTTTTAGAACTTATTAAATATGCATAGATAAAGATATTTGTACTTTCATTTGAATATATTTGGATATTTAAACAAACATGTTAAATTAGAAATTTAAGAATATTGGTTAATTACAATTTTGTTATATTTATTTATATTTAAAGTGACACAGCAGACTATTTTTTTTTTGTTAGATGAATAGATAGATGGTGATACTGTTACCAATGTGTTATATTAGTTGAGATTTATTTTGGTATAGTGGAAAAGTTTGCCTTAATAGAATTTAGCTTAAAAATAAAGTGTTTATTCAGTGTACGAGTACAAATAACAAGGAAACGCTGTTTGATTGTGTGTAAAATAGTACAAACACAAAGCTTTGGAACAAGTATTACTGTTCTTCTCAAAAGTGAAATTTTTTCAACTCACCAAATCAATTGGTATTTCTTTCCTAATCTAAGGGTGATACAATTGAGTCGTCTGTAGAAGGCAAGAGGCTTATATGCCCTATTCAACCGTCGGACGTCCAGTTTAACGAATACCCGATTTACAGGGTTAAACATTTCGAAGCGCGGATCTATCTTTATGTGTCTGTAATTGATGCTTAATTACAAAAAAAACTGAGTGGAATCAGACTCCTCTAGTCGTAAAACCCAATACATTCTGTCAAAAAAGTAACGGCGAATGATCATTTAAAGTTGCTAAGTTGGCACAACTGTCCTTTAATTTGTTTACAGTGCTCGATTTTGTCAGTTCATCACAAGTGTGCTTTGCGATTTTTACAATGAATAAAAATATCGAACAAAGAATTTGTCTCCAATTTTTTACCGCAAATGGAATTTTGTGTGCTGAATCGCTGAAATTGTTACAGAAGGCTTCCACTGAATCGACTGTATCAAAAATGCGTGCATATGAGTGGTACAGTGAATTCTTAAGCGGTGGAGATTAGGTGGAAGAAACCACGTCAAAGTCGATCAAAAGTCAAGGTAATATTGACTGTTGACGGTGTTATACACTCGGAATTCTTGCCAAAAGGTCAGACTGCAAATAAAGAATATTATGCCGTTTTGCGGCGTTTGAGAAAGCAAATGCATCGAAAAAGGCCAGGCTGGTGGAAAGAAATCCCATGGATTTTGCACCACGACAACGCACCATCTCACAGTCAATTTCTGGCCAAAAACTCTCGAGCAACCAGCGTATTCACCTGACATGGCTCTGACTGACTTTTTTCTCTTTCGAAAACTCAAATTACCACTACGAGGCACCCGTTTTCAATCGATTGAAGACATAAAAGAGAGTTCGCGGTCGATTCTGGAAAATGCATTTGAAAAATGTTTTGATGATTGGATTATTTGCTGTCATAAGTGTCTTACCTCGAAATGGGTCTACTTAGAAGGCGATATTGACCAATTCCTGATACTTTTTTGACAGATTGTACAACATTGACTGGAATACAATTTACTACTTGGCATTGTCACAGGGCATTGCAATATCGGATATCACGCTCACAGACTTAAATTAGTCTTATCGGACATATGCAAAAACTGCAACCGGACCGGAGATTGTAGAAACACTGGAGCACCTGCACTATCTAAAACGGAGCTACAGACTCCTGACAAAATTCTATTTGAACTCACTTCTTATTAAATTTGCTAAACGGTTAAACTCGTTTGGTTTGAACGAAGCTATACAATTAACTGATTGAACTTTGCAGGGCAATACGGGTCACTTGAACTGTGAATGCCGGACACTGACTAGAGCTAGGCAACATAGACTTGCCAAATATTTTCCTGAAGTCGTTTTCAAAATTTTCGATATGGAATTCTGCAGTCTCAAAAGATTCCACAGGATGGATTTCAAACAACGCTTACCTAAAATAACTCAAGCAAACACCTACCTAGGTACGTTGTAGTAATAAGATGGCGCATACGCGTTAATTGTGTATGACAAGGTACGACACACAGTCATACCTCTACCTCTTGAAGGCTTTGTGGCAATAAGCGAAGCTTTTAATAGTTCTAAATGGATCATTTTTTCCACGATAAAAATAGAAGCACGAAGAATGAAACAAGCAAGCTAGTCTGTCTCTCCGTGACTAGACTAGTTTTTGAATCCTTTGCTTGACGTTAAGACCTGTATCTAGAAGATACAATTTTTAGAAAGTAAATATGTATCTATTAAATTTTGAAAAGTTAAACACTAAATAATCCACACCGATTATTTTGAAAAATAAAGGATTTGCTTCATTTTATGCATACAGGCCAATATGTCGTCCGATGTCCTAACCTTCTCCGATTTAATGTAATTCACAGATTTGTTAAGAATGTATCCTTTTAATGGACGACATACGAGTACTTTCCTTTTCTTTTGTGATAATGTTTTAATTTATTATAAATTTACTCGTATATCACCATCTGTGCCACTCTTTATTATTATATCAAAATGATTATATGTATGTATATTTAAATTTAAATTTATAGATATGAAATAATGATACCTAATTTTAATTTAACTTTGTTTTTGTTTTTGGTTGTTTGTTAGTTTAAAAAAAAAAATTTAAATAAACACTATAACTACATAATATGTTATTTGTATTTTTTTATATATGTATTTTGTTCGAAACAAATAAACAAAAAATCTTCTGAAATATGAAAAAATGTTGTTATAGAGGTTTTTTTTTTTTGTTAAGCTGTGCACAATGATTTTATTTTATTTACTTTTTATTAGAAGTATGAAGGGCTCTTTGTTAAAATATGCAAATATGATGTATATATGTATTTTCTTATATTTTTTTAATAGAAATGTCAAATAACCTGAAAAGCATGTACTATTTTTTTATATATAAAAAATAAATTAAATAAGAAGCTATGTATATAGAAACATAGTGAACATAACATAATACAAGCACATGCTTTTTAAAGATATTATTTTAAATTACATTATGGATTTTTAGTAAGAAAAAAATAAATAAAAAATATTTTATTGATAATTTTGTAAACTGTATATCAAATAATTGTCTTTAAATTACAAAAGTCGTATATCATTTAATAACACTGGAAGTATCTGAAGTATACATGTGTACCTACTACATTTACATTTACCAATAATTGTTATTAAATAGACAGAAAAGTATTCACATAAAACCCACTAACCGCGTAATTCGAAAGACTACAGCGAGATCGAAAATAGAAATTAAGTAAGGCTAAGGAGAGCCGTTTAACTGTGTCTAATGCAAAACTGACACAAGCTCTAATAACCGAAAATCGTTGTTATAAAGCCTAGACTTTAGAAAGGTGCATAAAGAATATACATACAGTACCAGTCAATTGAAACTTGGAATTCCTGGAGAGCAACTGTTTTGTGTCTTATTTTTTTTTTAAACATTGCTTATTATTTTCTTATGTTATTTATTACATTTCAATTAAAATTATGCCAGGTTTTGAGCTCAAATCATGCTAAAGTCGGCTGAAGTACGTGCGCTGATAGCTGAGGACCGTATGCGGGGTTAAACTTTGAGGGAAATTTCCGAAAAATTTAAAATTCCATTAGACCGAGTGAGAGCACGAAACTCGACGGATCTCACAAGTGTCGACTGAGCCCAGTACATCCACTCGTGCACTGATCGAAGACTGCAGTTTAAGAGATTCTGAATCAACTACGAGAAAAAAATTAAGAACACTGGGCATTCGTTATTATAGGTACTACATGGGATGAGAAGTCTCCGGACTAACATATAGATTGCGGTACTAGAAAAAATTCCATATGATATTCCAATAGCGCCAACTTTTAAAAGTTTTCTTGTAAAATTTGATAATATTGTCGATCAGTTTCAAAGTTATACTCGTTTGCGTGGTGCCATTCTTATTAATGAAGAAAACATGGACAACAAGGAGTTTCGTGTGTTAATTAAACATTGCTTTTTAATGGGAAAAACCACTATCCAAACCAAAAAATGGCTTGAAGTGTTACGGTGAGTCTGCACCTTCGAAATCCATGATTTGTGAGTGGTTCGGTGAGTTTAAACGTGGTCGTACAAGCATCCATGATGCTGAACGTTTTGGACGGCTGAGTGAGGTTACCACTTTAGAAAACATCGAGAAAATCCACCGCATCGTTTTTAACGACCGAAAAGTAAAAGTGCGTGAGATAGCTGATGCCCTAAAGATGTCAACAGAACGTGTGCGAAATATCTTGCATGAACATTTGCATATGAAAAAACTTTGTGCGCGATGGGTGCCGCGATCACTAACAACTGATCAAAAACAACGACGTGTGGATGATTCAGAGCGATGTTTAAAGCTGTTCCAGCGTAATGCAAAGGAATTCGTGCGTCGGTATGTGACAGTAGACGAAACATGGATTCAGCACTACATACCACAGTCCAGTAAACAATCTGCGCAGTGGTTAGAACCAGGGGAAAGCCGTCCAAAGCGACCGAAGACGCAAAAAACAGACGGAAAAGTATTGGCCAGTATTTTTTGGGATGCACATGATATCGTTTTCATAGATTATCTCGAAAAAGGTAAAACAATTACTGGAGATTATTACATTGCATTATTGGAGCGATTGAACGATAAGATAGGAAAAAAACGACCGCACATGAGGAAAAAAAAGTGCTCTACCATCACGATAATGCACCAGCTTACACGTCTCGAAAAGCAATGACCAAATTGAACGACCTGAGGTACGAAATTCTTTTCCATCCACCATACTCCCCAGACATGGCACCAAGCGACTACTTTTTGTTTCCAAACTCCAGTGTAAGCGATATGAATCGAATGAAGAGGTCAAACAGGAAACAGATGCTTATTTTGAAGCGCTCGACAAATCTTACTATATCAAAGGTGTAGAAATGTTGGAGGAACGCTGGAAAAAGTGTATTGCTCTTGGAGGGCAGTACGTTGAAGAATAAACAATTTTTTTCTCAAAAACATGTTTTTTTCATTTCGAGTCCGGAGACCCCATGTAGTATATGGCGATCAAGAGACCTCTGCTTTCCAAAGTAAACAAGACGGAAGGATTAAATTTCGGTTAAGGCATGTCGACAAGCCTTAAAGCTATTGGGACTCAATAATATGGTCAGATGAATCTAAATCTGAGCTCAGAAATGCAAAAAGATGTAAACGAGTTTGGTGCCGCCAGTCAGATCGTCTGAAATCAAAGTGTGTTCAATAAACGGTCAAACACGGAAGTGGGTCAGTAACGGTGTGAGGTTGCTTCTCCTCATCTGGTGTTGCAGCCATGTAAAATAGATGGGGTAATGACCGAAGTCAGCTATACAGAGCTATTGATGGGTAATTTGCACCGATGCGATTCTGTTCGGTGGATTCTCTTTCATCAAAACAACGACCCCAAGTACACATCCGGAATAGCGAAAGGTTTTCTTAGCACAAAGCCTTTCGAAATATTGGAATTGCCACCACAATCTCCAGATTTGAATCCGATAGAGCACTTGTGATCTACCTTAGATTCAACAACACCTCTGGAAAAGGTGTGGGACGCCATTTGTATCCAAATTGCGAGGTGTTTCATTCAGAGTACCGGACTTAGTACAAAATATTAAATTTTCATAAAAAATTAAATGAATACCTTAGTTTCGAATAAAATTGTATCATAACATAATTCAAGTTTCATTTGACTGTTACTGTATGTATAAGTGAAACGAGCTTTCTTTAAAAGAAAAATGGTAGCCGTTGACTGGAGGTTGAACTATGATTTAAGGTACCAGGGGGCATATCTGATATGTTCTTCTTTAGGTGGCGCTACAGTTCCAGGTGAACCAGGGCCTACTTCTCGCAATCATTTGCGTGTGAAAGTTATATTTTTGCACAAATGGCAAGGACCTACAATTTTGTGCCGACTCCGAACGGCGAGTTGAGAAGCTCGTTGACAAATGATACTCTTTGATTGCTTGTTAGACTTTCGAAAGAGGTGGCACCGTGAAAAAACGTTCAGCGGTTTGGCTGGGATCGAACCCGGGCAAGATTGCGTAGTAGTCCAACGCACTTACCAGTACACCACGGTGCTCACCTTTCGTGCAAAAATATAAAACTCATGTTAACTTAACGATTTCGAATCATTGATTGAAACATCATCGGAAGAAAGCGAGGTACAAAATAGCTGTACTCGTATATTGTTGCAAGTGATGTTCATGTCATAAATCAACATTAGCCAATGTTGAGTCTTTTAGTTACAATCGAAGGCGTCGTCAACAACAGAAATTCACATAACAGATGCCGTGGCCGTGGTGGTTAGTGCGTTGGACTACCACGCAATGCTGCCCAGGTTCAACTCCTGGCCGGGTCTAACACCTAAAAGAGTTTTTTCACGGTACCACCTCTTTCGAATGCCTGACAAGCATCCAAGAGTATCATTTGTCACGATTAAGCTTCTCAATTCGCCGTTCGGAGTCGGCAAAAAACTGTAGGTCCCTTCCATTCGTGCAAAAATATAACACGCACACACAAATGGTTGCGAGAAGCAGGCCCCGGTTCACCTCGAGCTGTAGCGCCAACTAAGTAAGTAAGATGCAAGCTTAATGCAAACTGTCAACTAAATTCAAGAACAAGCTTTCAAACATTTAAATACATATGTATAAATAGCTATTTAAGAACAGTTCAAAACAGCAGTCAGTAAAATTGATAAAGATTTCGGCTTATCTAGGCTCTCTTCTAGTACTGACCAATCAAATAACACTTCAATCGATGAAGGAAGAGTCTGAACTTGTTTTGTTTTTAATGTACAGGCAGATAATATAGATTCAATTTACAATAAATAACAAATATTACTAAGCCTAAGTATTTCGTGATTGTTTAAAATATTTATTAAAAATTATAAAATCTTTTATGATAAAAATAAAAATTAAATATTTATATACAAAACCACAAAATCCATCCGTCACCATTGGAAAAATTGTTGATATTCCAGCCGTCGCTTTATATATTTCTTAATAAAAAAATTAAATTCTATCGGCATATTTGTTAATATTGATATTAATTTTTAAGGAAAACTAATTTTAACAAAGACAACGAAATAGAAAAACTTTTTAAACAAAACAATCACATTTCTTTTTTCTTTTCAAATAGACTGGAGAAGTAAATAAAATGTAGATAAACAAAAACACACGCAATACAAAAAAAAAAAAATTATAAAAAAAACTATATGGTCCGCCCTTGAGATTATTTTACTATTATTTATATAAAAATAACTATAGAAGTTGAAGTAATAAAAATAGTTAAAATATTCATTTAATTTTTTCTTCTAAAAGTCATTTAATTGTATTTTATAAGAAAAACCATTGTGCAGCCCCTTTCGGTTTTTTTGTTTTTTAATATTATTTTTATATAAAATCTGTGTTTATTGTTATATTATAGTTTTGAGCACAAAAAATCGTGTATATTTTTATATTTTTAACGCACACTTGCACCTAAATAAAGATTAAAATACAAAAATCAAAAGGTAAACAAAAATAAATTAATATTATGGTAGGTAGATTTTTTTTTTTTAGAAATACACCAAACACCAATTCAAAATGTATCTTCTGTATATTCAATATTTTAAGTTTGTAAACAAAAAAAAAAAATATTATAAAAGTAAATCGTAAGCCAATTTTGTAATTTTTAATAAAAAAAAAACAAGTTTGAATAAAATAAAATTCACATGCAATGAAATGTGGAAAGGGGTTTCACAACACAACGACAAGTTATACTTAACAAATTTGTCCATTTGCAGAATAATTCGATTTTTAATAACTATAAAATAAAAATGTTATACAAGCATATGCATATTAATATTAGTAACCCACATTAATAGTGGCTCCTGGAACATAACCACACCTAATTGTAACGTTTAAGTTACAGGGAGCTAAGACTAGGTTATTGGGTTGACGCTGATAGATATCCGTCTAGTGCCACACTTTGTTCAGTACAAATCGATTGTAAATCGTTTGAATGAAGGCGATTTAAAAAATGTAATAGAGTTATTTCAGTCTACTTTAAGAAGAAATATGAAATAGAGATACTGACATCTCAGAAAAAGCGGGTGTATGATGGTAACGTCATCAAATATGAAACAAATCAATTGGAACATACCTAAACTCTCATCACTGGCTCTAGTACAAACGAATGAGCACCACACACCCGAGAATGGGTCCACCATTTTTTTGCAGTGCGACTGCGTATTTTTTTTCTTGATGGGTGGCGAGAAGTGATTTTGCGTGGGGTGTTTCTTTTCTGTTTTGAGAGGCTTGGTTGCTGGGTGGGGGAATAAGGCACTTGCGAGACTGCCTATAATATTGACTGCCTAACCCCCCCCATCGCTTGCGATGAGCTGGTATCCGAGCATAACTAGTTATGCAATCGTCTTCTTCGTTTCCCCTTAGGGTTATGTCATTACAGGTGTACGTACACCTTCTAACCTTCTACAGAGATTATTGACGTTAAGTCCTAATTTGTTGGTGCGATACTGAAGCATTTTATGTTCGGTCATTATTGCTACCAGTTTGACAGGTAGATCGTGTTTTTCATTAATATTGTTTATTTTGTTTAAGTCAGATTTTTCTTGTAATCATACAAGAGTGAAGGGTTTTCCACCTGTCATCTGCTTTTATGAGTATCCGTTCTTTTCAATAATTTTTGATTGACCCGGTAAGCCCTGCTGACCAAGAACCAGGGTTCGCGACAGCGACGAACAAGCGTCGGGTGTGACATACAGACAGACGGGAGGGGGTTGCCGAAATTAAAATGATTCCTAGTTCTTCATGGAGCGGAATGATCATTCTGTTGACTACCTAAGCATGTTAAAAAATTAGCTTAATGGTTAAACTATTTCTTGGGGATTTTCTGTTTAAAGCCGAAACCCGAAATGCGACTACTTTGTTCTTTCTTTTTTTCTTTATTTAGCGCTTCAGTTCGGGGTGAACCAGGGTCTACTTCTCGCAACCATTTGTGTGCGCGAGTTATATTTTTGCACGTATTTGCAACTCAAATAGTCCTGCTCCTACGTCGACTTTTATGTAGTACGTATATTACACGCACACACAAATGGTTGCGAGAAGCAGGCCCCGGTTCACCTCGAGCTGTAGCGCCAACTAAGTAAGTAAGATGCAAGCTTAATGCAAACTGTCAACTAAATTCAAGAACAAGCTTTCAAACATTTAAATACATATGTATAAATAGCTATTTAAGAACAGTTCAAAACAGCAGTCAGTAAAATTGATAAAGATTTCGGCTTATCTAGGCTCTCTTCTAGTACTGACCAATCAAATAACACTTCAATCGATGAAGGAAGAGTCTGAACTTGTTTTGTTTTTAATGTACAGGCAGATAATATAGATTCAATTTACAATAAATAACAAATATTACTAAGCCTAAGTATTTCGTGATTGTTTAAAATATTTATTAAAAATTATAAAATCTTTTATGATAAAAATAAAAATTAAATATTTATATACAAAACCACAAAATCCATCCGTCACCATTGGAAAAATTGTTGATATTCCAGCCGTCGCTTTATATATTTCTTAATAAAAAAATTAAATTCTATCGGCATATTTGTTAATATTGATATTAATTTTTAAGGAAAACTAATTTTAACAAAGACAACGAAATAGAAAAACTTTTTAAACAAAACAATCACATTTCTTTTTTCTTTTCAAATAGACTGGAGAAGTAAATAAAATGTAGATAAACAAAAACACACGCAATACAAAAAAAAAAAAATTATAAAAAAAACTATATGGTCCGCCCTTGAGATTATTTTACTATTATTTATATAAAAATAACTATAGAAGTTGAAGTAATAAAAATAGTTAAAATATTCATTTAATTTTTTCTTCTAAAAGTCATTTAATTGTATTTTATAAGAAAAACCATTGTGCAGCCCCTTTCGGTTTTTTTGTTTTTTAATATTATTTTTATATAAAATCTGTGTTTATTGTTATATTATAGTTTTGAGCACAAAAAATCGTGTATATTTTTATATTTTTAACGCACACTTGCACCTAAATAAAGATTAAAATACAAAAATCAAAAGGTAAACAAAAATAAATTAATATTATGGTAGGTAGATTTTTTTTTTTTAGAAATACACCAAACACCAATTCAAAATGTATCTTCTGTATATTCAATATTTTAAGTTTGTAAACAAAAAAAAAAAATATTATAAAAGTAAATCGTAAGCCAATTTTGTAATTTTTAATAAAAAAAAAACAAGTTTGAATAAAATAAAATTCACATGCAATGAAATGTGGAAAGGGGTTTCACAACACAACGACAAGTTATACTTAACAAATTTGTCCATTTGCAGAATAATTCGATTTTTAATAACTATAAAATAAAAATGTTATACAAGCATATGCATATTAATATTAGTAACCCACATTAATAGTGGCTCCTGGAACATAACCACACCTAATTGGAACGTTTCTCACGAAAAATTACCGAAGTGCAATTAAGTAGGCTCTTGCTATTGTCCCCGGGTCAGATGGTATTAACTGGAAGGGAGATATTCTAGGAAAGAAGAAAGGAGTTTTGAAGACTTGCCTAGCATAGGAGAAGGTTTCCTTAATCTTGTATTGGAACAAATAGTTGCGGCGGGAAGATATAAATACGGAAGGCACTATTTTTTAAGTGCGTCCAACTATTGGACTACATCATTGAGGCTGTTGGCCAGAAACCAGTCCACCATACCATCGAAAGCTGTAATTTTGAGGTAGCTACGGGGCAGCCCGTTGGTATTACGGTTTGTCCAAACAACTGGGGTCAAAACTTTTAACACGAATGGCCAAATTCGTTTTTTACAGAGCGCTGATCTTACAAGTCGTTATTTTTATACCTGAAAGTTAGATACGCAAGACAGCAGATCTTGGGTTCCTTAGTGTGAAAGAATAATTCCACGTCGGGTATTTGGTCCTGTGTGCGACAAAGTGAATGGAAAAGACAATTTAACCGTGAGCTATACGAGCTTTACAAAGATATAGTCCAACAAGCAAAAATTCGTCGACTATACTTCGACACTCCTAGGACAACATTTCCTCAAAGAGAGTCTTTGAATCCCACGACAGGGTTACCGAACCTGCAGCTCAATAAGTTCAAGTGATCGCATCGCGAACGCAAGAATGTTTAGTCTCACCGTAAAGCATAGAAGGATAGAAGGCAGCGGTTCAAGTTCTGACTCTTTAAATGTCGTTAGCCTAAGAAGTAAGTAAGTAAAGAACACTATATGTACTTTTGAATAAATCATAGATGAATCATTTTCTTTCCAACTTTGTTTAAGAGGCTCGAATGAATGGCATGAAAATATATATCTACGTCCTAAACAAACTCGTGAGCTGTTGTATGCCTATCTCAACAATAATTTTTCAAGAACTACTAACCATTCGCTTGCAGCCGTTTAAAATGATCAAATTATTATTATTATAAAGTATGTCAAAACCTTTATCTGTCAGTTCAATGCAAAGACGATCGAGAGAAGCCTCTATGGGCGAGTAGCAATGAGGAAGTTTAGAATAGGATCTGAGACATCGGAACTGGATAGAAGAAGACTTCAGATGAATGCTTTGGAATAACGAATCGAAATTTGAGATTTTGGCTCAAAAATACGAACTCTGTCTGACCCAGCATGTCTGTGTAGTGCCCACAGTGAAGCCTGCTGGATAAATCGGCTATGGTCTGGTGACGTTTCAGTGCAAACGGAAGACTATAAAGTCATCTTTGACCATCACGTTGAGGTTAATTGAAGAAGGAATCGTAATGCAGCAATATAATGATCTTAAATTCTGAGGGAATTTCTACAACGGAAAGAGGCTAAATAAGTTTTGTAGAACATGATCGACATTTTGAACTTCTATGGGATGAGCTGGATAGACTAGTAAAATTTCAATTAATCGTATACGCCTAACACCCACATACTGCATTTATTATACAGTGAAATCTCTAATTAGCGGGCACCCTGTTTAGCGGACAACTCGCATTACCGGACACCTTTTCGGGGAACCAATTTCAAATTTTCCATTCAAAATGCGTTCTTACTAAAGGACAGCTTTCATAACCGGTCCCGTGACTGTCCGCTTAAAAGAGATTTCACTGTATTTGGAAAGTTTAAAATATTTATTTTCTTTGTTTAAAAATTATTCTGCAAAGGATATGACAGTCAAGGAAAACGACACACATGCAAATGAATATCAAATCATAGAGTAAATAAACAGTACTATTTGTGTATTTATTTATTTTTTTATTTTCAATATTGATATTTTTATTTCTGTTCGTTTTAAAATGTAATATTATAACGTTTTACTAATAAATGTAAATTACATGAATGTTTACATATATAAACATGAATAAAATAAATGACAATAGATTATACATATATAGATACTATGTTGTTGTTTAAAAAAACAAAAAAGAAGGAAATAATAATAAGAAAGCGATAACAATATACATAAGATATTGTTTAATTGAAAATTGAAAATTAACTAATTAAAAAGAAGTAAAACACAATACTAAATACACTGCGCACTAATTAAAAGAAGCAGAAGAAGAATTGTTTCTCAACTAAATTCTTTCTGTAAATATAAATTTCTTTCAATATACATTTAAGTATTGATAAATCGACAATTTAAAAAGTGAAAATACAACAATCAATTTTATTACATCAA
The DNA here is from genome assembly GCA_949775065.1 of Brachyopa scutellaris. NCBI lineage: Eukaryota > Metazoa > Arthropoda > Insecta > Diptera > Syrphidae > Brachyopa > Brachyopa scutellaris. The sequence continues at coordinate 143,936,956 of OX459112.1, read as the reverse complement.
TAATTATATTTAAGGCGCGCGCTTTGCTACTTTAGGCTACACAAATTGGGCCTAAATAATAATTGCGCGTGGCTGCGTTTTAAATTAATAAACTTTCCTAGACTAAATTGTTGAATTCGATTAATAGCTATTGGTTATTATTATTTGCTGTTAAATTGAAATTAAAGAAAAAACGATCCGAAATTGTTTTTTTTTTCTTTAGGTTTTCTTTTTATGAAAATTAGTATTTAAACATTTTTTTTATTATTATTATTATTTTTTTATTTAATTTCTTTTCATTTAGTTTAGTTTTTAGCTGTCAATACCCTAAACCTGAAATAAACAACAGAAAAATGCCAAAAAAATTGTGTTTAACAAAAAATTAAATTTAAACAAGGATTGAAAATTTTAAAATTTGTTTTTAGAAAATTAGAGATGTTAATGAAAAATTAAGGAATCACATGGGAAAAGAGTGTCTCTCGTATTTTACACAAGTCTATAAGTAATGCAAATGCTGGTGGTAGTAGACTGGAATACCACAAGGCATCGCAATTTTTACAGACGCATCCAGAACAAAAAAAGGCACGCGATTGTTTGTCCTGTATTTTCCTGGCTGATATTTTTGTATTTGTATAGAGATAGAATTGCTCAATCCTGCCTATGCACTGGAACTAAATTTATATACCAACTGTAAGAACCCAAATTTATATATTATGTAGGCTTGAACTAACATTGTGCTTCCACCCTGGACACTCGTGGTGGAAACCATTTCATCATAAGTATTGAGAAACTGCAGCCAACTTCACATAGAAAAGAACGCGATGACATTTTGGTTGGTGCGAGAATAAAGCATTTTATAAAAAAATGATATTTCATCGTATTGTTACACAACAATTGATATGAGAATTTCTGGGTACATCCAATCAGCTAATATTTAAACAAGTTGGTCAGTGCATTTAAAGTCAAATAATTCGATTGTCCTGGGAAGCACTGATCAAGGAAAGGTGGCGACAATACATCCATTTACCGTGTGAAACTCGTTATTAAAAGAACAATGATCCTATTAGCTCTGAAATAATAGGACAGTGCACTATGGGCGCGGCATGGCTAGATGCCTAGGGGGTCTTCATGATTACAACTTTTCTTAAACGAAATCGACGGCGAAAAAGATTTTTTCTTAAAAGTAGTGTTGAAATATTCCTAATGGGGAAATCAGTTGAATTTCAGTAGGATCTTCGTATAACTGTTGCCGATTTCCGACACCACAAAAGGGTTAACACTTTACACCCTAAATTGGCAAGCCCACCAAGAAGAGATGTCGACGCCACAAAATAAATATATTTAGTGCATTGAAGCACTTAAATAAGAGTTAAAAAAAAAAAGGAAATATACATAAGTTCTTGGTTAATCCGTTTATGGACAAACGAACATTGCTTTTACATACAATAACAAAAAAAAACGCTTTGCAAAATTATTTCTTGAAAACAATCGCATCTATCAAAATCTTTAATCGAATGAAAAATGTCAACGAAAGTGACAGTTCATGTCCAGACATAGATGGCGGGTTGCAAGATCTGTTTGTAGACGTGTTTTAAAATGACCAATATGTCTTTGTAAAGTATGTCGTTATAAGCAATTTGAACAATTTTTAAGTTACAGGGAGCTAAGACTAGGTTATTGGGTTGACGCTGATAGATATCCGTCTAGTGCCACACTTTGTTCAGTACAAATCGATTGTAAATCGTTTGAATGAAGGCGATTTAAAAAATGTAATAGAGTTATTTCAGTCTACTTTAAGAAGAAATATGAAATAGAGATACTGACATCTCAGAAAAAGCGGGTGTATGATGGTAACGTCATCAAATATGAAACAAATCAATTGGAACATACCTAAACTCTCATCACTGGCTCTAGTACAAACGAATGAGCACCACACACCCGAGAATGGGTCCACCATTTTTTTGCAGTGCGACTGCGTATTTTTTTTCTTGATGGGTGGCGAGAAGTGATTTTGCGTGGGGTGTTTCTTTTCTGTTTTGAGAGGCTTGGTTGCTGGGTGGGGGAATAAGGCACTTGCGAGACTGCCTATAATATTGACTGCCTAACCCCCCCCATCGCTTGCGATGAGCTGGTATCCGAGCATAACTAGTTATGCAATCGTCTTCTTCGTTTCCCCTTAGGGTTATGTCATTACAGGTGTACGTACACCTTCTAACCTTCTACAGAGATTATTGACGTTAAGTCCTAATTTGTTGGTGCGATACTGAAGCATTTTATGTTCGGTCATTATTGCTACCAGTTTGACAGGTAGATCGTGTTTTTCATTAATATTGTTTATTTTGTTTAAGTCAGATTTTTCTTGTAATCATACAAGAGTGAAGGGTTTTCCACCTGTCATCTGCTTTTATGAGTATCCGTTCTTTTCAATAATTTTTGATTGACCCGGTAAGCCCTGCTGACCAAGAACCAGGGTTCGCGACAGCGACGAACAAGCGTCGGGTGTGACATACAGACAGACGGGAGGGGGTTGCCGAAATTAAAATGATTCCTAGTTCTTCATGGAGCGGAATGATCATTCTGTTGACTACCTAAGCATGTTAAAAAATTAGCTTAATGGTTAAACTATTTCTTGGGGATTTTCTGTTTAAAGCCGAAACCCGAAATGCGACTACTTTGTTCTTTCTTTTTTTCTTTATTTAGCGCTTCAGTTCGGGGTGAACCAGGGTCTACTTCTCGCAACCATTTGTGTGCGCGAGTTATATTTTTGCACGTATTTGCAACTCAAATAGTCCTGCTCCTACGTCGACTTTTATGTAGTACGTATATTACTAGAGACATTACTTTTCCCATCAATCCGTTGTCGACTTTGATTATTTTGGTTAATATTTTAAAAGAAAAATCATTCATAACGCGTGTTATACAATTTATATAAATAAATAAAAATAAAATAATGCGCGATCGCTGCTACAACAATATTGAATGTCTTTGGTTTTCATACATTTTATGCAGTACACAATCTTGGGTATGTATATAAATTAAAAGCAAAAAAAAAATGTGTAAAAAAAACTATAAATTAAAAATTAAATCATATGCATGCGGAGCAGTAACAAATAAAATATATAAATATTTAAATAATTACAACATCAATCGTGACAAAGCTTCATTTTTTTTTTTTGTTAATAATGAGGAAAATACAGAGAGTAAGAGGGTGAGAGAGAGAGAGAGAGTGAGATATTGGGCGATTGCGATAACCTAATGATTGCGGTTTCTTATTTCTCATTAAACAATTAATTATTAGATATTATTTATTATTATCGTTTTGTGTGTGCAGAGATATTTCAAAAAGGATTCTAAATTGCAAATCAAACTTAAAAAAAAATATATATGTATAAATTATTAATTAATTGTGCTCTTTTAGATGTTAGAACTTTTGTTTGTTTGTTTTGTGAAAGTAGAACAGAGGAAGGCGCAAAAAAAATTAATTATCTAATTTTTTTTTATATATATATTATGTATATTTTGTATATAACAAAAGAGAAAGAGATAGATATATTTTTTTCAAGGACTTACCGTTTACTAAATCGTGATGATAGTTTTGAGAAAAAACTCATACGTCCCGGATGTGGTGACTCGCCTGTTGCACCTCCAGTTCCTGAATATTCTAGTGCAGTATTGTTTCGCGCTCTGGTTTGGCCTTTTTTTTATATTTATTGGTTTTTGTTTTTGTTTTTTGTATCAATATGAATTAGAGGAGAAAGAAAGAGAAAGAGAGAGTTGATAGGAAATTCGTTTAGATAAAAAATTTATATTCTTTCTAATTTATAAGCATGCAGGTTAGTAGTTTATTTTTAATTTAATATTTTCTTTTGAATTAATTTTTTTTATTTACCAATTTTAAAATATATACTATAGAAGTTTAGTTTTTAAGTTTGCATTTATACAAGACACAATTTTGTATTATTTTTTGTTTTCATGCATTCCACAGTAATTTTATGTTGAATGTGTGTTTTTAGATGTCTAATTTTTTTATTTTGTAATTTTACAACAAAGATTTAGAGAGGCAAACGTCGATAATGTTTACACTTTTTCATTTGACAAATTTACAACAGCATAATATACGGCTTAATATTTGTTACAGTTTGTTTTTTTTTTTTTATTTATTGTTTAGTAGAAGTCGTGATGATTTGAAATCTCATGCAGAAGAATAGAATGCTTTTGGCAAACATAAAACACTTGAAAAGTTTGTTTGTTTTTTTATATTTTTACACAAATACATGTTAGGGAGATTTTTAATTACTTTCCACTAGAAGTAGGTGTTTGAAAGGTAAATTTGAAAAACAAAAATAATAATAATCGAACAACCAATGCAATAAAATGATATGAAACGTTGGATGGTCATACTCGTATATTTTTACTTTACTCTTGTATAGACATTCTTTAGTTAAAGTTTGAATAAACATCTAGGATTAATGTAAGACACATCACATCTCCTACATACGTAAGCTATAATATATTTATGTATTGCACACTAATAAATTAAAACCTTATCTATTCATGGACACAACTACAGGGTTGGCGAAATGAAAGTAAGCAATGCATTTCTGCTATAAACTTTACGCGGCGGGCATCTGCACGAGACATTATTCATGGCGGACATATCTGCCAAGCACAAAACCAAGATGGCGGAATGAACGTTAAATTTTGTGTGGTGGGCATTTCATGTCTTGTCTTTTCATATCACTTCTCTTGAAAACTTCAACGAAATTGAAAAATTTCCACCAAAGTGACAGTTCATGTCTAGACGCAGATGGCGAACCGAAAATTCAGACATTGATGGCGGGGTGCTGATTGTAATCTCCACTAGACATTTTCTAAGCCCGACATGGCTGTAGACATGAATAATGCCTCGTGGAGACGCCGTGTTATAAAAATGAAAAACAGTGGTATTTTGTTGTTTTTATGTAGTCTCGACGTCGACGATTGAGAGAGTCGGAACTGTATGCAAGACGACCAGATAAAATACCATACATCAGTTTCATCAAGCGGCTGGATTTTGCGAAGCGCCACAAGCAATGGGCAACAGTTTTGTGGAGCGATGAAAGCAAGTTCAACTTGTTCTCGTCAGATGGCATTCGCTATGCGTAAAGACTGTGTAGGCCTCCAGGACAAAAGTTCCGACAATTAAACACGAGAGGGGATCAGTCTGGAAATCAATCCAAAATATTCACCAAATCAAATTTCTATTCAGTTTTTAAAAAGTTCATTCTCTCGTCAAAGAGTGGGTTAATTGTTTCAATTAAGCGATCGGATGGAATGCCCAAATGTACCAGGAAATACTTGAAATCATATGCTTCCACATTTGCTGTCGAAAATGCCTGAATGCACCCTATTCCAAAACGATAAAGACCCAAAACACACCAGTCGGTTGGTGAGAAGCTTCTTGGAAGAAGATAATGTTGATGTCTTGGAGTGGCCAGCGCAGTCTGCTGACCTCAATCCCATAGCAAATGTATGAGATCTTGTACTTCGGGGGATAAGGAAGCTAAAGCAAGCCATCGAATTGCACTGAGCTGATGGAATGAATAAGGTCACGTTCTTAATTTTTTTTATTTTTTATTTTAGTGCACATTTGAACAGTCCATAATACTCCTTAAGGAATTATTGACCGCAAGTTATAACTTTATTAAAATCGGTCCGAGCGAATCGGTTGAGAAAATTGAAATTTCTCGACATGAATTTCTCGAAAACTATACAACTTCTGAGATCCGCTATAGTTTTGGTTAAATATTTAGCTAAACACCTACAAACTATGATTTTTTCATATATTTGACAACAGTAGTTTCGGACATGAGGTGGGGGTGTGGTATTGTTTCAAACATTTTCGGCAATAACTCCCAAAGTTTCCAACGGAAAAAATTTAAAAAAAATATTTTTGAAAGCTTTGCTTCGAGTTTTTTTTGAATGGCATCCCACATGATATATTTTTTCAGAATTTACACATTTTGCCCACCCTGTATAATTGTTTCATGCAATATTTTTGAGTGATAAGTTGTCTCAAATATGTGGACCACTGTAATGAATCGAACGGTTCTTCATGTTTTTATCGAGTTAGAGCGAACTTAAAATGGCTCCGTATTACCATATGGGTACGGAACCCTAAAAATTAGTACCTATGTATTTGCATATTTTTTGCTCGCCTTCAAACCCACATTTGCGACAATAATATAATAATTTTCTATCAGTTAGATTTGATAAAAAGCGGCTCTGTATAAAGAAAACAAAACATTTTTAAAAGTTTGTGCAAAATTTCAAAGTAGTACCATGTAAAATGGCAGACTAAAACAAGACCATACTATTTCGTTTGCATTTTTTGATCGGTACTGTAGGTATGTATGTATGGTCGAATTAATAAACTTTCTTTTGTTTGCTAATAATTATAAGAATGTCTTATTTATTTTAATTTCAAAATGGATTGTGTCTCGGATAAATATTTAAACTTTTCTCCATTTATACAATATAAAAAATAATTTAAAACTAAAAATAGGGCAAAAAATATAATTTTTGTTAGTAATAATAAAGCCAAGGTCAATGATTTTAACAAAACAATATAAGGAGGCAATGTAATTTTTCTGATCAAAACAATAAAATAAAACAATAAGTTTTTAGACGATCAAAATTACATACGTATAAAATTCCAACAAAAGACTAATAATTAATTTTATACCAAAAACAAAACAAAATGAAAACAAACTAATGTTAAATAAAAAAATAAAATAAACAAAATAATACACATTAAGCAGAAAACTCACCCGAATGGAAGGTTGATCGTGATGGTACATTCCTTGGGAAATGCCTGCTAGATTTAACAGCCGATGTCATTCTAAGTCGATCGAACAAACTAATATTTTTTTTATATGCAATTGTATTTTGCAAAATTTCCAACACACATTTCCAATTTATAATAAAAAAGTTAAGTTTGTTGTTTTTTTTTGTAAGGCAACAGTGCGAACAATAATAATAAATGCAGTTGCATTTTGCATTTTTAAAATTTTCAAATTTTCATTGCAAAATTAACAAAACAATTGCATTGAAAAAAATTATTAACATGCGCATTTAGTTTATAACATTATGGCATTTGGTTGAAACACACGATCAGATGATGATTGATTGAAATGTGATTGAACATTTTTTTTTTGTTTTTTTTTTTTTTGGTTTTTGAATGATGAAAGAAGAGCAGCAGAGCGAGTTGTTGTGGCCAAACGTAAAAAATATTTTTTTTTTGTTTAATTGAATTTGTTTTTGTGGTGGTGTTTGCATTCACAAGGAGATTTTTTTTTATTATTATGAAATGGCGGAGAAATCAAAAAAGAAAGAAAGAAAAAAAATATATGAAATTAAAAAATTAAATTAAACTTAAGTTTTTTTTTTTTGTTTCTTTTTCTTTTAAAAGAGAAATACAATGATTTTGCACATAACAAATATAATAGCACTACAGCAATATAAACTACATCTACACATACAGATGAGAGGGAAAATTAGCAAAACAGGTAAAAGGAGGAATGAAGGGGATTGATTGGAAATGAAATTAAACAAATGTGACGACATAAAAACACTTGTAATACATACGAGTAGATGAATGCAACAATGCAATTAGAGAGAGCAAGCTGAATTTTGGAAAACAAACTAAATAACTTGGAAATGATAAATAAATGAATGAAACAAAAAATTGTGTGTGGGTGAAAATGGAAGTTAGGCTTAATTAAATGAAGCATTTAGGTGGATGAAATTTATCATTTTGAACAAATCATAATAACAGATACCAGGGGCCCTACCTTGTATTGCGACTCTAAAGTCAAATCATTCGAAATCGCAAAATTGTTACTCTGTAATTCGAATCGCAAATCAAAACTTACGAAAATAGAACAAACTTTCGTTGCCAACTTCAATATCTTTTCTTTTCGCAAATCTAGTACATACTCTGCATTGCTAAACGAAATGTCAAAGTAATTCTGTACATTACTTTATTATTTAACATTCACCAAATTCAATATTCAAACAATTTAAACCACAAAAATCCTTTTGATTTAATTTTTTTTGTTGACATTTGACATACGAGACTCGAACGATTTACGCAGAGTTTGAGAGAAAAGTTGGCAACAGAGTCGTTCGATTCTGTTTTCTTATACAGTGCCAACTCAAATCAGAATCGGAAAGAATATTCGCATCCATTTGACTTTAGAATCGCAATACAAGGTAGGGCTCCAGGGAAGACATACCGCTCAAACATTTAAGATCTGATAATATTCCAAAGGCAAGAGATGGAAACCCAGAGATAAGATATAACACAAAATGAGATCAGGTTAGAAATCATTTTTTGGATGGCAACAACATGTACTACTTCAAAATTCAACGGAAACAAATGTCCAGTATTTTTTTTAATTTCTATGTTCTACCGGTAGGACGCTGGAACCAAAGAGGGTATATGACGGCATTGTGTTGGTCAAAAATATTCGAATTCATTATGTCGGCCATAGGGCGCACTGGAAACGCACTGATGCGTTCGATGTCAGTCAGTGCTACACTGAAAATTCTGCCCTGCGTTCGTTGTCGACAATGGTTCTGCACTGGATTCGCCACGGGTATTTCTTCAATGCAAGTAAAAAGGGCATGAAATCAGCTGATTTATTATTTGGTCTTTTTCATTGCGTTGATTTTGCTCATGTGGTTATGTTTTTTTGTGTTCGGATAGGTTGCTTAATGAAACAAAACGAACTAAATCAGTTCAAAAATGTTAAGTTTTCAATGCATGACAGTTGTCAGCGAAAGCTAATTGCGTTAGATAAAATGGGGGTTGCACTGGGTTTTTAGACAATCATGACAAAATACTACCACTAGTCGGTGCACCCTAGGGCTGGCGACAACGAACGAAGCTATTCACCCCTATCGAGGAATCCTCCGGATCGGAGATTCCCTTCACTTGTTCGATTCACTTTCACTTTAGCTTGGTATCGTAGAATCCGTCGGGGAAGTTTCCTTACCGACGTGAATGTCGAAAAGGAAGTGTCTCTGTCAAGTAGAATCTATGACAACAAAGTGAATTCCTGTTTTGGAATTGTCCTTTGGTTTTTACAATACAAAAGAAACACAAATAAAAAATAGTAAAATAAATCGTATAGCTTTATTTGTGGATCCGTCAGCTGCAGAACAATCTTCAGAAACAAAAATACGCGCATGCGTAGGTGGGGCAGTGGGACAATTTTACTACCAAATAAACGTGTTTTCACATACATTTGTTTGAAAACAGTTTAATCTTGCCGGTTTATTAAAAATGTGCAACTAAATAAATCGAATTTTTCATAATAATCAGCAATTGGATTGGATCTCACTCGCAGCTCATTTTCAAATTCTCCCAAAGTGAAATTAGCAGCTTGCATGCGATTTTTTCTGAGGTAAATCACCAATATGGTGTTGGGAAATAAACATATTTAGGGTATCAAAGCACTAAATTAATCAAATATTAGTCTTTTATTTAGTGCAAAATACATTTTTTGTAAAGCCTGTTTGTTTAAATGATCAAGTTATCAAGTATAACAAATCAACAGTATGAGATCCGCAACGTTTGGGCTGCGGATGAGAAACGTCATATTTTGTATGAAGAGATCCGATTCGAACGTTTTCCACGGTGCCGTGAAACTCATTCACATTGCCGACAAGGGAATGATTCTTTTCGCCGGATTCAACGATACCGATGCTCAGATTACAGTGAATCTTTCCCCCCGGCGGATTCCACGATAGGGCTGATTGACTCAATTGCTAGGTTATGCTATTCACAGCGAATTGATATTAACTTGGAACGTTTTAAGATCCACTCCACTATTGATCCACTATTGATTGAATGAAACTCGAATGAATTCAATATCCTTTATTTACACTAAATGTAAGAGGTTGATGGAATCACATGGCCATTATTACGCTGCTTCAGAACAATGCCACGGGATTCAACATTTTCACCAACAATGACGACACCAATTTCATCAATTGTGGGGGGCATTAAGTTGACGATCATGACTTCCAGTGGCACGTTTATCCGACCTGATGATGATTTTGAAGTCGTCAGAAGGCATATCGTCAAATGCCGTATTGAATAACTGAACCAAAGCGTTCTTGCAATTCTCCAATGATCTGACATTTCATAACATGGTAAATTTCGCGGTATCAGAATTGCCAACGAAATAAATTTGAAGAAATTTGTGTTCTTCATTCGCTGGCGGTTCAATGGTGAATTTGGCCTTGGTGGCAAGTTCAAAATAGGTAAGTATCGATGGTTCACAGAAATCCTATTGTAGACTTGTTGGAGACGAAATTACCTTAAATGTCGGATTAAATCCACGTTCTTCAACAATATTCGCACCGAATGACGTCATTTGAAAGGAACCGTTGTATTTGAGGGCATTCGACAAGAAATGTCTTGATTCTGGTAAGTCGCCGTAAAGCAAAGAGCGCAATGGTTTGGGTTCAGTGGTATTTTGACTTTGCCACCTGCACAACACAATCCTTGTGTCTCTGAAGGTGTCGTTTGTCGTTGCTTATGATGCACAGTATTTTATTCACTGTTTGTGTACGATCAATTTCCTTAGCCATATGACTATGTGATGCCTTTGCAGTAGGCTTTTGTCATAGATTTTCGAAATTGTTTGATATATGTATGTACATGTGTATGGATGCTGAATTTATTTCGAGAAAAATAAATTATCAGTGATGAACACAAACGACTTGAAAACGGGACTGAAAGGTAAGAAATATTAAGCATCAATGCCATACTTTTTTTCTATATAAAATAACCAAAAAAAAACAGGGAGCCGATCTTTGTTTCTTCATATGGAAACGCAACGATGAAAGCTTAAAAAATCGCAAATAAGAAAAGTATGAAGTATGAAATCAAATAATACTGTCCAATAAAGCAAGAACAGTTCTACCAAAAATATGTATCCAACTAAGCATGTTTTAAAAAAAAATAAATAAAATGAATTATGAATCTAAATATGGCTGGGGTTTTAAGGAGGAGTGGTTATGTATTCTAATACACGATTTATGAATGTAAAAAAAAAAAAATTAATAAATTTTTATTCTCGCAACCAAAGGCATAATTTAACCAACAAAACATAAAAGTCTAAACAAAATAAATAATATAATTGTAAAGCGAATCAAATGTAACGTAAATGTTTTCATATTTAAGCCAAACATTAAGCGATTCTATTTGTATAGAATTAGAATATTAAATAAAAGAAAATATATGAAAAAAAAAAAACTAAAACTTAAATTATATGGAAACCAACGAAATCACAACTAAGTGTTCATGTGTGGATAAACAAAAAGCAGCAGAAGTAATACAGAAGAGTACTTAATGTAAGTTTCAATAATTTCTTTTTTTTTTATTCTTAGTTAAAAGCATTCTTTTAAAAAATTATTTTAAAAATAAATCGCTTAAAAACGAATTTATAAACTCACCAAAAAAAAGATGATTCATCGTAATTGCAAAAAATCGTCGATAGTAGATAGGTGGGTGGTTTGGTTGTGTTTAATTTTTTTTTTTTGTAAATTCATTTGATTTATATTCAAAGGGGAAATGCGTATTTTTTTTTATATTTTTTTTTAATTGATCATGCCCAAGACGTTGGAAGCACGTAATCGATACACATCGTAATATTTTTTAATTTTCATCAAATATAGATGTTGATGATATTTGGAAAGACGAAGAATATGGAAAGAAAGAATTAATTAATTTGTGATTATTCTTGTTTTGCCGAATAACAAGTAAAAAAAAAATACCTTAAATAATATCTTAACAATGAATACTAGTTTTGCTGGAGAATAAATTAAGGAGAAAAAAAAAACTTTTTTTTACCATGCAAGCTTTACAAAAATAAGGGTCATCTTCCTTTGCCAATCGAATTGTAATAGAAAACAAAAAATAATCTAGAAAAGTACGTCTTTGGTAAGCGGGGAATTGTGTATATGTCGTATTATTTGTTGAGGTTCATCCGAACAGGATATAGAGACTTCTTTTGTTTTAAAAATGTGCATATAAAAACTAAGAGGGAAGAAATTAACAAAGCAAATGTGAACTACAGAAGGGAAACAGTTTTTCGACAGAAGTTTCTGGAATCTTGGAAGCACTTGTATCAACACAAACAAATGTTCCCAATAACAGCAGGAGTCTGGGAAACTTTTAGATTGCAAAAGACGAAGACGGCCTAGTTTAATTGGTTATGAGCAAATGTTTTAAAGAGGATTGCATGATGACCATGGCATTCAATTGACCACAAAGGATAGGATCCCCCATTTGTTCTTTGGAACGACTCGCAAGATTAGTGCTAAAGAAGTTTAAGCAAGCAACCTGAGCCAACTGTCATGAGTAGTATATCATGTGGATATGGATCATATGAATCTTTAAAAACGAGTGCCTGGATTACAGAGATCGCGGACTAGAAAACTTAAAGTTTTCAAAGAGTTTCCATATAATTCAGAGACACTAGTTCTGCAGATAGAATAAAGTTAAATAGAAATATAAAAAGACACCAAAATTGATTGATGGAAGAAGATCATAGTTAACCAAAGAAACTCCGTTTAGGCAGTTTATTTTCCTCACGAAAAATCAGTTCAATTCATTTCATTGTTTGTTTTATTATTTTATGCAACTTTGAACTGCCACAGTTTTCTACATTTACAGTGCCCAAAAAAAGTCTACATACGACCTTCAATTCTAAGACGTAAGGAGTCCAAAACCCTAATGAAAAAAAATCTAATGATGCCGTTCTGTTTTAAATCTCTTTTTAATAACCCCTAACTACCCATACAAATCTACACACTAAAGTACCCATAGGTGGTACCGCGTTGGTAGTTTAAATACGATAACGTCTGTGTACTTTTCTCTCCTTTATTTTCGTAGTGATCAAAAAGAGTATGTTATTGTGATCGCGATATATCATGCATGAAACGCAAACATACAATAGGACAGAGTGTCAGTCGTGTTTTAGCATTCGTATCAAATTAAAAATGAATTTGTAAGCTATGTTTATTAATATGAGCGCGTATAAAAGCATTGCGGTCCTCGGAACTAAAGGCATAAGAGAGCGATTACAATGTCAATCCTCTCTTGGCATTGCCAATCGTCAATGGTATTGTTGTGGTGAGAGATTTTTTAATTTGTTTCTTGTTTGTATTGTCTGTAAGTGATGAAAGAACAAATTCATGAACTGTACTACAATAAACTTCATCACATCATTGTGTCTGCTAACTAATTTAAAGAGTACTCGGCTCGAAAATCGAAAGTATGCAATTCCATTTCGATTCCAAAACCAATCGAAGAACGAGATAGCACCAGTCGTTTGAAGGTACAAGGTATTTGCAAGAAATGCTATAATAATGACCGAATCAAGAGAAAGTGTCGGAAGCGTTGCCAAAATTGTTGTAATACTGTTTGCGACCGTATATTATGCCTGCTCCGGTTATTTGCTGAATTAGTTTGAATTGTACTAACAATATCTCAAATAAAATAATAATACATATATGTATGTTTGTGTATTACAAAAAAAAATTCTATACAAAATAATAAAATATATTGGGTGGTGCCCGGTCCTAGTGTGTTTACTCATAATTCGAGTACGGATCGTTAGATTTTCACGATTTTGGGCTTGATCGATTCGTATTGGCCACTATGAAGGAAAATCCTAGAAAATTGGAAAGATTGGTAGATTAAGTCCTACTACTTCCTTTCTAGCATACAACAAGTAACTAATGCGACTGTTTGAGGGCACGGGAAACGCCGGGCGGGCAACAGCTAGTTTCTTATATGTGTACTGAGGTAAGAATTTGTTTACTATCATATTAATAAAAAGAGATTTAAAACAGAACTGCATCATTTGGGGTTTGGGCTCCCTAGGTTGGAAAAATGAGGGTCGTATGTAGACTTTTGTCGGGCACTGTATATATTGAAATTGAAATTGAAATTGAAACCTAATTTTAATCACTTTATAAAAAGCTGTTGTGGGTAAGAAATCGCGATTAAAGCACTGGTTTTGTGTATTCATTGTCAGATCAATTTTGGTGTATGTCGACAAAGTTGTACATGTACACGCTGCAACCATATAGTGAATATACAGAGATTGCTTTTTAAAGACATATGCAAACTGGAAACAAAGTCAAAAAACACAAATGGTCCACGTTTGCAAACAAATCGCTCTTGATGCACTGTATTACATTCCAAACAAGACTCAGCTAAAGTGAAACAAATTACTCAACTCCCAAGATCAGGTAGTATCACATTGGGCCTAAGTCATTTCGTAATCTCGATTTTTACCTAACCCAGAAAATGATTTAAATTTCAAGGACAGCGTATGGAAAAATGTGCCCAATTTTTAGTGGGACGTGTCCTCACTTATAAAAACAAAATACAACAAAGGAATTATAAAACAGATAAACACAAATAAAACGAAAACATTTCTAAAGGATGAAATAAATAAAATAACAAAAAATCATGATCAAACAATAAAATAAAATTGTTAAACAATCATGACAAGGTCACAACTAACGGAACCAAAACAGAAAAGGTGGTGGTAACTCAAACAGGGGACAGGGGAGCAAAAAAAATGTTATAAAACAAAAACACATTTGAATTAAATGTGCGAGATTTGTGGTTGTTGATTAACAAAATTTATACCTCGATCCCAGTGGGTCATTTGAAGCGCCACTACTGTCAGCTACTGATGGGCCCGGACTAGAAACGGAGGCGCTCTTAACATGGCCCTTACCACTTGGAGCGGCCGATCCACTCCTTGATAATTCGGAAACGGTAGTCACAAAACTGATATTTATTATTTTGTTTTTTTGTTTTTTAATTTTTTGTTAAATGTTTGTAAATTTAATTTTCTTGGTAAATATATAATGTAAGTGCAAAAACGTGCATTTCGATTGAAAATTTGTTTTTGCAAGTTGTTTTTACAAAGGAAAGAAATAGAAACAAAAAGAAATAAATATTAGAATGCCAATGGATGTATATATAACAGTTTAGTGATTGCAGTTTCAATAAAAACAAAAATAAAACAAATTATTAAGAGAAACGAAAAATGATACACAGAAGAGAATAGATTTGCATAGAGACGACAGTTGTTGTTCTTTTGATTTGTTTAACTGTTGCTTTAGTTCATTTTGCTTTTAGGTAAGTATAAATTTTGTTCTTTTTTTTTATTTTTGCTGAAGTGAATGAGATTTTGTAAAAGTGTTTGTATCGTATTCAAAAACAATAGCACACCTTTACATAAAAATGAAAAAAAAAAAAACACTTTTTGGAACTAAACTAATAGAGAAACATCAAACGGAGATCACAAAAAAAAAGAAGCGACTAGGTGAAAATGGTTTTCACTCTCAAAATAGAAAGTTTGGAAGAAGGGGGTTTGATATTAATAAATATATAAAATAAAAAAACACTTCAAAAGGGAAACAAAGAGAAAAAGAGCTTATGAAACAAATTGAATTCGTAATTCTTATTATTCTTAACGAAACGTACTTGGATTCTGTTGCTAGAACATTGGTCTTCTCCGTCGATGAAGTCTTTTCGTTTAGAGTCGTTGATCGTCGTGGTATCATACCACTGGGCCCGACTGTTCGATTTCCATTTGTTGGATCATATTTTGATGATGAACGAGGCTTCGCCGGACTGGTAACTGCTAGAAAAATGCAAATATTTTAGAACTGTCCGTTTTTGGTGGCAACTTTCGGTTAATATACTTACAACTATCTCCGGATGAAACTGGTTTTTGGGTCGCTGATGCGGGTCTTTGATTTTGTGCTGCTAACCGAGCAGTGTTTTCTTTTATTGTTGCTGAATCAATGGTATTTTGTCGTTTGAAATTACTACTTCTGTAATGAAATTAAAATATAAGAGTTTATAATGGGCCTTAGTTAGTATTTCGTAGAAAAAGACACTCAAATACCTAAGCATACTAAATGGAATACACTTGCACCGAAGTCGCAAATAGGTGACAATAAAACAATTGTGAATGCGCAACTTTTCAAACTCATCGCCTTCGCCATTTATGAAGAGCAGCAGTTGATTGGAAGAACGACATAATTGACTGTATCGTGGTGTGATTCCTGTAGAACACAAAAAACCAAAGTTTACAAGAGTTTCGATTGGGACAACCAAGATGAATCACAATGGAAAAAAAGGCATCCGTGTAAGAACTCTTAAAAAACGTAGAAAAAAAAAAATGCTGGTCTCGACTTTGCTGTGAGGTTGGTGCGTGAATACCTACTCTGGGACGGCGAGTATTTGTTGGACAATTATTTATTTATCAAGTTTTGGTGGATATAATAGTATAAAAAATGCTTAGTGTTCTATGCCAGTCTCTTGTGGACGATAGCTTTGTGATAGTGGGGCGTTTCCAAAGTTCTGGGAATCGCTCTCTCATTTGAACAAATCGCTCCAGAAAAAACTGAGCAGCACTTGAACATGTTCTTAAATGTTTGTTTATTCACATAAGCTAGTAAGAGATCACTTTTTGTTTTTGTAGTCAAGTTTCACGTTTTTTCACCACACTAAAGCTGAACAGCTGAACAATGGAAGATCCCGTAAAATCGCAGAGTTATAATTTTTTTCTTTTCGTTTGCAAGGAGTATTTGGTGATTCCGCAGAATCGAAAAGTACAGTTTATCGTTGAGTTGATCGTTTTAAGGCTGGAAGGGCATCGCTCGAAGACGATCCCCGTAGCGGCCGACCAAGCAGCTCTGTCACCGAAAAAAATATCGTTTCAAAGACAGACGAATAACCATTCGAGAGATAAGTGCTGGCGTTGGTCTGCTGCAATTTCATGAAATTCTGCACACTCATTTGGGAGTGAATAAGGTTTCAGCACGTTGGGTGCCCCTGCCCGACGCTTGGGCTCAGAAAAAAAACTGAACAGAGTCGAATCTTGCCGTCACCTACAGAAGTTATTGGCTGCTTATGTGCTCTTTTTGGCATCGGTTAATAACAACGGATGAAACCTGGGTTCCTGTATTTAATCCGAAAGCAAAAAATCAATCGAAAGAGTGGCGAAAGCTCGTAGAAGGGCCATCAGTTAGGGCGCGTGCAGTTCCGTTGGTCAGTAACGGTTTTTGGGACTGTGAAGGCATAATATTTATAGATTACCTGTCAAAAGATGCAACAATAAATGCAGAATATTATTCCAATCTTAGAAAAAGTCCATTACGCCAAGCTATAATTAAAAAACGGACATGAAAGCTACACGCGTGACCATTGTTGCAACAAGATAATGCAAGACCACACACTGCTCGCAAGCCAAAGAGTGTTCTGATCGATTTGCGGTGGGAATCGCTGCCACATCCACGCTATTCGCCTGATATAGTGACTATCACATGTTTCCAGAATTGAAGAAAACTTTACGTGGTGTTCGTTTTAAGGACTTAAATGAGATGAAAGCCAGCATAACTCAGTGGATAAAAGACACTTCCCAAACATTCGTTGAAGATGGGTTAAAAGAAACTTGTACACCGCTGTGAAAAATGTATTCAGTTGATTGGAAATTGCATATATTGAAAAACTAAAATGTAATATCGATGAACATCGATAAAATAAAACATTTATAAATGAATTCCAAGAACTTTGGAAACACCCATCGTACAAAACAAACACGTCTTCAGTAAATTCTAGATATCTTCGCACTTGTCATAGGTTTAGACAACTTGGTTTGATTTTATTCACATTTAACTGATGTTTTATCTTATTTACGTATTCTATACCACAATTAATTTTAAGTGCGTCTATAATATTATGGCTTCAAGTACAATCTTTCATTAAGCGTCACTTTCGACTACACACAATTTTCACACAAATTTAAGCCGTCAATTTAAGCTATCACTTCACAATTCGTCGAACCGTATGCCTGGAATGTGACTCTTTTCCACCATCAACCTGGTCGGAGTGCTCCACTTTCCAATGATACGATGGTAGGTCATTTATTCCCACAGGGCGATTCCGCATGTAGTTATGGGACTTTAAAATATGACCACCTTTCGAGGCCGATTACCACCGTACCGAGTATAAAGACGTATTCTCTCCAAACAAAAAAATTTCATCATCATCATCTTTCTCACAGAAAGTTTCTGATCTAAAGAAGGCACTCCAGTTTACTTTCTTCTTTAGGTGGCGCTACAGTTCGGGGTGAACCAGGGCCGGATTCTCGCAATCGTATTATATTTCTGCACGAATCGAAGGGACCTACAGGTTTTTGCCGATTCCGAACGGCGATTTGAGAAGCTCTTTGACAAATGATACTCTTTGATTATTTCTCAGATATTCGAAAAAAGTGGCATCGTGAAAAAAACGTTTGTGTTTGCTGGAATTGAACCCGGAGGCAGCATTGCATAGTAGTCCAACGCACTAACCACTACGCCACGGTGCCACTCCAGTTAACTTGTTCGTTCCAAAGTACCCGTCAAATATTGTGAGTTTTCCAAACACCAAAAGAAAACTGTCTTTTGCGAAATCATTTTTACAGCTACATTTATATAAAAATTAATCATATACATAATATATGTACATATATAGTACTAGGTATACTTACATTGAAGATCGATCTGCTGCTGTGCCAGTGCCAGTTCCACTGTGACTATTGCCTGACGGTGTTGTTGTTGCCGCTGCATTTGTTGGACCAACACCTGTTATAAAACGATGGAATATTTCTAAATATTAAAAAACGATGAATTATGATTTCTACGTATGAGCGGGGGATACAATTCTTGTTAGTATGGGAAAATTTAGAATTTTGTTCCATTTCTTTTGTTTTTGTACAAAATATAATAATAAAATGTCTAATTATGTTTCACTGATTTTACATAATCGAATTGTAATGTGAATGATGTATGTTTTTGTATGTATGCACGCTTGCTTCAATGAGTATAAAAATAAGTGTATTCATGTGATGTGTAATTATAGTATTTATGAATTCCCATAAAGAAAACAGTATCGCTTTTACCATGGCTAAAATGTTGCAGAAATATAAAATTGAATTAATCTTATTTTTAAAATACATGTCATTATATATGTATGTAATAGATGACTTAATGAAATGAGAGAAAAAAAAACTAAAAAGGGTGCAGTCTCCATTTCAGGGCGTTCTTCTCGAGTTATTCGATAAGCTTACGCATTTTTTTTTTGTGTGCGTTCGAAAGAACTTGCAGCGGTTACATACTTTTATTATAAGCAGCACATTCCAGAATTACAAGCGATTTGCAAAAGGCTTCACAGGAGTTATAACAATCTTCATTAGGTATGACAGGAGACAATTCATTAAGAACTCTTGCAATATGCGCAATACTGATTGATGATAAAAATTACGTGTTTAACAAACATACTGTCCAACTGTGCTGTTGTTTATACAAACGGCGATTAAGGCACTTCAATTAATAAAGTGAGAATAGCAATATCCATGCTGAAGCTTAGGACTTAGTTATCACTTTCTACCTACATATATTAAGTTCCGGGACATGACTTGGTACTCATTTTTAAAATATGGTCAGATGCCACATGCTTGAAGAATGGCATCTGATCGCATAGTTTCAGTGATGATCTAGGTCGAAAACTAAGGAATCCCAAATGGATGATCACCATTTTTTTTTTACCGATTTTAAGATGAGCTATACAGTACTATAATTCGTTTAAGCATCTCTGTCAAACTCGTCCGTCCGTAAAAAAAACATCACCGAGACGTTTGTTAGAAAAGGTTTTAAACAGAGCTACTTGCAAACAATGTACGAAATTCATGGGCCGACAAAAACAAAGCTATATCTTACAGTTGATTAATAACGGAATCCAGTGATTGGACTATCATGATATGCATATATGCTCCTGATATTGTTACAGCTAATCAAGCGCAGTTTTTGTATCGTAGATTGCGTTCCGGTAATTTCGATATCAAAGATGCACCTCGCTCTGGAAGGCCATAGAAATCGTCGAGTCTGACCGTCATGTAAGCACGGTTTCGATTGCCCAGCAGCTAAACATTGCATAAAAAACCATTTGAATAAGGCTGGATACCAAAAGAAGCTCGATGTATGCGTGCCACACGAGTTAACGCAAAAAAAAAAAACGTCATCGACTGAATATCCATCTATGAATCTCTGCTGAGTCGCAACAAAATCAACAATAGCCGGCGCGGTGGCCAAGCCAGGATTGACGGTCAGGAAGGTTTTGCTGTGTGTTTGGTGGGATTAGCAGGGAATCATCTACTATGACCTGCTCTCCTACGATAAAACTCATAATTCGGACCTGTACTGTGAACAATTAGACCGTCTGAAGGAAGCAATCGCCCAGAAGCGTCCAGCTTTGGGCAAGAGGAGATGATTTGTGTTTCATTAGGACAACGCCAGGCCGTACACATCAATAATGACTCCCCAGAAGACCTGGGAGCTTAGTTGGGAGGTTCTTATGCATCCACCTTATAGTCCGGACTTGGTACAGAGTAATTACCACCTGCTCCTGTACATGGCGAATGATTTTGCTAGTGAAAAATTTTCCTCAAGAGAGGCTTGTGAAAATCGACTGTTCCAGTTTTTTGCTAATAGGGACGCAGGGCTCTTACTATGCAAAAATAATGGATTTCTTTTAAATACACCGATATTTGGCAGCCTTTGTTGCTGTGTAAAAACAAAATGTGCGTGAGACTCTCGCGCGTTAGAAGTCAAACTTCTTAGGTTCTATACTCTGGTCCACAAAAGTTGTCATTAAAGCGACGATGGGACATTTGCCTCTCAGTATTGTTACAATAGTTTGCACAAATCTGTCCCTCTTATAAACACTCACTGGATTACCGTTAGCATACTTGCCGTCAAGTGTTATACCAAAATATTCTTCATATGTCCAGGAATAAAACCAAAGAATATACAAGCCGAAGAAGTCGTCTCTCATATTTTGGTATGAAAACATTTTTACCGGCAAAAGAAATTGTATACATACATGGTAATATTTTTTCGAAGCAAACATTTTGAAAGTTGTGTAGGTATGCATAAGTCCCCTACATCATTCAACCGCTCAAACTCGGTAGAGGATTTTCAATCCCTTCGCCTACAAAACAGATTTTCTGCCTGCATGGCCCCTAGTTGAAAATAAGAATTTTATTTTCTTGGCTTGTTTTGTTATTGTTTTCTTCGCTTGCTAATACTTTTGATATTTTGTGGCTCGATATGTACATATGTGTTTTTTTTTAAGAATGTACTTTACTGCCTGTTTAAGTTGGAGAAGGGGAAGCGTTTCACTTTTTCGTCTGATTCAGGCAAATTTGCCATACCGCGGCTAAAGAAGTTTCACTTCAAAAACACTAAATCGTTCAGAGGATAGAGATTTGTTGTCCTTATTTGAAGTATAGCTATCGACATCGTCGATCTTACGTGATGAGGACCCAAAAACTACAACTACAAAAATCTAAGGCTTAAAACACAAAAGAGTCTGCGGCAACCTGACTGAGGCAATCTTCTACTTTATGTTACCGATATAGACAATGTTCATACATTAATAATGTTCCTCTGTCAGAAACATTTTGTGAGCCTGAGCATCTAACCGACAGGAATCGTAATCGTATTCATATTGTTTCGTATTACCTTGTTGTTTGTATAGCATGCCGATATGTTACTTTTTCGAAGCGCATTGAAGCACAGATTGCATTTAAAATTATAAAAAAAAATAAAAAATCTATGGACCAATATGAATGCAACTTATGTCGATAAAAAAAATATAATTAGTAATTTTTGGAAGGAAATCCGGTTTAGGAAATTCGAATTAAAGCATGCAAATAATTTAATTGAAAATAACGACGTTTTAAAACAAAAAAAAAATATTCTTTCAAAAAGCATCTCGAATGAAGAAAATTAAAAATTAAATGCGTATGTTGTGCAGGAAAATAAAAATCATTCTTAAACCAAATGTTTAGCTTTTGTCTTTTACCAAAAAAACTCATACAACAGAACCCCTTCTTAGCTTGGCGACGAATAATAATGCGCATCGAAATAGACGAAAACAATAAATTGTAAAGGGTCACTCATGAAGGATACACTTACGTAATGTTTCAGCGCCAGATGAGGCGCGCCGACTTGGCTTCGTACTGGAAGCTGAAATACTTCTATGAACGCCTCGATGTGTTGGACTCTGTACGGACGAGTTACCAACGGCAGCTCCATCGTTTCCAGCAATATTACGAAGTGACAGGGACGACCCGGATCGGGATCCGTCGCTTTCGGGCTGTAAAATAGAAAATTGATTTCTCATTAGACAAATTGGAAGGAACATTTGGAATGAACTGAGTTTTTTTTTCTTTTATTTATTTTTTAGTGCAATTTTGTGTTAAGCGGACATTAAATTAATTTGATAAATTGTTTGCACATTTAAAAAAAGATAAAAGCGTAGGGAATTTATTTTTATTTTTTCTGTTGTGTTTTTTTTCTTATGCCAGAAAAAATAAATAAATAAAAGAAAAACAAATATTTAAAGAAAGACATTTTTTGTTTTTTTTTTTGGTTGACTTACATCAGTGCTTTTTCTTCCTAGAAGCAAATATGTGGCGAAAACATCATCGTAGCGTACTTGTGACAACGAAACTTCAATTTCTTGCCTATTGTAACCCATAGCGACAAGAGCTTCTATAAATTGTTTCAACCACAAGTTTGGGTTTTTTTTTTTTTATTTTTAATTGAGTTATCAAAACGCACAAAAGTTGAAATTTACGATAAAAAAGAAAGAAGACAAAAAAAATTAAATTGATTAGAGAAAAATAATAAGTTTTGTTTTTTTATTTTTAAACAAAAATATTTTACTATTATAAATATAAATAATTATGATTGTACGA
The DNA here is from genome assembly GCA_949775065.1 of Brachyopa scutellaris. Classification (NCBI taxonomy): domain Eukaryota; kingdom Metazoa; phylum Arthropoda; class Insecta; order Diptera; family Syrphidae; genus Brachyopa; species Brachyopa scutellaris. Next base: position 143,914,082 of record OX459112.1, on the reverse strand, counting down.
GTACAAGGAGAACAAAACTGAAGAACAAACATAAAACATAGATGTACATTGAAACATATTAAAATATCTATACATTTATGTTTTATGTAGTATTTCTTATTATTATAAATACAAACAAAAAAAACATTTACACTACATGAGCTTTAATTATATTTATTTGTTTTAAATTAGTTTTTTTTTAATTTTTTCTTAAAAAATTTCGAGCTTCAGCCAAAATAATAGAATACTTAATGAAACATTCACAATAATATACATACATATACATATATGTTGATGTATTCATTGCGCGCCAGTAATACGAGTTACATACTAATAAATATAAATTGTACGAGTATACATATATGCTGCCACGGAAAGTAGAAGAGATGCACACAAGTCATTGTAAATTATATAATATTTGTTTATTAACATATCAGATGACCTCACTTTGCTAACGAGAGGCAACAATTTAAGCTCACTAGGGGAATTCGTGCAGAACGCTCTAGATCTCATCAAAACCTGGGAAGACAGCAGTGGACTAGGATCTAGGAGTAAACACAGAAAAGAGTACCTCTGTAAAAGACTCAAGATTTCAGAATTCAAGGCAACGTCCCTAGTGGGGTTTCAACTAGACTTAAGGGACCATTTTAACTACTTTGGGGTTATTCTTGATGATTCTAGAATACTTTGGAGAACAAATCTAGAAAACAGAATTAACAAAGCCGGATGACTTTCGACAAGACGTGGGGTTTGAAACCAAAACTAGTTCAAAGGATCTACTCATGTGTAGTCAAAGCCATCTTACTCTACGCCTCTACGGAGTTTTACTATGGTTGCCTGTTGTTAACAACAGCTATGCTTAAACACTACTCACAATTCCCCAACGAATGACCCGCCTAGGGATTACTGGAGTCCAATCCAGTACACCCACGGTGGCCATGGAAACTATCCTCTATATTTTTCCTAGACAAGTGACTCACAGGACACAAAGCTATCTGGAAGGATGTTTCAGAATAATCTAGACTTGTCAGCAACCCAAGTGATCTCATATAGAAAGAATACATTTTCAAAACCGGCTATATGCAGTCAATTCCCCTAGCCGTGAAAAGTGGCAACAAGGCACAGCGATTGCCAAAGTAGGAGGCATAGTAATATACACGGATGAATCACATGTTAACTGAGCTCTTCTGGCATACCTGAACGATTTTCATCTATTAAATCAAAATGGTCATTTGTAAACTTTGCAAACCAACGCCGAAATTTGCACTTGCTGAGCACTCCATGTTATATATTTTGGACGCACTCCTCTAGTAGTTTTATTGCCAAATACTAATTTCAAAAAACCGTTTCAACATTAAATTGTTTTTGTGCAGTTTACGGAAATGGGCAAACCGCAATACTTAGGTATGTATGTATGTTACAACCTGATAAAGCCTGATATGCAAAAATAAAATGAGACAGATCTCAGAAACTCTTGCTAGACGAATGAGTCTCTAAAAAGTCCTTATGCCAGATGAAAACCAATTTTACATACGCCATGTATTGGAGCAAACGAACGCACGCACGTTAGAATTGGTAATCCAAAGCAAAGTAAAACTTGTGCAATTTGAATAAATTATCTAAACGTGCCTTGACACACCGATTTAAATGCATGAGACTGTTTGCATACCAATTTCAGTTTTTGCTCGTTGAAGACGCTTATGCCCGTTTTCACAGTGCGAGCTTAAGTTTCGATCCAACGATAATCTCAGGATTAACAAGAATTGCGTTTTCACAGTGCAGGCTTATTGCAATCCTGCACTTAAGTAGTGGCATAACTTAAGCCACCGACTTCCACCGCTTAAGTGTCAATCCAGAGAGTAAATTGTTGCCATAACTGTATCAAAATAAAATTAACCTCAAAATACATTACAGAAAACCTACCTAAACAACGAAATATGGCGGCTGGCATTGCGACTCTCATTTTATGCAAGTAGATGTGATGATTCGCTGATATTCGCTGCTCGCTGCGCTGGCGACTTCAGTTGTATACCTGCTTCATCAGGATGCACATCGAAGAAAGGAAGGGGTGTGCAATTTTTTTGTTTTCGTCAGCATACTGCTGTTTCATCGTTTTTTGAATTAAAAATGAATTAATTGAATTTTTTTTATTTCCACACGTGCAGCGGCTTTAGCTATTTGAAAATTGAGAGATCTGAAGTACATCCACCCAGATTTGGTTCCCTCTGACTTCTTCCATATATTTTCGAATCTTAAGAATTTGCACTTTCAGGACGAAATTCAATAATTGTGGAAGGTGCAGTAATGAACACTTGAATAACTAAATAGAGACTATTTAAAATAATTTAACTTGAAAAAAAAAGGCGTGAGTACCAGGTACTCCTGAAATTTGATGTGTAAGCATTTACAGTGAACGTTGACGTTGCTATTTTATTGCTATTGCTCTGTGTGACGGAGAAATGAACAAAGAGAATCCTATACAGAGAAGGCACTAATACTACACATCAACAAAGAGCATCATATAGAGAACGCACTAAAACTAAGTTTGGTTCGCGTGACGGTGAGAAACTCGTGAGGCCCATACCGAGAGTTAAGATGTTTACACATCAAAAATCTTACTGCCAGGTAAAGAACGCTGTCCTTAAATTTAATATTTGAATCTACGAATGGAGTCAGATAGTTCGTATTCCTGACATGCGATAAAAAACAAACTTCTCATTGTTAAGTTTCTTTTGGTCGAAACGTAGATTTCGTTGCTATGTCCCTACCGTAAATATCCAAAAGGCAACGGGAGCATGTTCAGGTTCTCAGGTTCGTATAGCATAGAAACTTGGATTTTGTTATGCATATTATTCAATGTAGCGGACTTTGTCCAGTGTCCAGTGATATTAGTCTAACTTATGTATCTCTTATTATTTATCCGTGGCAGCACATGTACAAAATTCATAAATGTAACTTACAATAAATTTATAACAATATAAATTATAGAAACAAACAAAAATATCAGCAAAGCTCTTATTCAGTTGATAAAATATAAATAATTTTCTTTTATTTATTTTTTTTTTATAGGAAAAGGTTTACCGCACTTACTCCAAATCTTTGGAGCGTCACTATGATTACAGTTCGACCAAACTGCTTTATTGTTTTGTGGATGTGTGTGTGGATGACAGAGACAAGGAGATGATCATTTTTCGACAACATACATATAAAGAGTGAAGAATAAACGTAGTTACATTCAATTAATATTTTGTTTTTGGTCTTTTTTAAAAATATTTAAAAATAAACGTAAAAAATAAATAAATTAAAACGTTGCAAAACCAAAATAACAAAAGATACATTTTAACGGATGCAACTACTATATACTTTTTATACAAAATGTTTAAATTTGGTTTCCACTCCTTTTGCAATGGATTTTTAGAAAACTTAGGTATACACAACATCATACCATAACCATGGATTTGAAAGGAATAACATAAAATACAAAAAAATATAAATTTTTTAATTTCTTTCTACTTGCGGTTAAGAAATTCTTAAATTATCTTAAAACTGTTTGGTAGTTGAGCTTATTTCACCTAAAAATCAAATAACAGTGCCTAAGGGCAATAAAAAGGTGGACTCCCTTGTCAAACTGGGCTCAACACTTAAAAGTTGCTTTACCCGGAAATATTTTCTTCGATTGGTAGAGGAATAGTATACCACCTGATGGACAAATGGGTCACGGTGGAACACGGAACACCCCAACAGATGGTCAGCCGTGAACCGATGTAGAAAGGCTAAAATGGCAATAAACTAGCCAACATGGGAATTTCGGCTATCATCTAGGGAAGATGGGCCTTATACATAGAAGATGATACCTGTAACTATGCCTAGAGGAAGGTGAGACAGCGTCAAATATAATGCGTCGATTTCCGGCATTGATTGGCAAAAGAATGCATATTTTGAGACATCACTAGGTGAAACAGATGCTAGGGTTGACACGAGGAATCACAGCCAGGGAAGAACTGTTGTTAATTCATGAGTCTCTTTGGGTACGACGAAAAGATACTTAATATGGTGGCCCTTTTCGGTTATCCGTACAACATACTATAATATATACTTGACCTTTTTTTTGAGACATAAGTTGTGAGACTGATGAGCGACCATTAGCTAAGGGTTATATGTGCCACTCGGCACCTACCAGCAGAAAAAAAACTACTGTGGCGGCAATACATTACATATGCTCAAAGCATGCAGGCCGCCATAGAGTCAAACAAAAAAGTAGTAGCCCCGAAGGCACTGCGGAAAATGCAATGGATATAAAGCAATCGCATATGGGAGGAGTACTATTTTGAAAAGCTTAAAAGACAACTTCACTATTGAGGCAAACATAATGTCTGATGTTCCAAAACAATATATGTACTTATGTACTAGGCACTTTGTGCACCGTGACCAAGAGTAGGTCTGTTGTGCTGGCCACTTCGCTATCCTTGAGATAAGCTGAGGCCGCTGATAAACCACAGTACCATTTATGGGTTCCAAACCCCATACTTCTTCCGAAATCAAGATTGCTCCTTGTAAAGAGTGGGCCATCTGCTGGTTTCATTTTCAGTTTCATACCTCCGCGGTAGTAAATTAATGATTTACGACTGAACAGCAACGTAGGAAAATAAAGAGAAGTTACTTCCAAAGGTCGAAATAATGCATCAACCGGGACTGCTGTACGCAAGTTTTGGAAGAAAGTTCATGAGATTGACATGCTAATTGACAACTCAAGTTATCCTCGTGTTCGTTCTGTACGCTCAGCCGAGAATATTGCTGCCGTTGCCCGGATTGTGAGCCTAAATACGAAAACCTATTTATCTTCGACGAAGAATATGGCGGAGAGCATGATACCCAATTTTTTTTTTTGTTTATATTTGCATACACACCAATACCCCGGTTTGCGTCGTTCCGAAGTTACGTCGTTTAAAAATGATCGTGATTTCGAAGCTGCGTCGTTTTTATTTCAGTTTGCGTCGTTCGCAAAATTTTGTGGTTTCGAAGTTGTGTCGGTTTGTTTTCGGTTTGCGTTTCTGTTATTACTTTTATTTAGTTATTATTATTTTTTGTAAAAAGGGGATTCCCCAACTTATTTCACAGGGATTGGAAATATTTTCTGATAATGATGCTAACGAAAACCGTAGTTCAAAAGTAACAAAATCTGTAACAGACGCTATCAGTTGTTAGAAAGAAATTTACTTGGTGAAAAAGGCAGTGAAAATTCAACGAACTATGGACCAATTTGTGATAAAATCAACACGACAGCCAAATCAGTCGAAAGAAACGTCCATTGAAATTTTAAAATGAATTAAATGTCACATAATAACAAAATATTATAGTTATATTTTCTTTAGAATTTATTGATTTTTTAATAATTTGATTTTTGAAATTAAATATACCTATGAAGAGTAAAAAAAAGTTTGTTTTTTAATGATATATTTTATTCTGGTGCAAATTAAACCAAATGTAGTGAAAATAACATGGGAATCGCCAATTCGATTTGGGTCGTTTCGATTTGGGTATTGTTTTCCTGGTCCCAATTATCGACGCAAACAGGGGTATTGGTGTACATTTATTTTTGAGATATTTATATCCATTTGTAAAGTCAAGGGACAACTCAGGAAGCTAGTTCTATCAGATGAAGACTCATGCAGATTTTTCAATGAGTCCAGTGAAACTTCGGAACACGAACACATACTGGTGGAATGTGGGGCATTAACCTAGAAAAGGTTGAAGTGATGGGTAGATACCAAATTACAGCTTAGTAGTGTTGGGTAGGACACAATTTTGTTATGAGTTTGTATAAGGTACTCATTTTGAAATATGAGGTGGTACAATGTCCCACCTCAAATGAAGTGTTGGTTTTCATTCTCCTCAAATGAGTAAAGAATCACGATCACCTCAAATGAAGAGGAAGTCATGTCAATGTGTTACTTTATTCTACCCTCAAATGAGTAAAGAATCATACTCACCTCAAATGAGGAGGAAGTCATGTCAATGTGTTGATTTTTTCTACACTCAAATGAGTAAAGAATCACGATCACCTCAAATGAGGAGGAAGTCGGGACGACGGCAGGTCAATGTATTTTGTATTGCCTTATACTGCTCTCAAATGAGTACGGAACGGAGATATGGTATGGTGAATATACCATTCACTGTACTCTCAAATAATTTTAATTATTTAAGCCCATCCCATCATTTGTGTTTTGTGAGAACTTTATGCAAACGCTCGGTGTATCGTGTTCCTGTATGTATGCTTTGCCGAGGCGTTGTTTGAGAAAGAGCTCACATTTTACTGCGGTGAATAACATATAGGTGTAATATCGCGCTAACGTATATGCTTGTATTAGTGCCATACAATTTTTGTCCTGCTTTTTCAGACGTGATGTGACAAATTTGAGGTGGTACAAATATTTTTTTTGAGGTGCTGCGACATTTGAGTTTTTTGTATGGGACATTTGTAGTGCCTCAAGTATGAGTAGCACAACACTACAGCATAAGCTCTCTCTAACCGATTTCAATAGGAATAATGACGAATGTAAAGGGTATAGAATTAATGCCCAGGGTCATTGCACTCTTCATCATTTTTACCCAGTTCAACTGTATAGGACTTACGATGCTCAATAAAAGGCCACTCTTTGCTCTATCATTCAGGGTGTGGCCTTAGCCTAGGGCAGAAACTATTGTGAGGAATCGCTAGTTCGGCTGCATGGTCGCCCATTGGCCAGTGCCCTGTAGTAACTGCCACTACTCTAGCGATGGCTACGCGGGTCTTTGTAGCAGTTCGTTTGTTTCTGACCTGTTGTAACTTGGCCGTATCTTTCTGGATATGACACAGTTTGCCAGACTGGTGAGAGCATATCGCCCTTAACATGGGCGACTCTTTATATTGCTAGCGAATCACATCGATCTCTAAAGATGACTGAAACCCCTCTAAAAATTCCAAACATTTTCTACATTTCTACATTCTAAATATGTTGATTTACTTCTACGTCATAAAACTAAAAGAAAAATAAATAAAATAAATTCGAAAGCCATTCCACATTCCCTGCAACAATAAAAAAGTTGCAAACTTTTTATATAAAAAAAAAAATAATCTCTAAGAACTAAATAAGAGCTTTGTAATAATAATAGAAAAATGTTGTTTAACATTGAAATGCAATCAAACGCGTAAAAGAAATTTGAAAAGCATTGACACGAATTTGTTTCTAATAAAAAAAAATTAAAAAAAAAAATACAGACATAGACGGACACAAGAACAATCTTCTAAAGACAAATTATTGGAAAAAACGAACAAATAACCTAAAATTTAACAACATCAACAGCAAAGAACTATTTAACTTTTTTTTTTATATTAAGAAATAACATTTAAGATATAAAATAAAACTGAAACCGTTGAACTGAACGTTTTTGTTTTTTCTAATCATCAATCAAATCACGTAGTGGTAAAATGTTTTGTGTACAGTACCCGTCTTACCTATCCGCTTGGGATCGGCTAGATCTTGTTTTGGTTCAATATATGGCTTCAGTTCCTCATCTTCAAAACCCATATTCATCCATTTATCACTCATGATAGTCTCTAGACTAGCACGTTTAGCTGGATTTAATACAAGGAATTTACGTAGGAGATTTTCACAGTCAGTTGACATGTAGAAGGGAATTCTGAAAAAAGAAAAACAAATCGTATTTAATATGCTAATGGAAACAAAAAAAAAAATTAAATAACAAAACAAACCTATATTTGCCTCTGAGAACTCTCTCTCGTAATTCTCTAAGTGTTGAACCATCAAATGGCAATGAACCACTAACCAAAGTGTATAATATCACACCCAATGACCAGACATCAACCTCTGGGCCATCGTATTTCTTTCCCTGAAACAGTTCGGGGGCAGCATATGGTGGACTACCACAGAAGGTGTCCAATTTCGAACCCGGTGTGAATTCATTTGAAAAACCAAAATCGGCTATTTTAATATTCAATTCGCTATCCAAAAGAAGATTTTCAGCTTTTAAGTCTCTGTAAATGAAAAGTAAACAGCGGTAAGCAAATTTGATTACGTGAAGAAATCATTGTTTTTAATCACCTGTGGATAATTCTCTTCTGATGGCAGTATTGTACAGCCGATACAATTTGTCTAAATTTAACGCGTGCCTCTTTCTCCTTCATACGACCATGCAGCACTAGATAGTCGAATACTTCGCCGCCGGATGCATATTCCATCACAAGATATAATGTCTTTTCGGTTTCAATAACTTGGAATAGTTTAACAATGTTCGGATGATCAAGCATTTTCATGATTCTAACCTGAAAATTAAATTGAAAAGAAATTATTTAGTGAATGATGATTTGTTGTCTGGAGAAAATCCACGACATTTTAGTAGAAATAAGATCTAACACCAACAATGATATAAACCAACGACCACTGCAGTGACATGTCTCTCGTCTTCGGTCTAATAAATTCAATAGAAAGCGACGCCTTTTAAGGTCCAACAATGACACCGGATAAACAGAAACAATCTACAAGTTAATCATCATTCGCTGTGGGAAGAAACAACATAGTATAAAACTGAAGCCTCGTGGCAGTCATCTCAAGCGACCGCAAACCAAATTTTAAATTTAGCAATCTACGGAGAAATACAACTCAATTGTGAGAAAAGGACTGAAAAAAGAAAATCATGTTAAAGGGTTGCAACCGCAACTCATTTTTTCTTTCATATTAGTTTTTGTTGGAAACATTAAAGACTGTAAATGAGTTGTTTTTGTTTGGTAGATAGTAGAAAAACTAGGATTCTTTTCACAGCACAAATTGCAGCTCGGTTAATCTTATTATGAGTGATTGGGGAGACAACGAGGAGTAAAGTGACAGCAACCACAAGCAAAAAAGACCAGTGGAAACGCTTTGCCATGAGCTATGTCGCAACTGATGGGTGATCAATTGTTGTGGTGAAAAAAAAAAAAAACATTAACCCAAAGAGCGAACCTATCAAAAGGATTGAACTCGACTTGTTAAGTTCAGAAAAAAAAAAATAATACATTTATGGAATCTTTTATCAAAAGGTTCAGACCCTTAACTATACCAACTGGAGCACAGAAGACCTGCCTGTATTCTTAAACAAGAAGAAATTGTATTAGGTTGTATTAGGTTAGGTTAGGAAGGGTGTGTGATTGTTCGAGCAATCATTTCCCCTCGGAGACCCAAGCCATTTGCTTGTGATATGACCTATGGCACAGTGTCCTGTGATTATTCCGGTGAGCGTATGGAGAATTTATCCAGATGCAACATCGTCTTTGTCGTATTAAGATGAAGTTTCGGTCAGAAAGAACGAGATGTGACGCAGTAGGTAGGTTCGGGCTAGCCACAGAGCGTTGGTCTCTTTTTCGATTATATGGTCGATTGTATTGAACAGTGTTTTAATCGGTGGCAGCATGGAGGTGTCAGCATTACTGTTGCTCATGGTCGATCCAGCTCTAGCTAGTTCATCTGATATCGGTGTCCCCAGCACAGTCTAACCTTGTGGTGCCCTATAGCATTTATTAGATTACCACATTTTTGGACTGCCTTTGATTTAATTTTTTTCTGATCCATTTATATGGCTGGTTGACGATCGACCAGAATGGCTATCTCTAACGCACGGAGGTAGTTTCCTTTTATGAATATTACAGCCTTTTCAATCGCCAGTAGTTCCGCCTGGAAGACACTGCATGTGTCCGGTAGTCTGACCTAGAAGGACTAGGGAAGTATTTCAGAAGATATATGTCGTTCTAAGCTTGCGGTACACATATGTAGCATAGAAGCATACAATTGGGAGTGAATTGAGCATTTTTGTGGGAAAATGTATTCGTATGTAATTAGATGCTATCGGCGCTTACAGTACACGGAAGGGTAGAAGCATCACTTACACCTGGATTTCATAAGGATGTTATGAAGATAGTCAGTGAATTCCAATCCGACAAAGTACATCGTCGCCGAACTGTTGAGGGAACAACAAATAACGTTGACCATGTTTGTTTTTATGACTGCTTTAATGTTTCTGACCTCAAACAGTTATTTTATATCATATCAAAGGATGACTTAAAGCAGTGGACAGTAGATCTTTTTCGTGTATCACCGGCGTAGTACCAAATGAAGCAACATTTTGATGGCAGCTGGGCTTAATTTGTCGAATTCCGTTTTCGATTTCGAATGAATTAGTACCATCTCATGAACTATTCAATCGAACAGAACAAATGACGCATATAAAAAAAGGAGTCTCTGGTTTTAAGGTTGATTGGTAGTTGTACTGAGAAGCCATAATGGCTCTGTATTCCTTATAAGTAAGATGAAAACTCGTAAGGAGCTTCAAGCGATATTAATCAAGACATATGAATATCCCAAACAAGAAAAAGAAGCCACAAAATGGCCAATGATGAGTTGCTTAAAACAATATCGCTTTCCCTGGTTAATTTTAGTTTCAGTAAAGGACAGGTTGTTTCTAGAGTTATTACTGGGTACTATGCCATTGGTATTAACGTCCAGAAACTATAGGGACAAGCATCATTGACTATTGTCCGGCATCATTGACTCACGCCAGGCACTTTCGGGTGGACATGGAAATCTTATTTAAAACTTTCTTAGATTCATATAACTATCTGAGTGGTTTTAATTCAGAACTGGGCACAAGCTACTTTAAAAATGGTTAAAGTGAGCAGCGCCTCAATGCATCTTCTATGATAGAGAAGAGAGCAAAATGGAAGACAAAAAATCATAAGAAAACATATTCAACTTACCTCTCTAAACAATTTCTGAAGCGACCCAGGATTCAACTGAGTTTTGTCTATGATTTTAATGGCCACTTCTTTACCGGTTGGCAAATGTTTAGCTAATTTCACTTTGGCAAAATTACCCTTTCCGATCGTCTTAATCAGCTTATATTTTCCGATATGCTCCTCGGTTGCACGCCAACGCATTGGCACACCACCACGAATTTGCATATTGGGCGAGCCCTAGAAAATAAACAAAAGACGAAAATCAATTATAGTTAATTTTATTAAATATATTAAGATTTATTATTGAAATTAATATGAAATATAAATTATGCACTAAAATCTCATCGGTCTCGTTTGCAAACTTTTACCAGACTTTAAAAATTGTTCCAAAGGTAGAACTGAATATAAGTATGGATGTTCGAGTTTATATTATTAACTTACAATTTTTCTTTTAAACATACAGTGGAACAGATTTGTAATTCTAAAAATATTAAATTTTACAATCGCGTTGTAATTTTCATAACGATGACAGATGACAATATATGTTGACGTTTTAAGGAATGCATATAGAAAGTGCTGCCACGATGTCGTATAAAAAAAGGACGCGTTCACACAACTTTACTTTTTTTCTATTCAGTTGCTTGAAAAAGACAATGGACGCGTTCGGGTCTAAATTTAGATAAATTTTCATTCGCACTGGAAACAAGAAGGAAAAACATTTTAAGCAACTTGAGATCCGAACGCACCTTTAGATTTGAAGCATACATAGATAGATAGATAGATATATATATATTTTAGGTAGTTCTGCAGGTAATTACTTTGAAATTACAGCAGCAATTATTGCCAGCGTTTAAGTACATTATAATACTGAAATTTCAGAAAGTGTAAATTGCAGAATGAATAAGAAATGAAAAATGTTAAATCAAATACTTTAATGTTCCACATTTTGTTTTAGATCGTCCATTCACAACTGACTGATAACGTTTCGACCGTTTATGTGTGCTAGTTGTTTGTATCGAGTTTACGTCAAAGCTACTGTATCGTTTTTGATGATACTTTCACTAATGATAAAACCCATATATCGTAATGGAAAACGATCATACATTATGTATGTATGTATACAAGTAATGAACTTTCGCTGTTTTGTTTGGTTTTAATTAATCTGTAATTTGGCCATAAAAGTGAGATTAAACGGAAACTAAATAAGAAAAAGCAAAAACAAATACTATGCCGGAGAGGTGGTGCATGCATCGCGTTGTTCTGTCTAATCCACGGAGCTGGTTGCGCTTATATAAATCGGAAATAAAAATTCAATACAAGCGCAACTGAGAAACAGACAAGAAATCAGATGGTGGCACCAATAGTGGCGTATAAAAAACTTGGCGGCCATCAACTTCACTTGAAATTGGTTTTATTACCTACCAGAATTGTTTTCCTGTTATATCACTTTGTATTTGACTACACAATTGCATTGCAGTTTAAAAATAATATTAAACTAACAATGAAAATATGGCGTAGACAGCACTGTAAGAAGGCCTAAGTAACGGACCTACGATTAGAAGACAACTACTGTTATATTGCAGTATCTAAAAGACGAGTTAAGAAGCTTCTTTTATAACGAATGATACTCTGGAATATTTGTCAGCCATTTGCACATAATCGTACATAAGTCATTACTGTCTACAGACATTAAGAGAGACATTAAAGAGGTTAAAGTTGGTAAAGGTTTAATCGAAGTCTGCTTCTTGTTTTGTTGCAAGTTGAATTTCGCATTTGATAAATGCCGACCAAAAACTGATACGAATTAATACAATTTAGTTTCTTTTATTAATCTTTAAAACTTATTACAAACTAATTTCAGTGAAACCCGGTTTAGAAGCATCCTCTTAGCTGCGAAACCCGCATATCACACTCGTTTTTTTTTTTTTAAAACCCTAAGCACTAAAGTACTAGAATAGAACTTAATTTGGTACATTATGTGATGAGTTCAACTACTCTAGTAGGACTTTGACGTTTTCTCTTGGCTGTCACTTTTCCAATTGTTGGTATATTTCGCCTTTTCTCGGACTTGTCTTGTCCGTGGATAAGTTCACCTGAGCAGCTAAGCGGGTTTTCGTAACTACATCTCCCGTATAAGTGTACCTCACGACATTGTATAATCCTGCTAATGCACTTATCCGGGTTTCACTGTACTAAAATTACAAATTAATAGTGGTCAAGTCGGCCAAAGTAGAAGTGAAGTAGTTAGTCGCTGTCGGTTATGAGAATAGAGGTGATGGTGAATTACTTGACACTTGATGCACAGACCAGCTACAGGGTGTATCAAAAACAAATGCGAAAACGAATTTCTTAACAATCATTCGCTCCGCTATAGAAATAATCAAATAGATTGTGTGATGCGATTTGTTATTGTGCATGAGACATGGGTCCACCACTACATGCCCGAAATGATACACTAATCCCAGCAGTGGGGAGGGGGGGGTCTATTCTTTGGCTGCAAAAGGGTAAAATAAAAACTGTCGGAAACTACATAAGTCTTTTGGTCCTACTGGATGAAACAATTTGTGAGAAGAGGAATCCCCCTATCACCTCCGACGAAGCTGCCCAGCACTCTCCTCCTTAAGAAAAAAGTTTCTTGGAGAATACTTCTTTATAGACCTACAAGATATTTCCTTAACGGATATCAATACAATATGGAAATGTATCCAATTCTCAAAATCGTTTTAAGAATACCGATAAGAATCGGCTCATGTGGCATGGCATGGACCTTCTTTGTTCTAAGTGAATCCTACCGAATACGGGGATAGCCACCTAACCTAACTTAACTAAAAAAAAAAACAAGTCTCTCACTGACATACCTAGCACTTTTCACGATGACCTTGTATGTTAAGAGTGCCCTTAAATTCACGCAAGATTTGATTTGTTCGCTAATTGTGCAAACCTTCATTTATCATCATAACAATATATAAATCTTAATGTCACGATTTTACCTGGCAAACTTCTGGGGGAGATAAACTCTAAAACAAATTGACAAAATGAAGTGCTAACATCCTGGGCGGAGTATAGGCCGATTTGTAAATTAATTTATATTTTGTAAAGCCGAGATTTTATTTAAAAGGTAATTTATTTTAACAATGGATTATAATTTAATTGACAGCTTATCTACTCTCGATTCGAATGCACCATTTGACGCTGCTCCTGTTCGAACAAAAATCAGTCAAAACCGCACTTCGCAATGTTCCCATGTCAGCCACCAGATGGTAAACATCTCGGTTGAGTGTCGGGGTACATTGCTCTTAAAGGGATGTTCGAAATATTATTTAAATAAATTCAAAAATAAAAACAATAACGAATGACACAGCACTCTTATTTTGTGGATTGTATTTTATGGTTGTTTTCAAAAAACCTTAGGGTGCTGATCATAAGAATTGCTTGCGCTGTCGTTGATAGAGGGCGCTACTTAAAATGATTTCGTGTTTCAATTGCTATTGATGATGATCTGGAATATAACTTGTAATGAATATGGACATTGAAGTTAAATAAAGGAGCAGTGATTGCTTCCTACGCGACTGTTTTAATCTAAGGTCAACGCCGAGCGGGTAAGTTTTCAATATTGGTCAGCAATGAAAACGCGTAGTTCTTTCGTGAAGCACTCCATTTTTAATAATGCCTGAGCTGTCAGCTGTCTTTTTTTCGCGTTGGCAGCACTTCATCGCATGAATGTCGAAAAATTAAATTTTTTTTTAAAATAATACTTTTCACATTTACCACACGCCACTAAGAACTCGTACATACGTACAATCGTCAAGAAACAAGCAAACCGCGACATGCTTACTAACTCCGACACTTGGCAGATTCCGCCTGTCAACTGACAGGTAATTACTTAGCAACTTTATCTCAACACGCGAAATCACGTCAGTGATGAATGGTTCGTTGCATTTCAAACATAAAACTAATCTTAATTGCAGTACCTACAATATACTCACAATTAGACTCGGATTTAGTACAAATACCGTCATTCATACACCCTTTCCAAGATAATTGCAGTACTACATGCAATTTAATTGTGAATATAAAAAAAGGGAACGTGGGAACAATTAGTGCAACCAAAGATAAAATAAATTATCTCTCCGTCTCCACCCATCCAACATAATTGTGTACAATTCATCTTCAACTGTATGTACATCCTGGATGAGATTTATTTATATCCACAAATAGATACAGATATGGATATGTTTGCAATGGCATCGTGTTTCCATCAGCCTACCGAAAACAACTGATCAGTCGTCAGAAGGAACGTCAGATTTATTATATCCAGGCCACATAACTATAATACTTTGGCTAATACACATATACACAGATGAAGAGTCACTGTCGTGTCGACCAGATTCTCATTATGTAAGAGCAAATGCAGGAAGGCAGTGTGAGTGGGCTTTGCTCCTTTAATGGGTTCCAAGAAGAATGAAGAGATTTATTAGTTTGTCAGATTAAGTGGATTTCCCATTTTATTTAACAACTCCGACACGACACATGGTGTGATGCGAAAAGTGTGAATTACTTCGGTTTCAAGTTGTTTTTTGTTTCAACAAAGGTGCTGACGTCTGTTAGTAGTTTAATTTGCGTTTAGCTGATTCTCTCTAATTTTTAAATGAATTATACCAGTGGGAGAGCCTTATCTGGACGTTATCGCGTACAGTGAAATAATAATTATTTGCTTTTTTGCAATATTTATCGAGCAATCAAAGAGTAAATATCATGTTTGCAACATAGACAAATACATATGTACATACAAACATATACGCGTATTAAGCATGGCAATTTATTATAAACCAGCAGAGGGAGTATTACAGAAACAAAAATTAGAAATTATTTCATGACCAACAACAGAGAGAGAATGGTTTTTGCTAAAAATAGGAATAGATTCACGTGATGTGGTTTTTTTTTCAACGGATATCGATGGTCGCTTATCGGTGTTAATATGTTCAGGCAAAAAAAAATAAAAAATCAAATGACTCGCAGTTGCGTCATTGCAGAGGTGACAGTTGCTGTCGAAAGAAATGAGCGACGCGCTTCAATTTAGATATTTCTGTTTCTTATTCGCAACAAAGTTTAAACTCGTAATAGACAAGTTGCAGCGTGTTTTTTTTTTTTCTCCATCTACATATGTTATATACTTAGGCTTAAATAAAAATGAGAAAAAAAAACACTCGTCGGTGATTTGGCAGCACTATGCTAATTGTGACATTTGACAGTTAAAC
Source organism: Brachyopa scutellaris (assembly GCA_949775065.1). Lineage (NCBI taxonomy): Eukaryota > Metazoa > Arthropoda > Insecta > Diptera > Syrphidae > Brachyopa > Brachyopa scutellaris. Next base: position 143,898,080 of record OX459112.1, on the reverse strand, counting down.
ATCTGCTTTTTCTTCCATTAGCGATAAATCCAGATCATGCTTTCATTATCCCAAGCAGCGTTGCCACTTCAGAACTATTTTTTCGCAGTAGATTCTCTAAAAAAATGCAGTAGATTGAATTTTTTCGCAGTAGATTTTTATTTCAACAGAAAAACAAGATTTTTAACACAAGTTGACTCGTATTTCTGTTTTTATTGTATTATTTCGGCTTTTGGTTCATTTAAGCTTTTATTTCCCTCAACCGTAGCATCATTTATGCTTCTAAATATGTAGGTATATGTAGAAAATAATAAACTTTGAAATACATACACAAACCAACTGTGTTCAGATAAGAAATTCAACTTTTTCAAAAAGTTTTTCAAAGGGAAAAAATTCTTGATCTAGAAGTCATAACAAGCATACTACAAAAATGCAGTAGATTTAATTTAGTGGCAGTAGATTCCAATTTTCGAAATAAATGCAGTAGATCTACTGCAATTGCAGCACAGTGGCAACGCTGATCCCAAGTGGAGCCCATTATAGCAGCTGTATTTTCATAGCATGCGATAGAGAGATTGCTCTCATCGCATACCATCTATCGCACACCTCATCGCCAATAGAGCTGTCACTTTGCTGTCTTTTTTGTCATTTTCATTGCAATTTTGTAATATCAACTATCAACTATAGGTACTGAAAAAGTATGCGATGAAATACCCACCAAAGAAAATCTGACATTTCTTCTGATGTCTGTGTTCTGCTTTGCTTTTGCTTTCTATGATAAATTTATCGCTAGTGGAGACGGCATGTTAAGTCTGTTCAATGAAGCTGTGCTAGACAGAAAAGTACAAGGTTTTCGTGTTCAATGAGAAAAGTTTCTGTCCGAGACTGATCCAGTCACCAGTCTCCACATCTTTACCCCATTAAACTCTTGTGGAATGAGATGGCCCGAAAAAATTAAGAAAGAACGCCTAACATCCACTGAACACTTTGCGCTTTGTTAAAATTACTAACCAGTATACCAAGAAGCGGCATTACCAACATTAGCAGGGTTTTTTATCCGCGTATATAAAAGTACACAAAAAACGTCTATCCCCGCTTAACGAATTCATCACAAAAAAATTGGCAGCACAGACATATTTATGACAAATAATGACACTTGAGCTGTCAGTTGTTGACAAAATGAAAAAAAAAATGTTGAAGAATAAAATAATTATAAATATGGAAAATTCAGGAAATGCACATTCTAAAATATTTAATTCCGTTAAAAGAAAATATTTATCATCTTAGACTTAAATGATCAGTTTATCTTTATTGCTTATTGACTTAAACAATCGCCGTCAATAGGATAAATAAGAGATGGAAGAATTGTTTTCGATGGTTTTTTTTTTACGTTTGGGGTTGTCAAATGAATGAACTTTTTTCATTGGAATTCATCGCAAAAGTAGAAATTTAGATTTGGTATCACTGTTTTTATATCCGCTTATTTTATTGTTGTATTTTACATGTAAAATTGCAAAATAAGCGTGCAAAAACACGGCTATTAATGAGGCATGAATTAAATAAATGTAATATTTTTTTTTACAAATAATTGTTCATTTCCATTTTTAAGTAAATCAAATACATGTTAAATGATAGCAATCAAACTTTTCTTATATATTTTTTTATATTCCCTTTATATGGTGGGCAAATACTTATGAGCGTGAGTTTAGTTCAACGATAAGAGAGCAATCCGATCTCAATTGCTTGACTATTTGCAAAATTTACAACTGCGATTACTGTAAAACAACTGTTAAATGCTATGCAAATATGACTGTGTTGGTAAAATTCATAAGTTCCGGGATGCAATGAACTTTGAAAATCATGTCATTCTGCTTTTATTTTGCAACACGTATTGTAAACAGCGAAAAAACCATCCGCCACTAGCCTACATTCATACTGTGAATTAAGATTATGAAATTCGATAACCGATTACGATTCGCCTAATGAAATCAGCTAGAGTTGATTACGATTGACCCTTCGAGCTAAGCTGAACATTATGCTAATAGCTTTAAAAAAAAAAAACAGATAATAGGCAGTTAAAAACTCTTTATTGTGAATTAATGACACGTGATAAGATGTCTTTTTTTTTCTAATTATTTGTTTAGAAGTAAAAGATTTATCACCACCAATGTTAATTACATCACACTAGGTTATTTATTATAGACAAATCGTTTAGGTTCTCACACATTCAAAATTTAATTAAATTTGTTTACGAACAACTTTTATAGCCTGTCACTACATAGTGGTTTTATAAATTTAAATAAAAATTAATAGTTGCTTGAAATTAGGTTTTTTTTTTATGATTTCGGCTTTTTAAAGCGCACAATGAAAACCAAAAAAATAGAAAAGGATATGATCTTAGAATTTGCATTCCTTCTTTCGTTACTTCATTCCGCCTTCATTGGGTTCGTTTGGTAACTTTTTTGTGGACAAGTGATTGAGACCTGTCAAATCTATACTATATTATTATAAAGAGGAAAAGTTTGTATATAAGGGGTAATCTCTAAATCTACAGACCTATCTATTCTTAGAATAGAAAGCTACGCTATCCCGAAGGGCTATAGGCTATTTTATCTTTCTGTTTTAGGAAACATAAAAAAATTATTTTGTCCACCTATTTTACTTTGGCGGTATCATTTCTATCTTAAACCAGATTACCAGATCATTATCTGCCATGTGAGTAACCGGTATGTTTGCGATCACGGGCGAAGCCGGGCGGGTCAGCTAGTAGTAAATAATTTGAAAAGTCGGAGAAAATCCTCTCATAGAGAGTAAACTTCCACAAAAGTAACCCCAAACGCTTTTGGTCAAACCTGTCAATTAGTTTTTGTTTTCCACTAACAATGAAGATTATGACATTTCACAAACTGTCATATGGCTGGTTTAACAGAGTTGACCAACACTAACCACAAGAAAAAGATGTTGCATAAAATCACAAGTCTCTCAGTTGAGCGGCAATTTTTTACACTCTTATTTGGCTCTCTGCTGCCTATTTGTTGTGATTTTTTCGAGTAAAAACAAACACTGATTAATGTGATTTTATGAAATCTTACGTAATATTACGAAAAATAACAATTTACCTAACAGAGACATTTTTAGCTTGATTCTCTTTCTCTGTTTGCAGCAGTAGCCGATGTGGCACAAGCGTGCCTTTTTGACACGGCAATTTCCTGTAGGCACGCAGGCACGTGCCAGCGGATGAGGAACGATCATTTTTGTTTTTGCGGCTACACTCATCACAGTGTTCCAATACAACTTCTATGACTAAAAACTATATTAGTATTTTTTATTTTTTTAGTTTAAAAAGTACCTCAAAGAAAACAGTATTGATGTGTTAAGCTGGCCTCCCTACAGCCCAGACCTCAATCCAATTGAGAATATGTGGTCAATCATGAAACTTAAGACTGCAAGAGATCGTCCAGAGTCAATCGATCCTAAAAAATCCGTTATCTGGACCTGAAACAGCATACCTGCTTCCACATGGAAAAACCTATGAGTCAATGAATCGCAGATCTGCAGAAGTAATAGAAGAAAGAGGAGGTTCAGCGAAGTACTGATTGAATGGACAATGTTTCTGGGAAGCAATAAAAAAAAAAACTAAAAAAAATGCAATAATAAAGCATTTTTCATTCATTATTAAAATTGACGCAAGCACCCAAAAAACCCATTTTACGGTCTAAGACCATTTTGCTCCATTGACTGCAGGTAAAAACTTCTGACACTCTAAAAGTGACTGCAGGTAAAAAATTCTAACACTCTAAAAGTATCAAGAAACGTTTGAAAATACCTAATAAAACAAAACCTCATTAAAAATAATTAGTTATTGCGCCCCAATCGCCAATTTTCGAACGGCACTGTATGAATACGTATACCCCACTGAACTAAGATTTGTTAATAGCCATTTTGAAAGTCTGGAAAATGGTTTATCACCTTGCTCAAACAAAAAAAAAATATTTCCAAATAAAGAAATAAAGTAAATTGTTAGCAGTACACAACAAAGTTACATAATAAAAAAAAAAAAGATAATGATGTGGAATTAATAAAATCAAAAGCATCCAAGTGACAGCTGTCTCTAGCATCCACCAAAGGCGTAAATTATTCAAATGCGGGTGAATTTCTAAGAAAATTAAACGTCACTTTGTTCGGTGACAGATTCGATCGACAGAAATCAATCAATCAAACTGATACGAGGTTAATTTTGATTTAATTGTAGCATAACGGTATTAGGGAGAAAAATCTTTTTAAAGAAAATACAAAAAAAAAAAAAAAAAAATACACTAAATTGGATGAAAATTATTCAAAATTTATTTCACTTTCGAATTGATTTGCATTTTGACGTTTCGAATTCATTAATGGAAATCAACATTTCATATGCCAGCAAAAAAAATACAGTTCCAGTTTGAAGGTAAACGTCAACACAGTAGAGAGTTAAAGTGTAGCAGCAAAAGATAAAAATTAAAAATTCATCTTTTGTCGTTTCGCTGTTGCTTTAATAAAATATTAAAATTATAAGAATGGGTTAATGAACCTCCGATTGTTTTATGAGTTCAGGTGAGTCACGGAAAACGACAAGAAAAAAAAAAACAGAAGAGAGATAGTTCCAAGCGTTGATTTATGTGTGTCTTTGAAGAATAGGGAAAAAGTAGGTAACCAAAATATTTATAGGTTGTGGCGCAAATCTTATTGTTTAAAGTCACAGCACTTTCAGAACGGAAATGTAAAGAACTTTGGTTATGTGTTTTCGGAGAATAATTTGTTACACATTTATGGCTGTTAGAGCAAAAGAAAGAACAATAGAAAAGCAAGTCTGTCACCCACACGCACCATTCATCTCTCAGATGCATTCATGGGAATTGGAAAACTGAAAGCAAAACAAGAAAATGTCATTACTCCCACAAATGGGACAGCTTCCAGCCACTATGCTGCCATCGTCGCGTCGGTCGCCGTCGTCGACATTGTCGTCTTTGGCTAATTAACTGCCACATGCTGCCACTTTGGGAAAACTAAATGTATATCGGGGAAAATGATGGGAAAATGAATCTCTGATGCATGAAAGTTTGAAAACTAAGATGTATTCGGTTGAAACTTTACCTGTATTTCGGTAGCGTATCTATTATTACGCATCGACGCAGTCGGCGAAGGTGCCATTGTAGCCGACGGTGGAGGTGGAGGCAGCGCTACAATGTGCCTAGTTGCCTTCGGAGTTGCACTAGTATTAGATGATGATGATGGTGGCGGGACGGCTGGTGTCGGCTTAACAATCGGTGCTGCTGGACGCGGCCTCACCTGCTTCGCCTCGGTTGATACAACTCTGGGTTTTTGCTGGAGTAACGCCTCGAACTGCTTCAGATTTTCCTCCATTCGCTTGGCGGCGGACATTGCTGCATTCACAGAGTTATTCGTGTTCTTCTTTGCCACGGCAAGCGACTCTAATTGAACATCCTTAGTGGCGATACTTTGCTTTTGTTTCAATGCAGCACGAATGGCAATCACATCCGAGTTCTTCGTATCCGATGCTGTTCGAGTGATTTTCGGCTTTTGTGCGGTCGTGGCTGCCTTTGAATATGCACCCGTGGAGTTACGTGCCTCGGAGCCACGCTGGAAATCTGACTCACCGTCAGATTCAGCACAATTACTGCCATGTAGATAGCCAAAGTCCATGCCCGATGCCATATCACTGATTCCCGGTTGCAAAAGATTCTCATGCTCTCCATAGCGAGTGCTCTTCTTCATAATTTCAACTTTGATCTCATCAATGCTGGGCTGCTTCTGTGCCGCTGCCGATGAATGCTTGAAACTTTCTTCGACCTGATTGATGTGCTTCTCAATGGAGCCCAAAGCGAACGATACATTATCGTCGTCTTCGTCGGGTAAAATCAGTCTGGCCGATCGGCTTGGAACAGGTGACAGCAGTACCTTATCGCGGAGTTGTTCGATTTTTGCCGTCTGTGCACCACCACTGGTGGGATTAAGGGACACCCGGTCGTTACCCTTCTTGGCATTGGCTGCGAGGTATTGATTGAAAGATTTCGAAACTGGAACCGAGCACCGTTTATCTGCTGTGACGATGGAGATCTCCTTAGGTGGCGGTTTCCGCAGCTCCACCATTGGGTTAACCATTTCTGATCTCTCATCGAAATAGGATCTTTTTGGCGCCGGCGAAAGAGTTACTACTGGCGGTTCGCCAATATCAATGTCGGCGAGTTTCACAAACTCACTCGCCTTTTGTGGAGTTGGAGGTGGCGCTGGGGCTGCACCCTTCCGATGGGAAGGGATGCGAAAACTTTTTCGCATTGTATCGTCGCGCTTTAAATCGGAATCCATTTTATTATTACTTTTTGTTGCTTTTATTTTATTTGTTTGATTTTATTCACTTTTTTTTCGTCTTTTGTTTTTGGATTTAATTTAATTTTCTATACATTTTGGGGGAGAAAAGAAGATTTTTTTTATTATTAGCTCCACGCTTCATGTATGATGACCTTTTTACGGATGATGACACCCGAAAAAAAAATCTGATTCTTCTTATCGAGGTCACTTTGTTTGGAGAGAACAACAACGAACACACGACGCCCGCGCACAACAATACAAAATGAAAGACCACAAAACAACGACATCGACGTTTTCTCTCTACAAGTGTGTGCTTCAGTTCGAATGAATAGAAAAGTAAATGTTGTACTCTACAGGGTGATGCAGAAATTTACAAAAAAAAAATGTTATTCTAAATTTAAAGCTAAAGATGACCTTTTGAGGAAAACCTGTAAGCTTGTCAGGTATGTGATGCCTACACTTTTTGAAAAAGCCATCTACAGTCATTTCTGGAGGCTTGTCGATTTTATGGCATCAAAATTTATCAGTCAGAGAAGAGTGCTTTAGACTTATGGGTGGGAGTAAGTCGATGGAAAGGAACTTGTGCGTCTAAGATTTCAACGCAATAGTCCAATGAAATCCTTCGCCTTCGGTTATTTTGAACCGAGGAAAATTTCTGATCTGAAGGATCAATGAACATCTTTGCTCAAGGTATAGGCTAGAAATTTGTAGCCGTCCTTGTAGGAAATCAGCAATGGATTTCGGGACTGTAGTCAGCTGGTCGGGTCATACTTTGGTCTTTCTTAGCTGAAGACGAACAAGAATTTAGTTTGTTACACCAAAATCTGATTTATCTAGAGCCCATATTTAATTGTAGCCCGGAAAAAGACGGTGCTGTTGTAATATCCAGCTGGTGTTATGCCCATTATAAGATTCTAGAAGTCCAACATGGTACTACATGGGCCATTGGTCTATGTGGAGTCAAATCGAAGACTGCCAAACCGACTGAAGACTGAAAATCCGAACACACAGCGAGCATAGAAAGTACTAAATATGGGTATGTATAACACAAATAAAACTGATGCTTGGCCTATATACGGGACGCATCAACTTGAGTAGACATGCAAACAGACTAGGACTAGTGCAACAGAGCATTTGCCCGGGTTGCGAAGAAGAGGACGAAAGTATCAAAGACTTCCTTTGCTTTATGCTCAATAAGGCAAAAATGCCGGGAAGTCATATCCTACCTGGGCTGACATCGCTTAGATCTATCGATTTCTGGAAAACACTGGAGTTCACACGACACACAGAGCGCTTTTCTTAAATCTACATATTCTTTTCAAACTTTCCATTCTCCCCCATTCAGAAACTCCAACCCTTTCTTTCTCAGCACAGTTCCTGAGGGGAACGCAACGGGCCCGACTCTCGGCCTACGTGAAGAGGAGAGATCTCTCCTCACCCTCTTAAACCAACCAATCAACTAACCAACGAATGTGGGGCAGGCAACTCTCGATATCATTAGATTTTTGACCAGATCTGAGTCGTGATAAATTTGTTAAAGAAGCAAAGCACAAGAAAGTCAATTAGAACTCCAAGCTCTGTGATAATGTTCTATAGAATCAAAACAAGTTAAGTCCAGTTACAAAGCAAGGGACGATAAATAGAAACCCTAGTGGGTGCAAAGGCTTTGAAGGTAGATGGACTTAGTCACCTTTCTGACCCATTTCTGATGCCATCAACCACTTCTAAAATGACTCCATCTATTAAAATCCAACATCAACTTGTAAGCTCCTGAACAGATACTCTTGTTTGCATTAAAGATATGACGAACAAACCAGATATTAAGGTTCAATTCATCCCTCTCGCAATCAACAAGTATTCTATACAATTTAACAAACTTAGTTTAGCTCATGATCATGACCTTAGATTTGAGTTGGAATAAATAATAAAAAAACAATTCAGACTCCATGTTGGCTTAGAAGACACTTTAATTTGAAACAATTAACAATACACAGTTAATGACATCAAAAGAAAGAAGAAACAATTATCACTAGAAGCTTTACTCAATTTAAATTAATCAATTGTTGTCACACATTTGCCCAAGACCGGGGGGGTATGTCATTTCCATATTTAGAAATAAACAGAATTACTAATTTATCAAGGTCTCCGTGAGTGAATCTACAGCAAGTTGTCAATAGTTAGGTACTAGTATAAGTTGCTGTAAATCACAGCGGGCAGCGGTAGAGATGAAATAAAGAAAAAGTCACTCGAAGACGATAAATGTCACTCAATTCGACTTAGAAGCGTGCTTAGAATGTTAAAGTGGAGAGTTTGTCTATTTTTTACTCTAAAAAATGCATTGAGTCTATTTGTTTTGGCAGAAGTCTAGAAGAGCTTCGAAGTGATTATTAGCCAACTGCATAATGAATATTTAAGCAACAACAACTTTCATTACTCATTATTGAGATACAGATTTTATATTAACTTAAGAAACAATTAAAGCCGAGCCATTCTGTGCATTTTTATTTCGTAGTGTACAAAATGTCTCCACAATATTTAAATTCGCCGATTGATGACGTGTATACGTTGGGTTTGACAGATCGGATATTTTAATGGAGACAAACTGCTTGGTATCTGTTATCAGCTGTTTCCCGTCAGTTCTGTTTTGTTTCACCGTTTTGTACACAAGTGTAGCAAGTTTTAAGTGTCCGTTTAGGTTATAACAATTGGCTAAGATTTTGTAAATTTTAAGCAAACGAAGGAGTTCGTGTAAAAGTTCGGTTTTATTTTTTGGATGTCCGCTATTTAGGCATGGGCGTAACGTACTCCTTAAATTTCAATAGGTCTGTTCCCGTACCTACCCAAAACAGCGAATAATTACGAAAAACTACGCAAAACTACGAAAATCAGTCGAATCCTGTTCCCGTAGATTTTTCGTAGTTTTTCACAGAAGAGAGAGCTAACAAGAGAGTAAGACCTATGCCGCCAAGAAATTTATTCGGGCAGCTGGCCCTGGCAGCTTTATGAAAACTGTCACATCTGTCAGATGTCAAATATTTTCCATTCTTTGTTGTTCAATGCGTTACTGTACAATTTGCACACTTATACTATACCTCTCTCTGAGAGAATTTTATCCCAACTACTTGAGATTTGAGAATCTGTGAATATTGGTGCAGAAAGTACGGGAACACATCAATTATTACACTTCAAGGAGTATTGGTTTAGCATAGCCTCTATAATGGGCCCAAAGAAAAGGTGTAATACATTCCAAACATGGGTTATCCGCACATCAACACCGATATGAGAGGCCACATTAAATATGGAGATCAAACAGCGTTATATGGCCATTAGTGGATTTGAAAGGACCTCTTGCGTTTCTTAGTTTAAAGAGAAGTCATCCAGTGCTGGGAGTGCACTTATACACTTAAGAACAATGCTGGTCTGCTAGAAACTGTATGCTGTCAATGTTCTAGATGCTGAGAGGGCTTAAAAGTGTTGTGATCTTCACACGAGCTTAGTTCTTAATTGTTTGTGGAACTAATCTACGCATGTAATGTTTTCTTCCACTAGAATTAGGTGAAAACAAAAACATCAATCTCTTGTTTATTTCCTTAGGCAACTTTACACACAATTTTCTTTTAGGTTTTAAGGTGGATTGAACTTATCGAACTGGGATTTTACGGTCGATATCAATTAAAAAATTTTATTTTAATTTATTAAATAGACAAACATTTCAAATGAATGGCATCCATAAAGTTCAATTGAAAGTTTAAGCAACGATTTAGTTCAGTGATACAAAAAAAGTCGTTCGAAAAACCAACCGGATTGTTAAAAACAAAAGATATGTATCTCGGAGGAGGGGGTTGTTAAAATTGGAAATAATTTCGACATTGATTAAGGTTCCTAGCTAGACCAAATCCAGTAGAAAATGACTAAGAGCACCGACGAGGAATATGTCGGTAGACAGAAATGTCAATAGATACGAAACAATTGGGAAAACCTCGAGCGCTATTGTCGGCCATCATGAAAATGGAAAGTGAAATATCGGCGAGAATACTGAACTGTTTTGAAAAGGTATTTGATAGGTACAGTTCAAAATTGTAAAATAAATAAAACAGGCGAAAACGTCCCATGTAAACCTGGAGAAAGGATAACATCAGCAGTTTTCAGCGAAACAGAGACTAGAGTCATCTGTTGACACTGATAAACGCGAAACAGGACTTATTAGACGTACATACATATAGAAAGGGAGAAGCTAATAAAAGGCTTTGGTCTGTCGCTAAGTGCTATGCTCAATGCAACTAAGATGGACAAGAATGCATCTAATTGGAAAGTGTGTGGTCGACGCGCAAGGTCTAAAGAGTTCGATCCAATGGCAATCGCCCATTCGTCAAACACAGTGGTGGACGGTGGTAGGTGTTATGATATGGGGTTGCTATGGCTCGACGCAGCATAGGTTAAAATCATAAAAAAAATAGGGACATATGGACAACCTGAAATGTTGTTGTATCTTACAGAGTGCAATGTGGCCAAACGCGGATAGATACCTGTGAGTAATTTGGACGCACACAGCGGCTTAGACCAAAACAAAAAAAAATAGTTTTAAGACAATATGATCACTTTTGTTGGCCGTCTTGTAACCCATATGGCAAAGGGAAGATCAGGAATCTTCATAATAGACTTAAGAGGTTTTGAGCCCATTGATCATTGTTTAGATGTTACTTTATTGTGCCTTAACTCTTCAGGTTAATGTTAGATATTGTTTTGAACAAAAAAAAAAGCTCAACGTTCTGCTAACAATCACAGATATACGAACATAGCAATACAAATGAAAGAGCGAGCTATTCCGGGAACTTTTTAATTCAGCGGAATGCACGATCTGTTTTAAAGCGGCTATACATCATCAAACAAGAGTTAAGGACGACTAATAAAATTACCATTTCATTTCAATATACAGTGTACTCTCTTGTTACGGACACCTCATAACCAGACAGATTTCAAAGAATAGAAATAAATACACGATTTTTCATATAAAAAAAAACTCTCCCATAACCAGACTCTCTCATAAACAGACACGGACACCAATTTTCGTAACCGCAATAGAATGTCGCTCTCTCTTAAACGGAAAAAACACATCTACGTATGCAAACTTTAAACATATGCACTTTTTTTCTCTCTTCTTTACACTCTGCAAAGAAACGAAACAAAAATGTAAACTGTGGAGTGTGCCTTTGCGTCATTATCAAGTTCGCGGACACATGATTTTCGGTGGGGAACGCTAGAATGATAAACGCATATCTCTGTCATTTTGAGAGATACTTTATATTATTTTGTGCGAATTTTGTATACAGATAAAAATGATTCCGCTGGTCACAGTGAAGTGAAAATTTGTCACTGGTAGGACAAAAAATGGCGGAATATGGAAGTTTACTGTATTTCTCGTCAGGATTCCCGTCTTATCCTAACCTATCCAAAATCGTCATGGCCCGCTTATTTCCTCAACCATTGACGGCATATGCGCTGTCTTGTCCGCGAACGTGCTATCCAACAACTATGTGCATTTATAAGTCCCATTGCATTTTTAAATAGGTTTGTACATATGTTAAGTGTATGTATGTATGTATGTATCATTTTACGCTTGATTGTCATAGACAGAAACTAGTATTTTTTGGTAATTTGTGTTTATGACATAAAAATGAATTCCGTTATAAAATAAAATGAATACCACATGTCTATTCTGTTTTTTTTTAAAGAACGTCAATTTATTTTTTTTCTCCCATAACCGGACAAATTTCTCGGTACCGTCAGTGTCCGGTTACGAGAGAGTTCACTGTATGTACATACATATGTATTCGAAGGTAATCTTAAATCAAAAAATTCAGTAGTATGACGTTCGCAATTCAAGCGTCAGCTGTGTTACTAATTACACAGGCCTGCAAGTCATAAATAAATACTTGTTTCAGTTTAAACGATTGTTTTCGGTGGTTTTTGTTTTTGTGGTGCTGATTACGAAAAACAAAAAATACACCCAAATAGGCGATTGTGATCTGAGACAAGTATTTCATGCAATTCAGTGTTGTGTGCAAGTACAGTTAGTATGGAAATGTACCTAGGGACTAACAAAAGTAACTTTATTTTGGTGTAAATTTACATATAAGGTTTTGAAAAAAAGCTGAGTTTCTAAAGGTTAAATAGGTAAAAAATGGATACGAGAAAACGTAAAATTACTGACACGCTCAGTATTTTAGTCACTAGTGAGTCAACCGCCTCATGATTGGTCGAGAGACCTCAATTTGACTAAAAATTTAGTCAAGTTTTTTTTGAGGTTGTGCAGGTCAATAAAATGTTCTCTAAAATATTATGCTAGGTTTCCACTTGTCGATTTGAAATTGACAAACGACGTATTTTTAAGTCAATTACAATATTGGCAATTGGAAATGATGAAAAATTGCTTATTTATCATTATTTCCAATTGCCAATTTTTTAATTGACCTAAAAATATGTCGTTTGTCAATTTCGACAAGTGGAATCCTAGCATTAATCACTTTGAGAAATGTCAAAAACAGCTGACTGGTTGTTTTGTTGTTTACTGCTCGGTTGTTGTTTGCTTGTTACACAAATGAAAAACCGGTTGGATTATAAAAATGAACTGCTTAAACACAAGGGTGTAGACACAACTAACAGAGAAACAAGTTCCACTTATTTTTTAAAGAGGAGACGGTATTCTTCGAGAGAGTATTTGGGAATGATTTCTTCATAATAGTTGGAGTTTCTATAGTTGGTTCGTCATGCAGTCAATATACTGTTGGATTATGTAGAACAATCGACGAACTCAGCAAATCATTCACAGCATATAATGCAACTTGACCTTTGAGTTGGCCCACTTGACCCAGAAAAGTTACCAAACAGACTTAATTATTCACTTTGCCGTTCAGTAGGTATATTAGGACTTGACTAAAAGTTTAGCCACTAAAGTGTACCAATTCAGCACGAATGCCAAAATGCATATAAAATTAATTCCTCGTTACTGTTTCAAAGATTCTAAAATGGCCATTTTAGTGTAGAGAACGAATCTCGTGAAGGTCGGCCTAGATCCTCGATCGACGATAAAAACGTGGCTCTGGTGACTAAGATCCCAGAACGACACACGAAATGATAACCTATGAACTGGGCTTGAATGCCATGGCTGTGGCTGTATCACGAAGACTGAAGCATTACCTGAAATATTCGAAGAAATAAGTTCGATGAGTTCCCCAGTACTTTCTGAAAAAGTTCGAAAATGCCTGAGAGTAGACTATTCTTTTTGAAATTACATTTCTTTACTGTCATTTCCCATCATTTCATTCTAGGCTATAATATACTATAATTCCAGGAATGACATTTCTGGTTTCTCCAGATGACTTAAAAAATGCATCGATTCGAATCACCATAAACGAAGGAACATACACGTCATCTAATCTAGCCCCAGAAGATTCTGATTGCCTGATTTTTTCAAATCTTTTCGAAAAGTCAGTCCATCGAAGTATATTAATTTTGGAAATAGTCTTTGTTTGACGTGTCCCAAAGAACGCCGGGACTTCTAGAACAATCAATAAATTCCTCCAAAGGTTATTTTGGATTAGTAGAAGCCACTTTCCGAAACACGTGCAAACTCGACTGAAAAATGCTGAATGATGAATGATGAAGTTGGCCTACACATTATCATTTAAATGCGTTATTTTCCGTCATTCTAGAAAAATCCACAAACAATTTCAATCATCATTATCTTCGCCATCATTCCAATTGCAATTTTTCATTCCAAGCTACACACTGTGATTTTGAAATCATTCCAAGCTACACACTGTCATTTTGACATCATTCCAAGCTACACACTGTCATTTTGACTCATTCCAGCAAGAATGTCATTTCAAAAATGAATGTGTGCAGCCTCCTTGATAGGTGCTGAATGTTGGTTTCTTAACCCGAATAGTGCTGTAATTATTTTTTTCGAATGTCCCGTTATTGATCTCAACTGTATGGTTTTAACACATATGACATTATTTTATGGTTTTTTGTGAGTGACCGTACGGTCACGCTGGCACAATTCGGGTTAAGATCGACCCAGAATCCAAACAGCAGTCCATGGTATAATTTCAATCGTGGACGAAGATAAGAAGCGCTTAAATGTCTCAACTCTATGAAGTATGAAATTCTTTCAATTTTTAAAAATAAACTACAATTAAATCAATAAAATGCGAAAGCTCTACAAGGTGAATAAGATTCAAAATTATTAAATAAACTTTAATCTAACAAATTATTCATTAATCAAGTACACTACGAGTACACGACTCGGCTCTAGTAGGCTACTTAGGTCAAGTTTACGCCAACACTATTCAACTAATTGACCTTAAAGCATTATAGTGCTTGTACAGTTATATGCGGAAGGTTAAATATACATCATATGTATCCAAATAGTTTTCTCTTCTTTTTACAGTTTTTTTTTGTTCAATTTCTTTTCAAAATTTCTCTTCTCTGTTGTTTTTTTTTCTTCTATTCACATTTTCACGCTTCCATTCATTGCGAGTCATCATCCGCGGGATATATAACGGAAATTAAATTATAAAAAAAAAAACAATTTATCCAAAGCACACAAATGTAGAGTAGAGTTTTGCAGAGGAGACCGGACACGATCTTCAATTGTCGACTGTGGTTTTCTTTTATTTATTTCGATTTAATTTTTTTATGGAAAAAACTACAACAATCCGCGCTTTAAATCAATGATCACCATCGATCAGATCATCATCATCATCGAATCAACATCATCACCAATACACAAACGCGTTTTAGCCAAAGTGGACTTTGATTTTTTTATAAGACTACTTGAAACAAATATATATGCGCGTCTAACATCGGTTTAGGAGTTTCACACACAAAACAGGTTTTTATCTGAAATTAAATAAAAAATAAAAATAAAAAATAAAACAAATTAAAGGGATTTGTTGGGAGAGTTTTGCAAATTGAAGTTTAACGCGAAAACCCTTTTATCCAGCGACATATGATGATGATGATGACGGTGTACGACTGTATTACACTTTGACAGTAGCAAATTCTGACATTACACACAAAGACACAGAATAAAAATTGACACATAAACTAAAGTCTTTTTTTTTTTGATCGTTTTGACAGTGAACTTGATCATGAAAAATCGCCACAACACTCGATGATGATAGGGATAGAGAGAAAGAGAAAATGGCGACGACACAGTAAGGCACAAAACTTCTAGTCACATTTAATTTAGAATAAACAATGAATTTAGATGAAAGATACAACACATGAGTAACTGTAGAATCGATTGCAAAAAAAATAAATGGTGTCGCGCGCGGTTTTAAGATACAATTTCTAAAGATTGTTGTTAACCTTAACTGAATTTATTTTAACCACATCTCACTTGGACTACTCATCGGTTTGTTACTAAATTATATAAAAAAAAACACACACAAACTGCTATTATTTTACATCACCGGCGGCGGCGCGACCGCTACGGCTGCATCACATCGATTGTATAGTAGCTATGGAGCTTTAGATTAAAAAGTATCTTAACCCAAAAAAAAAAAAAAACAAAGCTAGACAAAACGAATTTAAATTGTTTAGGAGAGAACACACAATAAAAAAAAAATCAGGTCTCTCCACATGGGAAAGAAACAAAAAACTGAGGGAAAATCACAGCACACATAGCAGTAACGAGGAGAAACAATCCAAATCAACAACAACAACAAAAGTAGTAGTTGTCATTATTGTCGTCAAAAGTATGTACTTCTCTGCTCGGAGCTCTCCTCCACGCGCTCCCATTTGTTTGCGCTACTACTGCTACTGCTGTTTCTACTCCCGGTCCCGACCCGATCTCTCTGTGTGCCTTTTATATCTCTTGAGGGCTTTTAGCCTACAAACTATATTATGTGGTTGTTTGGCTGGTATCTACACTTTACAAACGTTTTCCGCATGATGTCTGGGATGATGACGGTATACCATCGTCGTCGTTCTTGTTGCTGTTATATCTTGTTTCCATAGATGTTAAGCATTATGTTGATGACGAAAAAGTTAGTTCATGTGTTGTACTACACAACCACGATATCAACTAACCAACCAACCAACGAACTAACAAACCAGCCAGAGAGCGAGATACTGAAGTGGAGATTGTATACGAGTATCTAGATGTGGTGGCCGGTGGAAGTGGAAGCCCACTTTTATTTGTACAAATGGTTTGGTTCTCTACTCTCTTTGGCATTAGAGGTAAAACAGAATGGGCAAGAACGAGTGCGAAAGGGTAAAATGTTTTATCTTATTTAATTATACAGTGAGTAACAGCAGAATACTGACAACACTGATTTTAATAATTTTTCAATTTCCAGATTCATAAAGAAGGTTGGATGCCTAGGGCTTAGCTGTAATAGAGGCTGCTGACATAGAGGAACTAATCACGTCAAAATTGCATTGATTTGGAAAACAGTCAGTTCTTATGATAAAGATGCTTTATATGACGATAAAACTACAAAAGAGCCTCAACTAGGCCCTTAGATGGAAACGAAAACCTAAAAAAACGCGCAGGAAATTTTCATAAAAATGTGAAACTGTTACGGCAAGATATCTGAAGTCCTAGCATATACACTTGTGGCCAAATAAAAGTTACCACTTGTTCAAATTGAGTAATTTACTCAGCAAAGTTTTAATATTCATTTACACCTTGGGTCTTTAAAACTTGTTCACACTTCGGATGTTGATGCAAAACGGGACATATTTTTATCTTATTCTTTTTTTGTTTGTTGGATAATTCATTGAAAGTTGTTCCCTGAGTTAGTGAAGATGAAGAAATAAACGTCCGAACAAATAAGCGTGATATAAGCTCTAAGATGCGAACACCTGTCTTCAAGGGCTATTGCCCAAAGAATTGGATATAGTCATGTTGCGGTACTTAAAGAACTTCGTAAAAAAAAGTACGCTAAGGAAGCCGGGAACGGGAAAATGAAATGGAAAGACCAATCCCCGGGGAGACAGCAGTGTTGTGAAAATGAGCTTTTCAAACAGATTTCTCTCTGCAGGATCTTAAAGCCATGATCTCATGGAACGAAATGGACTAAATATTAGCGCCAGAACTGAAAGCCGGAGACTACAAGACGCGGGATCAAATGTACAAAGAGGCCAAGAAAAAAAACCTTCAATGACCAAGAAAATGCGAGCTGGTTAGATTCACCAAAGATCACCGGGATTGAACTCATAATGACTGGAAAAAAGCAATCTTTACTGACGAGTCTAAACTGAATCTTAATTATTCAGATGGCATCTCGTATGTTTGTCGAAGGGTTGATGAGTCTTTAAATCCAAGTTGCTTGGTGTCCAGAAACAAATTTACAATACGTTGTATTGTCTGGGGTGGCATAAGAGCCTACTATGGCTGTAGTAATCTAGCCTTTATTATAGGGTCGCTGAACGCTAATGACTATATTTATATTATTAAAAACTTTTTGGAGACATCGATTAACATGCTGTTTCCAGTGCGAATAGATCCAATATTTCAAGACGATTCTTCATCGTGCCATAGGGCAAAGAATTTAATTTTTTGATAAATGCACTGAAATTACCCGCACAACGTTATTTCGCTAACCGACGCGCCGTGTTTTCCAAGAACGCATTAACGACGTATTTGCACTTAAAAACCGTGAGAATACAGAATAGCACATTTCTTTATATACAGTTTTGTGTGGAAAAAATAATACCAGTAGGATAATTTTATAAAATATTGACTTTCAATCTTAACACATTTTTAATTCTTTTCCAAACTCAAAAACGTAATAAGTTTGTAGACTTATATTTGGCTGCATTAATTTAAACAATGTTTTCAACTTAAGTACAAATTCTTAATCTGACAAAAAAATAAGAACAAAAGTGAACAACTATCCTACTGGTCCTAATTTTTTACACAGGACTGTATTTTGAGGTCACCATTTGCTTGGTAATATCATTTTAAAAACTCTCCCAAAATAGAATACTCTCCCGACGACTTAGCAATTAATTTTATCACTTCTAAACATGTGCAAATTTATATGCTTATCAAATCGACTTTAATCTTAAAATCAAACTGGAGTGGGATAGAGTTAAGTTATAAATTTCTCATTTCATTCGTAGTTACTGTCAATTCTACTGTTCCATAGGTAGAGGCTAATATATGGGCGAACTACCTTGAATAGAATTCAAAATCAGAATAAACAATCAATATCAGCTGATTTCTATTGACAAAAGACTGTATGGAAATACAGTGATGGACATAAATACATATACAGAATGTCCATGGCTTTTTTATCATTTTTGTTTGACAAAAAATGGCTTTTACTACCACTTCTGTTAATCGTACGTGAAAAAGTGGTTTACACAATTTTTAGAGAATTGGTCAGAGCTAAAAGTTTGATAAAAAAAAAAAGTTTAATAAGTAAATATTTTAATATTTTTTTTCAGAAATCTTCAGTTAACTCTTTCAAGGCCGGTGGTATGAAAAATATACTACTTATCTACAATTTTTTCTAGACTTCAATGCGCATTAGTATACTTCTTATACCACATTTGCTTGTAGATTTAAGCTTATATTTTGGAAAAAAAATGTATCCAATGAAAGAGTGGGACAGTTATAAAGATTTTTAGGTAGTGTGACACTTGTCAGTCAGTCAGTTGTGAAAAGAGACAACGGTTTCTGCAAATTTGTAATTCGTAATTGGTCACGAAATCAAGATGTGCACACTGCAGCAAGACGGTACACCAAAGGAGGACGCAGTGGATGTGTTCTACTTGTAATGTTCCACTTGTCTTAGTAAGACGAAATCCTGATTTAATGAATTTCATGGTAGAAATACACAATTTCATGGTAGAAATACACATTTTGTGCGCAGCGGTTTAATTTTCCTAGCATGTCCTTGTAAGGAATCCTGTAAGGATAATTTTTTTTGTTTTGTAATTTTTTTAATAACATGACGCAAATAAATTTATTTATGCAAAAAACTCGTGCAATTTTATTTATTTTCTGGTAGTGGGCCGAAAGAGTTAAAGGATTATACGACCTCTAAACTGGGACAACCTGTATAGGTCACTGTGATGCAACTGAGAGAGATTAAAACTTTGCACAAGTGGGAGAGATTAAAACTTTGCACAAGTTTTGATAGAAATACGCTTAGATTTAATTGACTTCTTTATTGGATACTGTTAGCTAAGGAAACCGCGTCCAGGAACTGTAGGTGTTGCATTATCTGAAACGAAACTGTTAGGCATTATTGCCTGTAGGCCTATTTGATAGGCAATCAGTGCATTCTCGCATTTGACTATCAAAAGATACTGACTTTTGTAGCCCGAGGGCTATGCCTCTCCAGTGTTTAGGTGAGCGTATCTTCTTCATTTATACGAGTACAAGCAATTGAATTAAAGCATTTGTGAATGCCTGGTAGAAAGCGTACTCTTCATCAAAGAAAATGAATGCGTCAATATCCAAGACTTATCTAAAAGTTCACAATCAGTTTTATGGACACCATTTCCTTTCTTTCAAAGAAGAGCAAGACACCAACTGTACATGGAAAATATTTTGTTTGAAGTTCAAATTACATTCAACATTCTTCTGTTCTTTTAAAACACTTACATAGATAGTTAATGAAAATTTGCATCTTTAAGCAAGCAAGCAATATACACATGCATGTGTAGGTATTTTTGTACAAAAGGTGTACAATGACAGAGCATGAAAGGAAAGGCAAATAAAAAGGAAATAACGACTTAAGGCCTTGACTTAGATGGTTATTCAGTGATTCAGTGTTTCTGTTTTGTTCTTGTTCCTCCATCTCCCTTCAAATCAACTAACGCTTCCTTGGTTGTATAAATTTTTATTTAGCGGTTGGCAATAGACTTGTACTAAACTAAAGGGGGAGCCAAACACTTCTCTTTTCTTTTTTTAATTTCTACCACTTATTCTTGTTCTTCTCAAATGGTCTGCTTTTTTTTTTTTATTATTATTATTATTTCTTCAAGTCGTTTGTTTTGTTGACTGAACAGCTAACATCTCTAAACATACTCATACCTTCCCACTACCATAAAAAAAAGAAGACAAACTGACTCACATGATCCAGGTGAGTGTGTATTTGAGTGTATATAACTATGTACGAGTATCGCAAGATGGTGTGAACAGTGCAAATGCTATACGGATAGATACGAGTGTTACCTTTTTTGCTTGTACCCTTCCACCAAACAAAGACCTAAGAAAAGACGAATATGGAAAGGTAAAGTCCATATATCTCTCTCACTCTTGACCAGCGAAACTTAAGATAAAGACGTGATTGGTGCATGTTTGTAAGTTGCTCTAAAAAAAGCTCGACTTGATCTGAAGCTTTTGTTGTTCTGTCACTAATGCGAAAACGAAATAAACTTCAAAGATTTATTTATTACTCAGAAAGTCGTAACATTGACGTGAGCTCCACTGAAGTACAAAAGCTTCAAATTAATAAAAATAATACATCAACTCTGAATTTGGCCTCGTGAGACAAGCTTTAAGTTTGATTTAATTAAGACTTTCATAGACATGCATTTTGGATAACAGTTTTCTTAAATTTTTTTTTTATTGACAGCGGTTTGGGTAACCGACCCATCTCGCAGTAGTAATTCCACTAGCCGATCCTGTGCTCGACACAAATTAAAACAAGCTGTCAGAGAAGTGAGTTGTGATGGGTGAGTCATCAACGTGAACTATGAACTGGTGGGGTATTCTTCCACACGTGTACTGTTACATTTGGATTTTTTTTATAATTTAAACACGCTAAAAGGGATATGAATACACATATAGTGCTTCACTCAGCACAAGCACATGAATGACAAGAACGAGCGACAGACAGATCAGCGAGGTGCTAGGAAACTCAGATGTTATGTTTCAACTAAGTCTATGGGTGATGTCCAGGATAACTGGAGAGTTTTGTATTATTGAAATTTTTGTCCTTGTTTATGATTCACAGAAGTTTTTTTTCCAAATGTTCATTACCTTCTGAAACTGATCCAACTTTTCTTTTATTTCGTGAGGAATACATTTTTCTGACACATCTGGATTTGAACCGTGAACCTTCAGGGTGACAAGCGAAGACGACTACCACTACGTTTGTTTAAAATTCGAAATTTAAAAAAATATCTTCATAACCTCGTAAGTCGTAACTACTAAGAAACAAAGATATAACCCGAACATTTTCGTTCCGGAATGTACAAAATATTTGCACAATTTTTGTAATTTTGGACAGAGTGCAAATGTTAGGTCTGTTTCTGTACCCTCTCAAAGCACTGATTTTTAACGTTTTTGGAAAAAAGAGTGCTTATGAGAGCGAAAGGGCAAATTTAGAAAATCTATCAAACCGCGTACAGTTTTCATAGATTTGACGTTTACAAAGTTTGCAACTTTTTGTATTTCGTTGCTCAACGTGACAATTTCACCACCATCCTTCGCAAACAGTACGCAAACAGACCTTTTAATGCACTATTTGTAGAATCAGCAGTTTTCTGTCAGTTCTATTCGATCCACACCTTAAAATATAATCGAGCTCTAACCCTTAACTGATGTCGTGGGTCCAGTGGACCCATTGAAATTACATGTTTTTATGATAAGTGTATTGAGACCTATTAATAAAAGTGCAAATTTGAAATAAAAACGAACGTTCCTGCCGCTAATTTTTAAAAATTACATTTGTAATTGTTAAGTTTAAAGTTTGATAAAAAAAATTTAAAAAAATTAATACTTTTATTTTAATCACCTTTTGAAACAGGTGGGTCCAATGGGCCCCACGACTATAGAAGCGTTATTTTTTGTCACGACATCAGTTAAGGGCTAAGCATTAAATTTTTAGAATTAGATTCATTCCTTATAAGTTAGGTTAGGTTGAAAGTGGTTATGAGACTGAGCCATCATAATGGACCCATCGCGATCCCCTGGGACCATCGTATGACACTTAATCTTCCTACAAAATTTTAAGATTTTATTGTGGCCAGTTTGACCAGCCTCTTCCAGTGTATTAAGGAAGCAATTCCCTTAAAATTTCTTTCGAGAACGTGCTATAGACTGACAATCACAAGGAGCATGTTCGATATCCTCCGATGTACCTATGTATGTATGTATGTATGTCAGTGCAGTATCTGCATTCGTCTGTGTTGGAAAGTCCCATTATTTTGGCATGTTTCCTCAAGAGACAGTGTCCAGAGAGTGCTCCTATTTGAGATCTTTTCTGCCCTATTCAGTGTAATGATTACTTTGGTCCTTTCGTGATCTATTGCCGGCCAAAGAGCCTTGGATATCCTATATCCCTCTATTCTCTCTTTTCTTTAATTGGCTTTTACCGCGTTGACTGAATGTTACCTCATAATACCCATACAGTTTGGTCCGTTTAGGATGTTATCAATTTATTTGGTTACGTATGCGCAGTGAAATTTCTTATTAGCGGAGACCCTGTTTAGCAGACAGATCGCATTAACAGACACCTTTTTGGAGACCCAATTTCTAATTTCCCATACAAAATGCATTCTTATTAACGGACAGCTCTCATTAGCGTACAAAAAACACCGGTTCAGTGGCTGTCCACTTAAGAGAGATTCCACTGTATATAGAATATAAGCGCAGAGGAAATATAACTTCTTTCAGGGTTATCGTCGATAGCCACTATAAGAGAGGAAGGTTCTTCCATTTGTTAAGCAATTAAAAACCTGAAATATGACATTATCTGGAAGCCAACTTAACTGAACTTAGGTCGAGCTAGGTCAGGAAGGGTGTGCGATTGTTCAAGCAATCACTTCCACTCGGGGACTCGAAGGTTCATTGTAAATCCCCCACTCATAGTTTGTGAGTAAATCCTCTTCTTACCAACTCGTATCGTAAGCCAGTTTGTGCTCTTGGTGAATCTTAGAAGAAGATCCGATATCTTTGAATTTCTCAGCTCTGCTATGTCTGCCAAGAATCTATGGCCTTGGGGGGAGGGACATAAGCAGATTCACTTTCTTCTTCATCTCCCGCAGCTTCTACAGATATCATTAGACTCAGGTAGTCATTTGCTTCTCATGACCGAACTTCATTTCTTATAAGAAAAAAATGGAACACAAGGAACAGATTGCGTCGCGGGAGCTATATAGATCATCGTTTTGGGTGGCTGCTGTTTGGCCCAAGATAGTGTAAGCCATAGCGAGATTAGGTAAAAGCTCCACTTGTAAACTGTCAATAAACAGTGCATCCAAAATGTCTCCTAATTAGGCATTGCTGCTTCCTAACAGCGCTATTTTTCAACGTATCTCCCTGCCGTAGTTTTATTGTCTGGACGAGTAGTCGCAATGTTTATTGTTCTTAAACGCAACCTTCCGGTTATAGAAAAATGTTGTTCACCTTAAGCTCGTCATGTGTGAACGTAGCTTAGTAAAATAGTGAGCATTATTTTGCCATCAAACACCTCATTACTTAGTCAGTTACATAAAAATAAAATAACAACCTGGACACATCTTAATAGACTTAACAAATAAATGCGGTTACTCCTACCCGTTCACCCCACTTTTCATACATTCACGATCCGTAAACCGGACACGTACTATGTACAAAGCAGTTAAACAAAAAAAAAAAACCTCATATGATCTTTCATTTGAAACGTAATTTTCATTAAATAAACCATCTGACTGAGAACAAGTTGCACACACATTTTTAATTGTCTGCTAGAAAGCCTACAAACACTTAAGTACATATATCATTGGTGGCAGAGTTGGCAGGTCGCCGACGTTTCCTGGTATTTTTTTTTTTTTTTTTTTTCGAAGTTCCTTACGTACTGCACTCGTCGTGTGGGTTTCTACATCTAGATACGAGTACATTGTGTCGTTTTAACACTCTTTTCTTTTTTGTATCTTTTTTTTCATTTCTTAACAAAGAAATAGAATCTTAGAAGTTTTCTTTTAAACGAATGGGTGGGCACAGGTACAACACAAAAAGGAAACGGAATCGGGAGATACATAGAAAGATACCATATACTGGGCAAATGTGTGAGGAAAGAAAGATGAAATTAGATAAAAAAAAAAAAATGCAAACACAAACATTTGATATTTGTTCGCGGCTTAGAGACTGGAAAGTATCTCGAAAAGAGTACTTTTACTCAGATGACTATCACAATGTTGTGGGAAACGTCCAAGAACCACAAAGACCTTCCTCTCAAAAAACGACATGGGCAAAATGCATAAATGACAACTACGGCTTTTCGAGTATGTAGTTTGCAAGTGGCAACAAGACACAAGAGTTGCTTTGAAGTAGAAATTTAATGATTTCTTTAAAAAACTACAACGGGCTTCTGCTGCAGGAAAATAGAAGTCTTTTCGGGTACAGAGATTGAGGCTGCAAAATATGTGAGTTATTCATTCAGTTCAGTTTATGTTTCTGAGAGAACTTCGAACGAGAGTTAAGAGCTGCCGTTTGGACATGTTCTCTGCACCGCTTTAATCAAAACGACCAGTGTTAGACACATCCTCTGATGGTCCCGCAAAAGTTGTCCCTGATTAAGCCGCGGTAGCTTAGACGATCAGCGCTGTCTGTCAGTCCACAGTGCACAGATACATTTAACTACAGTGAAATCTCTCATTAGCGGACACCCTGTTTAGCGGACAACTGACATTAAAGGACACCTTTTTGCGGAACGAATTTCTAATTTCCCATACAAAAACAATTCCCAAACTTATAAACGAACAGCTCTCATTAGCGGAGAGAAAAACCCCGGTTCCGTGGCTGTCCAGTTAAGAGATTTCGCTGTATTTGGAAGAAGCCCAGATATGTTAATAAAGTTTTTCTGGTTTTAATCACGGAAACAACACTTCTGACTCAAACCAAAAATATTGCAGTACCCATGGAAGCATGGAAGAAGAAATTGACAAGCCACTACTAATGGGCCCCATTCTGAGTCCGAAGGCAATTTATGGGTGAAAATGTCACGTTGGTCGAGCAATATAGATTTATTTGGTGATCCTAGGAGGATTATCTAGGTAGAAGCTCCACCAAATGACAGCAGCAAGTGTGGTGGAGAAAAGTGATATATTCATGGGTATGAACTTTGAAGATGAACGATACGGTTAATTATCTGTTTAAGAAGGATGTCGAAATTCCTCGAAAGAAGATAATTAGACTCTCCAAAAAGACTAACTTTGCAAGGCAGTGCAATAGATCAGATCCACCATGATGCCAAACAGTAGAGGGAGGAGTTAAAGATAGCTAACAAGGAACCATGCATGAGATTGAGCGTCGGGGACGTTATGAAAGTGGGGAATCCTGAGAAATAGGGAAATCTTGTTCGTTAAGACATTGCACCCCTGTGGACTTAAGCGCGGTTTCAACAAGAAGTACTTTAACCGAGTTCAAATAGGTAACAAAAAGAACAAAAGTAAGTAAGAGGTTATATCCCCAAGCCAGTTTTAAATATACATATAAACCCCGCTAAGTGACATCGAAAATATTTACATAAGATTTATTTCTAGCTAAAACCCAGACAGTTTTCTTTTACAATTTTGTTTTTAGCATTAATCAATGCAAATCGTGTCAACTGTTTATGGTGTTAATTTATTCCACCACGATACTATTTATTACGAAATTGTAAATACAGTGGACGTCCAATATAACGAATTATACAATGCATAGCACATTTTAACTACCAATGTATTTTTTATAACGAAAGAGATATCAATTCACATAGACAAAACAACAGAAGTAGGAAGGATGAATGCACAAAAATGTCAAACTATGTATTTTGTTTTTAACCAGGAATTGTAAAACATTCATTAAACCGAGCGGACATTTTTGCATCATTCGTTATACGAAGGTGGGTCAATAAGTCCCTGAAAACTAAAACAGATGGCGTTGCCACCTCAAATCTCTCACTGCGTCTCAAGAAGCATCTTTCAAAAGAACGCACCCAACTTTTCAGACAAATCTGTCTAACAGTTTTGTTGTGACAGCCATTGACAACAGACGCCTACAACTATTTTGGTAGAAATGGACAAAAATGAATTTCGTGTGCTTATTAAACATTATTTTTTGCGCGAAAAAACCATCACGGAACCAAACAAAAGCCTAACAAGTATTATGGGGACTCCTCACTATCGTTTATTCAACTTCGGTGCGGTCGTGTACCAGCAAAAGTGACGCCAAACGTTCGAATTGAGGTTACCACACCAGAAAGAGTCGATAAAACCACGGAATGATATTGGACGCTCGGTTAGTGAAGGTGTACGAACTTGAAGAGCCTACAGGCTTATCACATGGATCGGTGATTTCAATTTTGCATAAATATTTAGATATGAAAAAGCTATCCGCAAGATGGGTGACTCCGCGTTTTCTCACAATCGACAACAAATGCAATCGTTTGACAACTACAAAGGAGTTTTTGACGATGATCAATCGCAATCCGAACGAATTTTTGCGTTGTTGACTTATTCATATTGGTGCATATTATGCAGAGCTTTTGGATCGATTCAACACCGATTTGAAGCAAAAACGACCGCATTTGGGGAGGAAAAAAGTTCTCTTCCACCAGAACAACGCATCGGCGGCGCACAGGTCCGCAGTCGTAATGGGAAAACTGCATGAATTAGGTTACGAATTGCTTCCTCATCCAGCATATTTCTCATATTAAGAACCCCTCCTGTTTCCAAACATGAAAAAATGGGTTGGTGGTAAGAGATTTGGGTAAAATGAAGAGGTCATCAATGAAAGAAACGACTATTTTGAGGGCCTCGAGAAATCGTATTATCTGAAGGGCATCAAACGTTGGACGAATTGCATAGAGCTAAAAGGAGACTTTGTTGAGAAATAAAATATTCTTTTGCCGAAGAGAGTGTTCCTTATTTCAATTTTCAGGGGCTTATTGACCGACCCACTCTCGTTTAGAGACATCAATACAAAAAAATTTTATTCGTTACATTGGAAATTCATTAAATACGGTAGGTATTCGTTAAACTGCACCTCCACTGTGTGTATGTATGATTAGATACTAAATCGATAAATCCTCGCTCGATAACGATAGTAAACAAATAAGCTTTACTCTTTTCATATAAATATTAAAAATCCAAATAAATTTGTCACGGTTATGCCAACGCCTAGAGTTCGTCTTCGTCTTTTTTATCCAATTAAATGGTTCCATTCATGTAAAGTGTCCTTGGAACACACGCGCGCTTTTTTCTATTCAAATTAAAATTAATTTACAAAGCCATTCAGGGAGTTTGTAGGTAATACCGTGTAATGCAGCAGCAGCAGTAGCAGTAAAAAAAAATATTTATGTACATTTGAATCGCTAAATTCAAAGTATAAATTTATTTTTATCAATTATACCTTGAAAGTTGTACTAAGCGAAGCCTGCCTGCCTGTGTATGTGTGTGAGTGGATGAATGTGTTTGTTAGATTTATCACGAATGTCGGTGATAAGATAGCGAAAAATAAAGAAAAAAAAAAGCAAACAAAATATCGTGTCAAAAAAGAAGAAAGAAGTAAAATGCGGTGGTGGCAACGCGCGGCGGTATTGCCTCGTTCTACTTCAAGCAAGCATCGCAATTTCTTGTCGTTTGTCGTGCTGTGTGCTATTTTTTATACTTTTTTTTTTTTTTAATTTATTGTAGAGAAGTCAACGTCTGGAGATATAATACTCGTATTCGTACTCGTATATATACTTTTGTACGTTTGTTGTTTTGTTATCAAACCTGATAAGCTTTTCAAACAATATCGTTGGATGAGTGTATGGGTTCTTAGTCTCTTCTCACTCTCTGTCCCTCTCTTTGGAACGCGTAAAATGCAAATGAACGTCACTATTCAAGCGGTTGTTACATTTTCTTGAAATTTCAACAAATTTAGATCGACGGAAAAGGCATCGATTTACAAAGACGCGCGCGGTTTAGATCATTTCCAAACGGGGGGATGATTCAAAACACCGGAGACGGGAACACTCTTTTTGAAACGTGTAACTCGTAACACGAAGCGCGCACAGCACATACAACACACGTCCTACGCTCAGCCGGAGAGCTTATCAACTGAACATTTTCTGATTGTACCCTATAAAAACTGAAAAAAAAAATCTGTCGATTACTCCTATCAGGTGCAGAAGCAGGAGGTGGAGCAGTAGGCAAGGGTATGAGGGTGTTAGATGTGTTTTGGAGAGTGCACAGGTGTTTTAATTTTCCAGCAAAAAAATAAATAAAATCCATTGTAAGTGCGATTAAACGCGAATAACCTTGTAATGGCGTTTAACTCTAATATGGACTTGTATATTCGATATAGGGTTGCCCATACCCGTGAGTGACTGTTCATGCGGATGGCATTTGCATGACGAGTATCTCTGTCCGAAGACTTAGTTAGTCGGGTCCATCGATGAAGTTATAAAGCGCCTCCTTACTAGAATACGAAGATTTCTCAAAATGCATATCTTTTAAGTCTTTTCAAACAAAAACAACAAACAGTCAGATAAGTCAAATTTATTATAACCATGTAAGTTCGTAAATATTGCCATAAGAAATTCGTAGAAAAACAAGTTTTAATTTTTATCTTTTGGCATTTATTTACGGCCGCTAGTGTAGACTGTTTTTGGATTTTAAAATTATACAGTGGGCGGTTCAAGTAAGAGTTTTTGTTTTAATAAAATAATTAATCTTAAAGGAAGGCAGCTATCAGCCATTTTTAAAAGCTTGTGCCGAATAATATTTCGAACTTGGCTACGCAGGAAGACGATACCGTAGCCAGGGTAGGATCAGTACACCTGGTTTTTGATACTTTATGAATTAGCTTATGTTAACATATAAAAATGTAAAAATCAGGGATGAGTCATAATTGTTAAAAACAAACGATTTTGTATATTTACCGCAGCTATGTTTTTATACATTTATGAACGCAACTGTTCCAGACTTCATCTACTGCATACTTCATGTCCCACAGCTGGTAATTTGACATTTATAAACACAAGTGATGCCAGAACTTTTGTACTATTCCAGTTTTTCTAAATGAACACAAAATCTTCATTAGGCGTTTTTCCTTTTTAGTTCAGAGCAGAGCCCTCAGTCAAAAAAAAAAAAAATATTCGTGTTTCTTTTTAGCTCAGAGTGTGGAACGTGTGTTTCTTTATTCGCTCAGAGCGTGGGCTGAGCGCGCTTGATGCGCTCAGAATAAATTGACTGGGCATCCTGAGTAAAATGCTGAGCGCAGCCAAAACAACATTTGACAGATAGAATAAAATCGAAAACAATTGAAATGGCGAACGAGGATTTTTGTTATGGCGTAGAAGTTAGTGTATTAATTAATATTAATAAATACTTTGATTATGCATGCATAAACTTAATATAAGGTTATAAATGGATATAAAACAGTTTAAGGTTATAAACGATTGAAAACTCATATGAGAGCTAAGTGCTCAAGTGTGTTTCAAAATTAAATCAGAGCGCTCTGAGCACACTTAGTTCAGAGTGCGCTCGATTCGCTCAGACCCTGTCCAGAGTTCAGCTCTGAACTAATAAAGAAAAACGCCTATTGCTGCGGTATTCAAACAATTATGAATTTACCCTCTCCTACACTCTATGAAAGAGTGACTGACAGGTGGCAGACAACTATTTTTATGACTAATATATATACTCTATCGATTGATTAAAAAGAGGTGTGTAGTTCGTATTATAAGTTGTTTTTTTTCTTTGACATTTTATTTTTTTTTTCTTCACAGTTGTAGTTGCTGTCAAAATAATAACAGTGCAACTCCTTGGGCCATATTTTTATAAATAAATTGAGATATGAATAATATATTACTTTCATCAACTGATTTCCTGGTATTAGTTTTAAATTTCCAAGAAAAAAATATTCGATAACGAAACGGTTCCTTTCCAAACGTCACTTGAGTGGACGTATTGCGTGTTTCTTAGCAGTCAAATCTAATACTATGTAGCAGTGGGCGGTAAGTAGTTTCTTTGGTTTATGGTTGTTATTTGGTCTTGTGTATACATATTTATAAAAAATACAAAAAATGTCAAGTCTTAAGGCAGAGGAGGTAGAAAAAAAGTTTTGTCCACCGAAGTCGGTAAACAGGATTGTAAGGTGCTAGAAGGTATCATTCAATAGGCCCGCTAAAAAGTGTGGCGATTCTGAGAAGAATGTTAAAAGAAAACAATCTCAATGCCAGAGGCCTAGGAAAAGTTCTTCTTTTAACAAATACCCATGTAGACATAGACAGGTACCTTCAAGATAAGCGGAATAATATATTTTAGATCGTCCTGTACAGCGGCTCTGGTTTCAGTTTATATGTGCAAAGTGTAACACCCTCTAAACGCTGAATGCGTGCCTAGGTGTATCTACGCACTTATAGTATGGGGTTGTTTCACAAACCATTTTTTAGACCCCATATAGGCACCGAATAAATCGCCTGTTTATATTGACATACTTCAGGGAAGCATGCTACCCTTTGCAGAGGAGAAAATGCCAATTAGATGGGTCTTTCAACAAGACAACGACCCGAAATACACCAGCAAAAAACAAAACTAAGAAAATGTTTCTGGTCAATAATATCTCTGTTATAAACATCCCCATTCACTTGACCTCAATCGAAGAGAGAGCCTTTGGGCAGATGTTAAAAAAGTTGTTGCAGCCTTAAAACCCAGAAATAACAATGAACTTTGATGTATTTGGTGCATTCCAGTTTTTGTACCCATTTCACAAATTTTTGAAAGAAAAAAAAAAAAAAAAACATTTCATAAATCAACAGTTGTACCAATATAACAAAATAAACGAATCCAAATAGGTCGACGTTGGCGCTAGTCCGAAAAAAAAAACATCGACCTGGAACATAAGAAGTCTACCCTGTCTCCAGCAAAATTTAATTAATTATTATACATATATTCGATTAATCACAATAAAAGTTAAGATTAATACATTTGCACTGTATATGTACATTTATTTTTGTAACAGAACAAAAACGCACTCAACTTCACTTTCAAAAATGAATCATAAATCGCATAACATGCGTCATGCACTTAAGGGGAACACGTCTCAACGGCCTAATTCACTTGTGTCTCTGAGGAAAAACCAAATATCAAGCAACAAACTTTCGACGGCGTGGTTGCCATTTAATTTTAAAAATATTATTATTTTGTTTTTGTAGTTTGCCGGTGCCAAAATGACTCATGGTGCAGTTGTA
The DNA here is from genome assembly GCA_949775065.1 of Brachyopa scutellaris. Classification (NCBI taxonomy): domain Eukaryota; kingdom Metazoa; phylum Arthropoda; class Insecta; order Diptera; family Syrphidae; genus Brachyopa; species Brachyopa scutellaris. The sequence goes on along the minus strand of OX459112.1, from coordinate 143,866,557 downwards.
GAAGATAAAAATAATTCCTTAGGTATATTTCAAAAAGGTTTTTTTTTTTGTTCAGTTATTATTTTTTTTTTTTTAGATTTGTGTTACAAAAATATGTTTACAGTACACATATACATAAATGGTAGGATCTCAGAGTTTATAATGGTAAGTGACAGAATAAATCATAACAATTTTGACGTGCTATATGACTTACTTAAGTTCCTGGATAGCAATAACGTGAACGAGTCAAATACACTCCCGCTCATAAGTATTGGGCCACTTCTAAATTTTGTACTTTCCGGTACACAGTTCTATGCAGATCTATTGGAACAGACAGAAGCGCAACACGTTATAAAATTCGTTCAAGTTAATACAGTAACACCCGTTTACTGGATAACTCGCATTAACGGACATCTTTTTGGAGAACCAGTTTCTGATTTCCCATACAAAATTCGTTCTTATAAACGGATAGCTCTCATTAGCGGACAAAAAACTCCGGTCCCGTGGCTGTCCGCTTAAGAGAGATTTTACTGTACCTATGACCGTGTTTGGCAGCAATAAGTTTAACCTGTTTGGCGTCCAAGAAATCCAGGTTTATCGTATTTCTTCATCGTGTAACCACACTTAAGCCATGTGATGAAATAAGCTTCCTTTTGATGGTCCCGTCCTGTTATTCCTGAGCCTCGCTTTTATAATGGCCCAAAAATGTGTGAATGGATTGAGGTCAGGGAAAGTTATCCAGCATCACAAGTTTTTCTTTCGGCGTACATTACCGGCCGGGAATTGCCCTTGTATGGTCAAGACGTCTGCAAACTTGGTGCTGATTATTCGATTGGCTTTAAGAGGTGAAACAACACTAACACTTTTCTTTGGGCCACTTGATCATTTCTTCTGACGACAAGGACCCTATAGCCATTAACTTCAAAGTGGCTCTCATCCGAAAGTTAGACTCTTTCCCACTCTTCCGCAGACCAGTCTTTGTGCATCTTGGCTTTTCTTCATCATAGCCTCAGTAAGGAGCTGCGTTTTGAGTGGTCTTCTGGGCAACTTTTAGAAGACTTTTGTGTCGATTGACTGATGGTAACATTTGTCAAACTCCCGCTTGTCGTATGCATGCCAAAAGCTACTTCAGATCTATCGGATGGAGTGCCTTTTGAATGAATATCGGTTCAATGTTTAGTTACTGGAAGTGCTCACTCTAACCTGTTTACGACTGTGTTACAGAAGACTCCTGACTTTTGACTTCAGATGTGAATCCCATCATGCCGCTATTTGATCTCTTTGTGCAAGCGACAGACCTTTTAAGCCCTTTGTCGACACAACACTTTTCTTGATGCTTTTGTTTAAGGTGGCACAGCTGCTGTTTGATTGCAGGGCTTATTTGACACCATTAACGTTGTGTATAATCAAAATTTATTACAGATGCTTACCATACCGATAATTCCGAAAATTGTCAGTATCTTCAATGTGTCGAAAAAGGACTCTCGTAGGTGTCTTAAAAAACATAAATCCAATAGAATCTAGATAGTGCCCCACTTGATGAGATTGTATTTATATCACAGTGTCCTTTTAGATGATATGGAGCTTCGGCTTTGTTCCGTTTGCTGTATTATTCAAAAACAAGATTCAAAAACAGTTCTTACAATTCAAAAAAGGTATGTTACACATAAACGCTCTTAGAAAAGGGCTCAATTAGACGCTCTCTCGTGGTACGAGTATAAATTCCTCACAAGAAGTAAAACTTAACAAATTTAAACAAGCCAAAGGTCAAGGTATTGATTGCACTCAATCCGCATCAGTATCGCAAACTTTCCTCATTACGCACACGAACGGCATACAAACCAACTCAAGTGCAACACTTTAATTTACCAATATTCACTCGTCATTAGCTTATGCAATATCGGCGCAAGTGAATCTCACTTACACAATAAACAATTGAAATGCAGAAAACAATAAACAATAAAGAAAAATAAAACATACCCTCGCTTTCTGACTTCTTGCTTTATCCGCTGCACTACTATTACTCGTATCCTTGTTACTGTGTTTCGTACGTTCCGCCTTACTGGTCGCCACAATGGGCAGTCCTCCATTCTCCATCATTGTTACGACGACCTTATTATTTTTGCTCGCACTGCCACTGCTGCCGCTCATATTCTCGGCATTGGCGGCCGTTGAAGCGCGATGCTTGCGTTCCCTGTCCCGCTCGCGACGTTCCTTCTCCTTTTGCAATTCTTTGATGGTTGCGGGTGTATGACTCTTTGAGCGTTTCAAGAACTTCATCATTTGAGTCCGCATCTTCGGTTGACCGCCACCGTTCGCACTGCCATTGCCGGCCAATTGGCCATTGCCGTCGAGATTTCGCGAGACCTCCAGTCGCCGGAATGTACCCTCCGGACTCTTGACATAGCACCCCTCGGACATCTTGTGATACGAGTCGGTGGGCAATTTGTGAAAGTTCCCATCCGGACTGCGATAGTAGCAAGTGTCTGTCTTGTGATAGCCATCGCCAACGGTGTAGAACTCATTCACCTTTGGTGGGGCCGTAGCCGACGAGGTCAGCTGTGGAAGCGGTGGTGGTGTAATCGATGAAAACTCATCCGATCCATTCGTTGTCTTTATGATGATCTCCTTGTCGATGGCCGACGGAATACCGGCCAACTTCACCAGCGGTGACAGCTCTTCGTTCTTCTCAATGTTGTAGGCGTTCATCTCGCTTATCGTCACCGGACGTCCATTGGCTATAATATCTTTGTTTTTCCGCATCTGCATAGATTCACGACCCCCAGCTCCCCGATAGATATCGGCGGGATCTTTAAGCGGATCACGCAGGATTACCATTTCCTCTTTGCGCAGTGGCTGAACGGCGGAATGTCTGTAGTGGGTTTTTGACTTCTGATTCGAATGGTGTCGATTTACGTAACCGCTGGCCGATTGATTATTATTGTTGCTATGCTGGCTATTGTTGTTGTTATGGTTGCTAGATATCTGTCCCATGATTAGGCGAAAGCTACTCAGTGCACATGCAGCTTCAATTTTTGTACCCGCCACTGGGGCAACTTCATACATATTTTTATGGTGTAATCTCAGTGCGATGGGAGCAGTTATCTCTCCTCTTTATATATCAAATGAATTTAAAACAGAAGTATATATTCTTCTTCTAAGACTTAAAATTAAACAAAATAGATAAACAAATATGAAAAAAACTGTCGTATATCCCTCTCTCTCTCTTTTCTATACAAATGCAAGGTGAGAAGTCATTTGAGTTCACATCGCCACGTCTTCTTCGCTTTCAAATTGTTTATTATCTGCAACAAAAAATAAATAAATAAAAAATTAGACGATTGTTCTTATTTTATTTTAATAAAATATTCGCCATACGATTAAATTGAAGACTCTGTGTTTTTCTGTATTCCTCGGGCATCTCATACCACGCGCACAACACGTTGTAATAGCGCAACGAACTTTGCTCTATTATTGATCGATAGGATGGAGATACACGTACATACGTATGTAGATACAATTGCATTTGTAGTCTTTTCGCTGAAGGAATTTCGATGGATTTTTTTTTTTTTTTTTTCGTATCTCTCTCTCTCTTTGTGTCGTCCCACCGGACTGGCATGCGAGAGAGGAAAAGCATCTATTTTTGTATCGTGTTTGTTTTTAATTTGAAATTCTTTTAATTTTATTTAAATTCAACAAGAAGTGAATTTGTTTTGTAGATTACTTTGGGGAGATATGTACATATTTGCATTAGAAATGCGAACAAAAATTCGCATCACAAACGCGTAGGGAATTATTTGTCGTCCTTCATCATATACAGTGAGTTGCCATCAAACATGGGGACCACTTGTACATTTTGCGAGTTTAATAAAACTAAGACTGATTGAAATCAATATATGCAAGTACATAACTGATACTTTTTCAGTAAATATGGTTTAAGGTAGGTAGAATCTGTGCTGGGGGGCATTTTTCAGATAAGTCCCATCAACCGACCCGAAAGTTCCCTTTTTTCCCACACGCCATCTCTGTTTTCCCTTTTTATTTCCCAGAGAAAAAAAAAACAAAAAACAAAAAACGTTTTGTTTGTAAAGGGTTTTTCAATAAGAGCGCTACAAAAGTTTTTTTTTTAAATAAAACAAAAACGGTTTTGGATATCAATGAAATTCTTTATTCCTGTGAAAGTACGTTCGATGCCATTATGTATGGAACTCGATTTCTTTTGCATGGCCACCACGGGCACGCTTGCAGAAGTCCAGACGCTTAACCCAATTTTCGACGGTTTTCAAGCATAAATCGGCCGATACTGCTGCTTGTAAGGTAAGGTGCTTGTGTGGATGTAGGCCAAGATCTTTTCGCAAAATTCGCCACAACGACGTCACAGAAATGCCCAACGCTTGAGAACGACGTGTGAGAGACACATTTGGGCTTTCTTCAACTGAAGCCTCAGCGGCAGCAATATTCTCGACACTACGGGCACTTCTTTGTCTCACTGGCACGGGAACATTTTGTACTGTGCCTGTGGATTCAAATTTTTCCACTAGACGCTCAATTGTTGATCTGCTAGGACGATTATGACGACCATAAATTGGACGTAGCGCTCTTAACGTTGAGGCCACTGACTCCGAATTTCGGTAGTAAATTTTAATAATTTCGACTCGTTATTGGCTCATATATCTTTCCATCATGAAATGACAAACCTTCCTGAAGAGAAATGTCAAAAGAGCGGCAAGAAATATGGCGTCGTTTGCTGTCCCTGTCGCTCTACTTTTGTATCGTCCCTGTTGAAAAACCCTGTACTAGGCATTTTTAAGTTGTACATACATTACATAGGTACATATGTACAACGCCAAATAACATAAATAAATATGTTTTAGAATTGAAGAAAAAAATTTGGCGCAATATTATAGTTGGTTTAAGTACAATTTGAACTTATCTTAGCATGTAGCAAAGAGTTTTGATATTAATAAAACTAAGCCTGGTACGGTGCAAGCGCTAAAATAAATTTACTATACAAAATTCACCCTTGCTAAACGCAAAGATGAAATTCCGCTTGGGAGTTTAGCTGAGTGGAATGGTCCTCGCAAAAAAAGCATTCATCTGGCATTTATCTTCGGTTTCCAGCGTTTGACCTGGTACGGTGCCCAGGCTTCATAGGCGACTTATCGATATCACAATATCGATATCACCTCGTGACGAAGTCAAAGTCACTTGAAACCTCATTTTAAATATTTAACGGAAGCTAGGCTTATATTACATCTGTTATTTCTGTTATGTACATACCGAAATTTTTTTTAAAAATTTCTTTCACTAAAATGATAGGTGACATATGCAGAAGCCTAACTTCATGTTAAATATTTAAACTTAAGCTTAGGCTTTACGTTAACCATAATTATAATCTTGGTGACCAATTTTAGTGCCGAAGTAGGAACAATGCGCATTGTGAACTACTGGCGTTATGGAACACTTTTTCCATTATTAATAACAAATAAATAAGTATAACAAAAGTTGTGTGGGTTATTGACACATTTTCTGGACTTTTATATACGCCTTTGTCATTCGAGTAGCATCAATATAAAGATGTAACTAATCACGAAAACCAGAACTAAAAAAAACATTTTATAAATTAATTTGCATCCAGCATTGTCAGACAAGTAAAAATTGGTTAAAAATATTTCAAATACTATTTCACTGTTGTCTAGTTTTATTAAAACATTAAGGGTATTCACTTAAACCCGTAAAACCCTCGTAAGCTACGTAAAGCAGTTTGCAAGGATTGGCAACTCATTACCGTTGAGGCTAAAAGTCAAAAATTAATAAACCTAAAAAAATGTTTTTAAATAAAACATGTTAGCCAGATCCATGCGCTCAACACATCTGGATTGGTTGCAAGATGTGCACGAAGAAAGCCTATTCTAACCAAGGTTATGAGAGCCAGGAGGCTAAAATTTGCAGAAACATAAAAAAATATGACTGGAATGGGTGGAAAGATTGATGGGATACCAGTTGGTTCGGAGATCCATAAAGCTAAGAGTTCAATAAAAAAATGTAAGTTTTCTGCTCCGAAGCCACCCACAGCCTGCATATGTTTTCTGGTTCGGATTTAGGAAAATTTGAGTTTATTGAAGGAAATAGGTGGTATTCACAAAGTAAGTGAAGTAGTAATTAGTAGTTGGATAAATCTCAATATTCTATTGATATTCGTTGAGGAACTGTCTTGAAGGTCTATCAAGAAATATTTCCCCAATATCTTTATTTCTTTACAAGGAGCCTGGAGGTCAACGGGGGATTCCCAATCTTTGTTCTGTTTGTTAAACGTTTCAAATGAAGTTGCAGTGTTTTTTGTATGTTTTGATAATAAAATTTATTTATTTGATAAAAATTGTGTTTATTCCTTGAATGGACAGGCGGACAAAAATGCTGTAACCCACACTGTCCGCCTAAGGGAGGTTTCACGGTTTCTTATATTTTAAGCACCAGTCTAATTCAATAAGGTTTTTACTGTACCGGAAAAATTGTATTACCAGTTCATATTTTCATTTTTGAACGCAAGGCAGTTCCTATTACAGAATATTACTTTTGAAATGGATTGGGCTGGATATTTATCAAATAGAAGATTTGACATTTATATAAATTGTTAATAAAAAAAAATCTTTTCCCTAATAATAAATTAACCAATTAAATAATTTTAATTTTATGAAACAATGTCATCTTCGCACAAGTGTGTCATAAATTTTAAAACAAAATTACAGATTTTTGAGAACAAATAAAAAAAAATATTAATATTTTCGCAAAATAGTATAACAAATAAATAAATTGCTTACGTCTATAACCAAACCACCCCCCACGTCGTAACTGTTTGCTTTCGTCATTGGTTTGCCTGTGGCGAGAGTGATAGTATTTCATTCGAACAAAACAAACGTCATCGGCAACAAAATTAATGAAACAATCTTTTCTGCAGTCAAAGATATTAGCACAGATACATTTAACTACCACTACATAGGCAAGAACGAAAAATCTACTTCGAAAGTACGGTACTCGGGATTATTTTTAGCATTCTCGGGCAGATATACATTTACTTGTTTTTTTTTTTTTTTTGCATACATTTGTGTTATTTTAAGAATTAAATAGAGAAAATAAATAAATAGAAAACAAACAGAGAACTAGAAGTTGAATGGAGCACGAAATACACGTTTCCTATATAAATGTACGCGCGATTTTCTTCTTCCTATCACAGGGGAAGGTTGTTATTTGTTTTCTAATTTTTTTTTTTTTTGTTTTACATAACATCACGGATGCGTACTTGTGCTGAATTGTAATCATCCTCAGTAATAGGAACCTGTCACACTTTGATCAATAGGGACATTCAATGCAGACGACATGCGACGATTTGTAGTCATCACTTGTTTACTATTGTAATACGAAGGGGATGAACTTGTTTTTTTTTTTTTTTTTTTTTTTGAAATACCTGATGCAACGACATTTTAAAAATGCTATCTTCACAACTCTTCTCTTTGTTATCCGGCGTGGCAGGAATCATAGGTGTTATCCCATTGCCCAACGATAGGCAAAGAGTATGTGTATGGTGTTTTTTTTTTTGGGAGCTTTGTTTAATTTTTTTCCATACAGTTACAGTTCGGATAAATATTACGAAGCGATAGAAAATTCAACATCGACTTCAAATAGTGAAAGTTTAGTATTTGAAGTCAATGTAGATTTCTTTTGCATACACAGTGTGTCAAATAATATCCCGGACACGAACCATATGTATCTCAGCAACCAAAAGCGCCATCTATTTTTAAAGCTTGAATCTTTCTCTACTATCTGTCAAAATTTCATGATATTTGGTAGACATTTAACAATTATAAAAATTAGGTCTGTTTGGTATATTTTCTGTGTAAAACTTTAGTCGCTGTCAAACAATAAACAATTTGGAGAGTGGGGGAAAATCCTCTCAGCAGTGGAAAAATTTTGTTTTCCATTAAAATGTGGTTTGACAGTTGTCGTTCAATTTACACGAAGAAGAGGATTTGCCCCCACTCTCCAAATTATTTATTACTTGACAGCGACTAAAGTTTTACACAGAAAAGATACCAAACAGACCTATATCTCTCCAGAGCACCTATTCACTTGATGTTGGAATTTTAACATGGAACAAAGAGCGGTCATTCAATTCAATGCAAAACTTGGTCAAAATGCATCAGAAACCATCCGATTGATGCAACACGTTTACCGTGATGATTGTTTGAGTAGAACAGTTGTTTTCGAGTGGCATAAACTTTTTTTGGGCGGCAGAGAGACACTGGAGGATCACAAAGACACCACAAGACCGACTATATTCAAATACTTGATATCGAATCACTCTCTCAGCCGGGTTTATAGTTTTAAGGACCTGGGTGTTTACTTTAGCCCTGAACTTGATTTTAAAGAGCATATAAACCACATTGTGAATAAATCAAATTCAATGTTAGGTTTCGTTAAAAGATGGTGTAAAGAATTCAAAAATCCTTATGTCACCCTCTCACTATTTAACAGTCTTGTCCGTCCTCACCTCGAATATGCTTCGCAAGTATGGACATGGACACCTTATCAGAAAAATCTCAATACTCGTATTGAAGCCGTCCAGCGACGCTTCATTCGATTCGCATTGAAAGGTCTTCCCTGGGACGATCCTTTTAACCTCCCCCCATATTTGCATCGGATAAAACTGTTGCAAATGCAGCCTTTGGCTCAAAGAAGTGTCAATAATGATATAATTTTTATGCATCAACTGATCTCAGGTCTGATGATGCACCTGACTTATTATCCTATTTAGGATTAAACTTTCGTGGGGGTTCGCATTACCTGCGTAGTATAGAGTTACTGCATGTTCCTCATCACAGAACAAATTACGGGATGCATGAGCCTATTAGCCGCATGAGTAAAATCTATAACTTAAATGTAAACATTCTTGACTTTAATCTTAACAAGATTACACTAAAAATGTATTGCGTAATGTAGTTCCTCGAACATAAACTCTATTTATGTATCGTTGTTCTTATATTTGTTTATTTATTGCTAGTGGTAGTGTTGAAATGAAGCGTAGCCTAACCACTAACACCAGCACTAAATGATGAGCCTGTTGATGCATATTTTGCCCTGGCAAATTTCTGATTATGGCTGTTGCTTGTATTAAGCACACCATGACACAGATCTGATAGTGTTTTGACAAGACGCCTGAAATGATCTAAAAAGTACGTGATTTTGTTACAGAAGACCACAATCCTTCAATGAGAATGATGGAAGAGGCCTTAAACATCAACAAAGAGACTATTCGAACCATTCCTCCCATAGATTTGGGCAAAACAAAGTTCTGTACAAAATTTTGTTCCACACACATTGAATGAGGATCAACAATTGATGAGAGTCTGGCATTCCAGAGACGTCATTGCGGCGTCAAGAAATGATCCAAACTTCATGCAAACAATTGTTACGGGTGATGAAACATGGAGTTTCCAATAAGATTTAGAAACCAAGCGTCAAAGTGCGGAATGGAATTCAAAAAATTCACCACAAGCTGAAAAAAAACACGAAAAGTTCCTTCAAAAATCAAGACAATGCTCAATCAAATTCTTCGATAGCAAATGCATGCAATCCACAAATAATTCGTTCCAACTGGTCAAACGGTTACTGCCGCATATCATTTTGAAGTTGTGAAGCGTTTGATGGCCAGAATCCATAGTATTCGATCCAGAAAGTTGGTCTTTGTTGCACGATAATGCACCGAGTCAGACAGCACTCATTGTTCGTAAATTTTTAGCTCGAAAGTGTGTGTGTTGAATCTTCCACCGTATTTACCTGATTTGGCATCGTGCGACTTCTCCCTGTGAAATTGAAGTTGAAAAGACACTTTTTTGACGACATTCCGACCTTTCAAGCAGCTTCAACATCGATCCCGGGAAGGAAGTGAGTTTGTGATTTTTAGTCGATATGGCTTGGCTTACACGCCTTAACTTGCATCTGACAAATGACAATAATTAGGCCTAGATTGAGTAGAGAGGATGAAATCGCTGAGCACTTCAATCTTGACTGTCCGATAAAAGCTTTACCTCAATCACCAAAGCGATAATAGGCCTAAGAGAAAAGGGTTTTTCGATAGATATGTCCGAACTTTGACAGCTTATTGATCTGACGTTTCAAGTGACAGTGACGGTGTCAATTCTTTTACGTTGTTGATCATGGAGCACTACACCATTCAACAACAATTTTATAAAAATTCATGTTCTGTGCCAAACTTTTCACTAGCTACGAAATATTTACGGGTCCAACCGAGCCAGAAATTCTACGAATTATCGTGAAATTGAGGGAAAGCGGTTCGGTTGCTGCGAAAATATTGCTGCTGTTGCTGAAAGTGTGGTTGAAGGAAGACCCAAACCTGTCGATTCTTAGCAGTGCACAAGGAGTTGAGCTCAACTTGGCGTATTTGGGCATTCATCCGTGTAAGACCCAATTGCCACAAGAACTGAAGACCCAAGATCACCAATTTCGTCGTACATTCGCTAATCGTTCTCTGGAGCAAGTGAAAACGGATCCAAATTTTGGTGAAAATGTCATGGGTCAGTGATGGAACACATTTTTAGTTGAACAGCTTCGTTAACAAGCAAAATTGCCGCATTTGAGGAGAGAATAATCCACAACAGTATCAAGAGTCTCCATTGCATCCGGTGAAACTCCATAGAGAATGGCCAGACGGTGACTGTTAATGGGGAAGGGTATCGGGCTATGATTACTAACTTTTTCTGGCCTCAATTGGATGACATGAACCGGGACGCCATAAGGTTCCAACAAGACGGCGCAACATGCCATTTATCGGACGTTACATTGGAGTTGTTGCAAGTTTTGCTCCCAAAACGCGTTATTTCCAGAAGAGGCGATGTGAAATTGCCGCCATGATCGTGCGATTTAAAATCCTTAAGACATTTTCTCTGTACCTATGTTAAGTCACTGGTTTATGGCAACAGAACAATCCACAAATAACCAACTGGAGAACATCAACATTCAAACCATTGGTGAGATCCAGCTCGACTTATGCAACATAGTCATACAAAATTAAATTGGACCTCTCGGATCGAGTCCTGTAAACAAAGCCGTGGAGGCCTTTTGAATGGGTAGAGGTGTGCTGTCCTTCTTAGTGAATAGCAAAAGCTTCGTTTTTTCCGTGTTAATTTCCAGGACTCTTTTTCTGGCCCAACTCGCCAGTGTAGCTAGAGCTGCTTCCATCAAGTCGCTAATCGTTGGAAGGTATCTTCCGTTAATGGCATGGCAATGTCCACCCTAGTTTTTCCAGGTTGAGCAAAATTTCATTCAGAGTTTAGAGCCACAATTGTTGGCGACAATACTCCTCCCTGTGGTGTTCGACGCTTGACTGACCTTTTGGATAAATAGTTTCCCAGTTCTGAGTTGATCAACTAGCTTAACAGCATTTGTTGGTTCCAGGCCCTCAGGTTTTATATGGTTCAAATCTCCTATATCCAGGAATGCTATCATTGTAAATTCCTTATGGGCGAGAGATTTCTCAACAATACCGACAAGTGAGTGAAGGGTTGTTTTCACAGATCTCCCTATGCAGTGAACATGCTGCGAAATCATGTTACCTGGGATCTTTCTGCCAATATACATATATATCTACACTAATCTCTCCAAGTGGTTAGTGCGTCGGACTACTGAGCCAGCGGTCTTGGGTTCGAATCCCGCCGCAAACACCTAAAAGTTTTTCACAGTGCCCACTTCTTTCAAATGTCTGACAAGCATCAAAGAGTATCATTTGTCACGATTGAGCTTCTCAACTCGCCGTTCGGAGTCGGCAAAAAACTGTAGGTCGTGCAAAAATATAACACGCACACACAAATGGTTGCGAGAAGCAGGCCCAGGTTCACCTCGAGCTGTAGCGCCAACTAAGTAAGTAATCTCTCCAATGTTTTCAGCATGAAGGATGAGAGACTAAAAGGTCTGAAGTCTTTGAGGGATTCGTTGGTATAAGGACCATTTTCACTTCCCTCCAAACTTTTGGTACATAACCGAAGTCTAAGCAGGAACGGAATAGTTTAATCCATCGCTCTCTCTCTTTCTCTCTCTCTCTCTCTCTCTCTCTCTCTCTCTCTCTCTCTATCTCTCTTAAAATACTGCAAATTAATATTATGCTTGGTGTCATTATGGAATAATAAAGCTAGAAGAACGACGAGAAAATACGAATAGCACATAGCACAAAGGAACTTCATGATGATGCACCTTCAATTGGTCTAGGTCCGCTAACCTAAGATTCACTAATTCCGCTTAGTGGATATATTGACGGCTGGAATAAAATTTATTTACTTACTTTCCTTCGAACAGAACATTTGACCCATAAGTACCCTCTTTTCATTTTAATCGATTAAAGATTTCGATATTAAACATTAAAAAATTTTAAGAAAAAACCACATCTTCAAAATATTTACACAATCAAAGCGATAAACACACGTTTCCTCGTGCTTCTCATTTTTTTTTTTTATAAACAAATCGACGGTTGTTTGGATTTACCCATGTTTGGATAAATTGCTTCAAGGAATTTTTATACATTACTCGTATGTGTGCTGTTTTCCACATGGAATCGGAAACAATATTTCAAATGAAACCACACACATGCGGAGAGGGCTATCAAATCTGATATAGAAATATATGCAAATATGACATATTTATGTCTAATTTCTTGCGACCACAAATTTGAGATTCAATTTCCACCCCAGAGTACTGAGCTAAGCATATGTATAGTATCTGTGTCGAGATTGAATAACCTCTCGTAAGCAATTTAAACGAAATTATGCCAAATGTTTATCGACGGGCGTGTGCACACCCATATACGTGATCGTTTTTATTTATAATTTTATTTTACTTTTTTTTTGAAGTGACAAAAAATTAGTCATCATCATTGACACTTCGCTAAAGATACTATGTATCTGTATCTATAGACGGAGAGCTTGACAGATTCGACTCGCATGGGGGAATATATAGATCTTGCCGTTGTTGGGTGCAAAATCGTGCGATCATTTGATGGATCAATTAAATTTTATTTTATACTCGACTAAATATCCCATAGCGGGCGGTGGAAAAAACGCACGAGTAATTCAATTAAAAAGCAATTAAAGCATGACTTTATAATTGCCACTAAATAAAGATCGTGTTTTATGGAACAAAAAAATAAGTTATACTTATTTCCGCTTGATTTAGTTAGAAACGACTTCAAATAGATCCTCCATCAGATCAATAGAACTATTATTTATTGAGCTCTACCAATCTTTAACCATTCAGTTTGAGGGGGGAAATAGGTGTAGGACGGTGTATTTTGGGTAGTTTTCATGAATTTTTTTTAACATATAAGGAATATATGTATGTTATTGTGATCTTGGGGTTATTTTATACATATATTAAGCAATATTTCTTAATTTTTGAACATTTTCGTTGTAAAATCACGGAGATATCAGCTGCAGCGCATTGTAAGCCGCCACCCAGCTGGGCAATTTGCGTCATTTCTAACAATTTTTATCTGAAATCAATTTTTCAAAAAAATTTCGAGATTTTGGCTTCTCGGGATTTTGGGTTTTCGGGATTTTGGGTTTTCGGGATTGTGACCCCAACCCGTCTCTTCTATTTGAACTACGATCTTTACAAAAAAAAATTGAAAATTTTTATGTTTTTGAGAAATGTGAAAATTAAATACGATTTTTGACCATTTTTTTGTAATATAGTAAAAAAAAGTTAATATAAAGCTTGTAAAAAGATATTGTTTAGAATTGTAGTTCATATAGAGCGTATATATTTAAAGAAAATATGTGCCAAGTTTGATAACGATTGATCAAAATCTCTACGAGTTAGAGTGCACGCAAATTCGAAAAAAATGGTTTCGAGAAAAACGCGTTTAAAAAGGAAGTTCGCTACAACCATTTGACCGAAGTACACTTACTTAAACGATAATAACTTTTAAACGGCTTGAAATTTTGCTTTGAAATTTTCAGAGTATTTTTTTGAATAGTTCTAACATACAATCGAATAATGGAGAAAAAAAAAATTAATTTTTTAGATCCTCTACACCTATTTTCCCCCTTAAGCTTCGTTTGGTGTTCGCTGAATAGAAAGTTATACTACAGTCCCATAAGGCAGCCATCTTGGGCCAGTACTCTTTTGTGCTATTACAGAAGTATCATTTTCCACGATATGCTATTCAAACATTTAATTGCAGACGCAGTTTATCTTATCTACAGATTAGAAGAAGTGAAATGTCCTGAAAAATGGAACTAAACGTAGGTTTAGATAGCGCCAAATATTTTACTAGCTAAAAACAAAGAACAGAAAAACTCAACATCGACGAATTGGACAGATCGTTACAATGGAAAACCTTCTACACAATATTCAATCGGGCTTTCGATCCATGCGGAGTTGAAAAACCGCCTTGCTGTTTGTCGTCGATGAGATTCGGAAAGGCCTTGATAGGAACGAGATAACCGTCCTAACACTGGTGGAATTTTCGAAATCAGTTGACACCAACCACTCCGTTCTATTGCAAAAAGTTATGGCATAACCCCCCCCCCCCCCCACCAAGCAAGCTCATCTGCAAGTCAGACATCAAGCATAGTTTGACCCTGTTGTGTCAGACCGACATCCTTCTACAATTGCCGATTTAACGATACACTATTCTAGTGGTCTGAGCGCGGCCTGACTGTCGATGTAGATGATGCTAACCTTATCTGTTATAAGCTTCGTCACCAATAGCTCCGCTGCTCTCCTCACAGCTAGGACCTCTGCCTGAAATACAATACAGTCATCTGGAAGTCTAAGACACATATTTAGCTCTGGTTTTAGAACATTACAATCAATGAGAATATAAATTGCCACAATAGGCTAGGGCCCAAGATTCTTCTTCTAAGGGAAGAGTTCACATCAGTGGAAACTGGAGAGCATGAGGTACATCTCCTAAGGCGAGCATATCCAAACGTTAGACAGGATTCTGCACCAATTTTTAGGAGTAAATGAGAGGATAACTTGGATCGCAGAAAGGCCGACATAAATGGACTCCAGATTTGGATCAGAAAAGTACTTTTCAATACTGACTCCACCTCAGAAAGGAGGTT
The DNA here is from genome assembly GCA_949775065.1 of Brachyopa scutellaris. Taxonomy (NCBI): domain Eukaryota; kingdom Metazoa; phylum Arthropoda; class Insecta; order Diptera; family Syrphidae; genus Brachyopa; species Brachyopa scutellaris. Next base: position 143,851,441 of record OX459112.1, on the reverse strand, counting down.
ACAACTGTTGCATACTCGATTTCTGAGGAAACTTCATGACTCCATCCAAATTCGCTGTTATTTAGGATACAATCCAAAAGATTGTTTGTATGCATTGGTATGGAAAACTGTCATTAAAAAGATAATCGGTATCTTATCGTGCCTAAGAAACATTAACGCATTTGTTGAAACACATTTTAGCCCCCCATCCATTGACAATGGGGTAACATTTGAATAAGACATCCCTTCATGGGAGGTGTGTGTTGGCAGGTATTAATATTATTAGTTTGAAGGGTTTGGGTTAGGCATTCATCGTTCAGTTGGGACATTTGTCTAGTGTAGTGTATGAACAAAAAAACGCATTAAATATTAATCTCTGTCCCAATCAATTCAGTTACCGTAGAGCTCTATATTCACTTGGGATCCACCAACCTCGTTACAAGTTGATTGATGTAGCTATTCATAGCAAGGCCATGAGTCCAGCACACAGAAGCGTGTTACAATTGTACTATTATTACACATTTAATTAAAAACAATAACTACATAGGTACACCTTTGCTTCATTTATGCAAAAGGTCAATTCGAACAACAGTCATGACATGTTTGTCTGTACTTTCTAAATTAATAATCAAGACTTTACTGAAATACCCACGACGATAGCTATTGCATCCGAAAAAAACACACAAAAAAAAAAGAAACAAATTAATAATAATGTTTTTAATTACAATAGGTCACGCAACATGTATAAATTTACCATTGCTTACGCTTTTCCGCGCTAACCTAATGTGTACCTAGAAACTCTGTAGGAATTAAGTAAATATGAATGATACCGCTACTGTATACCTAATGTGGTTGTTAGTTGGCGGTTTAATTTGAAAGCCTAGTATTAACTTCAACGTACGTTCTATTCCACTTTGTTATATAATTTTCTGTTATGTACAAGTGTACTCGTAGAATTTAATAATTCCTTCTGTCTAGAAAGCATTATTAAATGGAATTCCACACATTAGCCTTGAATTTAAAATGTCTGCCATGCCATATATACATATACCATGTGGTTGTGTTAAACATATAATTGTAAACAATTAATAAATTATTGCACAATTTCCAGTGTCTAAAATGGAATTCTATTCTTTTTCTAAATTACACATGGTTTTTTGTTCTCTTAAAAATTAGTTCTCTTCAGAGTTCTCTCTCTTCTCATTATTCGAGAAGAGCAAAGCTCACTGCTCGCTCAATGCGTGGGCAATTGAGAAAAGTCCTAAAGCTGTTAACAAAAAAAGCTTCAACTGAACTTCATAATAAGTAAGAGAGATTTTTTAAGAGATACCTCTTTTTAACGAAACTTAACTGAACGAAGGTGTTGTTTTGATACGATGGTAATGGAATGTGGTGGGTGTTTTATCTTCACATTGGGTTACTGGCTTCTTTTTTTTTTTAATTAAATTGTGTTCAGAACTTTGTTAGTATTTTTTTCTTCTTTGTCATGTGTTATATTTTAATAATATTGTTAACTGGTTTTCTGAGTAAATGATTGCTCAGCAGTGGGAAGTGGGAACAATGGACAAGCAATAACACGTTTTAAAATCACCTCACAATCGCTGAATATTAAATTAAAATAAATTATGTATTTATCAATGACATAGAAAGAGAGAAACAAAGTAAAAAATTAAGGGTTACCATCTCCCTTTTATTGTTATTTTATATGTAATAGGTATGTACATAAGAACCTTAGCAAAGGTTTTTTTTTTTTGTAAAGTATATTTTTAAACTTAAAGAGTGATGTACGAGGAGAGGGTACTTCTAATTTATACCTCTACAATTCTACATAATAGTGGGGGGCTTCGCTTTAAGTACCTTAAATCCCAAAAGTGTTAGATAAGCTTATAAAATGGGTGCAGCTCAGTGGACAATTTAATTTCGAACTGTGGCTAAAATGGGAAGTTAGAGGAAGTTGTACTAAAGCGACGGAGGTTTTGTCAGCAGAGGCTCGGTGCCCAATCCCACAGACACTCAGGAGACTTCATTAAAACCAATCTGCGACGTCATGGGAACACTATTCATAATGTCCTCGTATTAGGTGCAAACCAATTTCAATTGAAGTTTGTACTTTTGGTAAGAATTTTGAAATGAACTTTGGAAGTCTTGCGGGTAGTTTGACGGTCATGGCAAAGCCGTTTGTCACTTCTGGTATGGCATGCTAACACAGACCAACTGCGAGTACATCGAAAGTGATCTTATTTCGCACTTTTGGAAGCATATTGGAAATTTTAATGAATCAAATTAAATACCAAACAAGAGACAAGTGCACAGTTGGTGAGAGACAATTTCTCATCATCGCGTACGAAGCTGGTGATAAAAACTCAAATTCCCGGATTTATGGGCGACAAAGTGTAGTGTGTATTTCGCAAGGTTAAACCGATAAAAGTGGCATTAAGTTTCAAGTATACTCGTACTTTACTCAGATTGTCTTGAAATTAACTGCCTCAATCCACTTCCCAAAGAGGCAATCTATTTCAAGAGTTTTTGAAATTACTCCAACGACTGGTAGAAGATGATTAACTTTTTTCACAGTGTTACTTTAAGTACATAACGGTGATTTTGACCATTATATATGGTGATGGAAACAGCGGTAACAATACAAAAAACCTCTACAGAGGGTAAGTAAGGTAAGTTAATGTCGAAAAGGCTACAGATTTACATATACACATGTATACTGTGTGTTTAAATTAAATTTCCACTGTTTTCTTAAATTTGAATATGTACCAGAGTTCGAGTATGTGAGAGAATATTAAAATACTCTCCAAGAAAAACTAAATATGTAATCTGCAAGATATGTACGTAGTTCTATTATATCTTCTACTGCTCCTCTTAGACATGCGCGTGTTTTTCCTTCTGAAGATATATCTTCTTCTCTGATCTCTGATCCAGCGGATTTCACGATACTTGTGATAAATTTCACAATAAAATGAAACGAACAACGAGACAGTTAATGCGGTTTGATATCTCTACCAAGGATATTGGGGTTGTGTATCCCCGCTACTCATCAGAGCCATTTGGAGCTTTGTATAAAGCGAGAAAGGCTTCCAACATCTGTTTGTGGTAGGTCACTAAGATCGCTGTAGAAGTATTCCCCTATGTGTAGTTTTCTACTACGGGAAAGATCTGGGCATGAATCGAGGAAATGTGTTTGGACTTTCATCCTCTTTTCAAAGATGTTAAAAGTGAAAGTGGTGGTCCCAAATGATCGCAAGCAGTTCCTAGTAGCTCAGTATTGAAAAGTATATACATATGTTATAACACAAATACATAGAGTAAATAATTTTAGACGAATTCACTACTACATTTCGTTTTCAAGGACGCATGAGTCGTATCACCATTTAACAAGTATGTATATACCTACCAGTATGTAAAGTAGCTGGTACATAATGTCTTAATATTATACCTAAGAACAGAAATTCATGTACTATGTGTATGTGGGCTCTTAAAGCGTTCCAGGTCGACCCAATATAAAATAGCTGCAATAGTTGGAGTCTCAAGAGATTCGGTCCAAAACGGGCATAAACTGGAAATATCTAAGAAGAACATATCTATTTCGCACAGAACAGTGTGACGCATATTAAAAGAAACGCGAGAATGTCGGCTCACATGACAAACTTAACCCCACGTATATAATCCAGAAGCGTTTGAAATGGGCTCACAAATATAAAGACTTGACCGTTCAGCACTGGTAAAAGGTTCCTTAGTGAAAAAGCCGAATTCAACCTTGAACACACACTTGCTGCTCCTGTTTTTCAGGATTGCTTCTCAGACGAATGGGTTTTCCAGGTCATGATGGAAAAGTTAAATTTCGTACGACAAAGACAGGACGAGAAGAACAAACCAGAATGTATTGTTTTAACTGGAAAATAACCACTATCAATTATGGTTCACTCTGTAATTTCCAGTAAAGGCACTGGGCGACTCTACGTCGCGACGGCGACAAGACCATAAGGCAGGATCAGTCTAGAAACGTTTTGGAAACAAGGTTGATATCCCAACTGGCAGAATGGTTACCTGGACGGAAAAACCCATTTTTATGCATGATGGAGCTCTTTTGCATTAATTTATTAATAAAATGAAAAGGTTTTTTTTTTTTCTTGTTTTCGGAATACACAAAGGACATTAAGAATTCGAAGAAATTGAACTCTAAATGCAACATTTTTGTTTGGCTCTAATAATATGGTCAGGTATTGTATGTCAAAGAAAAAGAATACAAGCTAGCATTACACATTTGGTCTGTTCCCGTACTTTCTGCACTAAAATTTATTGATTCTCAAATTTCAAGGAGTGGGGGTAAACATCTGTCACAGAGAGGAAAGGAAACATTGTGCAAAAGTACGGGAACAGATTGAACCACAAAAAATGGAAAATGTATGCCATTTGACAGATTTGACAGTTGGCTTAATGCTGTCCAAAGCAGCCCAAAGAAATTGCTGGCCTAAATTCGGCAGCATGGGGAAATTTCTTACTCTCTTGTTAGCGCTCGCTTCTGTCAAAAACTACGAAACAGGATTTGACTGATTTTCGCAGTTCTGTGCTGTTTTCGGCTGTTTTGGACAGGTACGGGAACAGACCTAGTGTGTCAAATAATATCCCGGACACAAACCGTATCGTATTTTAGTAACCCAGAGCACCATCTTTTTGTTCGCATATGCATTTTAAAGTCAGAATCTTTCTGTCAAAATTTCATGACATTTGGTTGACATTAAACAATTATAAAAAAATTTTCTGGGCGACAGGGCGACACTGGAGGATTAGAAACACACAAGATGTCTGAAATAATCCAAAAAGTACGTGATTTTGTTGCAGAAGATCGCAATGCTTCACTGAGAATGATGGAAGATATTCACCCTTATTCCGTATAAGGCGTTTTATGAAATCACGATAAATTGGAGACTTCGATGACAGGCCAATGTATGGCAATATCTTGTCGAAAACTTGTCGAAATCTCGAGATTTCGTGTGAACTTGCATTTCGCTGAAATCGTGGATTTTTGGTCGGTATAAATGTATATTATAAAGCGACAATACACAAAAACGACAATTGTCGTTTAACACGTTCGTGGATACATGATTTTCGGTTGGGATCGCTAGAATGACAAACGCATATCTCCAGCATTTTGAGAGATATTTTAGATTATTTTTTGCGAATATTGTACAAAGATAAAAATGACTCCGCAGATCACAGTGAAGTTGAAATTTGTCTCCGGTAGGACAAATAATGCTGGAATATGGAAATATACTGTTATTCTCGTCGAAGTATCCCATGTTGTCCTAAAAGACCTAAAATTATTTGACGCGATATGCCGTCATGACCCGCTACTTTCCTTAACCATTGACGGCATATGCCGTCTTGTCCGCGAACGTGTTAAGATAAAGAAGGATTATCTTGAAGTTTTGGAGCGTTTGATGGTCAGAATCCATCGTATTCGACCCGAATATCGCGACCCAGAAAAATATCGTGTTTAAAGTATGTTTTCTAGAACCAGTCCGGGAAATTGTTTGACACACTGTGTACCTATTCTTTTTCGTCAAACATTTAAATTTGGTTAAAGTTAATAACCTAAAGCGTTTTTTATTCATCTATACTTTTTTTGCTTTTAATACAGTAGACGCTCGATATAGTGAACATCGATATAGTGAACAATCCAATATAGTGAACACACAATATTTTATACAGGCTTGTTTTTTAATAATCGCAAAGAAAATTTGGAATTATATTCTATTTTCGATGAAATGTACGTAAAAACATACACATTTTGATAAAATTTGCTTCAAGGAGTCCACGCTCATTACAATGAACAATCTCGCTCCAGTGAACAGGCCTGGTTCTTATTAGTTCATTATATCGAGCGTCTACTGTATTTTTAATGTTTACAGAACTAATAAAAAAAGCAATTCAGTGTTGGCAGCCCTATTTCAAGACTGAATTATCAATGAATTGTTGAAAAACAAGATTAAAATTCAACCGTAATCGTTGACATTATTTCAGACAGACTATAGACTAACAATAAAATTAAATAAAAAAAACTAATAGCCCACAAGTTGGAAAAGAAAATAAAAAATATTACATATTAGGTGATAGCTGGTAATGTTATCATCTCCTCGGAAGGGGAATTTTCCATAAGAAAATTTATCTCACAACACTTGACTTGACATGGTTGCGTACACGGGTTGCTCTGACAAATATACGATATGCACCTAGTAAATTGGTGGCAATTTGTTTTTTTTTTTTATATATATATATATATAAAATACGATAATAAATTTCACATCATCATGATTCATGACTGTGTACCCTAATAGAGCAGATTTGTCTCTGCGCACTTGTGCCTCTGTGTATGTTCCATCCCTGTGCGTGTATGTGACACTAATTAATTATAAAAAAAAAAAACAAGTCCAAGCGTTAACGCGTCAGTGATCTTTGGCACAGAAAATAATTTAATATAAATGAAATAATTGGCATTTAATTCACAAACCCGAAAGTGATTGTGTTCAATATTAAATGCGTCCCTGAGAATGTGGTTTGAAACTCTTTAAAACATCTAGATACATGTTTGCTCATCAGCTAAGTTACTACAAAGAATTTTGGAATTTTTTTCTTAAAACCGGATTTCGAATAACCTTCATTTGTAAGAGGATAATCACTGTTTTGCATTTAATTTCGTGAGAGAAGTCGATTGTGCCGTGCTACACTCCCCCATTGTTAGTCGAACACACATCTGAGAGTGAAAAAAGTATCTGATGGATTAAAATTATCTGCTTTGTTGTGCATTTGTATTCTTCTTCATCATTGCGAATGAGATGCAATAGCTTTCAATCTTTATCTGTTGGCCTACAAGGCGACGAGCAAATGAGATATTCAAACTAGTAGAAATAGCGGTGGAACAAATATACAGTGCTGTGCAAAATATATCGCCCGAGCCTCTAATGTACTTTAACGAAAGAAATTCTTGGAACTTAGGACAGCGCGGAGGTCTTACTATTGCAGTTTACAAATATCTAGGCCCACTGCATCTATAAAAAGTGATGACTATCCAATATGAACGCATTTAGCTAATGACTGACATGTGCTTAGAAAAGGATAAAAGTGTGTATTTGCTCACAAAAATGGGAAAAGTTTTTTTCAGAGTGTACAATGTACACATACATATATTGAATACTAGCTTTTGCCCGTGGATCAAAACAGTCACGTAGGAAGCAATCTCTGCTCGTTTATTGCTCAACTTCTATGTCCATATTAATTACAAGTTATATTTCAGATCGTAGTCAATAGCAATTAAAGCACGAACTCACTTTAAGTAGCGGCATTTATCGACAAGCAAGAAATTCTTGCGATCGCACCCTAAGGTTTTTTGAAACCTCCATTTCGTCAATTAGTTTTGGAGTTTATCTCCGTAGAAGTTTGACAGGTAAAAGCGCGAGATTAAGATTTATACGAGGGCTATTTGAAAAGTTCTCGGCCTAACCTAGATTGAGTGACAATATGTAAATAAATTTATATTCCTTCAATAGCTTAATATTTAAGCTAGTTGTGTGTGAAGTTTCGTTATAGTTGGTCGCACAATTATTTTTCTACGATTTTTTGTTTGAACGCATCTGCTTGTATTTAAAGAAATGGAGAAAACTGAAATCAGAGCCGTGATGAAGTATTTCGTCAAAAGGAATATGACGCCAAGTCAAATAAAAGAAGACTTTGATAACACATTGGGGGAATCTGCGCCTTCGTATTCCATGGTAAACAAGTGGGCAGCTTTGTTTAAACATGGGAGAGACAGCGTCGTAGGTAGGCCGTCGACATCCACCACTTCAGAAAACATCGACAAAATCCAATTTAGAAGATCGAAGATTGAAAGTGCAGGAAATAAGTGACACTATAGGAATCTCAACGAAGCGGGTGTTCTATATTTTAACTGACGAATTAGGATTAAAAAAAATATCAGCAAGATGGGTGTTAACCGAAGAACAAAAATTCAATCGGGTTGAAATTTCTAGAGAGAATTTGGTGTTATATCGAAGAAATATTTGCGATTTTTTGAGAAGATTTATAACCACTTATGAAACCTGGATTCACCACTATATTCCTGAAACAAAAGAAAACATAGGAGTTCTCCTCCGCCGAAGAAAGCCAAGACATGTGCATCGGCCGGAAAAGTGATGGCGTAAGTGTTCTGGGATTACAAGAGAATTCTATTTATTGATTACCTCCCCAAAGGTCAAACTGTTACAGGTCAATACTATGCTAATCTGTTAGAAAAATTAGCTGAAAAAATTCGCAAAAAAAGACAAGGTTTGGCCAAAAAGAAGATTCTTTTTCACCAGGATAATGCGCCGGCGCACAAATCAGGTGTTGCCATGGCTAAGCTCCATGAACTCCGATTCGGAGTACTGAACCACCCACCTTATTCGCCTGATTCGGCACCATCAGACGTTTACCTGTTCCCTAATTTAAAAAAGCACTCGGCTGGACGAAAATTTTCAACCAACGAAGAGGGGATAGCTGAAACGGAGCGGTTTTTTGAGGGGTTGCGGGAACATAGAAGGAATAAGTGTATTGAAATACGAGGAGAATATGTAGAAAAAGAGGAGAAAAAAAAGTTATCAATTATTCAATGTTTTATTGGTCAGGCCGAGAAATTTTCAAATAGCCCTCGTACATTGTTATGATTTGGATTATGGCGTCCGAAAATTTGACCAATCGGGAAATAGTTGGGCTGGGCACATTGAACGGAAAAAGGGACGTTGACAAGACAGATTTCTAAGACTTCAAAGTAATAGAAATCATTTTAAGACTCCATCAACATTAAAAACGACCTTGTTAGATCGAGTATAACATATGTATGTCTTCAAGTTTGGTATGAAGGAGGCTAGTAAAAGTAGGATTGCGAGCGCTTAGACCAGTTCAAAAGTTAGATTTCCTGGCACGAGACATGCAGACATTTTCAATGGGCTCGGGAGCACGTTTCTTGGACACTGGATATGTGGAGTAACGACATACTTTCCGTTAAGTCCTGATTTAAACTGGATGTTAGAGATAGAAGAATCCTCGTTCGGAGAAAACCTAGAGATACGCTCAGCGACGACTGCCTGTGTTATGGCCTGCGAATATTTTTCCGACCCGGAAAGAGGAGGTGTTTTCTCCGTTCGAAAATAACTTGAAATTGCTATGAGACGAAATGGAGCTATGCGTGCAGAAGCTATGCGGTGTCATCTGCAATCTTTTTCCCCCAACAGGATAATACAGCCGCTTATTTGAAACTCGGTTAGTTGGAAAACCCGCTTATATCCAAAATTCATTCTGTCCCCGTGTACTTTTTTCTTACTAAATTTATACAAATTAATCCGCCTAATTGAAAACCGCTTAAGTGGAAAACCCGGTTAGTTGAATTAAAAAAGAAGATTTTTCACATTTCATCTAAGCGGGTTCGACTGTAGTCCAATCCATACAGCGAAAGATGTAAGTTTAGTAGTTTTAAAGATAATTACACTTGTGTTTCAAATATGTTATAATGGCCTCTAGATCTGAGCCACATCGAAAATATAACTCCAAGAAGCCAAGAAATGTCCAGTATCGATGCCTACATGGGAATTATATTAAAGAGTTTCTAGGAGTCCATACCGTCAGAAACATTCAACAATTTTTTGGAGTATCCATACACATGCCTTGGCTACGATTGCCTTCTAAATATCAAAGGACTTCATTTAAATGCGATCTTAAAATAACATCTTTGCCGAGTTAGAATAACCACAGTTTACGAACACACCCACTGACAGGTTAGTTCAGTACAAGATGGCGTTGCCGATAATTAAAGATGGGATTTAAATGTTTAACACGAATATAAGCACCATTCATTTACATACATAATGAAATTGCATCCATATTGGAAGTCGGGGTCCAGATAGATGGCGAATCAATGCAATGCGAATGATTTAGAGAACGACTAAAAACAAGAAGATGCCAATCAGATATGTTTCTACGCCAATCTGGAACTAGCAACGGCTTGGGATCACGGGATAACAAGATTCACATAATAATCATCAAGTGTAATTAATGTTTCGTTTATATATTTCTATGTACCTAATCCAAACATGATGACTGACGTGGGCATCCGACCCAAAATTAGCGAAGCGAAAACAAATTCTATGGCATACTACGATAATAGTTGTCGATTAGGCTAGACGCCGCTGATTATAGCCTGAATTAGTTAAGTCACGCAGTCAGAATGCATTGTGGCGACAGTCTTAAGTGGGACTGTCAGCTAAACATTTGGGTTAAAATAGGCAAAAGGAGAACGAGATAGTCTTTCCGAGAGATTTCATCAATAGAAGAAGAAAAAGGCAACACTTTGCCAAGGCCGCCATCATGAGGAGAATAAACGGGCGCTAGAAGATGATTCTAACTGGTCGTTCTTTGTTTTGAGTGTTGCTGGGGAATTGGGAAAAATGGCAAACGTAAGGCAGTGACAGAAAAATGGAATGAACTTCACAGTCAACTTACATCCCACCCGAGAAGACAAAATCTGAATAAGCCTGCCCGATAGTGGACTATGCAGGCAAACTAGCGATCTTTCACACTTTCACAATTTTTGCCGAAGCTGTAGTGATGAAAATGAAAAACAGTCGCTTATTCATTGTCTGTGGAAATGCCCGGCTTTAGCGATTGCCAGGCAACGCATACTGGGCAACAAAAAAGACTGGAGCAACGAATCTAGAATCTATAACATTTATGGTACACAGATGGTTCCAGAACCGAGGAAGGAACGGTTACAGGAGTGTTTTGGCCCGGCGCTGCAAGCCGAAATCTGCGCTATTGACAGATGTGCCCAACTGAATCTTGAAAAACGCTACAACAGACACGACATATCGGAGCTCATGTTATCAAATCTAAGATTGTCTGGGAATGCCTAGATAAACTTAATGGACTGGGGATAGAAGGTAACGAAGAGGCGGACAAACTGCTACACCCTTCGTGGGTCCTGAACCATTCTGTGCCATATGGGAACACACCATAAAGGAGTAATTCCGGTCACTGGAGAAGACAAAGAGTACTGTTTGGTAATTAAAACTTGAAGAGATTCATTGCTTGAATAAGCCTGGACAAAAACAAGCTCCGCGTCCTGACTGTGTTTCTTTCTGGGCATTGTAAGCTTAAGGGCGATCTCAGGAAGCTGGGTCTATCAGATGAAGACTCATGCAGATTTTGCAATGAGCCCAATGTTTGGGTAAACACCAACTTACAGCAGAGAATCTGCAACTCATTGCACCCAGTCTCCTACTGCGATTTCTCAGGGAAATTGGCCTGGATAAGGTGCTATGACCTAGGCAATTCTCACCTGGGCTAGGTTTGAGAAAAGTTCCTTCTAACAAGTTCCAATAGGAATAATGACGAGACGGGAGGTTCCTTCGTCTAGGTGTCTAGGACTTGTAGGGGACACAATAGACCTTAAGTTCGCGGTGCATCTCATCCTTCAATGATAATAATAATAATACCGGGCAAACCTTTCTCTGATGACATTAAAGAGATATCCGAGGAAAGGATTGGAGAACTGATCCTCTTCTTAAACTCCACAGGGTGGATATAAATACAGTGACATTTTTTTTAAGTGGACAGCCACGGGACCGGAGTTTCTTTGTCTGGCAACGAGAACTATGGTAAGAACGCATTTTGTATGGGAAGTTAGATATTGGTTCCCCAAAAAGGTGACCGTTAATACGAGTTGTCTGTATTGTCACTGTATCTCAAACTACATACATCTGAATAAACGGCTCACCTGAGGTTGTGGCATCAAAACGGCGCCCTTTTGCACTCCACCGAAACTACCACATCTACCCACCTACAAGTTGAAGATATAACCTTGAATATCTCCAAAGCACAATCAATTTACTTGAGCTCTTCTAGACTGGACATTTTCGACAGAATCTTCATCATTTCTTCGAAGGACGGTGAAGCCTTAAAGAAAAGTTTGTCGACTCCGGAACTCGAAGGCAGGGATTTCCCAGTGGGCTTATCAAAATTGTAGCCAAATTCATGAATACTTGAACCCAACTAAAGAAGCCCTGCCATTGCCATTAATCAAATTCGATAAACTCTCCACACTCAGTCACATCGATTTAAATCGCACGTAATTCATCGCGCTGTCATCCTTTGGTTAAATATTGCGTAACACACTTGCACATGCCAATTTGAAGCTGCCTAGCGGATAAAATTAGCAAAGCCAAACACAAACTGTGCCCTTCTCTAGCCTGTAATTTCTTATGCCATGACAATTAGCTGTCTCCCCTATTGCCAGAGTATTACTTACTTACTGTCCATTGATGGAGAGCAGATGTGCATACGTCGACGTGTCTTGTCAGTCTTGTCTTCAATTGAAATGGACGCAATGGAGTGAGAAGGAGATAGGCAAGGGGTGTGACAAAAGAGGACAAATGACAAATAAATAGTTAAGATAAATGTATTACCACACCAAATTGAGTACAAAAGTACTTTAAGCCTGTTATTTGTCCGCAATCTGAATAATAAGACAGAAATGAAGAACACCGTCTTTTCTATGCTGCTGGCCTGCCCCATTTCTCACTCAAACTCACATACACATGGCAAAACAGACAAGTGAGACACATACGAGTAGATGGATAGAAAAATATGTAAATTTAGAATTTATTATTCGTCGGTCGTAGTCTAAATTCAAGTGATCCATGAGATTACTGCTTGCTTAGAAGAAGCTTTGATGGCTTTGAGAGAGAGGATGTCGGGCCCCACACAACAAAAGACGGACAGGCATATGTACGAGTATCTATCGAGAGAGTTAGATACTCGTTATATGTCAATTGACAGTTGAAAAGACACATAGATACGAGTGCGCTGCTACTAAACGACGTTGTTTGTGTTTGCGTAGCCAAGGTATAAGGTCGACTAATTGGATACTGCAAGTGGCAAATTGGATTATTGCGACATCTTTTCTCCTCTTTTTTTTTATTCTGCTGAGTAAGTGAACCGCACTACTTAATCGTCTTTTCTATTGGGTATGAGTTCTGTTTTTTTCGCTTGCAATCTTTTTTTGTATACTGTCAACCTAACATCAAACCATTCCTCAAAACATGGTTGATATGCGTGATATGAAGAGACTGTGTATTGCTTATCAACATACATATTTTCCATTAGAATGTACCGATATTTCTTGTATAACATAACTCCGAGAATAGACACGTTCTCGAACTTCCTCAACACGACGACAGCGACGACGACGTCGGCACACATATCCAAACATGGTTGGAATTTTTTTCATATTTAGGCAAAGGTAATCAAAAAGGTTGGCGTTTGACATGCAAACGTATCGCCGCACAACAACTGTTATTACGTGCAGAGTTGAATAAGAATTAGATTCTAATTGAGTGGGTTTCTACAGCGGTAGAGACAGAGGTACACTTGTATCTATGATTGTGGTAATCGTAGACATGGGCATGTTTTGTTTTCTAGACAAAAAAAAAGTCCATTGACAATGGAATTTAGAAGGGAATTGTTTTTTAGGACTCGAGATGTACAAGTAGAGCTACCTCGGAGGTTATAGTCTTGTTTTACTTTCAGAATTACTATACATTCACTTTTGAGTGAATTATAAAGAAAACTCAAAATCTTAACTGTAGGGAGTTTGAACTGAGTAAATCCTATAGCCAGCGGCCACTGTACATATTTTTTTTTTAAATTTAACTCAAATTTGGGTGAAATAAAATAACACTCATTTTAAAATGGAGTATATGAGTATATAAATAAAATTACACTCATTTTAAAACTGAGTAACACCATGGATGATAGCGAATTCGGACGAGGGACAGTATCAAAATACTTGTTGCTTATCTTGTCCTACCTCGTAGAAATGTATAAGTGTGTGATAGTCTTCAATCTTCAAGTGGAGTTCCTTTCCTGTGGTGTAGTGGTAAGTTCGTTGGACTACTGTGCAATCCCAGTCCGGGTCCAACACCTAAAAGTTATTTCACGGTGCCACCTCTCCGAATGTCTGACAAGCAATCAAAGAGTATCATTTGTCAATGAGCTTCTCAACTCGCCGTTTGGAGTCGGCAAAAAACATTCGTGCAAAAATATAACACAAACAGACAAATGGTTGCGAAAAGCAGGCCCAGGTTCACCCCGAGCTGTGGCACCACCTAAAAAAGTGGAGTTCCTCAAGGATCTGTTCTTGGGCCAATCCTTTTTTCTCTATGAGCTTTTGCAAATAATTCGACACTGCTTGACACACACGTACGGTACGCCGATGATGTTCAACTCCTATTGAGCTGTCCTCTCCGGATGGAGCTGAAACATTAATAAATGAGGATTTAGGGTCCGATCGCAATGAAATTGTTTGTGTTTACTGGAAAACGCCGCATTTATATATTTACCCCTAATCAGACTCGGTCAAGACATCATACCCTACGTTACCTCTGCCAGAAACTTAGGAATGGTCTTTAAAAGTACTCTTACTTGAACTGATCATACTCGTATCAATGCTACATTTGGCAAAATTTATAGTGGACATCTAGCATTGTGGTTTAATCCAAAGTTTATCCCAGCACTGGTTAGAATTTTGCTTGCCAAATCACTGTCTTACCTATTCTGGTGTATGGTTGTAATTTTTTTTTAGTGTTGGTAACAACAGCAGAATTAACATATGACCTCCGAAGATACGATCATGTGCAGGTCTCTGCCTTTTTTGAAACGAATAGTTTCCTGCACATTTGATAAACTCTTCGAATTATGTTCAGAATGTTGCATGCACCACAAAATACAGACACGTCAACCTATAGCAAGATTGGAATATCCCCCAATCGCAGAGGACGTTCACGATCATTTAAACGAGATATTCGTGCTTAACCTCTTAACGACAGTTTTTTGTGCCTGCTACTCGTCTATTTAATTCCCTATCCATTCAGTTGAGAAGGGTCAGAAACATCGGAAGATTAAAAAAAACTACTTGGCCAATGAATACATTGTATGTACGAGGGTAGTCTGAAATGGTTGGATGGCGTTACTCGTCAAAAAAAATTCATTCTGGAACTAAAATGGTGTATGCTTTAAAAGATGCAATACACTCTATAACTACATAGATAAGGACAACACTGATTCAGCGTCATCACTACTTTAATTATCGTACCACTAATATAGGAGGACAATTAAAATGAAGAGCTAAAAAGTAATAAATTATAATACTAGCCTGAAATTAAGCGAGTAGAAACAGTGAATGCAGGTGTGGAATATTTGAACCACCAACTGACTGCAAATGGATAAAATACAATTAATTCTCAGTATCAAAGACGTGAGCGTTAATCATAATTACTGAATGATCAGTTTAAGAACTCATCTGTCGATATCAGTGCTTATTACGAAATGGTCTTGAGAGTAGTAGAGGACAGGCTACTTTCTAAGTCTAAATGGCAAACGAACTCGAAATATGAACAGTACAAGATCACACTGATTACTTTGCAGAGTGATTGCCGCGAAACAAATTCCATGTGCAATCTTGCGGAAGTGCCAATATCGAACCTGACCACATCGTGGTTGCTGTTTGTTTACATCAAGAATTTAAGTATCCACTGACTTGGCCAGCTACTGTGAAGAAGGTAAACATTGCAACATTGCACTGTATTAGCATTTGCCGATCGACGGTCTGTAGTGCTATTGGGAAGTCACAAAATGCCTAGAACCTTAGATGGCGCTATAGTGACAAGAAAATTGGTGATCATAAAGAAGTACCACCTTCACCAGTTCAAAGCCGCAGAGCTTGTTTCAAATCTCTATTGTGACACAGTGACTCCACAGTGACTGTTCACATATTTTTAGGGGCAACCATAGCCTTAGGGGCGACTGTGGTTTTTCTTATTTTTTTTCTCCCTTAAAAATTTAAAATGGACGGCAGACATTTCTATATACAGTGAAATCTCCCATTACGGACAGCTCCCTTAGACGGACAAAATGTCCTAGCCAAGTTTTTATGTTTCACATTGGATACATTTTACGTTCCCTAACCGGACACTCCCTTGATCGGACGCGGACTCATATCTGTCAGAAATGATTCAATTTAATCCCATTAGACGGACAAATCAAAAAAAATCTCGGTTGATTTGCATTTAAAAGAGACATGATTTAGATTTAGATTTATTTATTTCTTGAAAACTTACACTTTAAGACAAAATTATCTTATAAAATAGTGATGATTACAATTTAAATTATAATTTTGAAACAAGCCACATGCTTGCTCATGGTCGCAACAAATGCAAACGAAAAGATAATATACAACAAAAATAGCGCACGTTGAGAAAATGTCTGTTAAGAAATATTCTCCCAGAATCGTTTTTCTTTTAAGAGGAGAGTGCCGGACAGCTATCTCTTCTCCATGCAGCTGTGCCAGAAGTCATTTGCGAGGATTCCCAATCTGTCATGTTTTGTTCAAATAAAGTTGCAGTGTTTTTTGTTTTGACAACTCCCTTCGCCGGGCAAAAATGTTGTCGCTGTCCGCCTAAGGGAGGTTTCACTGTATCCATTTTCCAAAATTACATCTTAAATACTTCTTTTCTGATGAATCTAAAGAAATTCAATTCTGACCTGTTCAATGAGTAAAGTTAAACCAGATGCTACTCGAAATCCTTTGGTTTACAGGCAAATTTATGAAAAGAAATAGTTGGTAGTCGTCTTGATACATGCAAATCAAACTAAGCTTATTGGCCTAGTTCACAACGGGGAATTTGAATCTGTAAGATTTCTGGCACTTAAACAGTAGGTAAGGCAACAGGTACCTATTGAACAACAGATGTCATTACTCTTGCACTTAGTCCTCTTCTGTGTAAACTGAAAAGTTGTAAGACAAAAATATACAGCGCCAATTCGAATATAGCCTCCGGTTTTAAACTATTTCGTATCTCCGGCCCTTGTGGTACCCTTTTTTCAAACAAAACCAAACTGTCAGTCGATTGCCCATCTACAGATAATCTTAACTCAATCCATTCAACTAAAGTATACTAACAAATTCCATGTTCAACAGGACTGTACTAATTGTGTGTAAACAAATCTTTTCTTCATAACACAAAAATTTCCTCATTTTCACTGTATTGGTCATAATTTTCTTTCAACAATTTTCCCATTCAATGAACAGCTGTGCTATAAATGTATCTTTTGCTATACATTCTCTTTTTTATATCTTTTTTCGCAATCACTTGTTCCATTGATTTGTTTTTAAAATGTTTTTTTTTTTCGATTTTTTGATTATTATTCGCGCAGTGACTTAAGTTGTGCGCAGAGTATGGGCGGCCATCTATTGATAGATCGCGAACTAACAATCGCACAAACTGTGCTAATGCAATAAGAGTACGCGCTTCGTCATTTTCTTTGTTGATACGAGTGGGTTGGTAAACGTACATATGTACTGTACGTGTGTGAAAGAAAAGCTGAGAAAATTACAAATATGTGGGAACAAAATATGTTGCAATGTTTATTGAAAAAAAGAAAAGAAGGAAAACAAATCATTAAGCAACAGCCGCAGATACACACTTAAAGGGGAAGCAGATGTTAATGAGTACAAGATCGGCTTGGCAATAAATTTTAGGAAATAAATGATGTCCTTCTGGAATAAAATACGTTACACAATTTCTTTCGCATTCGCGAAGAAGTCGCTCGTTCTTTACGTCACTTGAATGTGGCGGTGATTTTATTTTCAGACATAATGGTATCTCCAAAAACCCGTTAAATTGCTGGGATTATGTAGGCCAACCAGTGGCCGAAGGAAGATGACTCAAAACAACAGCAACAAAGAGTCTGTTTGCACAAAGGAAGAGCTGAGCCTTTGTTTGATAATCTTAGAAAGTTCGTTTTGTTTGAGTGATTTAACAAAAGAATCTGAAATCGTTTTGGATATGATTCGACTTTCAAGGAAATTGGTTTTAGGAAGTAAAGTACGATTTACTTTTAAGTTACAAGCTATTGTGACACTGACATCTCTTTTGCACTCAACAAATTGACAGAAATATCACAACTCCGCGGTATGACATGAGTCGATTTACGCTTGAACCATTTTGGGAAACATTGAAAACTTGCTTCCAAAGTGAATGATGTGTTCCCGAAACAGTACTTAGACGTTTTAGGTCGAAAAAACTTCGCCTGCTGGACGCAAGTTTGTGAAGAAAGTTCGTAAGATTGATATGCTAATTGATAGGACAACAAATTGAAATTCTCCCCGTGCTCATCCTTTGCGCTCAGTCGAGAATATTGCTGCTGTTGCCGACAGTGGAATGGCCAGATTGTTGGCCCATTTTTCTTCGAAGATTATGGTCCTTTCCTTTGACCAGAAACTGGTTCAATAATCAGACGGTTTTTTCATCCGCGGAGCTGCGATTTGACGCCGTTTGATTGCTTTATTGTGGGTTGTAGATCGATGTAATGCTGACAACCCAGAAATTATGCAGGCCTAGCTATTGACAATATCCTAGTTGACAGGTTGAGAAACTGCCAAACCAACCGCAGGATCCCATTAGATTAAATAATTATTGACAACTAATCGTACTCTCTTCAATAACACAGCACAGTGAGGTGAAAAATACAACAGTGCAATCTCAAATTACGAACAGCTCCCTTAGACGGACGAAATTTCGAAACCAAGTTTTTATGTTTCCGATAGGATAGTCCTACATATCTGGACAGAAAATCAAACTGATACCTTTCTGAAAATGAAAGTGGACTGTGGGAAGGCATAGAACATTTGGCGTATAGCACGTCCCCTAAGGCCCAGGCTGAACGAGTATGACTTTAAAAGAACGATAGCTAGACGTAAAGCTTCCGATTATTTTTGTAGACCAGTGCTATGTATAGACTTTTTCATATTTATGACCGATATATGCCTTAATGCTTGGTTGTAGATGCTTTCCAGTTTAAGGAGCATCAGCTTCTAGTAATTCTCCCCCAAAACAAAAACGCAAAAATCGTAGTCTGGAAGAGACTAGAAAGTAAAGTGATTCGAGTGTCTTCTGGGAAAGTGATTTGAGAACTACATACTTCAAAGTATTATTGAATTAAAAACTGAGTTTAGAAGCAAATACAGTAAAACTGCTCATGTAAAAATGGTATACTCGTATGGGAAAAATCGACATCAACTCATCGGAATACAACTTGGAATAACACATACGAGTACATTTGTACACACATCTTTGTATCTATAGACCTTTTGTTTGTGAACGGTCAAACCGACTTTTTCACAGCAGCGCTAAAAAGCTACCGGATATTGCTGTTTGACGGACCGATTGTGGAATATAACCATGAAAACAAAAGTAGTTATAAACCTTAAAGAATCTCGGCGTGAAGCACAGCCTACAGACTAAGATAGCATTCCAAATTCAGCTGTGCCGTGAAGATAACTACTTCGAAAACCGCTTACGCTAATTTTCGATAAATGGAGAATGTTGTTTTCAAACGCATCAAACGTTTGTGGATGTTTTGACTTCCCAAATCGCACGATTTTGGTGACCAATTGAAGTCGCCCAATCTTGAAATCAAGCGGCTGTCTAAGTTGTGACAGAACAGAGCGATTGTTTTTCAAGATGTCTGGCGTCGTCCTCTTGGAATCAAATGTTGTCCAAGTTAGGCTCCTCCAATTCTGGCCACAAGTCATATCGCTCGCCTTTGGCCGTAATCGTCTCACCAGGAAGTACTTTAGATGCACGTATTGGTTAGTAACTTATAGATTCTCACTATTCTAAATGCGGCAATTTGGCTTATTAACGCAGTCATTGATGTGTCAACGGCTTAAAGCCACACCTGTAAATAAACCGTCCCTGTTGCTCTGACATATCCTTTAGTCCTTTAGATCATTCCCATTCCGATCGTTCCCTGAAGGAGTTGTATTTAGAACGTAGACGTGAAAAAACTTAATCAATAGATACTAGAGCTAGTGTGTGTTGATCGTTATTGTTTAAGTCGTTAAGAGCTTCTGGCTGCAAATTCGGTTTAATTTTAGGTCGCCTGACAGATGAAAACATTGAACTGATTATTTCCAACACTTTCAGCTGTGAATTTTCCCTGAAGAAGTGTGATTGCACGGTTGCTGGAATAGAATTATTCCACTATTAACGTGCTGTGCTCACGAAACGCATCTCATAAGAAATGTTAGCCACCCAGCCATTTATCTTGTAAAGAAAACCGGCCAAAAGTTTGACAGTTTAAATAAATTAATAGCGACTTACAGAACTCGAACGCACCAGTTTGATTGCCCTGAATTCTATGTTCTATGGTAGGATTACACCAATCTCCATGATATTTGGTTATGCCAAAAACATGTCCACAAAGCTTTCGCGAAAACAGCCAATATAATCGCCAATGAGGATTCTAATTTCAAATGGCAAATGGCTGGCAAAATTCAAATTGTAACGACTTTTTTTTTATTTTATACCAATCACCGCACAGCAACTGTCAAAAGTCAAAAGGCGTCTGATTTTGTCTGTGACACAAAAAGTAATTAAAAATAATAACAAACAACAGCCACTTAAAAGAATGAGTAATTTTTTTTAAACAAAAAACCGAAGCCATCTACAAAATAACGAGAAATTTAAAATACTGATTCGTTGTATTTCTTTGTTGTTGTTTGGTTCTTTTTTTTGAACACCTGCTGGCATAAGACAAAAAAAAGTCTACAAGCAGGTTATATAGCAGAAGAGAGATAAAAAAAAAGAAAGAAAACGATGCCAAATGAGAATCACTACAAAATGTTGTCTCCACCACTTCTACTTATATTCCTGGGGAGCATTTTGCGTCATATCCACTTTTAAAAATCCACGCGAACCGGTTTTCGAGGTGGACTGCTGCTATGCCTCTTTAACTGAATATACAGCTGGTTTCAGGTTTGTTTTTCGTTTTCTCTTTCTCGTCTTCGTTTCTTGTTATTAATTCTCTTGAATCGATGTTTAAAGTTACTTTTGTTTTTTTTTTTTATTTTTTATCCATGTTTTTAGGTCGAAATAATTATATGCGCACACGAATTTAGCGCATAAACTGTGTGGGAAAAAAAAAATAAACGTACCTACTCTCGTGTACTCGTATCTTACATCATAAATTTTTAAGTAGGACTTGAATGGATACTTTTATGATAGCAGTGCACTGGTTGACTGGATGTTGACCCATTTAATGTTGTCTGGCAGAATTAAAATGAGCTTTTGAAGAAGTATGTACTAGAATATTTTCACCTTTGTCTGTGCTTTATTTTGGATCTTTTGGTTGCAAATTGAAAACGGCATTTGCTCTTCAAACGAAAGAATATGTGGTCGTCAAAAGAATATGGCGAAATGTTGGAGCTATTACGCCACTAGAGGGCGGCACTTTTCCATATCCTTCTTTGAAAAACACAAAATTCCTAGTCTTCGACAAAGTCAGTGTTACCCCATAAATAAAGAAGCAGTTGCGGTTTTAGTATTTACCACATGAGCGAGACTAAGGCTAGCAGTCATCCACGCTACTCTTGTGACCAATCCTTTGAAAGAGAAACAACAATGTGTCCCTCTGTCATTATATATTTAGGTATGTTCAAACTTAAGCAGACACCGTTGGGAAAACCTAAACAATGACATCAAACGGCTTTGACTACGAAGATTAAACGATTTCAGAAATGGCTGGGGGGCGTTTTTTTGATTGACATCACCTTTGTCCAGGACGGTTCAAACCTACGTCCACAGAGGGCACCTGGGGAAGAACTTCACAGTAGGTTACCGAAAAAAAAAAACTATGCCCATCAACTGTTTGGGTTGACCCTGTTTCCTTTTGCTTTACTATCCCAGTATATTTTGATTGGATGAGGAAAGGAATTTGTCACTTGTTTCCCGGTAGAAAAGGGGTATTTAAAAGTGCAAGGGTATAAAAAAAATGCAATAAAAATAAACGTGCATGAGTAGCAAGGGTAGATTTATTATTGAAACAGCATGCGGAGAATTTATAAAATGGCGAAACAACATGCTCAAATGGTTGCAATATCAGCTAACGATACATACGCACAAATAATATAAACAGTTCACTGCTCTCTAACTTGGATAATGTTCGAGTCCATCAACGAGAGACAACACGGAAAAGGAACCCTTCACGTCGAGTGTCAAGGACAATCTAACTTGAGTCTTGATAGCAAGCGAAATGACGAATTAAGTTCTACTTATGATAACACGTCTTTCCCAACCTAAACTAACCCAGCTGGGCAGTATCCCTCTTGATCCTGATCGACATATATGTACATATTTTTTTCCATTTAAATCCACTAAAGTTCTGAAAATGTTCTCGTTCAAAGTGCAACGGAAGCCATCTTTACACCCGGTCTCCACGAGCTAAAATTGATAGCAAGATAATTAGCATGCTATAAAAATAGCTAATGGATACGGAAAATAGCAAGATAATTAGATAGCAAGCTATCCATAGCAGGATATTTAGCAAGCAATAGATATCTTGCTAATTTTTGACATTTGAGTGAAATTGGTTGCGTTCGTTGCGTTTGAATAAGAAAACAATAATTATGGCCGACTGGAAGATGTCACAAGAAGAGATAATTAAATTAATAAACAATTTTCGGCAGTTTCCATGTTTGTGGAATTATAGAAATGCTGAATACAAGCGGTTGGATTTAAAAAATAATTAAATATCAAGCTATAATTTGCCCACACACAAATTTGACAGTTCTCTTACTTATAGCTTGCTATGAAATGCTGCCATTTGCAATAGCACGTGGAGACGCAGTGTTAGGTAGCTTAAAGGTTTAACTCTGTCCATAAAAGGCCGCTGTTATCAAGTCTTCTGGTTAGTCTAACCACTCGTGTGTACTGCAAACGTCAATAGAGAATGACCGATCTACTGAGTTTAGACTCTAGACATTCTAAGGAAAACGCTGACTTAGCAACTATTGAAATACCCGATTAATCAGAACAGTTCGACATGTTTGAAGTTATCGGTTTAAAAAAGCCCCATTCGACGGCATGGATGTTGGCAACTATCATCGAAAAAATATGTTCTAGCAAAGCAGCAATTTTCACCGATTAGTTTTGCTCGTCACCTGTGGCAAGCTAAACGCCATCTAGGTTTCAAACGCTGTACTACTTTTCTCGTTCTAACAGGCAATCTCTCCAAAGTAGGAGGCCTAAGGTGCAGACTCTGAGTACTGATATCTTCCAGATTTACTTATGACAAACTGGAAGCGGATTTTACCGTTAAAAACACAATCACGCAGAAAAGCACAACAAAATGTTGGATGCTTTCCTGGGTTGGATAACCCCGTCTAGAATTTTAACACAGGAAGGCCTCCAGCATTTTTTGATCCGAAAGAAGGATCGTAGGAGTTACTTTTTGCCGATCTGCCAGTATATAACGCTCGCTTCACAGCTGCCCCAACTTTCGACAAGAGTAGGAATACATCTGGTTTTTAAAAATCCGAAACTTGCTCTAACGAAATAAGGGCAACGTATTCGGAATCGATGGGTGAGTGTTATTTTATATTCAACGAACCAAGAGTTCCTAAGGATCAAACTTCTCCCAGAATCATGGAATTAACTTCGGTGTCCTTTTCATTGAAAAGGAGCGCTTGACTTGAATGCCATCAGCGGTATACTGTATACACCTGTGGTTCCTTGTCCTTTGGAGAATCCTTCTTTGCTGTCTCAGCACCAATTTTCTTCTAACAACTCAGCGTAATTCTTTGGGTTGAAGGCAAAAGGCTTTTGAAAAGGATTAAATCGCTGTGTTGAACTTTGTGTAGATGGTTCCAGTACGATCTGGTATAAATGAAGCAGTTTGGTGAACACAAGATGTCGAGGATGTGATGGAGTCTAAAAGTGTCTGTCTGATGACTTTCAAGACAATGGCGACATTATCTTTTGCCATGAGCTGTTCTTACACAACGGCATGATACCCAGCAATGGAAACTTCCACCCAGTGTTACCGATACTATGTGCCGACATTTGTCGGACCCAGAACCCTTTTTGAAATTCTTGGCAACTTTGCGTTTTAGTTTTTCCAATTCATTCAGTTTATTTTGTTCTTAAAAGTTATTGAACGCGGTAGCAACGCAGTTTAAATAGAAAATGAACAGCAATAGCAATTTATGTCCTTCCAATGTTATACGAAGCTGGACTGGAATTTTTTGTTTTCCATCCTGGCCCGGTTGACTTTTTAAAACTGCCCATTGGTAACCCTGCTCCCACTCAACTGATACAAGGCTGATACAATCTCTTTCACGGCAATATTGATCTACTGAACGAGGTGCGGCTATTTCGAAAGCAAGGGTTTTCGGGATAGACACTCTCCTTAGATCCAAACCTATTTAAGTTAAAGAAGGTAATTAGTCCGGTGTAGGCACCGTAGCGCAAGTGGTTAGTGCGTCGGACTACTGAGCCAGCGGCCTTGGGTTCGAATTTCGCCGCAAACACCTAAAAAGTTTTTCACAGTGCCCACCTCTTCCGAATGCCTGACAAGCATTCAAGAGTATCATTTGTCATGTAAAGCTTCCCAATTCGCCGTTCGGAGACGGCAGAAAACTGTAGGTCCCTTTCATTCGTGCAAAAATATAACGCGCACACACAAATGGTTGCGAGAAGCTAGGCTTGGTTCTACCTAGGACTGCTGAAGCCAAATATTTTTTTTAATTAGTCCTTCAATTAATGCTGACAAACCAACCTACGCAAACATAGAAAACGTATCAATTATCGTCCAGATGGATACGAACATGTGTTTTTATTTACTTTTAAAACTTAATGGAATATTTTCCCTCTTACGTACAACTGTCGCCATCTATCTAATCCCACAGGTATTACAAAAAAAAAAAAAAACCACTGTTATTCAATATTACACAAACAATTATGTACCTATGTCGCTTCGCTCTCTCTCTGCTGCAACTTGGAGCACCTGATGACATTAATAAATTACTCTGTTACAGTTTACATGTGATAATTGTCAGACTTGGCCCATATATTACGTTGTAGTTGAACAATACCATGGTGCGGTTGGTTGGAAAATTTACGACAACCAAAGGGAAATCCAAAGCTATAACAACCATTCCCACCCCCACCCCCACACCACCTTTGCCGCATAGTCGCAAGTTTGTTTGCGCAAATAATTGCCAACTTCCCTCTAATGCTTGAATGATTGCGGACTGATAATTACGAGAGTATTTACTTACTTAGTTCAAGATTATAATTGCATTTGTAGTTATTTTCCGTCCTAGATGTTTGTTCCGTACGAATATATATCGCTTCCCAAATTGGAAATGTACCCAAGTATTCCATACGTAACAAGGCAGCGTGTGCGGATCATGGGATCTAGAGACAAACATGCGATGGAGGTACTCGTAGATTTTGATAGATTTACAAGGTAAATAGCTACGAGTTTGTAGTTTTTTTTAATTTAAACCAAATTTAATTGGCCCTACACGTAACACACCAAAAAAATATATATACTCGTACATATGTATAATTAAAAACGAAATGATCTAAGCATTGCTGGAAGGTGCCCTGGCTACTCGTATAAATGACAGCAGATGACATCAACTAACAACTAACCTACCAAACAGAGCTAATTATTTAATGATTCATGTTTCATTGTGTCTATTTGTATTGCGGGTTTTTTGTTGTTGTACGTAATATATTTTATTTTAATTTTATTATACGGAAGCAGAAATTAAAACAAAATGAATTTAAAAACTCCACACAATTGACAGTTGTTGAGAAGTTCTGGCACGTGAAATTGACATTCGAAGCATTTGCGTGATGGCGGCCGGCGTAGCTTCAAGTTCGAGTTCGAAAAAATGTTTTAAGTTCGAAAGGTTAAAGGTCTACTTGCCATACTTCATACTTCGACCAGTTTGTAATCAAAAGTCTTTAGTTGTTTTGGAGTCTTTAAGGGCCATCACCTTAAATAAATTATAGTAAACTAGTGGACCCGGCGAACTTCGTCCCGCCCAAAATAGATTTTTTGATTGAAATAATTTCGAGCACTATTTTCCTGCCTGTCAATCCATGTGAATGAGCATGTGGCCATCAACTTTCTAAAAGTATAGCGTGCTGTTCCTTCCTTTCCTTTTTATCACAGCATTATTATTAGATTATTCTGGAACGTCAGAATACATTCAAGCTTCTAGGTAAAAATGGACCATTAAGGTTGGTGGTGCGAATCTGTCAAATGCATCGAAGTTTGCCATCTAGTATAGCTAGTTAGTCTTTGGTAAAATGACGAAGCAAAAAGGACACCAGTCAAATTGCGCAATGTCAAGTGGACTAACAGCGCCATCTCTTATTGAACTTGCAAACAAAAAATCATTGCATGTGGGGGTATGTGAATGTGTGGGATGTGTTAAGCAATTTAAGCCGATCTTTATAGGGGTGTAAGATATAGTTCTCGGCCCATGGGACACCACGTAAGGCAAAACGGATAAACCTGCGCTGAACAGCTTCGGTTCTAGGGGACTTGAAATGGTGACCAAACTTGGCAAGCGAATTCAAAGAATTCAAAGAATGACAAAGGTAATGTAGAGAGAATTTGTAACGTAAGGGTTCGAGAATTCTTTAGACCAGCGTTTAATCAAACCGAGAGAAGAATTGGTTCAATGACAGATTTTATCAGATGCCTTGCTATAGTCGGTGGTAAGAGCATTCACTTCCTTACCTTCTTCTAATGCTGGCAAGGTTTTAGAAACGAATTCGGGTAGATGAATCGTTGTGGGCCCACCCTTTAAAAACCGCGTGTGGGGAAAAGATGGATTTTTGCAGTGTACATACAGTGGAGAGAGTTTGGCTAGTTTGATATGTCATTTTACGGCCTTTTTTTTATGGATAGGGAAAATTAGGTAGTCCTTCCATAACTTTTGGAAAACGGCTTGAGAGAGTGAGAGTCGAAATAGAGTTGTCATTATGTCAACTGAGACCAGGGAGGTTTGTGGGCAGTCACTGTTATTGATTTGGAATACTTACGTCCACAGTATCCTATCGATGAACTTTGAATCCACCACTGCGTGAGAGTACTCACGTCAAAATATGTACTACATACTTCTAGACGCACCATAGAGAAATGAGAAATGTTTTTCTTTTTTACTGCTTCGAACTTTCACTACAAACATCTTTTTTAAAAATCTGTAAATAGATCTGTGACTTGGGTAACTTTAATGGTTATTGTGGGAAAACTAAGAGTTCTATCATAAAACCAGTGAAAGTGATGAGAAGTTGTTAGCTTTTAATTGTTGTAAATGCTGAAGTACCTCAGTGCTCCATACTTTCATTTAGTCTATTTTTACTATAGGATTTTGAGAACTGACTGTTTTCGTAGTATAGTTACTAGAATTATACATATGGGGAAAACAACGTAGTGTTGTTGTGAGAAATTTCGCTTAATACGAATAAACGAAGATCTACTGAGCATCTTACAACATATCTTATTTGTGTGAACTGTATTCAAGGACATTCCAACTATAAAAGGTTAAATGGTTCAAAATCTGCTATTTCTATTTTAGATGCTCGATAGCGTGAACCAATATAAAATACAGTAAAAATCAGTTAAAACAATACCTGATATAGCGATTTTTTATAATCTACACACGCTAAAGGGGATATGAATACCCTTTTAATATTTACACACAGCGCGAGCACATGAAGGACGAGAACGAGAGACAGACAGATCGACATAGTGGTAGGAAACTCAGATGATAGGTTTCAATTTCAACTAACTCTATGGGTGGTGTCCAGGATAACTGGAGAGTTGTGTATTATTTTTGTACTTGCTTAAGATTCACAGGAGTTTTTTCCAGATGTTTCTTATTATTATAGTTTGTGCGATCAATTTCTTCAGCCATATTCAACATCCTACTGCCAGTGTTATGCCTTCGCAGTAGGAGAAATAAATGCTTCGAAGACATCTGGATTCGAACCGTGAACCTTTCGCATGACAAGCGACGGCGACTACCACTACGCCACGGCCACCCACGGATGAAAAGGATATAACGTTTAACTCAAAGTAATCAGCAATCGGTTACAACGATGCCGGATATAATGTTTAACCCGTTATAACGTTGAAATTCTAAGGTCCCTTCGACATTATTATAACCGATTTCAACTGTATACACAAAAGGCTGACGTGTCTTAACACTTTTACTATTCAAAAATGGGAATTTTGAATTCTGTGAACAGATTAAACATTATTTGTACAAAGAACTGGATGCAGCGGAAAAGTCTTATATTTCGGGAAAACAGGGCACACACTTAAAGAACGGAATCTTTTGTTTAAAGAAGAGGAATTTTAAGGGATTCGGTCCAACGAACCAGAAGTTACGTATCCAGGATTGGCAAGGCTGGAAGACTTCATCCTCCAATTAGGAAACTTCTTAAAGACTTTGGATACTGACGTTTTCAACAGAGAATCTCTTAAGTGCTTTATGCAAAACAGCAGCACAGCTATCGAACACAGTCGACTGTCTTGAGTCTCAAAAAGAAGATCCCAAAATAGCATATGGTATTTCACCAGTTTGTACGAAAACGCCCCATTAACAGACAGTGCTTTCCCTTAGAGACACCCAAGCTTACAAATTTCTTCTTGAAGCTTGTCATGTGAGGGTAAATCTTTGTTTTAATAGCCTT
This sequence comes from Brachyopa scutellaris, assembly GCA_949775065.1. Taxonomy (NCBI): domain Eukaryota; kingdom Metazoa; phylum Arthropoda; class Insecta; order Diptera; family Syrphidae; genus Brachyopa; species Brachyopa scutellaris. The sequence goes on along the minus strand of OX459112.1, from coordinate 143,822,807 downwards.
TTTTTAGGAGCTACAAACTTATATCTGATACATACATATAGCGGCATAAGATGCTCGGGTGTATTCCAATGCCAAGTTCAACACGAAAAAAAGGTCTAACCTCCGTTTATATTCCAGTAACTAAATACTCGTATCCGCGTTAGTTTTAAAAATAGAAGTAACATCAACAGATAAAGTTTTTAAACGTGTATTAAAGGTTTGGGCTAAGTGAGCGGTGACTATACCTACGTCACGACTTGTTCTCCAAATGGGAACGAGCTCTGTTAAGTTCTTCCCAAACCTCGTAGTTAATATTTGGGATATAACGCCCTGTCACCAGTTCTCGTTCTCGTGACTATTTGCAGTGGGAGAGGTTCTTTCAAGATTACCACATTCTCCAGATATAACCACCTGAGTGTGAAAACTCTCCGCCCATACTGTACGCATTCGCATAGTTTACACAGCCCTAATATGGTACTCGTACACTCGAGTAAAATAATTTATTCTATTATTTCGTGATTTGTTTCTATGAATCAATAGTACAATAAAAACAAAAACGTAATCAAATTCAGGAATTGTTTCACTAACATGTTCTTGAAGTGTGCTTACTTAATCGACGGGAGTAAATAATAATGAACGCATATTTGGATGTGAAATGTGAGTAATTTGTGTTTGCTTTGTTTTGAACTTTGACATTCAAACAGAAGCGCACATGTGGCTTATATAGTTACCAATAAATGAACAATAAAAACGAGCCTCTGATGTAAGTGGTCGGATTAAGTTAATTGAAAGAAACGCCATATATTCGTATCCGACAGTACTCGTGTCAAAAGTGAACTATTATCTTATCAGCTACAGTCAATAACTTCCAAGACGTTTTTATCCACTTCCACGCCAGGTCATTGTTATGATTTTTATTTTTGTTGTTATTACTAACCAAGCACTAGAGAGCAGTACAACAGAGAGAGAGAGAGAGATATTGATGTAGTTGTGTCATGTGTCGTGTCCGATAGAGTGATTCATGGATTATCGCGCATTGAAATAAAATGTTATAAAATGTTTTCTTTGTGTATTATACGCGCGTTGTATTCTACAACAGATGCAAGACTCGGAGGCTTGAGGAAAAGTACTGAACGATGCTTGTAAATGCGTTCGGTATTATTTGTTTTAATTGTTTACAACAACAGATTGTTTGCAACTGGAAGAGGGCTTGCGTGTCAGTGCGTTAGTGGAATTTTACCGCACATCAACGATGTCAGTTGTACGTTTCGTTTGAGTTGGCACCAGCTTGATCTAGATGTCGCTGATTCTGAAGCCAAAATAGACTGGCCTCTCTCTCTCCCAACAATAAGATTAGTCTTGGAATAATATTTTATTTAGCGATTGCTGTTAGGAAATTTAAACGATTTTTTAAAGAACCGGCATTTTGTATTTAATCTTCAGCGTTTCAAAATCAAAATCTTGGGACACCGTACTATCGTTTAAAATGAATGTACCTTTTCTAAAATAAAACTGACTTGATTCAGCTTACTTAAAAGTCCGCACAAAACTCGTTACTCGCCAACCAAGCGATGTGGAAATCTCTGTTACCAGAATTAATGTGACAAGTGACCTCAATCCCTTCTAATAGTTTAAGATGCCTTCTTAGTTCAAACAAAATCAGCACGATAACGAAACATCGGCGGGTTCAAAGATCATGCATCTCTGGTTCACAGCAGCAATGGGAGTTAGGAACTAAGACAAAGGCAATAACGCATTAAATCTGACTCATAGGACGACGCTTATGATCGATATGCCGGCCTATGACACTGGGCATGTCTGTGGCTCGATCCTGAAAATACGTTCGACAATTTCAAGGTGGGCGCCGTGGTGTAGCGTTGGACTACCATTTAATGGTGCCCGGGTTCAAACACAGCAAACACCTAAAAGTTTTCTCACGGTGCCACCTCTTTCGAATGTGTGACAAGCAATCAAAGAGTATCATTTGTCAAAGAGCTTCTCAACTCGCCGTTCGGACTCGGCATAAAACTGTAGGTCACTTCCAGTGGTGCACAAATATAACACGTACACACAAATGGTTGAGAGAAGTAGGCCCTGGTTCACCACGAACTGTAGCGCCACCTAAAGAAAGCTGGCGTCTTTGAAGGCCACTCAGGAGATCTTGCAATCACCTTTTAAATAACATCATGGTTTGAAACGAAAAGGAAGACTAATCAGGCGAGATTAAAGCTCCAAAACAGAGAAAAAAGCTAATTATTTAAGTTAAGGTACAGGAGCTGTCTGACTTAACATTTTTGGCCACTTTTGGATTTTTGAAATGGTCAATATTGACCAAATTAATAAAAACGACATCAAAATATCACTAACGATGCATAAATATCACTTAACCAATTTTAGCCTAAGCCTACAGTTTGAAAAACAAAAATTTGGATCGATTTTGGCAATTAACTGGTTAACCAGAATCGGCCGATTTCTTCTTCGATTTCGAAACATTCTTCTTTGAAAAAATCTGACGCGAAGACAACCTGTTGATTCTTTCAAAACACACACTTTCCAGATTACCATTGTCACCGTAAGCAAATAATTTCTTTTTAAAATAATTTATATCACTTGAGAGCCGTAATGAGATAAATATAGGAACCTACGCAGATTAAAACAATCCGTATTCAACTATAAGTACGACATACAGGGTAGGTAGCGTTATGATTTAATTATTGAATACATTTTTTTTTTGAATTAACTAAAAACAACTTGGGAAATTTATGATGGAAAGATTCAGCACAGAACAAAGTTATTCAATTTTATTTTGAAAGTCGGCATTCAATTTATTCAGACATAAAGATCATATCGAAATTTCTTTCATGTTCGAAATGCGCCCAGTTTCCCGACAATTTACCGATTGGCTCAGCGTTTTCAGCAACAGGGGGCTGTCTTTAATCTTTCGCGTGCTGGAAATGATGTGAACATTTGTCGGGTGTACAGCAAGTATTGAGGAAAACCCGGAAATTTCCACCAAGCGACGTTCGTTTTTAGCAGTTCATGATGTCTAGGCGGTATTTGCAAATAACTTCACGGCAGTTACAGCTTTTTTCATATAAGATTCAATTCACAGCGCACACAGCTCGTTAAACTATGCCTCTCCTAGGGACATTTTTGGCGATCGAATAAGATTGAGTTTTTACTGATTTTGACTGGCTATCGCGTTCGCCCGATTTTCTTTTTGGGGTTAACTTAAGGATAAGGTGCATACCAATAAGCCAAGAACCATGCAACAGCTTAAGGCCAAAATATGAGAAGAACCGACAGCGCTGGGACCTGAAATTCTAGGAACAGTGATGGAAGATGCTCTCGTAAGAGCACGTCACTTCGAAGCAAACAAAAGACTTCTGCGACACCCTGTACAAGTACGAGTGCGACTATCTATTTAAAAATATTTTCTAAGTTCCAAAATGACATTGAATATATAGAAAAATTAATATATGAAACCATTTTTTTTTTCTCTATTTATTTCAAAAAATCGAATAAATCATATTTTAACTGTACTACCACATTCATTGAATTAACGGAAACGTTTTTCCAGGTGCTAGCGCTTCGTCCGGTCGTCGCTGTCGGCAATGATAAAGTAGAATATTTAAATAAATAAAAAAAAACCGCACAAACGCCGCCGCACACATTAGAATCGAATTAAACTCATGTCTTCCTTTTCCATCATCAATTTAACTGAATCCTTATGAACTTGTGCCGCCAAATAGTCGAGGTGTTATAAGAAAATTATTATTGCTGCCCAAACACACACATTCTGGTCTTTGCGCCCAGCAATCGATGGTTCAAGTCTAAAAATATAACGCACCAAGCTATAAATATGCGTATAAAAGTGCTTATAACGAAACAGCGCAGCGTGATGCATTTAAATAGAAATAAATAGCGAAGGAGAAAATTAATAAATTATTTTCTATTTTTTATTTTTATTTTTTGTGATGCGTCGGTGGTGTTTCGATATATGAAATATGTATTCAAAAATAGGTGCTCTACGTTACATTTTCCTTGAAGAAAGGCGAAAGTCATTTCGATAAATGTGTTGACAATTTAATAATTCACTTTACCGATGCACAGTGTTCCGCGTAGTACATATTAAGTGGACAAAATTATTTTTTTTACTATTTCATGTTATTCTTATGAGTTAAGTATTGTATATTGTAATAAAAAAATTAATGTTTTGTTAAGTGTTTTTTAACGTTTTGTTACTTACTACTTTATAGGGTAAAAAAACAAAAAAAAAAATATAAAAATTAAAAAATGAATATTTCTTTAATACAGTGAACGCTCGATATGGTGAACATCGATATAGTGAACAATCCAATGTAGTGAACACATAATATTTTATATAGGCTATTCTAAATAGTGAACAAGTTTGTTCACTATTTAGAATATTTGTTTGTTTCACAGCTTGTGGTTGTTTTTAGTGCAAGAACAAAGTGCGTGTTGCTTATTTTGTTATTTTTTGAACGATATTCTTTGTGACCATGTCACTTAAGCACAGCTTAAGTTTGTTGTATTTTTGTTTTTTTTAAGTACATGGAATGTATTATGTTTTTTACGGAAGATTTGTTTTTGTTAAAAATAAGATATTCTTTTTTATAAATATTGGCATGTTTTTTAGTAATCGCAAAGAAAAATTGTAATTATATTCTATTTTCGATGAATTGTACGTAAAAACATACACATTTTGATAAAATTTGCTTTAAGGAGTCCACGCTCGTTACAATAAACAATCTCGCTTCAGTGAACAGGCCTGGTTTTTATTAGTTCACTATATCGAGCGTCTACTGTATTTTTTTTTTATTGTGTATATCATATTCATCATCACTGCTGCTGTTATTAAGTGAGTCTTCAGATTCGAAGTTTTTATCCGAATCAATATTTCGTTGCTGAGGTAATGGTGGGACAGCAGGGCCGACTAAAAGAGCCATAACTTGCGCTATTGGGATGACCTACAAAAACAAAGCATTACTTTTTTTGCGCACGTTTGCGCACTCTGATTTTTTTGCAGCTGATAACTAAGAAGTCGAGCTATGTAACAAAATAAAAACTAACCCGGGGCAAGGTGGGGCTCATATTCAAAAGTCAATGTAAAAATCTTATGATTAAAAAAAAATCTTTAAAAAAACCGTTAAATTGACTTTTAGAATTTAGTGGAACTATCTATTCACTCTGGTTAATTTAATCCATTCCAATTTGGTTTGATTTTTCACACAGAAACATTAAAAATTAATTAAATACAAATTGATCACCAATTGTGCGCTTGACCTGTCATGTAATATGTGATTCACAGTAGCGTCGAAATGAGATAATTTCGAGTTTCAAATAAAAAGTATTCATACCTACGCTTGCGAATTTCGTGAATGGATGCATTCAGTTCCGATAGTAAATCTATGGCGGTGCCATGTTATAAAATTGTTTAATATTAAATTCTTTTTTTATATACATATGTAAGTATACTAGGTATAACGTATAATAATAATAGTTAGATGTTACTGTTAAACAGTTGGGTAGATAAAGTCGACTATTATATAGGTGACATTGGATAGATGCGGCACTGCCTCGGGCCAATATGTTAAAATATCACTTTTCGGGTGGGTTATGCCACTCCGGGTATATCAACAATTGCCAGGCACGTGCGTGGATATAAAGTAGACTATAGAGCCAACTGTAGAAAAGTGCCCCAATGGGCGCGGAGCTAAAATAAATGGACAGATATGTGTGTGTACGAATCCTATGGCCGACGATCTTTGGCTCCACATGCAGTTGACCAGAGTGCCTCTACGCGACGTACAAATTCAATTTCTTTTTTTCAGATAACATCCCATGTTTATTAAATCATTCAAAGAGATATTTGTGTTTTGTATGTTATTCCATTATGTTTTCCGTTTTTATATCACTTTACTTGTGATGAACGCGACCAGTAGCTTTGACAATTGTAATCTCAACCACATAGTTAAATTACGGAAATAACTACTAAACACTAAATATCTCCTAAATTAGCAATATATATTTTTTTTTAGTACTGAATAATTTTTATTTTGTGTTTAGATCACCGAGATCAATAAGAATCCATTGTTTAATCTTTGCGCAACGGATATCGTTAATATTCCCTTATTAATTTGTCCTGTCATTGTCATTCAAAATCATTCAACTGCATTCAAATTAAGTTTGTTCGATTTTATTTTCACATAATTTTGAACGAATTTCAACGAAATTATGTTGAAATGAGATAATTTTCGATATGTCAATTCGTATGGGAAATTATCTCATTTCCAGCATAATTTGGAAATTCGCAACGAAATTAGCTGTTTTTCCCGGTGTGAATACCGTATAACATACTCCAGTTTGAGTTGCTCTAAAATCATTTCCACGCTCTAAAATAAAGAGAAAATGTTGTTTACTTATCTTTTAGGAATCCGTTATAAGAATTGCGTTAGCGAGTACCTACTCTCAATTTTGTCATGAATTTTTTGAATTTTGTCCACTTGAATGGAACACTGTGCGATGGTGGGATATGTTTAGTTATGGCCACTGGTAAACGCCTTCCTAGCCTTGGTAGGTACGGTGAAAGATCTACTTGCGGACATCTCCGATAAGCGGATGATTCTCTAATCTCCTATACAAAATGCGTTCCTATAGAAGGACACTCTACTTTTTCTAACTAATTTCAAATAGAATTTCTCTCATAAACGGAAAATTAGGGGACCATGATAGTCTGCTTATAGGATTTTGCTTTTTTTTTACACTGTAAACTTGCTTTTTTTAAAGTATATGTCGTATTTATTTGCGTCAATGACGTATTTTGCCAGCAAACAAACACGTGGTATTACTTTCTAAAAAAAAACACCTTTGTACTCACATATGTGAGTATGTAATCTTTAATCTTTTATCTGAGCCCAAAATAAAAGTGCTAAGCCATTATTGAGGCCAACAGCTATTTTCGTCGTTATTGTTTACATTTTTGGGCTAATTTTACATTTGCGGTAGATAAACATATGCACATACGAGTATCCACAAGATTGCAGATTTGAATTGTTTTGTTAGGATAGAGGGGTGCGTGGGGATTTGGCCACTTATCTTATGACGAGTCCAACAAAAAGATCGCTAAATAGACGCTTATTTATTAGTTTTTGAGCTTTTGAAGGATTAAAGCCTGGTAGTCGATTTATTATTCTCTTCCATTCGTGCAAAAATATAACACGCAAATGGTAGCGAGAAGCAGGCCCTGGTTCACCCGGAGCTGTAGCGCCACCTAAAGAAAATAAAACACTTTCAATATTTTAGGAAAAACCGTAAGAATGGAGCATTCACGAAATGCGTAAAATGAGTGAGGTAAGGTCGTTCGAAATTCCAAATCAGATTTCGGCGTCAACTCAAGCCAGTGGACACTTTTAAAGAATGCCAAAGAGCACGTGAAGCGAACCGTCTGTTTCGGTGTCAAAGATTCCAGACTGGGCATCTTCGAAATGTAGCCTAGGCTAGAATTGACGAAGATCCATGAACGATCCAAGAAATGAGGCGACGAAGTCAGTTCAATTCCAATGGGGAGCTCATTAATGCTGTCAATTTCAAACTTGAAAAGCTCAATAACGGGCATGTTTTGATAAGATTGACCGATTTAAAAAATGTAAAGCAATAGGTTTAGAAAATGTTCCAAACTCTGATCTCTTTCATTCAGTCGTCAATGAGCTGTACTTATACACCAAAAAGGTGATTATATTCAAAAAAAAAAAAAAAACCAAAGGGATACATGTAGGTAGGTTAGGGAATAAGGCCTCCCAAGACTAAGTTACAAAGTTCATTCCAAATTTATTGGAACTAACCTTCCCTTCGTAAGTTTTGGTCAAATTTTGGCCATTTACCAACGGTTGTCAAAAGTGCTAACGAAGCACCAATCTTAGCCGTCAGCTCAAACAGCCAGGACCATATCATCCGCGCTGGACTTTCTTTTTTAATCCAATATAACCAGCCCAATCTTCCAGTTCTACACAATTCTGAACTGATTTGGATTCCTTCATTCAAAACTTGGCAGAATGCCTTCCCAAGCGTGTTCTTGCTCAGGAAGAACCGTTCGACCATTATTCTAATTAGACAGTATTGAGGATTGCCAGACATGACTTTAGGTAGTGAGCGAGAAAATATTTATTGGCTGTGTTGGTATTACGTTCTCAAAAACCCAAGTTACACAAAATAGGGCACAGCCATTCAGTGTCTTCTACACTGAACATCTCTCTTTAGTGGACAGTCACGGAACTGGAGTTTTTTGTCCGCTAATGCGAGCTGTCCGTTTATAAGAACGCATTTTGTATGAGGAACTAGAAATTGGTTCTACAAAAAGGTGTTAAGGCGAGTTGTCCGCTAAACAGGGTGTCCGCTAATGAGACATTTCACTGTATATAAAAGAAGTTCAAAGAAGTTGAAGGCTTCGAGAATGAACACATGACACACAAGTAGAGATTCTACTAAAGAATACTAAGTAGACTTGTGGAACAAGATTTAAGTAAAAAGGTTTGTCCTGAGAAAGAATATAATGAGCAGCACAGAAAGCGTCACTACGAGATCAAACTAGTGAAGTTAACCGCTTCTTAAATGTACTCTTCGTTATAAGATCCTTTTACCTAGAAAAACGCTCTATTTGTCCATGCGACAGTAGACATTCTGTGATTTTATTATTCATGATGTGATGAGTCAAAGCGGTGCTATGGAAGACAGTCTGCCATTTCACTCGCTGGAAGTAGTGATTATCGGACGATGTCATCACAGCAAGTTGCATGTATTGCTGCTCGTTTGATGTTTTTAGAAACTCTTGTCATTACAAACAGAGCTCTAAGTGCACGATAGAATTAAGAGTCTAGACCTAGACCAACTTCTTCAATAATAACAGACAGAAAAACCAAAGTATGGAAGTGTCGATTAAGTGGTCTTTTAAGAATTAATCCACTACGCGATTTTCTTAGTCTATCGCCACATTTTTGTGGTTATATTCAACGTTAGGCATCTACTCATAAACCTTCAACGTTAAAAATGCGTATGTAAAAAAAAACAACAACAATTTACATTAACAAATTAAATTACGATGATGAATCAATGAATCACAACCTAAAACCTCATTTTGAATTCAAAACAAATACAAAAACACCTGCTCGTACATTATCATCTTTAAAGCCACATTTATCATCTCACACGTAGTAACAAATTATCGCTCGGTGTATTGGATAATAATTTTTGTTACTTCTTAGTTCTTAGAAAATCGATGTCACAGCTATGACTAATTCCATTAGTCTGACACAAAGTCCATAGAGACGGATTTGTCATAAAAAATAGTGCTGCCAAGTGAAATAAACTTGTTATCGATAAACGATAAGCGATAAACCGATAACTTTAAAGTAGTTCCGTTGGAAATCTGACAAAGTCCTTGAATACAAGGAAGGAAATCCTTCCGAAAAGGTGAAAAATATGACCAAATAGCTTTGAAAAGATTTTAGAGATTAGCTAAGCGATAGATCTAACAAGATATCAGCTAGACTAGAAGACAAAGCGATAAGGGGCAAGTAAACTTGGATTTAAATAACGACATGTCAAGTTAGTAAAGGCTGTGATCGCAAATGCGCTGACGGTGACTTCAAGATTTGTGACTGCTACATTCGACTCTCGATAAATTGAATCTGGGGGGAGCTGGCAAAAAGTTCAAATTATTGAGAGTTACATTTAACGAAAGTTGGTGAAAATAAGAAACATTTCAAATTATCGAGAGTGCACATTTTTTAAAAAATCATCGCATATTTATAATGTCGTCTAATTCTTTTTCACAACTTTTAACCAATGCAACATTGCAACGTAGAGTCAAGCTACATACGTCATAGATCACGGTCAAATGCAAACTGAATTACGTGGAGAGAAAAATGTATCATTTGTCAACAAAAGTATACAGGCTAGAACAAGTAACTTATTCCTCCGATTTTTTGCTTACGTATATAAGTTAGTTCAAATTATCGAAAAGTCGCCTTGTCTACTTCAATTTATAGCGTGTTGTGTGGGAAACTTCAAATTAACGAGTGTAGATAAATACATAGGATTTGTTCAATTTTAAGATTTTCAAGGGACCAAAGAAAAACTTCAATTTAACGAGAGATTTATGTTATCAAGAGTTTTATTTATCGAGAGTCGACTGTATACACATTTATAAAGTAAGTTATTTTTCTTCGAAGGATATTCCTCCGCAGTACCTATTTTCTGGCTAATGTCAAAATGTATTCATGTGGTTTGGGAAAACGAAATCATTTAGTTTGTGATTGTTTGGCAGATGCACCAAAAGCAAAAAAACGCCATTGAACTCGATCGTCCACAGACATCTTTCGATGTCCGTCCTTAGTGGCAATCGTTACATGCAGGGAAACTTGATAATCAATCAAATACTTGTGGATGGGCAGCAAATAAGGCTAAGGAACTAGCGGCAGCTAGTCTTAAAGACTTTAGTTTTAGCAAAGATAGTAATCAGGGTTTATTAGATTCTATGCTGGTGATCAGGTGTATTATTTGGGAACTAACGGCTATCAATGTGACTTATGAGAGCTGCTTAGTTGCAGGCGATCGTTGCATCTTGAAAAATCTGCTGTTTCGCGAATCTAAGGCTAGATGTCGCCCAAAGAAAAACAAAGAGAAATCGAGTCTTTCACACCTCTCGTAATCAAGTTCTGTCTCACCTTGGGTGGAAGGATGTAAGAAGTTAGACTGTCGAAATTGTCAATCGAGTGTAGACGCTCCTTTAGATTTCAATTCGTAAAATAGGCACCTGTCATTCAAACTTAGCTGAAACTGCGTATCATATGCTTTTGTTGGCTCCCCTATAACTAACGTTAGAAGCCCATAGAGGGCCCAAAGTCGAATGTCTTTTTACCCGACTAGGCAAAAGGAAGGGTTATGAACAGGGATAGGATTTTGCTAACTTTGCCTCTTTTTTTTTTGCTTACTTGGAAGATAGTATCGACTTTACACTAGTCTGTGGGGAGAGTCAACATGGAAATATCGAAAACTAGCGAATACCCTGCGTGCGTTGCTACGCTTTATAAAAAATACATATTGCATTGCTGCCACCAAAAGTATCCCTGCCCTGCGGTCACTGATCTTTGGTTTGAAAATTGTTATTGCTTGTATGCATTCATAAATATGCATGTATGTATATACGTATTCCGACAAATCTATGTTGGGCGGTAGAACGAGTATAAGTCAAAATTTGTCAAAATGAGATAAATATGTTACATCTTTCGATTGCAAATTTTATATGTATGTATATCATGTTTGGTAAACGCTGTATCGGTCTATTGCACACACAAATGGTTAAAAAAAAAAGGCAATACAGAGTAGCCTTACTGTATGTGACATAGTAGGTTTATTTAGTTTATTTCCTCTACTGACAAATTGAAATTTTTGACTTATACTCGTTCTACCGCCCACCATAGATATTGAAAAATATTTTCCAGAAGTACCGTCAAACATTGGTGTAAATAATGTTTTTTAATAAATGCCTTTTTTTGCCTTTTTTAGTCTTTTGTTTTGCTGTTTTGGCGGACGGGCGTCCAGAGTACATCCGTGGTCGCATGCCGTTATAATAACGACTTAATATAAGTAAGTACACAAGCGGCATGCAACCACGGCTATACTCTGAACATCATCGTTTCGTTTCATCTTGGCTCGTACTTTTTAGTTACTTTTTCCCTTAGTCTGGTTAAAACCCTTTCTTAGCTTTAAATTTTTTTTAAGCTCAACGTAGTTAAATAAGTTCCGCATATTACAGCAAACTCGGAAAACCAATTGAAAACCCAAAAACAAAAGCGTTTTGAATTTACTCTAAAACGAAACATCTCAAAACTATGTGTGTTTTGGGACATACACATTTCAAAGGTCATATCGAGAAGCTGTCTTTAGTCAAATGTGTGTAATGACATCAGTTAGCACTAAAGCAAGCTGCACATAATTCAACCATATTTCCATGGCATAGACAAGCCACTTTCTGGCCTTGGTCGCACCTAAACTATGACGAACTGATTTCTTCTTCTTTTTTTTTCGCCAGCAGCGAAGAAATCTGGTCTCCGGTTGGATGACTGATAACGCGCAGACATTTTTATAACCCATAAGAAAACAAATGAGATACGACAAATAAAAACTGCTGATGATCATAATATAGACACACGCTGCGCTGGGTGGCTTTGCAGGTCAATCGATTGTAGGAGAGTCTAAAAAGCAATGACTTCAGCTGATAAGAAAGCAGGAACCAACGGCGAGACCGGGTCATCTGACATCTGTCAGATAATACGTGACCTTGAGACGAGGAAATCCTTTTTCAAATGAATTTAAAACACATTATCTTCAATTTAATCGGCGAGAGTATTGTATCTTTTCTTGTTACAACGATTAATTCTACAAATTGTATACCTACATTTTTTTGTTGTTGTTGTTGTATGTTAAGTGTTTGCTTTTGTGTAGAATGGTATTATCATCAAAACAGCATTGGGAATAATCTCCGTTCAAAGAATAAACACTCCCATTTGAATGGTATGTTTATTGAGTATCCGCGAACACACACACACACTCCCTCCGCTTCCAATATAATTTTTAGTATTTATCTAGATTTTTATTATTTTCTTCGTCTAAAGCTGGAGACTATCGGGGCGGGATTGTTGCTGCTGCTCCGGTGCAAAATGTATTTATTTTTTTTTGTTTTAAAGAATTCCACACTTGGCTGATCGTATAAACAACTTTATCGGATGTTGTCTTGTGTTTAGTAGACAATTTTTTTTTTATGCACACTGGTTGGGTGATAATTTATCTCTTCACATTAAAAAAAACAAAAACAACACCACACAATAGGAGCCAGTCATACACCTATAGATAGATATGTAGATACTTTCCGCACTACTCGTATGTAATGATAGATACTTTGGCTTTTTTGAATTTGAAAAAAAAAACTTTCACAAAATAACGAAAATGCAAATTATTTTTTTTTATAAAACACTATAACACCATCATTTAATTTTTTTTTTTATTTTTTCATAAATGAAACTTGAAACTGAAACCAGTTTTTTACATTTCTCAGGTTCGACCAAAGAATTTCGCGTTTCGAGTCGAATTCTAATTTTTCTTTCTTTTTTTTTTGGTTATCCAGTGGACAAAAAGATACAAAAATAAAAAAAATCTCCGATACCCATCCGTTTTCGGATCACGGACACGGACAGTACCAACAACGAACGACGACACTGTGAGACGACGCGCGATCAAAACACAAACAATTCGTTCAAATCGAAATGAGAGCAGGAAAAAATTTGTTTTTTATTTTTTTTTAAATCAACGAAATTTTTTTTCGTAGAAAGAAAAAAATAAACGAGAAAAATTAAAACATAAAAAAAAAACGAAATTGCAATCTAACGTCGCGCGCGTTCCGCACTTCAATGAGCCGCGAAGAATGTGTTTTCTTCGACTTATCATCGGTTCGGCGCTCTCTTCCTTCAGCGAGAGAGAGAGACAATCTGAATAATGGAAGTGTTTTTTTTTTTGTGTTGTACTTCTCGTCTTCATAGCGTGTATCTATCTATCTGTCTGTTTGTTTAGGTAAGAAGGTGCGGCGCGGCACGGCACGGCACATACCGCGTTGACGAAATAAGTACACACGACGACGAGTTTGTGTTTTAACGAAGAAAAAATACGCCCTGCCTGAACGTCCAAAATGCGAACTACTACGTGGTTTCTATTTCTTTTTTTTTTAATATAATTTCTCTCTCTCAGTAGCTAACATCAACGCAAGTGCTAATCGAAAATAAAAGAATTATTGGCTCTTGTTTTAATTGAATTAAGTTGTTTCAGCGACAGCGGGTGCTTCTCTTAAGACTCTCTCTTTCATTCGTTAAACTTAACGAAGTTAAACAAAAACAAATAGCACCGCCATCCGCCGCCGAGTTAGTTAGAGATACAGATACAGGTTCTCTCTTTGTGAATTAAATACAACAAGTGGATATGGGGATTTGGATGGACGGTTGGAACTTGGAAAGTGGAATGTTCTCTAGGGAAGGAGAAGAGTCGAGAGCCGACATAACAACGAAACGATGAAATACATTGGTTAGTGGACTCTCGGAGCAGGGACAGTGCACAGTGGTCGCTGCTTTTGGTATGCAAACAAACTTTTTGTACTTGTTGTTTTGTTCTTCTTTGTGATGGCCGCCATTGTGAGTGAGCAACGACAATATCACATAAACATACGAGGTATAATGCCGACCAACCAGTCGAGAGTGTTACCAAAGTAGGTTCTGACCATTTGCATTTCCTCTGGAAATTATTTACTTTTTTTTTTTTTAGCTTTTAGAGCTTTTATTTAGGTCAGTGTAATGAACTCTCAACTTAAGCGTCATTCACTGTGACCCGATCTGAAGGATAAAGGATTAACAGTATAAGCGCAAGAAGACCTAGAGGAGACACCCTTATGGCGAGTGAACGATAAACGATACTTATGGTATTGCGATTGTCAATTATCAATAAAATCGTCAGTTTTCCATTGTGAATGGAGCCAAATTGCACCATTTATCCAAACCAATTCTACATTTTAATAAACAAAATTCATGATGAATTCTCAGTAAGAAATGTCAAAAGGTGTGTGCCATTCACAGCAGTCAATTATGTACATTCACAATGATCAAAACCTTTATCAATCGAGTTGCACAATACCGAAAATTGTATTGATTGATAAATTTATCAATTGGTCGATAATTGACACTGGCATTAGGGGTGTACATTTGCCTCCTAAATAGCAAGATACGCGTTATACAGAGCCAGAGCTCGGAAGTAAGCAGAAGTGGCAAATGGCATTACAAAATCAGAAGAAGCTGACAAGTTTTCATTCATTCTCAAGTCACACTTACAATTCCTAGATCTGCTGTACAAATCACGAACTTTCTCTTGAACTGAAAAATTTGGAGAATGATTTCGTGCCTTGTGGCTAACTGCTTCCAAATAGGACTTTCCAAGCAAAGCTGTGCAGCGCTTAAACTTAAAAGTTGATCAGTGTTGAAAGTTATGTAAAGTGAAACCTCCATTAGGCGGACAGTGACGGTGCAAACATTTTGTCCGCCTAAGGGATACACACAATATTTTTTTTAAATAAACTACTTTTATTTATCAAAACAAAAAAAAAAAAAATACGGCAACTTTATTTGAAACGATTAAGAAAGCAAAAAACGAAAACAAAACAGAACAAAGATTGTGAATCTTCGCAAACGACTTCTGTCGTAGCTGCATGGATAAGGAGGAAGAAGAATCCTCCTATCATCTCCAGTGCAGCTGCCCGGCACTCTCCTCCTAAAAAAAAAGATTTTTTTGTTTTTGTCCGTCTAATGGGATTAAAGTAAATAATTTCTGACAGATATGCATGTCTGGTGTCTGGTTTTGGGAACGTAAGATGTATGCAATCTGAATGATAAAAGCTTGGTTTGGAAAATTTTTCCATCTTAGGGAGCTGTCCGTAATGGGAGATTTCACTATACTACCATTTTCACTTTTATCAAGAAGCTGCATGGCTAGGAAAATTTGTACGTCTAAGGGAGATTTCATTGTACATACTACCATTTTCACTTTTATCAAGGAGCTACATGGTTCGGAAAATTTGTCCGTCTAAGGGAGATACCACCATTTTCGCTTTTATCAAGGAGCTACAACATGGGTTGGAAAATTTGTTCATCTAAGAGAGCTGTTCGTAATGGGAGATTTCATTGTACTACCATTTTCACTTTTATCAAGGAGCTACATACTAGAAAGAAGCAACGTTTAAGCTAAGCCGCCTGCCTGCCCATAAGATGTTGGCAGAGTTATCACACTTTCTAATTAACAAAAAGGAGCGATTTGCCCACTAAACCACCGGAAACTGGTTCGAAGTTGACTTCATACAGACAGAGTTTCGATTGAACCCTTTAGCTCAAACATCCCATCGGGGTTTTATCATTTTAACTGTGTCTTCAGGGTTGGATCCAAAACCGTCTGGTGGAATTCGACATCAGATTTCAATGCTTTTAGGTAAATTTGAATCTTTTTTCCAAGCGGAAATATACGAGTATGCTTTCCGTATGGATGGAGTGGAAGGGGCGTCTGTAGTGGCGACAGTTAGACTGCGCTAAAGGCCTTGCTCAAACTTTGAAAAAAATTCTAAAATTCAGTTAAGGCTGAACTCATTAAAACTAATTGGAGTCCCGGGACACAACGGAATAACAGGCATGATATCTCTGATATGGTTGCTAGAAAAGGCTCAAAAGAGGATTTCTCAGGACCTGAACCCACTTTGGGACTCCTTCCTTTAGGTGCTGTTAAGGGCAATATACTCTAACACTTCTTAAAACTAGCCGGTCTCAGGTGGACCAGTCTGACAAACTGTGTCATATCCAGAAAGTTATGGCCAAGTTACAACAGGTCCAAAACAAACGAACTGCCACTAAGAACACGCACAGACATCGCTAAGTTAGTGGAGGTCAGTACAGGACACTGGCCAATAGGACACCATGCAGCCAAGCTAGCGATGCCTTACGACAGTTTCTGCCGTAGCTGCAAAGATGAAAATGAAAAAGAGTCGCTTATTCACTTTCTGTGCAAATGTCCGGCTCTGGCGAAAGCCAGGCAGCGCACACTGCGCAAGCTATTCTTCGACGACCTTAAAGAGATATCTGGAAAAAGCATTGGAGAGCTGATCCTCTTCCTAAATTCCACAGGATGGATTTAAATATCCCAACATTACATTCTAATAAACGGGTCACGTGAGGTTGTGGTATCAAAACGGCTTTTTGGGGTTTCTTCCATCGAAACCACCACTTCTACCTACCCTTGGGTCTCCTAACACAAATGTATACGGTTTGTGCTTCAATTGACTTTTGAGTCTCCAGTGAATACAAACGGCAACACTCCTGGATGCAAACAGACCAAACAAATGGTCCCCACCGTCTTCAAGAAATCCGCCGCGTTTTTGACATCCCTCAGCAGAAAGGCTCGTTTTCTATGGTGCGCTTTTTAGGATCTGAGAAATGATGACAAGATGGATATTGTGGCACGTTAATTCTGTCAAATTAACTTCAGTGTTCAATGTCAGAGTCACAAGAATTCCCCCAGGTGTGACTGTAGAAACGGTTTCTACTGGACTCAGGGCAAATGTCCCAGACCCGCTGACAGGTTTGATTCTAATTTATTATGTGTTTCTGATCAGACCCCCAACAGATGCCCCGTTCGATGTCACTACACCCGAATCACTGTTCTGACAGATGTCAGGGACCTCCTGTGTAGCAAACACGCGCTAGAAGCTCATGAAATCACATGACAAATTCATTCTAATTAAAATGTTGCCAAATTGATTGCTATACGAATTCATTCAACAATCGGTTCATCATTGATGACATTCCTCCACAAACAATTTAATTTAGTCAATAAAAAAATAAACAGAAATCTATTTAAGACGTCAAGTCCAAAAAATAAAAAAAATCAATTTAGGAAAAATTCCACAAATTGACAGGTCAAAGATCACTGCGAAAGGCCTTAAGGGCTAATTTAAGACCCGTTAACATCGTGTCTACGTCCAATGCTCTTACAAAGCCCACTTAAGGTGAATAAAAGTTCTCATTTTATTTCCACTGTGACCGATACACAATCTTGAGTTCAGGCTAAGTCACTCGTTCAGAATGTGATTTTACTTAAATGTAAAATAAATTAGCTTAGCTTTGACTTTACAAAAATATTGACATTACCCTCCTCTGTTTGAAGTTCTATTTTTGGCTCTGGTGTTACAGCGGTAGCTTACACCGAAACGTGTAAATTACACTAGCGGCCATGAATATTTAATTGTCAAGAAAATTAGCAGCCAGCTAACTTTAGACATCGCTTATCTTATTAATCTCAATGGCAAACAAGATGGGGATTAGAGGCGAATTACACATTTCATTTTTTGATGGATAAATCGGCCACTAGATAGACCTGCTAACAATGAGTGACACGTGCAGATGCATGCTTGCGGCGCGGCGGCGGCTTGGTGCTTTGTTCAAAAATGTAATTTGTGTCACAGTAAGCGAGGGCGGCTGCACATTATCGAGTGCAGCAATTTACTCAGAATAGAACATGAGCTTGGGGTATCATGTGTAGGAATTATCTGTCAATTGGACGTATACAGGAAAACAGGGTGACAGTGAAAAGAAGACAAAATTACTAAAACCAACTGAATTCGGTTAAGTTTCTCATAAAAGTGTTAACTGTTGTTTATTTGTGGTTTTGTTTGTTTATATTGACGCATTGTCGTAATCCTTTTATTTTATTTAAAAAAAATTAGTTTATCTTTTTTTTTATTGGGGTCGTATTATGCGCGTCACTACACACGATAGTAAGTTGTACGCTTATGAGATGCTGTTAGAGAGAGGAGTACTGGGGAGTAACTCGGTTGCCCTCTGAGAATAAGGAGGAGGGAAGACTTAAAATCCTCTAACATATTTTTCCTTGGTGCGTTCGGGGGAACTGGGAAGACATTCCTCATGTCATTGATTTTGACCACTGATCGAACGAGATCCGAAATTGCTGTAACAGTTGCTTCTTCTGTGATGGCCGCCACGTTAGAAGAATGCCGAACGGCTTATTCAGCGTTCAAATTGCATTTTAACCTTCAAACAACTGAAAACCCGACATGCTACATTGCGAAATAGTCAGCAATGGCCAAAGTTTTGGTAATAAGTAAAATTGTCATCTGGGATGAATGCACAATGGCGCACAAACGCGCATTGGAAGCACTCAATCAAAAAATGCAAGATCTGCGCAATGACTCAAGATGTTTTGGAGGCGCAATAATTCTGCTGTCTGGCGATTTCCGCCAAACACTACCAATGGTTCCAAGATCGACTACTGCCGATGAAATAAACGCTCGCCTCAAATCATCGATGACAAACATGCGAGTTGCATTGCTAAACGATCCATTTATTTTACCTTACGAAAAAAAAATTTTAATTTAATACAGTTAATAAGTTGACACAACATTTATTGATTTTGAGGCGGTACGAAGTTAGCCGGGTCAGCTATACTCTGTTCCACAAAAAATTGTCAGTACAGGGAAGAATGGACGTTTGCCTCTCATTCTGGTTGCAATAGCTTTTATAAATCTGTCCCTCTTTTAAGCTCTCACTGGGTTACCATAGTATGCTTAAAAAATCGCTGCAAATCGGAGAGCAATAGCCATAGCGTTACCATCTGCTGATTTGAAAACAACACAATTTGTTGAACGAAAAAAAGATAATTGTGTACAAAGTGGACACCACCTCGATTTTGATGAAATGTTGGTATGTTGTAAACGACATGTTTTCGAATATGTTGGTGTTTCAATGTTATATGTACATGTATCGGAAACGATCAGCTTACGAGATATAGGCTAGAAACAAAAAAAAAAAAAAAAAAATCACTATTCGTTTCCACACCAAAAACTCATCCCGCGCAAATAACCTTTCATTATAAATCGCAAACATCGTTCAACTTCATTTTAACGGTTTCACCAGAAAAACAAGAAAGTTGAAAAAAAAAAAAAACAAAGCCATGCGGCAATACCCTCACATACTCAAATTAATTTTATTGGTTCTCAAAGCACAAAATGCCAAAACTCTTTGACAAAAATCACAGAAAAAGAATTAACGATTAGCTTTAAGTTAATAATGGTAACACTGTTTTGATGTTGATATTTTCTATATACACAGCGATTGGCAGCCACACATAATCATTCAACCACCGACTGTGGAGTTGGCTAGTCATGCTATGGTGGGATGTATGCGAATTTGTGGTAAATTACAAAAACAAAACCTGTGTAAGTCAGTGCTTTGGTTTTTATTTCAGTGGCGATTTCTCTAATTGAGTGCCGTGAAGACATGTACGTACAGGCGTAAAGTCGTTTGTTAGAGTAGGATAAAAGCGAAAACTGGACATGGACACTACCAGCTCTGCTTAGCTTCGATCTGTTTAGATTAGGAGGTTTCTTGTTTTACATTCAAGTGCGTACCACCCTGTCAACTCACGTGCCATTTGCAAAGGGGCAGTAGAACATCCCACAATTTATCGCAGAAGCAGCGCAGCAGCAATAACAATTGTAATAAAATTAATTTATTTATTTTTTAATTTTTATCTACTCTCAGTCTCTCTCTCTCTCTCTTTCTCTCTTTACCATACTATCTATCATCTTTTTTCTTGACTTGATATCATTACTCTGACTGGAATCAACGTGACACTTAATTGAACAACGGCCAACGTTTGAAAGCTCGTTCAATCTTTTTTTTTTTTTTTTTTGCTATTTGCAACCCACTAACCACATGGGCAGTAATGGATTTCTTTTGCTTGACTCGGTTATTAGTTTATATTTGATGCTCGATACACCTACGAGTATATATATACAAGCTAAGAGAATGGCGAACGATAGAAAGAGATCTCAGAGATACACAACTTCAAGTGAATTGAATTCACGGATAAATCGAGAAAAGTTAAATTAACTTTGGAATGACCGTCACACTGAATTGAATGAAAACTAGCAAACGGAATGACACACCGAACGAGCAGGAGCGAGCAAAAAGTTAAGATACAAACAAAAAAAAAATCACACTAATTCGCTCACAAGTTCGGTCTGAGATATGAATTTGGTGTTAAAAGGTCGGAAACCTGACATAGACGACTCCACTCCTCCACTAAGCGGGCGCGCGTTTTAAATTGAATCCTGTACACAAGCTTATCAAATATTTAAACTTTGACAATTGCAATAATAAATCATAATTAATTTACGTTTTATTGTATACTGTGTACTCTCTTGTACTCCGTATGTACACCAAATAAATTCGAACGTAATTTGTCGTATCTTTTTTTATACACATACATACGTATGTACTTATAAACTTTTGCAATTTGCTCATCTTCTCGCGTTGATTGTAGTTTTTTTTCGTACGTCCGTCGCCGTCGTCGCGTCGTCGTTGTCGTTTACTTCCATTTGGTAGATAACAAGTCATGTGGACGTATCTTGAGAGTGAGACAACGCGACGTGGTGTTTGCCAATCGCAAATATGACGCAAATCTAAATCATCGTCGGTTGGTTTCACAAAACTTCACAAATGGTTACGAATGTCGTAAGCTTTTTTGGTTACTCAGAGATTCCACATACCAACTGGTTGTTGTAAAATTTGCGAGAAAAAAGGGGTTTCACCCACTTTAACTCTTTGGCCATAGCCAATTTATACCGGAAAAAAAAGTGAGGCACTCTTTATTACCTTCGTACGGTAAATAAAGATGATGAGTTTCAGAAATTCCTCTAACAACATGAAGTTCTTTTTTGTGGGTTTGCAACTCTTATAAATCTAAAAAAAAAAATATACACATGTCAAAGACTTGACTGTAGTCTGGTGGGTAGACAGCTTGACAGCCATAAGTTTGCATGTGTCTGTTTTTTTGGTAATCTTCAATAAACTAGCTAGATAAGGAATTTTTAAAGAAAAATGCTAAAATGGTATCAGTTCAGTAATATTGATATTCTATTCCATAGAAGTGTCATCGCATGAAAATGTTGGCATGAGTTAGCTATCCCAAGGTTCAATAGGAACCTACGTTTGACAAGGGATGTCGCTGTATTTCCAATTTGATCTGTCAAAGTTTAACGTGGAACTGTCAAAATGCAGATAACGAGTAGACTTGTAAGAAAAACAAAGCAAATTTAAATGTTGTCCTACTAATCATTCTTAAATAAATGATAGTTCAATTCAATTCAATTCCATTCAATTTATTTAAATCCAGCGATGAGTTTTGGGACATACGAGTGGAGGGACGGGTACAGCAGAAGAACAAGCCAAAGAAGTGACCAGGTCCTTATCTCGAGCATGCGACGCTGCCATGACACGAACGGACAAATGAAATCGCAGAAAACCTGCATACTGGTAAAACAAAGACATCTCTAATCTACGCGCAGAGTGCCTCAGAATGCGTAGACAGCAACAGAGAGCTAGAGGTAGTGATACAAGGAATTATGAACTTTTGTGAGAACTATTTCAGCTACATAAACTAATAAAGAAGAGCAAGCGAGACTCTTTCCATGCACTTAGGGACAAACTCCAGTAGAATCCATGGGGAAGCGCATGATAGGCATATTTGTAAGCGCTCTATTTCCGAGGAAAGACGAAATATCACTGCCCTACAGAGAAACATTGGCGGAAGGGACACAGAAAATACTAGAAGCTGCAGCAGCGGTAAGGATAAACAAAACGCCAGGAATAGACGGGATCCCAAACTTTGTCCAGAGTACAATGGGACGAAGTTTGTAGGTGGAAGGAACGAATTAGCAGATGTACGAGAATTGTTCCTGAGTAAAAGCCACATTCATGCAGTTTATCAGCAACGTCTCGAAGATGGAATCGATTGGCAGTTCATTCTTTCCAGATCCCCACATTTCGGCGGTCTCTGTAAAGCTTCCATAAAATTGTCAAAGTTTCATTTTTGGCGACAAGTTAGTCTTACTTCTTTAAACTTTCAAGAACTTAAAACTTTAATTTGCCCAATTTCCGCAATTATAAATTCACTCTGAGGAACACCCTGTGTAAGGGACTTTAGAGCCGAATATTTGTTATCAATGACGACTCTCTGTGATCTGTCACACAAGCAACTTCTTATAAGTTTCGTTAAAACGAAGGAGTGTTGCATTTTCCAAGCCTTTGATAAATCCAGAAGACAGAGTAAAATTAAGAAACCTTTATCGAGCAGCTATGGCTTTTTCTGAAACCCGACTGAAGCGGGCTAGGCAAGGAATTCGAAGAGATATGGTTCTGTATTTGCATTGCTAAGACTCACTCAAACACCTTGACTACTCAAAGTAAAATGTTAGCAGGTCTGTAGTCACAAGCGATAGAACCATTAGGAAGTTAGAAAGAGACACAATAATAGATAATAAAAAAGTTTTAGTTGGAGTGGTTTGCGACTTGGCTAAAAGGGTGTCGGATTTAGTGAGATTATAATTGTTTTGTATTAAAGAAAAAACTCCGCAAACCAAAGTTCACTGTGGATACAGCAGCAATAGCAGATATCGAAAATTCTTTGTGGAACCATCCAGTACACCATAATTCAAATCTTAAATAGAAACAATAATTGTTGAAAAATATTGCTTCGTTTCAAAGTAATGAGTTTTTAAAATCCACTTAATATTTTTGGACCACCCTGTAATATGAGTACGCTTGCACTTTTTATTATTCAAATCGGGTTTAAATTTGTTTGTAAAGAACTTTATCTTAAATCTCTTAGTCTGGAGAGAGGTGCATAAAAGTGAAACGTTTTTACAAGCCATAGCGAGGCATCCATCAAAGGTTCATGTTTATGAATGCCTCTCGACCGAAGGACTAAGAAGTTTAATACTATTCAAAAGAAAATTGTTGGCTGAAACTGAGAACATAAATGTTTTGCTAGTCAGTTATTTTTTGCATAAAACTAACAAGTGTGACTGAATTTGGTGAGCGGATAACGAACGATCCAAAATACCAGAGTATCCTCAGCACGTGTTTAAAAAGGGGAAAATGGTATAAGACTTAAATAAGAACTTCAGAGAAAAATCGCATACAGTCTCAAAGGGCATTTGGAGCGGGCTACGTACAAAAACTGATTAAAAATTGTATTAAAACCTATCAGAGAGTAATAAGGCGGACTGGGATCTTCAATTAATATACACTGAAACCCGGTTAAGAACCACCCTCTTAAAAGCAAAACCCGCATAGCATCATAGGTTTTTTCAAAACCCTAAGTTTATAAAATAATAATCTTGTTAAAATCCACTGAGTATACATATCGCTTAGCTGCAGTCCCCTTTTAGTCATTGTTTTCCTTTCTTTCGTCCTAATTTACATCAAATATTCCCCTTTTAACTACTTTGTTTGATAAAGCATAAAAACCGAAAAAAAAGTAATAAACTAAATCTAGTACATAATGTGGTAAGACTTTGACGTTTTTTATTGGTTGTCACTTTTCGATTGTTGATTGTGAAGATCTTTCGCCTTTTCGCGGAATTGTCTTGTTTGTGATTCGTGGATAAGTACCTCTGAGCAGCTAAGCGGGTTTTCGTAACTACATATCCCGGATAAGTAACTCTCGTCATTGGACAATTCTGCTAATGCACTTTTCCGGGTTTTACAATATACACATTTAAATTAACCCCATTTGGTCAAATTTTTTTTTTTAATTTTCCGAAGTACGCTTCGTGGATGACATATTCATATTTTCCAAACAAGAAAAAATCACTTACACTTCTCCCCCCTTCACTGCCTTGAAAGCGGATAACAAAACACAGACCATACCGCCTTATGTGTAAAACTTCTTTGATTCCACCGATAGAAATCCCCTAAACGTCAACAAACTGTGATCCGATCTTTATGGAAGCTTTTTCGTTTGGATGAAGTCTTACGTCAAAAGGCGTCATTAGTGCCCGTTGATGAAATCCATTTTTATTGCTTTTATTAAAAAGGTAAATAATCGATTAATTTATCGTAATGATAATCGTTGATTACGTTTAATCGGTTCCATTGCTGTTTTTAGCCAATTCTACCTTCACACATATTTCTATGAAACAATACACGCCCGTTACAGACACGTGTCAAAACAACCCTTATATAGGTAAACCACCTGACATTGACAATAATGGTTAACCTTTCACCTACTAAAACCCAAAAAGAAAACAAAAATACCCGTTGCTACTATGCCCGAATTGTGAAATATAAATGCTCACGTGTATTCAGGCAGCTGTCATGTGTTAAAATATTTAAATAAAAAAAAATACAATCAATTAAAATAGAATTTACCCACCACCACCCACTTACAAGATGATAACACAGCAATTATTATGATTTGAACACTTTTCTGAGTTGTTTTTCAGGATTACATTTAAATAAAACAAAAATGATTACCTGTATTTTTTGGACAATCACAGTTTTTTTTTTTTTGTTTTTTACGACGAGGACAAACCGAGACCGATGAGAATAAAGCTGTATAGTTTAAATTTAATCTTGAATACTAAATAATAATCTTAATATAAAATAAAATAAATATTTTTATGTTTATCAACTTTCAATTGTAGTTTATAAATTTTATTATAATCTGAAACGTGTTATTTTGATTTAATTTGTTTTTTTTTTTAAGTTTTGTAAATAAACAAAATAAAAAAAAATGACGTCAATAGTAAACGCACGCATTGAAGAATTTTGGTTATGATTTATGATAAAATAAACTGTGCTGGTAAAAGCAAAGAAAGCTTTGTTGGTTAAGTTAGCCGATGCACAACCCATAAAAGCTTTCTGCTATCGGTAACGTAGTTTTTAGTTAAAATGTTGAGGCGAATTCGAAAGCTCGGTAATGACGCAGCTTTTCCACTCCATACAGTGGGGATTAAAAAACAAACTTCAACTAAATATTGAAAATTGTCATTTGAAGTTGTTTAAAACCCAGCCAAGGAGCCATGGATGAGAAAATGGCGGAAGGAATTGGTAGAATGGTAGGAAATATAATCGTATTTATGCAAGTTTTATGCAGTTTTAGGTACGTACGTAAAGTTATCACTATTATTCTAGTGCTATATAAGGCAAAGAAGAACTCAAAATAATTTGCAGAGCAACGTACCCAAAAAAAACCGATTTCTGTTTCTAAGTTTGTTTATGGACCCGTAGACGGGTTTAAAGGGAAGTTGCAATGGATCCGTAGACGGGTTTGAAGTGAAGTTGCAATGGAATAGGGCACTTACACCAACATCTTTCAAACTGAAATCTGTGCTATTGACATATGTACCCAACTCAACCTTAAGGCGCCTACTGACAAACAACAAAAACAGGAGCAGAAGCAGAATCCCATACATTTGCAACTGAAACAGAATTAGCAACAGAATATTTTTTTTTTTTTTTTGTAGCAACAGAATTTAGCGACAGAACAGAAACAAGTAAAGATGAGTTCTTTCTGTATCTGCCAGCAAAAGGAATGCCAATATTATCGTAGTAGCCATGATTTTTGTTTCTGAATTTGAATTTGTTCCGCAATTGGCTATATGCTTTCATTTTGCGTTGACAAGAGGGAGAAATGGAAATAAAAAGTTTTCAGTCGACGAAGAGGAAAAAATTAAAATTATAGATAAACTGAGGTAGCCATGTTTTCTCGTCAGCCTGAAGATCTGTTCCAGGTTTTTGTAGATGAGCGAGCAACGCAAACAGAAACAAAATTTACGACAAAACGAAAGCGTTTGTCACTAGGCGCCTTTAGCGCTACAACAGACGCGACATAGCGTACCAGGTGACCTGGGGATAGAAGGGAATGAAGAGGCGGACAAACTTGCCAGAAAGGGATCCGCCACACCCTTCGTGGGTCTTGAGCCCTTCTGTGACATGGGGGAACAAGCCATTAAAGATGATCTCCGAACATTGGAGAGGGCGCACAGGACTTAGTCCTGGACAGAAACTCAGGACCTAAGACAGGCGAAGAAACTTTTGGATAACTATAATATGAAGAGGTGCAAAGCTTGCATTAGCCTGCATTAGCTTGCATTAGCCTGCATTAGCTTGCACAAAAACAAACTCCGCATCCTGACTGCGGTCCTTACGAGACATTGCAAACTCTAGGGACATCTCAGGAAGCTGCTAGGTCTATCATATGAAGACTCGTGCAGATTTTGCAATGATGTAATGAGTCCAAACTCCAGAACACATACTGGTGGAATGTGGGACATTAACCCTGGGGAGGTTCAAGTGCATTCTCCTACTGCGATTTTTCAGGGAAATTGGTTTGGATGAGGTGCTCTGATATGACCTATTCCTATAGAATTCTCACCTAGGCTAGGTGTGAGCGAAGCTCTCTCTCTCTCTCTCTCTCTCTAGCCGATTCCATTAGGAATATTGCCGAGAGGGATGATCCTTCGTCTAGTCTTGAAGAGGGTACAATAGGTCTTAAGGTCGCGGTGTATCTCACCCTTCAATAATAATAATAATAATACATACATACATACTATGTATGTATGTACAGTGAAATCTCTATTAAGCGGACAGCCACGGGGCCGGAGTTCCCTTATGAGAGCTGTCCGTTTATAAGCACGCATTTTGTATGGGAAATTGGAAATGGTTCCTCAAAAAAGTGTCCGTTAATGCGAGCTGTCCGCTAAACAGGGTGTCCAAAATAAGAGATTGTGCACTTTTTTTTAATTATATACCTTGGGAAAGAGGCTCGTTTTAAAGGCGTTTGAATGGCTTCAAGGTTCTAGAAAAACCGATAAAATACACTTTATTTAGGCTCTCCAGTCATTAAAGAACAAGAGTTACCCAGTAACAAGGAGAGAGAGAGAGTCATTGATCATACACGAAAAAGTGTAAGAGGTGCTGACCGAACCATGCGGTACACCATTATAAATTGTGGAATAATAAACGCGACTAGTCTAGCAAGTATTACAAATCACAGCATAACCCTTGAAATGAAAGGATTACCTTACTCAATTATCTTCAACGCTCGAAATATACGTCTGCACACTCTGGATGGCTATCATAACATGTTAGTGTTGCCAATGCAACCCAACCTTTCTACATCTGACCCGCTGACCGTGCTGCCAAGGCAACCCATTCAGTTAACATTTCTCGTTACAAGAGAATCTATGAATTGTGCAGCGACCAAATCCGTGTAATCTACGATAACAGACTACGCTAATGGTACTTGCCGCCTCCAGTTTCACAGAATAAGTGACTTGAACCAAACAAAGGATTCTCGAAAGTCAACAAATTCCAATGATTTTTGACATTTTGGCTTCATGGCATTCAAATTTATTATTTCATCTCTCTTGCACACTTTCTGTTCTATTCTCAACATGATATTGAAATTGAATCATCATTCGATGTCGAATCATTTGTCGTTATTCACTTCAAATTATCAAGAAATCCTAAACACACATGCATGCCTACAAGTATGACATACATTTTCTTTTTGTAAAAAATCGAGGCAAGTGACCTTTGTTCTTCACTGTAAAAGTGTTTTCGAAACGTGAAAAGAGGCTTTCTTGAAACGCTTTTATCCAAAAATAGCACTCTATCGTGAAAAGTGGACATTGAATGGATTTTTTTATTTATTTATATAAATAAATGTTTGACGAACATGAAAAAAAAATAGGAGGAGGACTGTAACATTTTGAACATTGAAATTGATTCCGGGTGCGTAAATTCTACAAATAGTTTTTGGGTTATATTGTAGGATGGCTGATCGAGGCGCATTCGTTTTGTGTTTAGTTTTTAGACGTCTTGCTTTTTTTTTTAATGAACTTTTGAGTATAAAAATGTGTTTACACGTTGAAAAAAAAGAAACAAAAAATTAAGACAAGGATGCTTCATATGTAGGTTAGAAATATGTACTCGCATATGAATTAAGATATTCAGTATATTTTGAAATTTTGGTATGTTTTATGATGTGTAAGGTTCATGTCCTCTTCATGTTTGCACGTCATTTAAATAAATTATATTTTCCGTTTGACAATGGCAGTGTTTAGTTTTGTCGTCTTCTGTATATTTTCACAGAGCTAATTGATGGTTGGACGATTGAGCACCCACACTTTTAGGTGGCATTGTACGAGTATACTGACAGAAAAGGCATTTTCGAGCCAACAGAATTTCCAAAAACAAAAAAAAAAAAGATTTACAAGAGCTTTTTAAGGGTTAAGGAATTCAAAACTTCAACACTTCTGGCTTAGGTTAGGTGCCTATTCTCGTATTTGGTAGGCTTCACATAGACCAAAGTAGGTCCATTGTGTTGCCACATGAGCTTATTCTTATCGGTACTCTGATATCGGTTGAGGAAATATCTTGAAGGTCTATAAAGAAATATTCTCCCAGAATCTTTTTTCTTAAGGAGGAGAGTGCTGGGCAGCTGCATAGGAGGTGATAGGCGTCACAGAAGTCATTGGCGAGGATTCCCACCCTGCTGGCATGTCTGCCTATTGCAAAATGACGTGTCAACACGCCGACTAGCAAATTTAGCAGAGGCCAGGTCTGCTTGGCGTGGCTAGTTGTATCCAGGTTACGCCATCTTTCATTAGCCTGTAGCACTGCTTGCGTAAAGATTTTGTGCCTTATTGTTTCTAATGGTACATGGGGTTCACTTTCTGTGGTAAAATTCCCAAGCTAGTTCGTCTGCTTCACAGTTACCTGGTCTACCACCATGATCTCGTTTAGAGATGCGTGGAAGTGCCTAACCAATTTTGATCTTAAAATTGGTGATTCGAGTACTTTTATAGCTGCTTAGCTATCGGTGTGAATGAAAATGTCACGATTGTAAATTGATTTCATCGACAGCCACTCATCGGCTACAGAAATAGCCTTCATCTCCGCCTGGAAGACACTACAGTGATCAGGAACTCTTAAGGAGAAGTTCAGGTTGAGCTGGCCCGATAAGATACCCGCTCCTACACCATCACCTGTCTTGGATCAATCCGTGTAGATCTCCAATGCAGATTTGTCATTCCGACAGATATGTCCTACCCATTACTGTCGACTGGAGATATTAGTATTTTATATTGAAATCTAGCATATAGTCCGTAATTCCTGTTCTAAGATTATTCATTGAGAGTTCTCTGGCATGGCCCAAGTTAGAAAATTCCCACTGTGAGGTTTCTTTAAGTTGCAACGCCGTTTTTCTGCCATGTCCCTACCGTAAATGTTCAACGGAAGAGTGTTCAGCATTGTTTCAAGAGCCGCGGTGGGGGTGGGTGCTCCAGTAACGCAGATGCAGGACGTTCTTTGGATTTGGTATCTTTCCATAAGAACTATTGTTTTTTCAACCGTGCGCAACAGAATAAACGATCGTAAGTATGACTGAAAGAAGTCCTATGAAGTGCCAGTTCGACTGTTCTTGTCAGTTGATAATTAAGAATCAAGACTACCTACTCCTGATGGAAAATAAGAAGTGAAGAAGTTCAAATACGAATATCGAGGCGACAATAGGGCGTTCGTACTAAATCGTGGTGAGTTTCATCAATGTTCGGTTCAGATTTAAAGGTTTTATTTTTATTTTTTTTTTTTTTTTTTTGTACAAAAACCATTTGTAACCTTTCGTGATATTAAAAGTGTTTGATGACGGTATGTAAGGGGTGCGTTAAGAGTTTTCAATTAATCATTTGTCCAACAATTATGTATGGTACTTCCAGAATAAAGTACCGAAATCCACCGGAATTTCTATTACTCAAGTGGAACGTATACGAACTTCTGATGATGCCATTATGTCACTCCAAGACGTGACCAAATTATTATTTTTTATTTTAACTTTTTTACTGCATATTCAACAGTCGTTAATGTTTTTCAACCATGAACTCATCTGGACGCATGAAATCATCATCTTTATCCTTCTCCTATTCGAGTACATTTTAATCAATAAATTTGAGTAAGCTCTCTGAACAAGAGACACTCGTACATACATATGCATATGTATGTATGAGAACTCGTATGGCATATCCTTTTGATTTCGTCACTCATGTACGCATCTATTAACAGTATATTGTTTTTTTCTAAAAAAAAGTTAATCAATCAATCATGTGAGTGGGCAAAGTTCGAAGGACCCCGGATATCCATTTTGTTTTTTTTTAATTCCCCCACAATAAAGAAGTGCCTTAAAGAATCTTTCAATGTTATCATCATTCACTGGAGTCCTGCGCAGTAACTCTTAACTCACAGTTACTACCCGGGAAAAAGGCGAAATGCCAATGTGTTTGTTATACAACGTTGGGTGGTTATTACTCTTTTCATGTCCTCTTAGATTAGGGTTGTGTTGTCAGAGAGATGTACGGGTAGATAGAATTGTTTATACAGAATACAAAAAAAAAAAAACGTGTTTGTATTTTCCATTATTACGTAATAGTTGCGACAACAAAAATGTTAGGTAGGTCATATACTCGTACGTACGTTGTGTTTATGTCAACTCTTTGGGGGCTCGTTATTGGGGCCGTGTTTTGTTGAAAAAGACAATGTAATAGAAACTATAAATGAACCAAAGAAAGGAAGTACACAGTTCCAATTCGTCGACGCAATGTTGGATGGATCATCATGGCATATGTCGTTGATTGTACTGCAATGAGACCGCAAGTGAGACATCTTTTGGAACAACTTTTCAATCGACTATGTCATTGTGTCCCAAAAGCCAATGGCTACATCTGATAGCCGTTCGAATTCCCAAACCTTTCGGTTGTTAAATTTTTTTTTTTTAAACTGGATCCTCCCCCAAGGCTGATACTGCGACCTGAAAGATCTATTGTATTATAGGATTCTAATTAGTCCAAGAGGCAAACCACCTTTCTAATAAAGGCGAGTAAGTCCTTGGTTGACGCATTTTTTAATTCATAAGGCCTAAGCAGTTCTTTATGTACCCTGAAAAGTGCCGGGTAATCACGCACAAAGGACGTGTTCGGCTGTTTCGACCTCTTCCAAACAGAGTCGACAATCGGTCTCGCTAGACAGGCCTAACTTGTTCAGGTGGTATTATAATTGGCAATGACCGTCAATTGGGGACACAGCTTCGAATAAAAGTTGAGAACAATAACTTCTATTGGAGAAATGTACCGCCAACTGGGTAGTCCAGCAGTCCAAGTATGTCCAGAAGATGACAAGAATATCGAGCAGGTTTTTAGTAAGCATCCGGCTTTTATTCAGGTTCAACGGCAACTCTCCGTAAGCAACTCCTGATCCTTTGCGGTTAAATGAAGAACACAATCCCAACAATGCAGGTAAGCATTTTGAATAATTCAATTATTCTTTTGTTATGAATAAGTGGCCGAAGAAAGACGAGGATTAATAATACCACTCCTAAGCAGAGTAGTCCGCTTTTCAAACGTACCCGCAGAAGTTAACTATTCTGGGAAGACTAGAAAGTGGAAAAAAGGAACTCCACATAGTTGGTCCAAAGAACATTCAAAATGTTCATATGGGTACCACCACAGTTAAATGATACTCTTCTCAGCCATGTACCTCAATGTACTATCTGTACAGACTGATGATGAATCAAGTGATGAAAAAAATACAGAGCAAGAATTAACTACGTAGGTCTTTGTGATTTGATTTTTAACGAGACATTTCGACTATCAAGAAAGCAAACGGAATACTTATTGACCAAAATTGCTCTTTATTTGAGGTGTCAAACTAATAGAAGCAAGCCCTTCATTGGCTTGGAAATGGTTCGCAATATAATGCCATTCGATTATGACATGGAATCGCCAAGTCCACACCCTGCCGCGGTGCCCATGATCTTGTAAATCTAATTGTATGACACTTGTTTCAAGATTTAGTCAGATGGCCAGATAGCACAGATAGTATTGTATTGCAGATCAATTCTTCAGGAAAGAGGGGTTTCCATTTGAAAATGGGTGTGTTGATGGACTAACGATGAACATCCAGTCATAAGAGATGAAGCTAGCTGTGTGGACAGAAGACGCTATGAACATGTCTTTGTAAATAGACATGCAAATCCGCATCACGCGAACCTAACCTAGAATATTTTGCAGTAAATCCAAAATTTGGAGGTAGCATCTGCGACGCAAGGGTACCTCGAAAATCTGCAATCGCTAGAAAGTCTGAAAACGGTTGGAGACTTTTCCCAGAAGCGGTAGTCTTAGGTGAGAGTGCTTACTCACTTCGAAAGTGGACCATGCCTCCAATCCATAGATTTTGAGTTGCGAATTCAGTAGCTTACGCTTTAACTAAAACTTCTTTCCAAGCGTTTTCTTTATCAACACTAGTTAGCGTTAAGGAAAATGAACCAAACAAAATACTCTTCTTTTTTTTTCTTTGATTATGTACTTGCAAAACCGCCAACTTTTTTTCAGTCGAATTTTTGCGATGCCATTTTGCAAAAGAAAACCAATCGTTTGGTGAAACAGAAGGGTATTTTGTTAACCGTTGATGAAAACGACAGTTTTCCGTTGTTTCCCACAACACTACTCATGCAAAATAAAAAAAAAAATCATCACTCTGCAAACATTCATACATGCAGAGCGGAATTGCAGACACTCCTAAAATATTTATGGAATTTTGCAGAGTGCAGAGTGAAGAGTTGCGAAGTGCTTTTGTGGAACTCTTTTTATACGCACTGCGTAGATAAAACATATTTATCAATGAATTGCATAAAACTAAATAATTTATGTAAATAAAATTTGGCGATCAGTGGTTCTTAACGAACATATGCCCTACAAGTGGTGTCAGCAGATAAGGACCTTAATACCCAAATGATCTTCAAATCTTTACTTCCAATCGAACGTATAAACAGAAAGGGACTCACACCAGCACTGATTCTAGAAGGCTGTAAGAGATAAGGATCCAAACTGAAGCGTTGGCCGTCATATATCTAAGATTCTTCTTATCAACTGAAAGTAGTTCTTGTGAATTCGAGGGGACGACATATGACCAACGGCCAATTCACGCAACGAAAGAGTCCATGAGAATCACTGACCATAGTCTTCGTGGCGTCCATTAGCGATGCCTTTGTCGTCATCTGAATAATTAAAATCAATCGCCTTTAAGTATTCGAATACACAGTAAAGCCACCAAAGTTCAAGCGAAAGAACTTAGCCGACCATATGACAAACATTCGCTGTTCTCGGTTTTTAAAACCACACCCCACCACCCAAGCCAAGAGATAACAACAAATAATCCAATAGCCATTCCAAACAAAAATAATCAAAAGGGAAGCTAATTTAATTAGCCCCATGAGTGTGTGCGTACATATGTCTGCTTACTGACGTCATCACCGAAAGTGAATAGAACTTAAATATTTATCACCGCGCGCGCATTCAATTGAAAGTTGATAATCTGTTTCTTTTTTCGGTTCTATAAACAAAAGCAAAAGAAAAAAATGTTTTAGTGTAGCGAAATTGTGTATATAAACAAAACTCACCTTAGCTGACGATGACCTTTGTTTCATTGCAGACGAATTCGAATGTGAGTGAGATAGAACGGTTTTGTTAATGCCGGTCACGGTACCACCGCCTCCGCCCGATGACGTTACAGACGTCGTATGATGATGGTTTGTTGTTGGGGCGGTAGCGGCGGCTACAGTGGTTCCTCCAACTCCACCACCGCCACCAGTACTGATGCTGTTTGTTGTTCCAGCAGCGGTAGCGGACGACACCGAACCCGATGTTGCTGATGTCGTGATAGATACCGTTTGATTTGTTGATGCAGTACCACCGCCACCTACTGACGTGACAACGGTTACCGAATTGTTGCTGACATGATGCTGTTGTTGAATTGGCGTAGCGTTATTGCCGACGCCACTGCCCACGCTTGAGTTCATTAGTGTCGCAGTGGCATTACTAACCGCTGACAATGACGTTGTTGTCGTTGAGACCGTTCCGGAGGGTGGCGGCGGTGGAGCTATGATATTGGCATTTGTCGAATCATGTTGATGATGATGCTGCTGATGATGGTGATGATGATTATCTTTGATCGATTGCACTGAACTACTGCTATTGTGTGTGCTGTGTTGTTGTTGTTGTTGCTGCTGCTGCTGATGCTGTTGTTGCTGTTGTGCGACAATTGCGGCTGATGCGGCCACAGCTGCAGCAGCTGACACCGCAGTCGGTGTCGATGTACCACCATTGGTAACATGATCGGCGGGTAGAGATTCTGGCACGGTTTGCAATGTTGTACGCATTGTGGCAGACATAATTGTTCAAACACGCGAGTTATAAGTTAATTTTTTCTTTTTTGTTTGTTTTAATTTGTATTACAATTCTGAATTCAATTTAAATTGCTATATGTAGTATTTAAAAAGACGTTGATGTTGACGATGATAACGACGACAGATAAGAATTAAATTTTCACTTTCTTGGTAGAAATGTTTCTTTTCTTTTTGCAAGGACACCAGACGAAGAGTGACTTTCTCTTTTCATTAGACTCATAGATGATGTGTGTTGGTGTTTATGATTTGTTTATATATTTAATTAATTTGTTGTTTAGATGGTTCTCTCCAAAAGGGGAGGTGTTTTGGTTACACTTGGAATTTTAAGAAGAAGAAAAAATTAAAATACAATTATTGAATAAAAACCTAAACTAAAACGCTCAAGTGTATGTCTAAGGAAGACACGAGGTCTTAAGTTAAATTCAATTAATTTTAAATAAATAAAAAAAAACTTTACGCGATAAACTAAACGAGTGCGCGATGCAAAGAGTACGTAGTGTGCGAATATCGGTGGTTAAAATATGTTAAAGGTGGCTTGTTGTTTACAAAGTTGAGAAGTGTAGACAACGAGTGGTTTTCTGAGCAATGTCCATGAAATGGCGAATCTGAAAATACACAGAGAAATACTTGATTAGTAATTATTTCAATAAATATTTATAGTTCTACATAAAAATAATATTTAAACATTGTTCACGTGGAACGGGGATAGTCGTATGGAATAGACTCCCCCATTTGCAAGCACAGAAAACCAATGAGTCACGCTTTTGGCAGCACATTTTACAGTGAAATAATTTAGAACATCTAAAGCGATATGGTTAGTCATTCTACAAGGCGGGGACCTCTCCCTCTCACGCCGAAAAACAAAAAAACAAATGTTTACACAGTGGGTGTGTGCACATCAGGTGCAATGAGAACAGAACCAACCGCAGCGTTCAAAGATAGAAAGAAGAAAGAAGCAATGGTTAACGCCTAGACGCTCATTTAAATCTAGTACACCCAGACATTGCTAAGGAACTCGGTAGGAGATAAGGGATCACCTGACAGAACTGGGATTAGAATAAATCTACGTTTGGGAAATATTAATTTGATCCAAAACATGTGAGGTACTTGGGGTATGAGACACCTGGGATGTGCAGACTAGAAAAAAGTTGTCTTTTCTGAAGTGAAACCAAATGAATTTAGATGGACCGAATGGCTATACTATTACTTCCACGATCTATAAGAAAAGAGGAGCACTTTTAAGCCGCCATCATAGTTGAGAAAGGATTATTTTAATCTGGGCGTCTGCAATATCTTATCATGGCACTATCGACTTGGTAGTTCAAAGCTCAAGAAGGACAGGAAATAACCTCACAGCGGTGTTGGAATCAGCTTTTTCGAAAATTTACGATCCCTTCGGACGACTTTCATGGATTCACGAGGACAACGCTCCTATACACACTGCTCACATTGTTAAATCTTGTGTTGGCAGTGAAAATGTTAAACTTAAGGGTTTCAAAAAACCGAGGATACTGTGCGGGTCTTGCACTTAAGACGGTGGTTCTTAGCCGGGTTTCTCTGTATATAGAAAACCCAAAAGAAAACAAACTGTGTGCCCACCAAAATCTGATCTTGCCGTGCTCCATAGGTCCTCGGAACTGCAACCATAATTCTGAATACACCCAAAGATTTTTTTTTTTTTGTTGATTTGTTTGCACAACCGCTGGTAGACATCTTAGATACCATTGGAATCAGTTCGGTGTCTGTTTGTCTATGTGTCTGTCTGTCTGTCACAGGATTTTTTTCTCAGAGACTATTTGACATATTAAAATCTGAAGCAGTTGTAGCAATTAGTGGCCCAAATGACGTTCCCCTATCACAATCGCCTATAAGCAGATATGTATGTATGTACATATGTATAGGGACATTTGTATGTGACAGTGTAAACATTTAATGATTGATCCCAGAAATATGCCCCAAAATTGCATTGAAATATTTACCATTGAGCCTATACTACCAACGATTTTATGCACCACATAAAAGAATCTTGATGGTTTCCTATACATTAGCCGTATTTTATTATGCCCGTGATCTGATCCGGATCATCTTTTTACACGCATTACACAAACAAAAGAAGATCTTACTTTTTATCAGGATCAATTTTCGTGATCCAAAATATAGTTTGGCTATATCTCACTAGGATACACTATCGTATGTGAATGTTGCTATAATTATAGAAGATTGTCAAGTGTACATGTTGCCAGATTCGAATAAGAAATATTATTGGCAATCCAAATATTTATAAATATTATTATGTTCGAATCAATTAATATTCTGCTCAGAATGATATATTAGAGGTGCGATAGTGAAATTATAGCTACAAAATATTATTCTCATTTGGTATCTGTTAATCATTAATAGGCGTGTTTTTTTTTCAAACATATATAGGCTAAACATGTTTCCGCAACATGTTTTCAATGTAAAATACAACAAAACCTTAGCCTGGATAATTATCCAGTCTTATTTTTGTATGGAAAGCTTTTTCGAAATCTATATAGATTTGAAAAAAAACGCGCGCCTATTAACAATTTCCTCATAAAAAAATAAAACAAGCGCATTGAACTTTAATTTAAAATAAAATATTCATTCGCATGGCAACTTCGCGCTAATTGTCAGAACGCACTTAGCTTTTACAATCACCACAAACAGAACTTTGATCCAGTTTGTTTTAGTATTTTGATCTGATCCGGATCAGAGGCTATTATAAAATATATCTTTCTACTTATACTACATTTGTGGCTGCACCGACGA
Organism: Brachyopa scutellaris; assembly: GCA_949775065.1. NCBI lineage: Eukaryota > Metazoa > Arthropoda > Insecta > Diptera > Syrphidae > Brachyopa > Brachyopa scutellaris. Next base: position 143,785,280 of record OX459112.1, on the reverse strand, counting down.
CTGTGTCAATCACAAGTACCGACGACTTCAACGATGACGCGGTAACACAGAGAGACGGTAATACAGTATCGTTAGTTTTTTCTCGTTATAAAAAGATTGGAAGTTATGAAAAGACTTCTTTTCTAAATCCAAACGAATTTGCTGTTTTACTTTAATCTAATCACACTAACATTATAAATGTGAAAGTAACTCTTTCTGCCTGTTACATTTCCGCGACTAAACGGCTGAACCAATCATAGTGAAATTTGGTACAGAGATAGTCTGGGACCTGAGGAGGGACATAGGCAAAAAAACCCACGCCAGGTGGCGTTGGAGTCAAGTTCTTAACAAATTCTATATTAATTGACCGAAATAACTCATATTCACAATATATGTTGATATAGTGCCAAGAGGGAAAACCACAACACAATCTGGACCGGATATGTGGCGTTGGAGTCAAGTTATTAACAAATTATATATCCGGATCCGGATAACAAAAAAAAAAAAATCCGGATCTAACGGACATGTTTCGTATTTCGCGGCTCTTATTTCTACCCAGTACCACATTACTAGAGCACCGTTTTTCCTAATAAGTGACGCGACTGTTTTAGTACACGGGCGAAGCCGGTCGGGACAGCTAGTAATAAATAAATTTAAATAGTTATAGGAAACAATACATTGAGAAAAATTGAATTTGTGTACATAATACAGATACAGACACACATTTAATACAATGCAACAAATAACAAGATAATTCTGATGGACATGCATAAATTTCTTGTATAGGTACTTAATTTGTCGTCTACCAACATAAATCTATTTCATATGTAAAATTAACTGATAGTACGAAACACTTCTTGCGTGAGTACCTACGTCTTGCACTTGACCGGATTTTGACATTAATATGTCTAACCGCTTGATGTTTGTACTGAAAATGTGCGCTTCAAAAGTGTTACCAGAGAAATATATACCAAATTGGAAACTGTATGTATGTATGGTATGTCGGCTTCTCATCTCATAGGTCCCCGGTTCGTTTTCTGGCGGGAAGCTACTTTTTTGTTTCTTTTTCTTTTTGTTCTGATTTCAATCGTGATGATAGAAAAGAAAGTTGTTTCCTTTGGTTTTTTTGTGTCTTTTCTATTTATTCCTTTAGTTTAGTTGTTGTTTTAGCTTACTTAACATTTTTTAATCGTGGCGATAGGATCGACTTATGTTTTGACTGTTTTGTTTTGTTTTGTTTTGATAACAAATTGTAAAAGTACGTTACGGTTCTAATTTTTGTGACTTTTCTATTTACATATTCCTTTGGTTTAGTTGTTGTTGTTTGCTTATTTACTATTTTTCAATCGTGACGACAGAACTTACTGTTCTGTTAACAAATAAATAAATAATACTGTTTGTCAAGTAAATAGCTACCTTCAAAATTGATTAATAAATGATTTAAAAAAAAAAAATAACTACGAAGACATATTAATGTTCCTTATGCACTTCCGTGCAGCGGAGATCTTTGTCTTTTTTTAGCGCCGGATCTGTTGCAGGTTTAGAAGATTTATAATTTGTTATTTTTTTTAACCCGTTCTTCTTTATAGTTAAATAAATAATAAAAAAATAATGCTGAATTAAATTAAAACCACCCTTTGCGAATGAACAGACTTAGCGGATGTGAAATTGAATAAAATTACTCTCAGAAGTAACATAGATCGGGTAACATTTTAACTTCCCTCTGCGTGTACTCGTATGTAGCAATATTTTATACAAGTAAGGTTATGTTAACAAATGACTCCCTATTCAACTTTCTCTCTACTTAATGGCACAGTATTTCCGGTGGCGCATGTACATAGAATTCAAGTGATTTTGCACTTTAATTCGTATAAAACAAAGCGTTGCACGAATAAATGGGGATACGATCATAACAGCCTGATGCAGCTTCAATTCTATCTGTCTACACGGCAATTCAACTGGAATACGAATACATACCTACACAGAGAGGTAATCTTAATCTGCCGGTGAGAAAATGGTAGCTTGAAAATCACTTTATATTACGTCAATGCAACAAACACAAAAAAGATGCTGAAAAGCATCTGCGTCCTTGACCAACCTCGAGTTGAAACAAAAAGTCAAAAGTACATTCGCCAGCCAACCAGCAAGTCTTGTGTAATTAATAAGATTGAAATCTGCTAGCCACATGTGTTTCCCATTCCCAGAGCCAACACCGTCGTCCGCAATTCATAGAAAGAACCGAATCAGCTTGAGCAAGTATCGGATTGCCTAACCAAATGATTGCACCTGTGCAGTTTTTTTTTGTTTTCTTCTAAGATTCGTAATCTACCAATATGAACGTCTGGACTCAAGTATGAAGCACTCAATATGTCCTGTAGAACCTTTCATGAAGAAAAGAAAATCAATTAAGCGAATATTCAGTTATCTCTCTTGTCGTCCAGCAAATAACTGGATAACACAATTAGTAGGCAATTCGCATAATCATATTCTGTCGTCCACGTCAAACAGCGCACATGGATGATTAGCAATCTAAACAGCTCAGGCTGAGTACGGTCGCCGTCTAAAGGGATGGCACGCCACAAGGAAATAGACAAGGAAAGACCGCCATTCACATTCCACCCCTCAGTATTGACGACAAATTGTCGGTGGCAATATGCATACCAGACCTACATACTCGCACATAAATGATAGAACGACTAATGGAACTCTTGCAACAATGGCAACTTTAATTAAGACTGTGCACAGGCTATTAAGTGAGGTGCTCTAATGCAGTTGTTGATTTTTTTTTTAATTGCACTTAGTGGGGGGCGGCGGGTTTTATGCATTCGTCTACCCTTTGCTGATTAAATAACAACAATCAGTAAGACATTATAAAATTATGACCGATGTGGGTCAGAGTCGTGTTTTTGTTTATTTTTTATCGAGCCTTGAATAAGGTTGAGATGCTTTAAAAGCTACCTTTTAAAAAGTACAAACAAAACAAACATAAAACTGTAGAGATGAGGAAGGAAACCTTGTAGTAGAATCATATCCGGTGCTGAGAATATGGAAATACTACTTATGCAGACTGTTTAACGGCGACGAAGACCAACACCCCGCTGTCAGTAGTAGCCCTTTCTCAGTGGACTAAGAAGACTCTATATAAGACTCTTATCATCCCAGTCTTGCTATATGGAACTGAAGCATGGACTTTATCGAAAGATATCCTTAATCGACTCGAGAAAAGTCCTTCGTAAGATATTCGGTCTCGTTTGCGTTGACGGGTTTCGGAGGGGAAGATTCAACCACGAATGTAGAGCGAATGGACAGCAACGCTCCGGCCCGCAGATTATTTGATTCTAGCCCGGAGGGTCAGCGCAGCAGAGGACGACCTCGCCTAAGGGCTGCGCACAAGTTCAGCTGGAGTTAGCTAAAGACCTGGCTAAGTGGAAGGCGTTGTTGGTTGAGGCCTTGGTCCACCCCGGACTGTAGCGCCACCTAAGGAAGTAAGTACGTAAGTGAATCTAGAAAACTTCTCTAAAGTATGCCGAATAGGGTTAAAGTGGTAATTAGGGCCAATAAAAATTCGAAACTTTTTTTGAAAGCGGAAAAGACGTCACAGGGTTTCAGACTGATTCAGGGATGGATACATAGATCAAGTAACGTGGTAAATAGATTCCATGATATAAACTCCAACTACATAGGGATAAATCTGGATATGATCTGAATTAATACAGTGAAATACGGTAAAGAACTATTCTCTTAAAAGCAACATCCGCATAGCATCCTCGATTTTTTGAAACCCTAAGTTTATAAAGTAATATTCTTGCTAAAATCCCCTTTTAACCCTATCATGCCCGTTCTTGCATATAGGCGCAACATTGACGTTTTAGCTTCTAAGTCCCGTAATTTTTTTTTTTTTTTGTTAACTATTTTTTTCACACGACAGGTTGGTTTGTTGTGGGTACATTATAAGTGATTTTCATGATATTAGCATTGCGAGTGAGATCTGTTTTTCGTTGTAACTACACAAAAAAAAACGACAGTGTAAAAAATGTTTGCAAGAAGTGACTGTTCAAAAAATTAAAAAAAAGACCCAAAACAAAGTATATTTTTAATCACAAGTGGTTTTTATTTTCTAAATACGTCAGACAATGAGATGAGAAAATAAAAGTAAAAAAAAAACTTTTAGTTTGACCTCAGTATCTACCATAATTATTGCCTACAGTCAACACCACCTAGCGGTCAAACCAGGAAACATAGAACCTTGAATTTGATATCAGTTCATATTTACGGCTCGACCAACAACTTAATGTCCTCAAACAAATGTTAACGCCGCACACAGGCGGATTTTCCAAAAAAAAAAACATGGCCATAACTATAAAAAACAAAAATGCAATTTGTTGCTTTTTTTCATGCCAACTTGTTAATATATTACTTAAGCATATTATCTGATTGATCCTGCTTAATTAACTGCAACCATTGCGTCGGTTGATGCTTCTAAAGTCGAAGCTTTTGTGAAGCACGTGCAGTACCATATTGGGTGTTTGATAACTGGTGTATTTGCTGTTTTTTTTTTTTAATTTCTGTGTGAACTTATAAAATAAATTAGATTGGAATTTGTTGATAGTGGTAAGTAGAATAATTGGAATGCAAAATTTTTAAGTAATTTGACGTTTTATGTATTTTTCAGAGCTCTCAAAAATAAGACCTTTTGAGACCAAAAAAATAATTTTACTTTTTTGTTTCATAAAGGAAAAGTTTGGTTTTCCCGCCTTTTCCGGTTATAAAGGGTGATTTTTTAGCTGGTTTGGTTTTGGCAACACTGGTTTTGACAGCTGACGTGTGTTTAGTACCTTGTGTCACTGTCAAACAGCTTCAGTTTGGTTTGCAATTTAACCATGGATCGTCTTACAAATGAACAACGCTTGCAAATTATTGAATTTTACTATCAAAATTCGTGCTCGGTTCGAAATGTTCATCGCGCGCTGCTTCCATTTTATGATCGGCATTCCCGACCTTCTGAGCAGTCTATTCGGAAGATTGTGACCAAATTTCGCACCAAATTTACTTTGTTGGACATTAAACCACCAACAAGTTTACGTACTGTGCGTAGTGAAGAAAATATTGCGGCCGTATCAGCTAGTGTGACAGAAGACCGCGAAATGTCGATTCGGCGCTTGGTGAACGCTACCGAGCGATGATAACAAACTTTTTTTTGCCCGAAATGGAAGTTCTTGACTTGCATGATATGTGGTTTCAACAAGACGGTGCCACATGCCACACAGCACGCGAAACAATGGCGCAATTGCGAGGCGAGTTTGGTGAACAGTTAATTTCACGTTTCGGGCCGGTCAATTGGCCGCCTAGATCGTGCGATTTGACACCATTAGATTATTTTTTGTGGGGGTATGTCAAGGCTAATGTCCATAGGGACAAGCCCGCTTCGATTGACGCACTGGAAGCCAACATCCATGCATTCATTCGTGAGATACCGGCCGATATGTGTGAAAGAGTATGCCAAAATTGGACTCAGCGGATGGGCTACCTGAGACGCAGCCGCGGTCAACATTTGCATGAAATTATCTTTAAACATTAAATTGCAAGGTTCAAACTATCGATTCAAATAAATATTTCATTCATTTTTTCGAATTTTTTGTGTTTTTTTTTTTAAAAAAGTTCTCAACCTCTTAAAAAATCACCCTTTATAAAATAGCTTAAAATTTACCTTAATACTTGCTTATTCAGGAAACACCATAAACAGTTGCGAAAGTTTGCGATGTTGCAAGATATCGTCAAGTAAAGTTTGTATGAAAAAATACAATTTAATTCAAATTAAAACAGAAGGTAATAAATCTAATCTAGTACATACGTAATGTGGTGAGTTCTAGTACTTCTACTTTGACGTTTTCTTGGCTGTCACTTTTCGATTGTTAGTTGTGAAGATCTTTCGCCTTTTCGCGGACTTGTCTTGTTCGTAAATAAATGCCTCTGAGCAGCTTAGCGGGTTTTCGTAAAAACATATTCCGGGGTAAGTACCTCGCGACATTGGACTATTCTGCTAATACACGTATCCGAGTGTTTTACTGTAAATAGACTTTTTTATCTTCTCTATTTGTTGAGTGAAAACGAGATTCCCAATCACATCTATTTCCCAAGTCTTTTTCGTGACATGACTATGGTTTTGGTAGACCACGGGTATCTACCCCAAAGAGATGCGCCCTGCTGACACAAATAACCAACGGGTAATTTAATTTTTTTAAGATCAGAATCAAGAAGCGTACGACCTATGTCAGTAAATGGTTGCAATTGGTGAGCACGAAAAGCAAATTCAATAATAATCAAAAAAAAAAATGGGGAGGGATCCTACTACCCATACGCCATACCCAATCGTGCAACATTCGTGATTTGATTTTTACCGTATTGCATGCAACTGCGATTGAGTCAAAGTGCATTTTATATTTGACGGTAATTTAATTTAACCGTAAGTCGGTCTGATTTTATTTTTACAGTTAATAAAAAATATGATGTCACAGAGGCAACGAGTGAAAAATGTGCCACTTTTAAGGGATGTGGCACAAAGGAGTTAGGTTGCTGAGGAATACCCATCTATCGCAATACTCAGCTCCAGCTATACATAGATCCATTGTGATACAAATAAAAGTTGTTTTCTTATTCGTTTGGACTAAGAAGTGCTTAATAGACACTTGAAACTGAAGTTAAGGAGTCTCAAACCAACCCGAAGCTTCAATGAAGTTGCAGATATGTTTACAGGGATTCCGGAAAGTTCTTCTAAGTAAGTAAGTATGTTAAGTAAGTAAGTAAGTAAGTAATTCATTTATTTTCTTGTTTTTTTTTTTGGATACATTGGCGCAAATTCATAGTCAAATAGAGCCGACGATAAAAGAATGTATTCACCTACATAACCTAAAATATGGCATTTGCTATTTATAGTCACTTATAAGCCGGCTCGAAATTTAAAATGACCCAAACGTCATTTTAAATAATTAGAGTCGGCTACAAATTTCCAATATAATATTTTAACGTTTGGGTTTTTTTCGCTCACATCACTTTACAAAAACATACCAAAGTCGATACTAACTAATACACAGGCAAAAATGTGTTTATGAATAACGAAAAGCTATAGCCCGCTTTTTTATTTATAGCCGGCTGTAACTATAGTCGGCTATAGGCACTATTCATGGGCTGACTATGAATTTGCGCCATTGTTTATCATATTTATGAATTTTGTAGCTATGGCGTTGCTGTCAGCTCGGTTAGCAAATTAAATAAATAATATTATTGGTATGAATGAAATTTTTAAATGATGATGGTTGAAGGTTGAGAACTTTTTTTAAAAAAAAAACACAAAAAATTCGAAAAAATGAATGAAATATTTATTTGAATCGATAGTTTGAACCTTGCAATTTAATGTTTAAAGATAATTTCATGCAAATGTTGACCGCGGCTGCGTCTCAGGTAGCCCATCCGCTGAGTCCAATTTTGGCATACTCTTTCACACATATCGGCCGGTATCTCACGAATGAATGCATGGATGTTGGCTTCCAGTGCGTCAATCGAAGCGGGCTTGTCCCTATGGACATTAGCCTTGACATACCCCCACAAAAAATAATCTAATGGTGTCAAATCGCACGATCTAGGCGGCCAATTGACCGGCCCGAAACGTGAAATTAACTGTTCACCAAACTCGCCTCGCAATTGCGCCATTGTTTCGCGTGCTGTGTGGCATGTGGCACCGTCTTGTTGAAACCACATATCATGCAAGTCAAGAACTTCCATTTCGGGCAAAAAAAAGTGCTGTAACAAAGGCCTAACTGCTGGGAACGGCGCCGAATCGACATTTCGCGGTCTTCTGTCACACTAGCTGATACGGCCGCAATATTTTCTTCACTACGCACAGTACGTAAACGTGTTGGTGGTTTAATGTCCAACAAAGTAAATTTGGTGCGAAATTTGGTCACAATCTTCCGAATAGACTGCTCAGAAGGTCGAGAATGCCGATCATAAAATGGAAGCAGCGCGCGATGAACATTTCGAACCGAGCACGAATTTTGATAGTAAAATTCAATAATTTGCAAGCGTTGTTCATTTGTAAGACGATCCATGGTTAAATTGCAAACCAAACTGAAGCTGTTTGACAGTGACACAAGGTACTAAACACACGTCAGCTGTCAAAACCAGTGTTGCCAAAACCAAACCAGCTAAAAAATCACCCTTTATAATGAAATCTAGACAAATTCAGTTATAAGTAACATCCTATATTTATATATGGTTTTCAAAAAAGAATAGAGTTTTTTCCGGTCGAATTCATTTAGTACTGTGATTGTTTCTTGTAGCCTCATAGTTTCCTTTCCAAATATTGCTTTTTTTCTGTAGGCAGCAAAAATGGGACATATACTCATGAAGTGGAAACAGTCTTCTTTTGCTCTCAAATTACATAAGGTGCAAAGATGGAAAAAAAACTGCCATTGTATGGTGATCCGTTTAGGGCAAGGACTTCACAACTTGTTTTGAATATTAAAGATATTTCTCTGTAATTTAGTGCATCATTGAAGTAGTTTTTTTTTTTCCATAAGATTCAGTTGAGAGTAAAGTAGTCTGCTTTGTGATGTCCGGGCTTCTTCTATAAGTGCTTCGCGTTCAAAATTTTCATGACTTTGAATTATTTTGTCGAGTTGATCTTTAACATGTCTCAAATTTAATGGATTCAGCGATACAATTTTTCCACACGCATTTCCCAAAACTTTCCATTTCGATACCCACCAGTCCTTGTTTCTTAGCTCATAGAGTGCGATTCGTTTTGTCAGTCGGTCATCGTGATGGGATAAAAACTTGGCAATGTAGTCAGCTGTAAGCGTGCTAGTAAATATTTTAGGTAGACCCTTTTCCAGATACAAGGCATTGTTCGGAGTTTTTAGAGATAAATTAAAAAGTTTCTTCAAAAAACATATGTGAAACTTTTCTATCGCTTCGTATTCGTTGATTCCCCACAGCTGGGCAGCATAGCAAAGCGAACTCTTAACTACAGCATCAAATATCTTGTATTTCGCTGATAGCACTATTCGCTGGTTTGGAAATATGTTTCTCCAAGACATATTTAACAGACTTTGTGAAGTTTTAGCTTTAATGTTAACGTGATGGTTAAAATCCATGGTTTTAATAAGATTTACTCCCAGGTACTTGTACTCGTTAGCTATCTGTAAAGGGTTTCCATTGAAGTGCCAGTTATATGCAGTTTGGATCCGGGCGGATCTTGAGAAAACCATTTAATGACAAGTCCCAAGTCCCCATTTACCACAGTATTCGGCTAGGTGATTAATCATCAGCTGGAGATTGTCTGGCGACTCAGAAAGTAACACCGGGTCATCAGCATATAGAAGAACATTTATAGTGAAGTCAGCAATCCGGATACCTCCAGGTAGGTGAGCTTATACATCGTTACATATTATAAAATGCAAAGTCTATCATTAATAAAAAGTTCTTCTATATCCTGGAAGAAATTGCTCTTCCTGTATGTATTCACCAAGTCTCTTGTATCAGAGGCTATCTCAAAGCATCTAATCATCATTGCAGATGCGGCCCTTCTATGGTGAAGATTAAATTGAATCCATCTGAGTTTTCCCGGTCCGGTCCCACCTCTCTCCCGAGTCCCGACTATTATTGACATTGTGTCTTATCACTTTTTCTCAGTCTACAGACTGAGTCCTCATACCATTAAATGGTACACGGATAGTTCAAGAACTGAGGAAGGAACGGGGGCAGGCGTGTTTGGGCCCGGAACTAACCTATTCGAACCCATGGGCAGTAAGCAGCATCTTTCAAGCTGGAATCTGTGCTATTGACAGATGTGCGCAACTCAATCTTGATAAACGCTACAACAGATGCGACATAGGAGCAATGTCAGATAGCCAAGCAGCTATCAAGGCAATCGGGGCTCAAATCATCACATCTAGAATTGTCTGGGAATGACTGGGCGAAGGAAACAATGTCACAAAACTGGTGGAATGTGGGGCATCAACCTAGCAAAGATTCATAACAAAAGAATGTCTTTTAAACACCATTCACTTGGTTCTGGATCGCCCTCCGCCCACCCTTATTTCTTTGTCATGAGGGGTGAAGGACTCATGGTATGAGTCATCGGTGATTTCCAAAAATCCATATAAATAGTAACAGTGAGTCATTGCAAATGGGTGTCGGTGTGGTAACTAGAACAATTGCACAAAGCCCATAGAACTGTTGACTTACGAATTTGCCCTGTCAACGCTGTCACAATCACAAAACGATTTTCCAAAGGAGCTTTTCGCGGTCTACTGTTGGAAAAGTTACTTCAAAAAACATCGATTGGAAGACACGGAAACGTACACAAGAATAAATACATAGAAACACATTTATTAGTTAATTTGGTGAATGAAATGAGAGTGTTGTGTGTTCATTACTTAAAAAAAAAAAACGGTAACTAGAGAAGGCAAATGTCAATAATGCAGCTAATGGAGATTAAATAAAGAGGACACAATATTGGGTGTACATCTAAGTATAAACAACACCAACTAAAATGTCTCGATTAGAGAAGAAAGGAAGAACAAAAAAAAATTACTGTTTCTATAGCTAATGACAGATGACAGCTTTTTTGACTTTAATAGGTCTTAGTGTCACTCGCTGAGCATTAAAGCAACAACATCGATTTATGGAATTATTCTTGTTGCGTAAAAAAGTAAAATGCCGAACACGAAAAATGGGAAAGAAAATTATTATTTATCCACCTCCTCTACTCTCTCTTGTCAGATGGCAGATGACGCATCGTTGAGTTTTCATAGCATTAATTTCTAATCGACACATTTCGCACTCCATTTGACTTGGCATCAATGGCGGCGCGACGAGTACTTTCGAGATTCTTTATAGTCTTAATTTTTAAGGGCGAACAATTTCTAAAGTAAGTGAACAACTGTCGCACGCCCATTTTGACTGGACGGGAGCTTTTAAAATCTTAAAGCAAAGACTTAGGGAGTTATTTCAACCGTACTGGGGGACCAAAGAAAAAAAACATGACATGACATTCATTCATGATGTGAGCTCTGATTTGGCATTGAGTGAGTTTGTAGTCAATTTTTATTTATTTTTTTTTTTTGGTAAAACCACTCTTTTGACTCCTTCGACACGTGGATCGCAGCATTACCCTGCTGGAAAATGAAGTGTCTGTGTAATTTCTTGGCCCACTAAGGAGAATGAACAAACATCAAACAAATTGGTAGCTTTGAATCATAAGCAAAACCCCTCCAGATCATAAAAGTGCCACCTCCAAAATTTCGCTCATGCCAATCCATCGAATTGAGGAATCTTATGAGGCTACAGAATTGTATGCCGGACATTTCCAAAAAGTCTCTGAGGAAGTATCTGCCGTGTGTAAGTTTCTGGCTCTGGCTAGTGACGGATATTCACAGAGAAAATGAGAAAGGCTTTCCTCCAAAGATGCGCTCTCGCAGCTATGACCGCTAGTGCACAGTGGTTCCACCGTAGGCCAAGAGTCGAACAATTCATTGCAAAAGTTTTCACTGAAAACCACTTAAGCTATCCGAGGACAACTCAAAGTTAATATTAATGAGAAAAAAAAATGATCCGTCAAGTCAAAACCGTTTGATTTTCATCTCCAAAGTGCTCTCATTGCAAGACCATCGCTTTTGAGTTTTAGTGCTCTGCAAGTAAGCGTCACAGGATTTTCTATTATTCATCTACTTTCGTTAATGCAAACAATTTTTTTTTTAATGGATCTATTAGTAGAAGGTAAGAATTCCGTTGTATATTTTATTTTAGGTGTGATATTTGTTATTGTAAAGGGTGATTTTTTAGCTGGTTTGGTTTTGGCAACACTGGTTTTGACAGCTGACGTGTGTTTAGTACCTTGTGTCACTGTCAAACAGCTTCAGTTTGGTTTGCAATTTAACCATGGATCGTCTTACAAATGAACAACGCTTGCAAATTATTGAATTTTACTGTCAAAATTCGTGCTCGGTTCGAAATGTTCATTTATCGAAAAATTGTGTTCAGCGATGAGGCTCATTTTTGGTTGAATGGGTACGTAAATAAGCAAAATTGCCGCATTTGGAGTGAAGATCAGCCAGAAGCATTGCAACAGCTACCAATGCATCCCGAAAAAGCCACTGTTTGGTGCGGTTTATGGGCCGGCGGCATTATTGGGCCATATTTCTTCAAAGATGATGCGAATCGCAGCGTTACTGTCAATGGTGAACGCTACCGAGCGATGATAACAAACTTTTTTTTGCCCGAAATGGAAGTTCTTGACTTGCATGATATGTGGTTTCAACAAGACGGTGCCACATGCCACACAGCACGCGAAACAATGGCGCAATTGCGAGGCGAGTTTGGTGAACAGTTAATTTCACGTTTCGGGCCGGTCAATTGGCCGCCTAGATCGTGCGATTTGACACCATTAGATTATTTTTTGTGGGGGTATGTCAAGGCTAATGTCTATAGGGACAAGCCCGCTTCGATTGACGCACTGGAAGCCATCATCCATGCATTCATTCGTGAGATACCGGCCGATATGTGTGAAAGAGTATGCCAAAATTGGACTCAGCGGATGGGCTACCTGAGACGCAGCCGCGGTCAACATTTGCATGAAATTATCTTTAAACATTAAATTGCAAGGTTCAAACTATCGATTCAAATAAATATTTCATTCATTTTTTCGAATTTTTTGTGTTTTTTTTTTAAAAAAAGTTCTCAACCTCTTAAAAAATCACCCTTTACAAGTGGTTGCACTATGAAAGTGGGGGGAAAACATTTCAAATAAAATCGAATTCTGTGTTTTGTGTTAAACTTTTAACTGAGTTCCCCCCGAGACCCCCGGTATACCATATTATGTATTGCCAAAAAGGCTGATTTCTGTACTTTTTGATGCAAGTTAAATCAGCTGAGGAAATTTTCGGATTCAGATTAAATTGAGCTATAAGTGACCATACCTCTTATTGTTTTTATTTCAGGTGCTATCACTAAATGCTCTTTTACTAGAATGTTATGTTTACTTGATCATACAGCCAGACGTCTGCTTGAGTATAAAAAGACTGATCTGCAAACTTTTTCGCCTGATTTTTCTAATAGCCTTCTGGCATTTAGTCTGATGGAGGACACGGCATGCAAGGTAATGCTCGTTTTTGAATGATTCTTGTGTTTCAATTATCTTTATACCAGAAAAACTGTAAGTCCTAGGTAAAAACTTTGTATGGTGAATTTGAAGGTGACGTTATGGTGCATGAAAATGGTACTAATATAAAAAAATTATAAGCACAATTTCCCGAGATAAATGCGATTTTCACAGAAATTGGTAAAAAAAAAATCAAAAAAGATCTGTGTTTGAAGACCAATATCTCAAAGATTAGAGTAGACATGGTAATTTTTTTTCAACTGTGATAGGCACACAATTGTATATGAAACGAGCCTATCTTGGCTGCTCTAAGTTTAATACGCTCGAAGTTATAATTAAATATTTGTTGGTACCTTTTTCCCTGAAAGATATTTTTTAAACACCCTGTAGTTGGTGTTCAAGATAGACCCCCACTCCCTTACGATATTTTTCATATCATTAACCAATGAATCAGATCCCAAAACATATGTATCCCAAACCGGACCACCCTGTATACCGAACCTGACCGTACCGTTATCTCGAAAGCGTTACTTGATAGAGCGAAACGGATTGCAGATTTGGAATCAGCTCCCCCAAATTACTCTAACACGGATTGATTTTGGCTTTTTTCAATGAGCGATTAATTATGACCGCCTTTGTTCGAGAGTGGAACCACTGTGCAGTGGAAATCAAATGGGGTACCCAAGCTACGAGCATGAGCCCCGATTGGACTGTGACCCGTACTTATTGCTACGATTCTGGTGATCGACCCGTGATCTGTTAATTAGGCCAAGTCTTCCTTGAAATGACACAGTTCTTAAGGTTTTCCATTTCGAATTCGCTTTTAAGAATACGTTTTGGATGATCAGTTCCTGCTTATACTGTTCTACCAATTTAGATGATGTAGTGGTTGAGTGAAGAGCTTTAATAGCGGACTGACTGCCTACTAATATGACTACGCGTTCCATGGTTGTAGGGCTGAGACTAAGCTCCTAACATGCTTATTTGATTACAAGTTCTTCCGCCTGTAAGACACTAGAACAATCAGGAAGGCGAAGGGACTAATGTAGTTGAAGTACGAGTAAATTAATAAGTCATCGCTTTAATTTCATCGCAACAGAAATGCGCCATTGCATTTAGAAAAAAAAGTTTCTGGAAATAAATGTCATGTCAAGGATTTCAAAATATTTGTTTTTTCTTTTTTTTCTGTAGGAAACTTTGGGAGGATTGCAGAAAATGTATGAAAAAATACCGCACCCGGTTATTTTAAAAGAAATAAGACCCAATGATGCCTCCTGTCCAAAAACTGCGCCAAACAGTAACACATTGTGGATAGCGAGGCTTCTGGTCAACCATTCTCAGATTTTCTGAGCCCCCCAGATACGGTAATTCTGCTTATTAACAAAGCCTTGAAAATGAAAACGTGCCTCGTCGCTGAGAATGTGAATTTTAAGTTTTCTTTCTGATATGTCCAATTCATGAGATTGAATCGGCAATCCTGGGTTTTCAACTACACTTCGAGGTACAGAAGCGTGACTGACACGATTTGGGTTCTTCACATCACAGACTTGTCCCAATAGAATATAATTCTGAACGAATTTAACAATTGCTGGGAAAGCAGGCGCCTCACGTCCACCGAGAAAACTTTTAAGTTTTCGAACTGTTTCAGCTACATTTTCACCATTTTCGTAATGAATTTTAAGAATTTCCATTCGTCGTTGAAACGTACATCGTTCCATTTGTACCCGACTACGCAGAGGAAGGGTTATGATTTTAACAGGCTGGGTTTGTTTGTTTGTATATAAGGATGTCACCTCGAACAGCTTAAACTATGGAACCTCTTTCAACAAATGAGGTGTCGTTGGATTCGTCTTTATCCGGTGAGTGTCCTAGGCTATGTGACGTCACAGAAAAATTCAATATGGCGGGCGCACCATGCAAAACGGCGGACTACCTCTTTTTTTTTTTTTTTTTTTTACCCGACTAGTCTTTACAACCGCATTGATAGTGGTATCAAATGAAAGGGCCTGGCGAGTAGAGTACAATACGATACGACGTTATTCTAAATTCAATATGGCGGACGCCCCCAAGATGGCGGATTTCTATTTTTTTTTAAATAAATATTTGGCTTCAGCAGTCCTAGGTAGAACCAAGCCTAGCTTCCCGCAACCATTTGTGTGTGCGCGTTATATTGTTGCACAAATGAAAGGGACCTACAGTTTTCTGCCGTCTCCGAACGGCGAGTTGGGAAGTTTTACATGACAACTGATACTCTTGAATGCTTGCGCTACGGTGCCCCCTATTTTCTTTACTACCTCCTTAATATGGGTATCAAATGAAAGGGCTTGGCGTGTAGAATACAATACGATATGACGTAATTCTAGATTCAATATGGCGGACGCCCCCAAAATGGTGGATTTCCGTTATCCTTACTACATCCCTAATATGGGTATCAAAAGAAAGGGTTTGACAGAGTACAGCTGTGGTCGCATGCCGTTACAATAACGTATTTATATAATTACGCATTAATTGGAAAGGGTTTGACAGAGTACAGCTGTGGTCGCATGCCGTTACAATAACGTATTTATATAATTACGCATTCATTGGACGAAGCGGCATGCGACCACAGCTGTACTCTGAAAATCATTGTTTCGTACTTTTTAGTTGGTTTTTCCCATAGTCAGGTTTTAGTTTTTTGAACTAAATTTTTTTATTAATGGCGTTAGTCTTACTGGACATCTGTAAAAAAAAAAATAGACTACATGCGCTTACGACATTTGTTCTTTCAGAAATTCAACGGGGAAAGATTTATGCAAACTGATTGTTTCTAAAGATTCGATTGTAGATTGGCTCTCTGTGAGAATACTTTTATTCAAAGCAGACATAACATATTCCACTTAAGCTAAATCAAAACGATCGCTTTTAACTTTACCTAAATATCTTTTTTATCGATAAGAACCTCAAGCCAATACATCTGCAACCAGTGACTTTGACCTCCACTATATTTGCTCCTTACTTTCTCATTCCAACAAATACTTTCCTTTGTCCACTGTAACACCACTTCAATTGTTTATAAAAGTAAAGTCCTTAACCCTAAAATTCACATTGCACTATCAGCCATGGGGTAAGTACACAATAAGGCGCCATCCACAAGACAAACATGGAGGATGCGTTTTATTCTTCGTAAGGTGAAGTGTACTTTGTGCAAGTCGATCCTTTCAACTAGGAAAGTGCTGGCTTTCAAGGTGAGAACTTGAATTCTAAAAACCTTGAACACGACTACGTCCACCAAA
This sequence comes from Brachyopa scutellaris, assembly GCA_949775065.1. Lineage (NCBI taxonomy): Eukaryota > Metazoa > Arthropoda > Insecta > Diptera > Syrphidae > Brachyopa > Brachyopa scutellaris. The sequence goes on along the minus strand of OX459112.1, from coordinate 143,768,870 downwards.
CGTTTGTAACCATCTTATTCATTCATCTTTTGCTTTACAAATACACATACATTTCTCCATTCAATTGTTTCTTCTAATCAAATGAAGAACAACAAAATATTGCCAATGGAATCCTTTGGTAGTAGGGGCAAGTTCAAGGTTAAAACAAAATAATAATAAAGCGGTAGGTACTCGTCAAAATAAACTCATTAAATATAAAAACAATATTTTCTGTAGAATTTATTAACAGAATATTATTGTTAATCGTCCTTGGGGACTTCTCCCCCGAAAGATAAAGCAAAAAGCAACAATTTTGTAAATAAAATGAGTTTTAGACTTGCGTTGAATATGATAGCATCCGTCCTGACTGTAATATTAAGGATGTTAAATTTCATAAAAAGCTCTTCTTTTCCCCACCTCACCGGATTCAACAACACATAATTGCTTCATTCATATCCGGTAGATCTAGAAGGCGAAAGGAAGTAAGAAAAAAAAATCTTCGTATCTTTCTGCCGGTTGTTGTTATTGTTGGAAAACAAAAAAAAACTGGTGAACAATTCAACATCCAGGGGCATAAACTCTGGATTCATTGAAAATCAGAAAGGAATGAAATAATAATAAATTTGCTTCTATTTAGAAAAGTTTTTCATAGGTACATATATACAGGCATGCTGATGAAACGTGCTACCGGAAGGAAAACGTAAACGTAAGTTTTTTTTCTGTGTAATCATCGGTTTTTTATAGATTGGCATTTAGATTTAACAAAAGTGGACGATTGGGGCGATGATATTAGAATTTTGATAGTGCGTCGTTATCCTGCTTTGTAGTAGGTATGTGCTCTTAGTCCGAAGAGAGTTTAGGCGGGCATTTGGCGGCATTCCTCCGAAGCAGATGGAATGGCATGAGAGCTAATTAACTCTTTCGCCGAACGCGGGACAGTCAGAAGAAGGCCTTTTCAACGAGATCATTCAGTTAGGACACAGGATACTTTAGCTGCTGCCATATAAACTAATCCCATCGTTTCGGAACGGAACTTGTCTGCTCAAATTGCTTGCAATAATTATTCCTTTTTTAAAAGTGTTCTCCAGTAGAAAGATATAACTATGTTTATCACATCTCTGTAACTAAAGTTATGTAAATTGTGCGATACTTACTTACTTACTTACTTAGTTGGCGCTACAGCTCGAGGTGAACCTGGGCCTGCTTCTCGCAACCATTTGTGTGTGCGTGTTATATTTTGCACGAATGGAAGGGACCTACAGTTTTTTGCCGACTCCGAACGGCGAGTTGAGAAGCTCAATCGTGACAAATGATACTCTTTGATGCTTGTCAGACATTCGAACGAGGTGGGCACTGTGAAAAACTTTTAGGTGTTTGCGGCGGGATTCGAACCCAAGACCGCTGGCTCAGTAGTCCGACGCACTAACTACTTGCGCTACGGTGCCCACCAATTGTGCGATAGCACATTGTAAATTATGAACGAAATAAATATTACTATGTTTGCATTACTTAAAAAAAATTGGAATAGGCAGGCAATTCTGCACAAAGATTTGAGCTTTTTTTCCTTACAAAATTCAAATAACAATCAAGCTGGAGCCAGTTGACTCGCCGATTCGCACATGGGTTGCATATGAGTTACCGAGCGCGGAGACCATTTGAAATCGGTGATTTCTAAAAACCAATAAAACAAAAAAAAATAAAAATGAATTATGTATTATAAACTAAAATAAAATAAATTGAAAGAATTGAAAATTAAAAAAAAAGTTATTTGAGTTCTTAATGTACATACATGTGTACATATTTACTAGCTGACCCATGCTCGCCTTGCTACGCCCACCTGCAACTTGGGAAAACAAATTATTATTTTCTTCTAATACATTTCTATAGTATGTAGGCTGTAGGTATAGGTAAGGTATGTAATGTATAGCTGTTGCCCACCCGGCATTGTCCGTGCACTTTTTAAAAACTCGAATTTACTTTTACAATCATATTTATCCTAGTAGGCCGGGCACAAAACATCATAGAATGCTATTTCAGTTCACATATATAAGGTAGTATACTCAGAGTGTTCATTTTCGATCAATTTCGCGCACATGTCAAAAATTCAAAAAGATGGTCGCCATACGTGCCCTGCGAATATTTGTTTACATTCAAAAACAAAAACAAATTACTGAATTAAACGCCAAACTCACAAATGAATTTGACTTTTAAACGCCAAACTCAGTACAATTATAGAAAAGGCACGAATTGCGGCCATTTTTCCTGCGCAATATAATACCTGTATTATGTGTATACTGTGATTTCAGTTAATACGCAGAAATTCAAATGTGCATTGTGCCACATACACACACTAGGTCTGTTCTCATACTGTCCAAAACAGCGCAAAACTACGAAAATCAGTGAAATCCTGTTCCAGTACAAAGATTTTTCGTAGTTGTCGACAGAAGAGAGCGCTAACAAAAGAGTAAGAAATTTTCTCATGCTGCCGAATTTAAGGCCCCAACCCATAGAATCCGTCGATCCGTTGCCCCTTCATTTTTAAGTGACAGCTCGATGGAATACAAACATTCTTATGGGAGATGGCATATAGCCAACGGATGCATGAACTTCGACGGATAAAGTAGGTTTATTTTCTACTTTTTGCTTCCTTCGATCCGATGTCAGTACACATATTCAAGCATTTAAGTTCACACATTCACATATTGAAGTTCACGCATTCACAAATTGAGATTATGCATTTTCATTGGTGGAAGCATATAGAGAATGAAATGAATCGTTGACATTTTCTACGTAGATATGTGACGGATTCTATGGGACTGCTCTATCCGGCAATACACCAATTTCGGCATCAACGTACCACGGAACGAAGTCGATGGATTCTATGGGTTGGCCCCTTTAGCCCAAGAAATTTCTTTGGGCAGCTTTATGAAACTGTCAAATCTGTCAAACGTTGTTGTTAATGCGTTCCTGTACTTTTGCACACTTTTCCCTCTCTCTGACAGATTTTTACCCCACTCCTTGAAATTTGAGAATCTATAAATTTTAGTCCAGATAGTACGGGAACAGACCTACTATGACTTCACCCACTGCTGCATGGCTGTTGGCTTCGTTCTCCACTGATGGAAAATTGTTGGCGATGAATTCATGAATTGTTTCGAGCATACCTCAGCTCCAGGATAACGCAGAAGGATGATTTATACCCTGAACCCTTTGACTACCATTGGTTACAATTGTAACCACACTATTCAAATATTTTTTTTTTTTTATTTAAAGATTTAAAAAGAGTTGTAGTATGCATGGAGTTCTCTTTATTCATCAATTCTCTTCTCTTATACCAAATTTGAACTTTCTAGAATTTTTAATTACGAAGTTAGTGGTTGATTTTGTTGTCAGTTTGGGAAAAATTCGTAACGAATTTTTAAAGGATCCTTTGATGGTTTTTTGTTTTGTTTATTTCACCCATAAATCCAACCAAATAAGATATGTTTTCTAGCGTAAGTTCGAAGTTACGTTTTGTACATTGTATATTGCGTAAATACGAGTGCAAAAAACCAGCCTGTTGTCACTTGGCTACCTATGTTCACATTTGTAACCAAGGTCCTGTAGGCTTAATTCAAGGACGAAAAATTCTAAAAAGAAATGAATTGTGTTCCTTTAAGTACAACCAGTAATATTAAATTACGAAATAACTGTTTTGTCTCATATAAATAATTCAGTAGTCAAAGGGTTAATGAATCCTAAAAGAATTTGCTTAAAGCCATTTTCTTTGGTTTTAAATCCAAAAAGGATAAGCCATTGATTAGTTACTTACTTAGTAGGCGCAACAGTTCGGGGTGAACCAGAGGCTGCTTCTCGCAAATATTTGTGTGTATGTACTTGTTATATTTTTGCACGAATGGAGGGATCTACATTTTTTTGCCGACTCCGAACGGCGAGTTGATAAGCTTCTCATTGACAAATGATACTCTTTGATTGCTTGTCAGACATTCGAAAGAGGTGGCACCGTGAAAAAACTGTTAGGTGTTTTTGCTGCGACTGAACCCGGGCAGCATGCGTAGTTGTCCATCGCACTAACCACCACGGCCACGGCGGCCACATATAATCATTTTCTATATGCCGATGTGCGGCCTTACATCGGGGTGGATAAAATAAAGGAGTGCCTGTTAGTTGTACTATTACCACAGTCCTCTTTCCCTTAATGTGATTACAGTTTTCAACGCCATAAGGTTGTGGTAGAGATAAAGCAGTATACAAATAAGCATGGTTTCCTTTGCAGCTGTGTTCCCGATGCAGATTATCCGCAACAGTTCAATTAAATTGCAAATACATGCAATAAGATACATGTTTATTAAGCTCTGTGCAGATTGCTGTAATCAAATCAACAATTACTCTGTTAACGACACCATTTACACAGAGACACATCGCTGTATTGCTCCTGCACGACAGAAGATACAGAAACTATCTAAAATGGGAAGAACTGCCACTTCAGAGTAATAGTTAATTAGGTTTGAATGCTTTCGTCTAACCATGTCCTTCTGAGTTAATATTTTAAAAAGAATCTAAATCCAAGACAGCCGGCCTTTAATTTTTATTTACGAATACACGCCAATTAGACAACTTTAGGTGAAAATGTTAACAAAAATTTATTACCATTCTTATCTTTTGCACGAATCTTCTTCTTCAATTTGTGTCACTATCTGTGTTGACATTTGCGACTGCACTTGAAGGTTTCCTCTGTCTCTTTGTATGACACACATATAAACTTGGGTGGGTACAACATTTATAATAATTTTACCTAGAAACAAGAACGCGTCACCTTGTCGCCGCGCTAAGTAATGGAACAGAATTAAATAATAGTATACACCCCTAATGAGGTCAGCACACGGTTTCCTTTGGTTGACGATTTATTTCAGGTGTTTTTAGTTTTTTTTTTTGTTTATATTTTGCAACTTTAATGTGAATAAAGAAAAGGAAAAAAACTTCAAAAATGGTTCTTCATTCAAGTTACCCGCAAATGGTTTGAGGTAAATACAAAGAAATCAGATAAATCAAAGTTGGTATGTCCATTTCCCCCCCCTCAATCGCTCTGCTAAAAGATACATGAATGAACTGGGAAGGAAATAAAAAAATAATAATAAATAATAACAGTACAAAAAAAAATAAAAAATACATACATAGTTCGTGCAAAGTGCAATGACACACTGTTACGCTTATGCACACATAAACATTTGAAATTTATTTATTGTTACACACGCAAACGCAAACGTAATTTACGCTATATACGAGAGCCTAGATCTAGATTCGGCGAAAATGTATTCGTTCCGTATCTGGAACTCTGCTACCGCATGCAAAAATACATCCGAGACAAACTTGTACTGCCTACGTGATGAATTGACGTATATTTTGTTACACGCACCCAAGTGGCTACATAGCCGGTTAAACAGAAACAAATTTATTTAAATATTTATTGTAATACTCATAACAATGAGTCGATATGAAGGTTTATGTGAAATGTAAATAAGGTAATTTGTGCCGGTGAGTTTGTAGAGCACAAGCACACAGACACAAACAGAAAATATCCGTGTACTCGTACACCTTTTGTGTTACAAAGTGGTCCGGTCCGGATAGTTTTGCAAATTGGAAATATAATTATACACACTAAATCGGGTTAAATAAATCTTTTACCTTCTTTTTTTTTTTTGACTGGCGCGAGACGACTTTAGGTGGGTACAAAATGTTTAAGAATAGGTAATGTAAGCAAATGTGGTAAGACATACAGGTGAATGCTCCGGTAATGTTTAGAGGTACGAAAATCGTTGAACAAAGACACTTACATAACAAATAGTATACAAAAAAAGGACAAGTGCGAGTAGGACTCGCATGTACCGTTATAGTTATATTCTTCCAAACGATTTTCACCTTTTTGCCTTTACCTGCGCTATGAGACTTCCTGTTGTCAAACTATAAGAATGTTTCATTTTAATCTTTGCTATTTTTTATGATGGTATCAATGGAATGCTGCGGTTTTCAATCCATAATGTAACTGCACTGCAGACATTGCTTCAAGCTGCCAGATAACCATCTTTCAAGTTGAGCTTATAGGAACTTAAAAAGCCACAGAACGCTTTATGAATTTGTAAAGATGGCCCCTACATTAACATTTACAGTATCTTACAAAAATAAGTTTCCACTATTTTTAGGGGAACTCATGCTATTTTTTCCATGAAACGTGTAAGGTGTAACTACCCAGCAGGCAAGTACGGAATGTATAACTTGGAGAATCGAATACATAATTATAGTTATTATAAATGAGAAATAGAATGTATTATTATTACCACGTACAGTGTTCCACAAAAGTCTGCGTACAGCGATGAAACTCTGAGAAACAATGATGTTATTAACAACCGGAAAATAATATATTTTTGATCTAAATGTATTTCAATAGAACAATACACAAGGTATTCATTTTGAACAAAGTTTAAATTTTTTTATTATTTATTTAAGAAAAAATTAACAAAAACAGAAAAAAGTCATCGAATTCACTCCACAAAAGTCTGTAAAGGAAAAGGTAAACAATTAGCTTAACTAAATAAAAAGTAAATTTATCTTTTTACATTCATAGTCAATATTTAGTCGGATATCCTTTCAACTGTATAACCTTTTTCAAACGACTTGGCATTGAAGCTACTAGTTTTTCTGTGCAGGAACAACTTATAAATCTCCTTTCAGACAATAAGGCATTTTTAAGTTGCGCGTTATTCCGTTTTTCGTGTGTTCGGATTCTGCGTTCTAATTAATCCTACAGGTGCTCAATAGGATTGAGGCCCGGACTCTATGCGCGCGTTTAGATTATGTGAAAACGTTAAACAATAGCCACAAAGGCACATTATGGGCCGTATGTTTGTGGTCATTATATTCTTAGAAGTGAAAATAATCCGAAATTCCCAGCATTTGAATTCTGTCTTTTAAATTTTGTTAGAGAATATAAATCTACATGAACAGGTCCATAATTCCTTCAATAAATTCCAGCTTTCCGACCCCCGATGTAGACATACAGTCCCATACCATCAAACCTCCACCTCCATGTTTCACTGTCTTGGTGGTAAACTTTGGATTTAACGCTTGGTTTTGACGTTTCCAGACCCTCAAGCGGCAATTGGAGCCAAAAATAATGTGTTTTGACTTTTCCGAGAATATAACCTTGCGCCAGAACCTAGTAGTCTGGAGATTTTTTTGACGTAGGTACTTCTTTGCGAACTTAAGACATTTATGTCTATTATTTTCATTGACAAATGTTTTTTTTCTGGGTGTGCACGGCTTAAATCCCCTCTCCAGGATGACTCTTCTTACCGTTTCTGGATGCACTATTGTATTATTGTGTATTCCGAGTTAGGAACTTATCTTTTTAGCGCTTATGAATGGCTCCTGGTCCACAATCCGCTTGGTTGTTCGCTTATCTCTCAGAGTAAGTCTCCATGGTCTCAAAGATCTTGGCTTTGGTTTGACCTGACCATCATCCCTAAAGCGATTTATTGTTCTTTGGATCGTTGACTGGCTTCTTGAAGTTAATTCGGATTATTTTTTGTTTTACTTTTATTATTTTATATACAAATTTAGAATCAACTGCCTTTCAAACACACTTAATTGTTTATTTGGCATTTAGTTCGTTGATCTACGCGGAAAATCTAAAAACAACAACAAGTATTACATCCAAACCATCACGTTGCGCGTTCATTTCTTACGAAAAAAAGTTAACCGTTTCTTAGAAGACCTTCAAGCAAGGAACAACTGCAGCTGTACGCAGACTTTTGTGGAATGAATTCGATGACTTTTTTCTGTTTTTATTATTTTTTTCTTAAATAAATAATAAGATTATTTAAATTTTGTTCGAAATGAATGCGTGGTATATTGTTCTACTGAAATACATTCACTTCAAATATAAAATATTTTCCGTTTATAAATAACGTCGTTGTTTATTAGAGTCTCATCGCTGTACGCAGACTTTTGTGGAACGCTGTATATTCCCACATCTGCAGAAAATGTAATGTAGTGTTTTTGAATTTAACGATTTTTCGGTTACAGTTGTCTGTCGGCGTCTTCATGTCGCCTACAAATTTTGCGTTTTATATTTAAAAACGCATGAAAAACTAATTTTGTGTTGCAACGCGTGACAGCGAGGAGTGAAAAAAGTTAGAAATGTATTCTAAACGGATTGGCGAAAACAATTAGCAAAAAAAAATAAACTTTGTGCAAGTGAAGTTTGGTCTTTATTTTATCCTGGAGTTTTTTGTAATAAAATATTTTAAAACGAAACAGTATATTTTTCATTTAAAGTTGAATACATTTTAATTTATGTCGGAGAAACGCATTATATATAACTAATTATAAATGCATAAATAATATAGTATATTATAAAGAATGAATATTATATAATACATTCTTAGAACGCTTTCAGGTAATCGATTATTTTCCTAGGACATAGTCTGTGTTAAGTACCTATAATGCATTCTGGAATCAATATTGTATACAAGCGATTGATTCCCTGTTCGATTCCAATAGATAACCTTTTCCTGGTGGGTACATACGTATTGCTGTTTTTATTCTTGTTAAGAACCATTATCTAGGATACCATTCAGAACTAATAAGTTTCTCTGCATTTCAAAATTTGCGACAGATGTTGAATTGAGTGGAGGTAGTGGTGGATTGATAGTTGTAGAAAAAAGTTTCCATTCGAAGTTATCGGAAATACAGTGGACGCTCGATATAGTGAACATCGATATAGTGAACAAATCCAATATAGTGAACACACAATATTTTATACAGGCTATATATTTGTATATTTGAATATTTGTTTGTTTCACAGCTTGTGGTTGTTTTTAGTGCAAAAACAAAGTGCGTGTTGCTTATTTTGTTATTTTTTGAACGATATTCCTTGTGACCATGTCACTTAAGCACAGCTTAAGTTTGTTGTATTTTTTTTTTTTTTTTAAGTACATGGAATGTATTATGTTTTTTACGGAAGAGTTGTTTTTGTTAAAAATAAGATATTCTCTCTTATAAATATTGGCTTGTTTTTTAGTAATCGCAAAGAAAAATTGTAATTACATATATTCTATTTTCGATGAATTGTACGTAAAAACATACACATTTTGATAAAATTTGCTTCAAGGAGTCCACGCTCGTTACAATGAACAGTCTCGCTTCAGTGAACAGGCCTGGTTTTTATTAGTTCACTATATCGAGCGTCTACTGTATTATTTTTTGTAGTATGTATATTATCTAAACTTTTAAAAGCAATACAAATTCTTTGAGGAATTTTCAAGAAAAAATAAGACAGGTAATCAATTTTGTTTTCTTTCAATTCAAGTCAATTAGTTAATTTTGTGACTAAGTTCGTTCATAAAAAAAAAGATCTTTGCATACTTTTTAGCCTCCGTAATGGGAAAATTTAAGAAGCTGACAATAGCCGAACGAAAGTAATTGAAGTAATTGAAATGCACATAAACGGTGATTTCAATAGGCGCATTGCAAACCTATTCATACTGCCAAAAGAAGAATACATTTGCAAAGAAAAAATAAATATTTTAAAACGGCTCCCACAAAGTCCTCATTTATCCCCAATAAAAAATGCATGGGCACTTCTCAAAAGTCACACCAGATCAATGCAAACAACTACTGCATACAATGAACGACCGATTGGCTAGGCTAAGATGTCTCATCAAAAAAGCTGGAAGGGCGTCCATCCGAGTTTGCCTTGTAATGTTGCGATCGACCAGAGTTTTTTTTTTTTTTATGGGACGAAATGCTAATGTAACAAAAGTTGGACTTCATCAACAAGTAACACCAGATGTTATGATTTTTATCAGTGGCAAACACAAAATTATATGAAATTGAAAATACCCACAGATGTTCAATAAAATGTACATATCTTTTATCGTTCAGAGATACTTCTACATATGTACACACAACATAACAAACGTATTTATATTCCAAACGTTATTAGTTAAAACAAAAATATACACGAAAGGATTCGGATTAACACCTTACAATAACTTATGTTGTGATAGCATGTATTGTCGGCCCTCTCTAGTAGTCAGCCGCAGCTTCATATAGTAAAGAGTAATAGAAAATGAGTTTGAAAATCACACACACAGATAGTTTGTTCCAAAAGCCGAACATTTCTTCTGTCTGTGTGCAAAGGGTTGGTACAATTCAACAAATGATTTCTGCATTTGTCACTTTGGTTTAAGTTCTTACGAGTGGTAATGTGTGATTTGATTACTAATGGCTCGAAAAGATCAAAAAGATTTTTTAACCTTGGTCAAAAGAATGAAAACATAGCAAAATATTAGGGCCGGCTACTGAATACTCAAGGGGCCGACTTCTGGAATTGAGTGGGCAGACTACTCAAAAATCAGACTTGCATTTATAATCCACAAAAAAAACTAGAATTTTCTAATTTACACATTCCAAATATTCAGATAAACTGAATACTCGATTCGCTATTTGAATAACGGAATTTTTAAGAAAAGTCAAAAGTAAAAAAAAGTTATATGTGCGACGAGTTATATGTACCCAATCAACTGAAAGATCTTTTTTTATGTCCGGCTCGAAGGACCATATTTAATTTGCAATACCACTTTAATTTTAGCTTTTGAAATATTGACTACCAAAATTCGCATCAATTCAATTCATACTTTGGCATTTGTAAAAATCTCCCAAAATTGGCATCTATTATGAGTGCTGCCAAAGTGTTTACTTTTAATTCAAATGATTATTTCACTATAAGGTAAATTATAATTTTAATTTTAATTTGCTTAATGCAAGCATCAATCTTAAACAATCTAAACCTAAAGCTTAAGAACATAACTAAACTATAAAAAACAAGCAGTTACTGAAAACTAACTTAAGAGCTATATTAAGACTAAGTATGACAATAGAGGTTAGTGAAATTAGGGCGGTAACTAGGTCAGAAAGAGGTGGGAGGTCTGCAAAGTGCGTTGCGGAGAGTTAGTTTGCTGCAATGAAAGTTAAAATTAGGCATACTTCAGTAAAACCTCCTAATTGGGACTCTCTGTAATTGAGCCACCTCCGAAATGAACCGCACTTCATGTAAACACTCGGTTTTTTCATATAAGCGAACCTCTCAAATCGGGGCACCTCCAAATCGGTTCGCATTTTCTCGATCCAATGGAGTGTCCCAATTACGAGGTTTTACTGTGTTTGCCTTATGTAGCATTCTGCGTATTGGTTCGTGGAAACCATAATTTGTGTGATAAATAAATTTATTTAAATTTATGTTAACTATCAATAATGGTTTTATTCTTTAACACCGACTTTAAAAAACTTTAAACAAAAGTGCTTCAACGACACCCTGTAGATAACAAATGAATAATCTTGATTATATTCTGACGGCCTCAATACAGTTACTGAATTTAAACAGCGACTCTCAAATCGCTCTTCAACATTAAAAATTTCCCAGTAAATTCTCTCTAAAACCTCGCTATAAAAAAAAAACATTCGCAGTCATCTAACGTTTATGTATTAAAAAAAAAAAAATATGTACGAATATGCATGTAGCCACACGATCAAAATAAAAATACAAAAAAAATATAAACAAAACCACAAATACATTCAAAGAGATAAAAAAAACAGTTCATCAACTATCAAAAAACCAGTTTTATAACACAATCACGAATCAACAACTCGCACCAGCAGCGATCCGGTCCGATGGTACTGTTTGTCAGGTTGGCATAAACGAGTATTTCAATCGGGTCTAGCTCCTGTATGTGTGGGTATCTACAATCGATCTGCCGCATTAGTCATCTTTAACGTAGCATATTTTTTCTGTTTGGGTGGAAGACCTCCAAGCTCTTTAGTCAATTTACTTACAGTGAAGTCCCAATTAAGCAAATAAAGGAAAATAAATAGATTTGCATTTGTGATGTTCATTCAGCAATAAAAACAAAAATTAAATACATAGCCACCGTACACAATGCCTGTAATAGTTTATTTTATTATTTTTTTATGCAAAACTTTTGTATAAACGACGCCGAAGCTGATAATTGTGTTATCACCTGAGATTTTATGATATAAAATTGGTTTGAAGCGGATTTGCATTTTTTTTTCTTTTACAAGTGAAAGTTGCGACTCATGGAAAAAAGAGTAAAATTTAAGATAAGTGACTCAATGGGTTTTGAAAATATTTGCAGATTTTATGCGGAATAAATTTTGGTTAGTAGAAAACTACCATCGAGTGACTAAATATAATGGGGATGCAATTTCACCTGTCAACTGTCAGAGTGTTGAGCACAAACAAGTTCCAAGGACTCAAAAATAAAGGTCCAGTCAAATTGGTTTTACTGAAATCTTTTTGTAAATATGAAACCCGACTTTACCCATAAATGGCCCTAGCCATTGGCTCCATTTTCTTATTTTGAATACCGATAAAGATTTTCAACAAAAAACAATACAAATTTCATACAACATCATAGTTTTTAATAGCATGTCAATTTTTGTGCCTAAAAACAACGATTCGCCGATAGTATTGATTTTCTGTTACTGTTTGAAGAAAACTGCTGCAGAATCGCATCGAATGCTTTTCGAAGCTTACGGTAAGCATGCTCTTGGTAGATCACAGTGCTTTGAGTGGTTTAAAAAAAATCAAGTGTCGATTTTGTGAATACCCAAGTTGTGAATGTTGAAACTTCTACAAGAGCCGGCAATGGTATAGAAGGTGTGCTACCGATTCTAGTTCATCCTCGTCCATGCAGCTTCTTCAGAAGTCATTTTTAAGGATGCCGTATTTCCTTGACATGTTTCGCGTTTAGAATCAAGCACACAACAATTGACCAGGTTTATAGAATAACAGATGAAGTCGTAAAAGCCCTGAAGGAGAAAAAGATTTGCTCTAGCGCTTTTCTTGACCACTCTCAAGGCTTTGACAAAGTTCGGCACGATGATGGCTTGAAGTCTAAGCTATAAGGTCTTAGAATCTTAACTCGCGAACAGACTTTTTCGTGTTAAAAACGGAACCGAATGTTTGAGGAAATGGCTCCACACGCTAGAGTCCTTGGACCTACCCTATTCCTGCTTTTCACTCGGGACATGTTGACACATTTTGGAGTGAAAGTGAAATGTGGCTTTGGGACAACATAATAGGAACATCCTTTCCTTAGCCTGATTAAAGCATCACAAATGTCATAGACCCGAAAACTACTTACCATTCCTTAAAAATATAATAAAATATGTATTCAGCGAGTATAAAAACAAAACGGTTCAAGGATGCAGACGGGTTCAACAAAATCGATATTAGAAATGGTGACGGAGCACTAAAACACAAATAGGATTCACAAATGTAAACATAGAGCCGGAGTGATATGATATGGTCAGGTCACCCACCCCCTGGTGCTGACTTTGATTCGAATATGAACTCGTAACTCTGTATGTATGTACGGTGTTTTCGAGTTTTCGGTCTAGGGAGTCCAGTGTCTTGTGTTTTTCTTTTTGTTTTATGTGAATTGAAGGGTGCGATGATGACAAATGCCAAATGAGAGACGTTTTCAATTTGATAATCTTTGGTTCAAATGGTCGGCATGTGGTAAGACATGGAAACACAACAGTCTTTGTCTACCCATTTTATACTCTTACCTAAAAAGCGATGAGACACTGGAGTCTTCGAGACAGGAGGAGGATTGCCTTATAATCCGTTTTGCCATTCATTCTTGATTGGGACAATTCGCCAGATGTTCAAGTTCGATTGGGTGAAGAATTCGTCGTAAAAACTACAAATGGGACAAAGGCAGCACTCCCACCCCAAAGTGGGGCTTCTGGCTTCGAATAAAACAGTAATGGATCCCACCCTGGCTCTATAGGTTTGTGATTGTAATAGCGATAGATAACAATGGAAGTTTTGTTAGTTTTATTTATGTTCTCAGAAATATATGGATATGGGAAAAATTGTGATTTTGGTATTTTGAAGCATCTGACGAGTTCAAGGAGCGGCAGGTCTAGGTGCCACTGGTGCCATGCGGTCAAGCCTTACCCAAGCATTAAACGTGCTTCTACACAACTTGCCTCTTGACGCACACATCAAGTATTTGGTCTCATGTAGTGCTGTAAAGCTCCAAGAATCAGGGTACTGGTCCTCGAAGCCTCGTGGTTCTCGTTGCGTTGCCGAGAAATCTTGCTCTGACCACCACTCCCAATCTCGATTTCCAAAAGTCCATTAGTCTTATTCCCGACCAGATTGGAACGGAAAAACAACCCAACCTCATCCGAATACCAAATAACGATCCACAGCGATGGATCCAAGATGGATTGCGGTGTCGGATCGGGTATCATTTCAGCTGAACTAAGAATAATTGTAAAATCCCTTCGCCTCCCAGACTGATCCAGCGTCTTCCAGATGGAAGTACTAGCTATTAAAGAAGCATGCAAGGAACAGTCTCGGCCATAGAACACTGAAGGAGGTAGCAATTTTGGTCCGCCATTAAAGCCCTTCACTCATCCACCACTTCCTCTAAATTGGTAGAACACTTAAAGAATCAAGAACCCACCAAGGGTAATTCCTTTCCACACTTTCTAATTAAAGCCAACTCCAGTTGGAGTAACCTCAGTAACTATACCATATCCAGGAAGACATTACCCGTTTTCAAACAAAAAAATATCACACGACCTAATCAACAGATCGAGAGCGAAGACCGCCAGTATTGCAGTAATCAGTACAGGTCGCTGGGCAATAGGCACTCACGTTGTTGCAAGTTGCAAGAATGCAAATGCGGAGGAATATCTTTTCCACGTCTAGCTAGCATAAGCTGGATCTGAAGCTATCATTATCGCTATCGTGGCGGTATTTGAGAGCCTTAAAGCTGTTTAAATCTTAGGAAAAGCAGAATGATAACCTCCAAGACAACCTGGTCGCAAATACAGTCCAAAAACAGAATAGGTCATAAAACACTAGGCACCATAGTAGGTTCATCGCGATCGTCATATGACGGTACCTAAACCGAAACATTTCCGTCTAGACACATTTAATTTCGCCGCAGAATTCTAGAATTTGATTGTGGCCAGTTTGGAAAGACTCTTCCAGTGTACAAAGAAGTAGCTCCCTAGAAATTTCTTACGAGAACCAGCAATGGCCTGACATTCTCAAAACATTTGTTCGACATCCATCGTTGTACCTATGTATGTCACTGCAGTATCTGCATTCGTCAGTATTTGAAATTCTCATTCTTTTGGCGTGTTTCCTTTAAAGACAGTGTTCGGGGAGTATACCTATTAAAGTTTTTAGCTTTGCCCCTCTATTCTTGACCATCTGTGGCCCGCCATACTTGTAACTGTATCCTTTAATTTTGCCCTGATGTCGCATGATGGTGGTGCCATGTGTACCATCCTACCATCTCGGTTATAGGGAGTACCCCTCCCCTTCTTGCTAATTCATCCGCAAGTTCATTACCGTTTACACCAGTGTCCTGGTACCCAGGATAATTGAACCCTGTTAGGTCTGCTTCGTGTTTTAAGCATGGAGCGACATCCTTCTATGATTGTCGATTTAACGACACACGATTCTAGAGCCGGTGTAGATGGTGATATCCTTATCTGATATCACCAACAGCTCCGCCGCTTTTAGTACTGCTAGAACCTCTGCACTGAAAGACAGTGCAATTGTCCGGAAGTCTTATGCTAGGTTTCCACTTGTCGATTTGAAATTGACAAACCACGTATTTCTTTCATCAATTTCAAAATCGACAAGTGAAAACCTAGCCTTAGACATTTTATGCTCCGGTTCTCTTGAGTATATAACAATACCTGTGCCATTGTTGCTTTTCGACCCATCCGTGTAGGCCGCAATGTGTTTTTGCCGTGTAGGCGTCATTTTGCCCTAGTCTCTTGTAGCGAAGTCCAGAAGTGGGAGAATGTCATCCATTTTATTGAAGTTGCCGTAGCTTTTATTACTGAAGTAGCCGAAGTTAGAGAGTCTAATCGTACTCTTGCTTGTCAGTTGCATTACATACAGATCGACTGGTGTGAGATACAAGAAAGGGTCCAGTGCTGTGCGCAGGACCTCCGTTATGGCAACACTGGCTGTTCTCTGAACCACCGCTAGTCTTCCTAATATGATATTCTTGAGAGTTGGTTTATTCAAAAACCCAATAGTATGCCTTTTGCAGAATTATTCATTATTATATGAGCCTTATGTGAAAATACTTCAAAGAAGTAGAAGGAGCATCTAGAATTCTAGAGCATCTGTATGCTCTGTCAGCTGTGCCAAACACAAACACCTGGCAACGTTCGTTAAACTAATCCGAAAATGTGAAGAAAGAAATCATCACCGAAATTCCCGAATAGTTCGTCGGCGGGTTAAAACAAATACGTAAATAAATAAATTGTTGTTTTTTTTGTTTTAATTCAGTTCCAGTTTAATAATACATTCGTATCTTCGTTTCTACTGAATAGAAATTTTGAAAATTTCGCCATACATTTTTCACAATGTACAATTTCAATGAAATACGACAGCCAAATTATCTAGCAGTTGGCATTCTGTCAAATCGAACATACTTTTCAACAAGCTCAACACGTAATTTGTATAAGCTCATAACAGAAAAAAAAATAACCTGCAACCATTTGAGACGTCACAAAATAGTTTTCAAATTAATTTGCTTTTCTTTTTTGTATATCAGAACTTTTAACAACATTGTATTTATGTAAATCACGTAAAAAAAGATTCCCGAAGTAATTTTATTCTAGTCTGGCGCAAAAACTATTAGTGAATTTTTGAGATTTTCTCCATCTTATCCAGTAGTTTGATCAGTATCGCAACCAAGCAATGATACTTGGTTACGATATTAGGTTAGGTTGTACGGGGCATGAGGCTGAGCCATCATAAAACACAAGGCACCATAATGGGCCCATCGTATGATGGTACCTAAACCGAAACATTTCCGTCAAAGCATTTAATATCCCTGCAAAATTATAAGATTTTATTTGGTCGAATTGGCCAGCCTTTTCCAGTGTGTTTCTAGAACGAGCAATTGCCTGACAATTACAAAGAATGTATTCAATATCCTCTGATATACCTAGGTCATTGCAGTATCTGCATTCATCCGTGTTTGAAAGACCCATTCTTTTGGCATGTTTCACCATCTCGGTTATGGGTAATGATCCCCCCTATCCTTGCTAACTCGTCTGCGAGTTTGGCAAACAAAATCATCTTCAGCGATGAGGCTGATTTTCATCATGATGGCTTTGTTAATCTTCAAAATTGTCAAATTTGGGGTTCAGAAAATCCACGAGTGATTGCATCCACAACGTGTCACTGTTTGTTGCCGATTTTGAGCTGAAGGCATCTTTGGACCGTTCTTCTTTGAAAATGCGACTGGTCAGGCAATACCAGTGAATGGTGCTGCTCGCTATCGCATTGTGATACTCCAGTTTTTTTGTGCCTAGATTACAATATATGGATGTGGACGACAAGTGGTTTCAACAAGACGGTACCACATGGCTTACAATCCTGGAAACAATTCAATTACTGCATGAGTCATTTTCTGGTCGTGTACTTTCCCGTATTGGCGATCAGAATCGGCCGCCAAATTGGTCTTTCTGTAATAAATAGTGCAATCGTTTTTGGTACTAGTTATGTAATCTTTTTGGGATCCTTTTATCCAAGAAAGTCCGGGATTTTCATGCTTGTTTCTTCAAAATATTTCTGCCAATCCCCATATCCTTATCCAGCTGTTGGTCGATTTTAGCTCTTGAAATTGAGTCATAGCCAGGCAGGATTTACGGCAGCTCACTTGGCTTATTTCCGGTCTTTGGAATAAAGACTACGTTAACCTACATCCAAGAGCGTGGAATGTAGCACCAATTGTAGCTGGCTCTAAATAAAGCGACAAGTGCAGGTAATATTAAGTCCAGCCCTTTTTGGAGAAGTTCTGGAAATATACCAACTCCACCTGAAACTTTAAAAGCTTCGAATGAGCCTATCGTCCATTTAACATTATCTGGGCTAAGCTGTTTACTCTACCCACGGCAGTGACCCTTTGATCTGTGAGTATAGGATTGGTGGTTTAACTATTATAAAGCCAAAGATACTACAATTGATTAACTTTTGATTATTTTCTGACTGGACATGGAAGAACTTTACCTAGATTATGTTTATTTCTAGCTGAAGAGGCTACGTGACAAACATATTATATTGAAATTTGAGGCTCCGTTAGACATACATACAGATTCATTTCAATTTTAGAGAAAGACGATGTTTACATCGAATCACGACCCCTTGACAGAGAAACCGAAACGAGATTCTCTGTTGGACATTAAACCATCACGTTTAATCGATTGTCCGACTCCAAGATTTCGAAATAAATGTTTATATGTGCCGAGTAGTCCGTCTTTCATGGACTAGAAGACCTAGTGTCCTTCGATAGCATTTAATTTTGCCAATTCTGTACCAAGGTTTGTATTGTATTGTATTAAGAGGGGCGGTTATCCCATAGAGACAACAAGCACGCGTAGGCCCATTGTACTTTGGTGAAGTACCACCCCAATCGCTGAGTTAGTGATTTGCTGCTGAACTATACGTGGATCTAAATCTGGCCGTCGCTTCCACAAAGCGAAGCAATTGGGCAAAATTGAGCTCCGTAGGACGTAGCTGCCTAGAGTGGCCTTTCTGATCCGAGCCAAGGCCGGACACTCGCTAATGAAATGCTCAGCTGTCTCATCTTCTTCCAGGTAAATCTCGCAAAGGCCCGAGCTTCTGATGCCAATTTTGAACAGGTTAAGGGAGTGAACCCTCCTGTGAGGATTTTGAGGTAATTTCTGCTAGGGTGTAACAGAAACTTAGTTCTGGGCGCGTCTACTAAAATGTTAGCCTGTCGGCATGACCTAAGCTCGTGCCAATGGTTGTAGTGTTGTAGTCGCAGCAGCTCAAGAAGCTTGTTTTTAGCATAGGCTGAACTGCAGACAATAACAGGCTGAGGGCCGATAAACGGGGCCGCCGATCCAGCTCTAGCTTGAGCATCAGCTTAATCGTTTCCCTGGATATCAGAATGTCCCGGGACCCAGACCAGTGTGATCTTATTACATCGACCAAGCTGGTTCAGTTTATTGACAGTTTCCTCAACAATTTAAGAGTTGATCAACGCTGCTGAACAGGCTTTAATAGCTGCTTGGCTATCAGAGCAGATGTCGATGCGCTTGCCTTTCCATCTCTTGTAAATGCAATGTGGGCTGTGCTAGCGGTAGCATACACCTCTGCCTGAAAGAAAGTTGTAAATCTGCTTCGGAGAGCTCATCCATTAAGGACCCGTCCGTATAGAAGACTATATTTTCTGATGGGAAACCAGGCCAACCTCCGCCGTTCCATTCCAAGGTCATATATCCTTCAATTCGACTGCAGAATTACTCAAAACGAACTTCCAATTCATCTTCGTTTAACTACGAAACAGCACTCGTATATCTTAACCTAGAAAATTTAATGAATAAACAGCTTTTCGGTGTGGCTACATTAAACATAGATGCTATATATAGTTTCCTTTACTTTATATTTATTCCCTAGGCTGTCATTAATTATTTTCACATTTCTATAACCTTGCCAGTTGCAGATATCGCGTTAGCTAATTAACATTAGTCAAGTTTCATTAAGAGACAAAAAGAAGAAATTAAACGCCGACCAACGACTTACTGAAATAAGGTCACACTGTCTCAATTCACTATTAACATGTCAATTGTGAGACCCCCTTCCCCATCCCCTTAGGTGTGTGGAATAGCAGCGCAAGTCCTGGCAGTGCCAACTTTCTCTATCGATTTAGTTTTTTTTTCTTTTGACACAAGTGGGTGGAGTTACGTACGAGTGTTCCCCATTTATGAACTCTGAATGGAAATGCTGCGAATTTTTTGCGCAAACATTTTCGAAATGAAATTCCCAAAAAAAACACGAGATACTCGTATGCTTTTGGTATTTTAAGGATTTTCTTTTCTGTCCTCTTTGTCCTTCTGTTTTATTACGGGGAAATTCTATTTCGTTACGCTAATCAAGTCTTTGTTCTAATTATTGCTTTTTTTCCGTGCTCTCATTTATTCATGTGGAAATTACGACGCATTTCATTTTGCTTTCCTTCTTTTCATGTATTCGCGAGATCATTTCAATTATCTTAATTAGATAGCAATTAAACCAGTTAATCAGATGGAACATAAAAAGTCATAACAGTAAGGAGAAGACCTGCTAATTTGTGTGCCGCTGCCACCACCTATCATCACGCAAATTGAGATATTGAAAGGCGAATGATTTGAAAAGGCGATTTAGTTAAAGTTTTCTTTTTTTGTTTTTACATTCTTTTCTAATCCGTCTTTTCAAATGATGTTCGTTAAATCCGTTACACCGCGATGTGATTGTAGCGGATAATCCTATTCGTTTTTCCACCTGAAATTAGGTTGGCCGCAATCAAAAGAGTGTTAACGACTTTACGGGTAGGGTCGGATCAGGGTATAGCAGCGCCTTAAATTATGGCGCCCCAATGTCTTCGATGTTTAGATTAGCTTCTCAATTCGCCGTTCGGAGTCGGCACAAAACTGTGGGTCCCTTGCATTCGTGCAAAAATATAGCAAGCACACACAAATGGTTGCGAGAAGCAGGCAGAGTTCAACCCGAACTGTTGCGCTACCTACAGTCCCGTAATTTTTTTTTTTTTTTTTTTTTTTTTATAATCTACACACAAATTACAGATAACCTGTCAGAGTGAAAGAAATATACCAAAAAAATCCGGGCACGGGTTAAGCATAACAAATATCTGAAAACATTTTAAAGTGGCGGCCATCTTTTTTTTTAAATTACATGTTATTTTGGCACTGACAGCTCTTTCAAGTTTAAGAAAAAATTAGCAGACACACAGTATTATGTATCTCCGCGGTACAAAATTAATCAAAAACATTGTTCGAAAACTTATTTCCAAATTACATAAGTGCTATGTTGTCAAATTTTGAAAATAAATGTCAAAATAATGTCTGATGTTGCCGAAAGCGTCATTGGCACATTTTTCTTCGCAGATGCAGATGGCAACAATGTAAGAATCAACGAGGAATGGCCTACACAGGCCAGAAACTGAGAATATGAAGATGGATGAGGAGACAGTGCTACGTGCCATACAAACAGTCCAAAAACCGATCTTTTGCATACTAAAATCAATAATAGCCCCATTTTATTATGCCCGCCATCTAGGGCCGAATTACCGCGAGTGACCGAGTAGGACTCGACATCGAATGATCGAGTAAATTATAAGTAAAATGATACTCGATAACGTGAGCGGTAATGCCAAATCGTCACATTTCGATAATGAATAACTCGTTAACGAGTGGGGTAATTCGGCCCCAGATCAAGGGCATAATAAAATACGGCTATTATTAAATTTAGTACGCAAAAGATCGCTTTTTGGACTGTTTGTATGGTACATCCAGATCCGAATCAGATGAAAATAATTATAACAAACTGGATTAATATTATTACACAGCTTCTTGCCATTCAGCGCGAAGTTGCCATGCGCATGAATAATATTTAATATTTAATAACAGGCGTGTTTTTTTTTAAGCCTATATAGAATAAACATGTTTCAGCAACATGTTTTCAATGTAAAATACAACAAAACCTTAACCTAGATAATTATCGAGGCTAAGGTTTTGTTGTATTATGTATTGAAATTTTTATTTTTATTTCATATAACCAGGCTTAAAGAAAAACACGCCTAATATTTGGATTGCCAATAAATATTTTCTAATCTGGCAACATGTAGATACCCTTGAAAATCCTCGATAATTATAGCAACATTCACATACGAAAGCGTGTCCTAGTGAGAAATAGCCGAACTAATTCTTGGACCACAAAAATTGATCCTGATAAAATGCAAGATCTCATATTTGTTGTAACGCATACAAATCTATAAGGACCATCAGCGATAATAAATTACGGCTAATAATGAAGCCAGCCGTTTTTGGTGATATTGTGCGGCCTCTGCTGATCTACGATTTGATGCCGTTGGACTATTTTTTATGGAGTGCCCGTTAACTTTACCAGGTCTGTTAGCCCGACAGGTTAAATCAACAGTGAAACACTTTTAAGTCGACATTCCGACGGACAGCCAAAATAAAAACATTCACAACTATGGTAAATTCATTGCTCTCTATTTAGTTATTTTCTTTTGATGCAACTTTACGAAATTTTTGTGTACGGAAACAGAATTTGGCAAACTTGCATTAAAGAGGAATTGAAACGTAGTTAAATTATTTAAATAATTATTTTTATCAGAACTCTTACCACCATTTGTATTATTGTTTTGGAACTCACCTGAAAATAAACAAAAGAAAAGTAATGAAAATCATAACCAATTTTATAGAAATAATTTACATACTAGATTCTACCATAGTGAACCTTTAAAAGGAGCGCGTCAGGATAGTAGGGTGAATAAAACAAATCAAAAAATTTGGCTGTGTAAAATTTTTTATTCGTAATCAGATGTAGCTTCATCCCTGTAACGCCGATATACAGTGGTGGTCATATTTATAGCGACAATGCATACTTTTGCAGGTTTCTATATATTAAACAGTTAATAGCCCATAAATAAATTTCAACAATGATTGCATATTAAGTATACACTATTATTCTTCATGTTTATGAACAATAACCTCCCATTTATTTTTTGAAATTAAAAAAAAAAAAAGCATTGTATGGTTCAAAGACATTTTATGCCTGGTCATATTTTTAATGACATTTCCTTAGTTCTACGTTTTAAAACTTAATTTTAAAATTAAATATTTGAAAATGAGAAGAGGTAAGAAAAATTGTACTGCCGAACAATGGATCGTCATCCAAAACTTGAGAAGAGAAGGAATGTCGCTCAGAAATATTGCGAGATGGTTAAATGTTCAAAGTCGATGGAGGCAAATGCCCTTAAACCTCAAAAAGTTAAACAAAAAACAGGACCACAAAGAAAAACAAGTGCCCAAACCGACCGCCGAATTGTTCACCTATCAAAACAGGATCCGTTTAAGTCTTCCCGGGACATAAAAACCGAAGTGAACGCAGATATTTCGGCACGTACAGTTTGCCGAAGCATACGGCAAACATTTCAAAAGATTTTTTTAAAGACAAAAATGTCCATTTGATGCTTTGGCCAGCGCAATTCCCGGATTTAAATCCAATCGAAAACATATGAAAGCTGATCAAAGACAGAATTCAGAGTGAAAAATTCAAAAAACAAGATTTGTGGAAAAAAATTTAACATATCTGGCATGCAATATCCCAAATGAGACCTGCCGTCAAGCAGTTTTGAAAAATTTTGGTCATACGACCAAATATTGAATAGGTTCTTACATCTTTTTAAATAAAAGTGAAAAAAATACCATTGACATTTTTTTTTTTCCAGAAAATACTATGTGCCCCTATAAATATGACCAGTGAAATATCAAGGTAATCTTACAATTTTATTTATTGCTAAATTTTCTTTAAATTATGTTGAAGTTTTTTTTTTAAAAAAGTTGGTATGAATTATGTCATGTTTTTTATAAAAAGTGTTTGTTTCAGTTAATTCCGAAGTTTTCTCATTTTTAACACGTAATTCGATAGAAGACACGCGATGTCCCTAAAAATATGACCACCACTGTAGGTATATCACCAAATTATAGAATATACGACGTTGTACTCGTTTTATTTGGATCTAACGAATTTAATAAAGATACAAATGAAATATTGAAATTCTTTGCATAATTTCAATGCCAGTCGAGATGTCCAACGAGCAATAAGTGAGCGAGAATGTTAATAATACAGTGAAACCTGTCTAGTTGGCCGTTGGGGGTCACAAAGCAATTTTTAGGGGATAGCGAGCTTCAAAATCAGAAATAAAAAAAATGAAGTTCAGTTTTATTTTTATATTTTGTTGTTTTATTTATATTATTGATTTTATTGACTAATTTGTCAAACCGTCGAAATATTTTGAAAATTCAAGCAATTAAGTCGTCTTCCGGTTTCACTGTTTCTGGCCTTAGTTCAGTATTGAAGAAAACGTTTACTCACAAAGGTAGGATGTAGCAAACTGTACCTATAACCAGAAAGATTCTCTTGCAATTTCTAGGTACTCGTTCCTTCTTAACATCCAAAAAACGTCTATCCTCTGCGATTGAAACTCCCATGCCGGTAATTGAATCCGACGGATTAATTGCCGAGTGATCTCAATCGATCCGCACCTATTCCCCATCATTGAAAACGTCAGCCAGCAAGGGAACGGATGTCGGTTAGGAAGTGACATAAAGCAAGATTTTTACAAAGTCAAATTTGGTATAGAGTGGTTTTTGATATATCCGATATATCGGACCCGCCATCTTGGAATTTGCAAATCTGACTTCAGATTCGTGGTCAGCGACCCCAAAAACCCCTTTGTACCAAATTTGATCCAAATCGGTTGACTTTGTAAAAATCGTCATTTTTGGCATGGTTATGGCTGCCATCTTAAATCTTAAACCCGCCATATTGAATTTCCTTACTTTATCGGTCCTATCTACCAGATACGAAGTATAAGCGTCCTATAGTAGCCGGCTTATGTTCAAATTTACGATAGTTTGGAAAAAGAGAAATGAAATTTTATATTTTTTATGCTTTCAGCTGCCATATGGGCACATGTGGGCACCGTAGCGCAAGTGGTTAGTGCGTCGGACTACTGAGCCAGCGGTCTTGGGTTGGAATCCCGCCGCAAACACCTAAAAGTTTTTCACAGTGCCCACCTCTTTCGAATGTCTGACAAGCATCAAAGAGTATCATTTGTCACGATTGAGCTTCTCAACTCGCCGTTCGGAGTCGGCAAAAAACTGTAGGTCCCTTCCATTCGTGCAAAAATATAACACGCACACACAAATGGTTGCGAGAAGCAGGTCCAGGTTTACCTCGAGCTGTAGCGCCAAACTAAGTAAGTAAGCTGCCATATTTCAAAAATGGCGGCAGATAGAACAATTCTGTCCTCGGATTCGGAAAGGGCAGAAAAAGTTACGATAGAGAATGTTTCTTAGAAAGCTATGGTTGATTGACTCACTAAAAGGCAAACGATTGAAAACAGTAAAAACAGTATAGGGAAAATACTAAAAAGTAAGTTAAAAATTACTGGAATATTAAGGATTTAATATATTTAAACTATTTGCTAAGAATATATATTAAAAAAATGAGATCCTTCTATCGCTTGTTGATGAAAAAAAGAGCCATAATCAACGAATGGGGCAACTTGCATTGGAGAAAAACAAAATAAGACATGAGCTGTCTACAATTGAGCTAATGAAAATTAATGTAAACACTAAATGACTAATGAACTTCCTTCCGAGATGCATGTCTGTGAATTTACCTAGAAGACATTTTTTAAAGGAAAATGTTGAGCGCTTGCCTTGAAAGAAGAAATTAATGTAACGTACAATTTTTCACTTCACTGTATGAAATTTTGACAGCGAATTGATGACGTAGTCTCGCAATTGATAATGTAGTTTAAATAATGTAGATGAAATGCGGATCGGAAGTACTCCCGCCGGATTCCATAATCGGCATGTCCATTTTCAGCATTTCGTTCGCAGAAAGCTCAATCATTTTTGACATAAATCTGTCTAACCGGCTATGGCAAAGCCAACAAATCCTGTGCGGGAAGAGTGGACAAAGAATAATAAAAATACTCGGCATACAGACACTGTAGTCCTCACGGACTACTGCATGGAACGAGAGCTAAGTGTCCGTAAGACTCCCACATGCTTACAGCATCATTCAGGTAGAAGTTCTAGCCGTATTTCCTGACAATGAAACGAATATCCAGAAAGGATAGGACAGGAGCTGCCGACTTAAGCTAAGGGCATTATGCATTATGCAGAACCGGGTAAGATTATGTTGGGTTCCTGGTCAGTCTGTTGTAGAAGGCCAGTTTGCCGATGAGTTGGGAAGGAATCTAGGGGAACTGCCAACTACAGGAAAAACTAACTGAAAACTACGACCCAAGATGAAATGAAACGATGATATTGAGAGTATAGCCCTGCTCTCAATTACTCTCTAAATCTTTTACCATTATTTTAATAAATGATTTTAAAAAAAATAACTACTCCGTGGCTTTGTCTTTTTCCTTCACTTACATCTTAAAGTCAGCTGAATGTATTGATATAACAAGAAAAGGATTTAGTATCCACATTCGCTCATTGTCGAATTCAGATTCGCCATGAATACTGAAGAAAATCGTCGAAAACCCTGCCGAACCAGTGAGTTCCTGCCCTACGCTTACTAAATATCCCAACAAAATTGTTCATGAATTCAAAACTGCTTCCGTGTGAAGCTGAAACAAGCTGTTATGTAATTTCCTGGTTGAGACTTACCCCAGTAACATTCTATATAAAAGTTGAACTAGTTACTGTACCCACGTCCTGGTAACCAGTTATTACAAGTAATGCATTACTGTAAGCATGACACCTACCATTACATATAACAAAACAATAGTATTCTTTATTAAAGTAATACTATTAAAAAAAAAAAGCACAAGTTACTTGACATTACCTTACTAATTACATAACATTACTTGCAATATTAAGCATTAATTCTTTGTAATACAAAAAACAGGGGAAATGTTGACAAATACCAAAAACGGTAGGTATGTAATGTCATGTAATACTAAGGTAATGCTTATGCGTACTTTAGGTCATAGATTCCTGGAAGACATTACAGAACTCGGAATTTCTAAGATTTTGGATCTTCTACGATTCATCAAGAGTACAAAAACTGGTTTACGAGCTGGTAAAACGAGGATTTACTCCCAAACTATGAGGGGATTCACAATGGACCTTCGGGTCTCTGAGTGGAAATGATTGCTCGCTCAATCACACACCCCTCTCAACCTAACCTAACCTAACCTAGGTAATGCTTAATACTTTAAAAGAAATCTAGAATTTCAAGGTGACAATGAAAAATTCTTAAATGACTGTTTCAAGACCCCGGGAAAGGGTTGCCAATTAGAGAGTATAAAACAAAAATAGCTGAAAGCGTTGACGATAAAATAGATTTGTATCTTCGAGTGTTTTTCCCTCTTATTTTGCTCTGCATTAAGATAGAGGACTAAATGAAGCAATGTTACGTCTAATTTAAATTTGTAGTCAAATACATGACCTAACATTTTCCAGGAGCCGTACCGTACCTAACGATAAAACTGTACTTTTCAACTACAACACTAAACTCATATACGATAGTACTCCTAAACTAACTTTTGCCATATTGATGCGAACCCCTCAATTAACATTTTATTGTGGTATCCCCTTGAACCTGGGATAATTACACCCTTCGTGTGTAGAGAACCCTTTGGACGAGAACCTAAATTGGACACATTTGTAATGTGAAGGACTTCTTTTATAATTCGTCTTTTTAAAGGCTTGTTAGGCAAGTCACAATTATCCACACACCGGTGTCATTATCGTAGAGTAAATAAATAAATAGATGTGAGGTTTCAACATACACCAAGCTAACATATGTATTCTCTTAGTCATTTGGGGTTGACAATCACTCGTACACTGGGAAAGTCTTTTCAAATGTATTCACTGTCAGTTTGGCTTCATTGTGTTTGTGTTCGTGTCTGTTCTGCTTCCCAACCCCTAGGACGACCTTGACTGCGGTGTGAATAGATACGATACGATACGATACTTACTCCATTTTGTGTTATTCTCCTCTGAGACATAAAGTAATTTCTGTTTTTTAAATACATTCCACCCCATATCGTCCTATCGTCCTATCGTCCTTTGTATACATTTTTTTTTTTTTTTCATTATAACCGCACAAGGATAACAGTCTTTGGAAAGATGTGGGCATGCATGACAGAGTCATAAATTTTAAATAAAGTACATTTTGCCTTTTAATTGAATGGCAGAGGGGAGGGAATGTTGAGACTTCTGGTTGAGTTTTGTTTATAGCTTCTGTCCCGCTGTTGTGGGTGCGCACTTGGTGAAGTTTCATGTTAAGGAGGAGGGTTTCTGAGATACGAATTCTGAAAGGTTATGGCTCTGTTTCGGAGTGGTGAAATATGCACATTTGCGAATTTGCTTTGGTGCTTTGGGGTCAATTTGGACTCTTTTAGTAGATGTCTTTTCTTTTTGGTCTTTTTAGACTTAGCTTGGTCCTTGTTTTACCTCTTTCTATTTCGATATACAACTTCACTTCTTTAATTATACTATATATAATATAATATAACATAAATAATATAATTATATATGAACTATCGGTTTGCCTTATGTGGAGTCTCTTTCCTACCGAGTTCAGCGAAGTTTTCGAGCAGAGTTTGAAGAGGTGGATGGTGCATATTTAATTTAGAGCTCTATGATAGCTTCGCGGACTGTATTTGTTCGGATAGCTTTGTTTTAATGTCCTGATAACTGAGTGGCTGTGTGGATGAAGCGGTAGTGGCTTCTAATATCTACATTTGCCAGGTTGTCTTGGAAGGGTCTTGAAAGCAAACGCCTCCCTTTTTTTCTCCTCATCCTCCTTGTTTGGTGATAACTTCAACTCCTTCCTGACATTTAATCATAGAAAGACTAAGCTCGGCACAACTATTCAGCTGTATTACGAAAATCAGCGGTCTACGAGGAATGTGTTTCCTATGTATTTTGCCTAAGAATCTTGGTTTAAAAGCATACGGAATTCAGCTCGTACAAGAATTGAAGGCGGCCGACCTTCCGAAACGTCATCCTCTCAGTTTTTGAGCCCATTTCTGGCTTAATGGTTACGTCAATAAGAAAAATTGTTTGTTTATGGGTTGGTGGAGTCATCGGTCCATATTTCTTCAAAAAATGAGGCTGACCGGAACGTACCTGCTCCCGTTATCACGCCATGATAACGGACTACAGTGAACTCTCTCATAACCGTACACTGACGGTACCGAGAAATTTGTCTATGAGAGGTGTTCGGGCATAGGGGAAAAAATAAATTGACATCAACGAAACACTATTAATAGTTTTATTTTATAAATGAATTCATTTTTATGTGATAAACACAAATTACCGAAAAATTCATATTTCTGTGTATGGAAATCAAGCTTGAAATTACACATACATATATACACTTATCATACAAACCTATTTAAAAAGGGCAACGGGATTTATAAATGCACATAGTTCTTGGATGTTCGTGGACAAGACGGCATATGCCCTCATTGGTTAAGGAAATTAGCGGGTCATGATGGCGTATGCCGTCAAGGAATTTTAGGTATGTGTGGACAAGACGGGATACCCCGACGAGAAATACCGTTTCTATACTTCTATACCTCCATATTCCGGCATTATTTTATTCTACAAGAGGCAAATTTTCACTTCACTGTGACCAGCGGAATCATTTTTATCTTCATACAAAATTCGCATAAAATAATATAATATATCTCTCAAAATGTCGGAGATATGCGTGTGTCATTCTACCGTTCTCCACCGAAAATTATGTGTCCGCGAGACCGCGAACGTGATAAAAACGCAAAGGCACACTCCACAGTTTACATTTTCGTTTCATTTCTTTACAAAGTGCTAAGAAGAGGAAAACAAAACAAAAACAAAGAAAAGTATGTAAACAATTTGCCATACGTAGATGTGTTTTGTCCAGTTAGAAGAGAGCGACATTCTATGGCGGTTACGAAAAATGGTGTCCGTGTCCGGTTATGATAGAGTCCGGTTATGGGAGAATTTTTTATATGAAAAATCGAGTTTTTATTTCCGTTCTTTGAAATCTGTCCGGTTATAAGAGGTGTCCGGTTATGAGAGGTGTCCGTATGGAGAGAGTACACTGTATTTGCTGCCTGAAATGAAACCCGTGTTCTCGATTGCAACAACATGACGACGTTACTTGCCACACAGCCCGTATAACTATGGCTTCGGGCACAGTTAGTTTCGGGCTTCGGGCCGGTGAATTGGTCGCCTATATCATGTGATATCTCACCTCTAGACTTTTTTGAAAATTTGAGCTTCAGTTACGGCCAACAGTTGAAAGAAATTATTTGAGGTAACATAAAATTGTATCTTTTTATATTTTGACAAAAGTACCTCCCATATAATACTCGTATGTAGCTTTTCGATGCATCCAGAGTGCTAAAAGTCCCTTTTTTAAAGTAGACAAATCATCAAATACCACATACGCATATCGCGGGAATGATTTGTTAACCTTTTTAGGTCATCGCATTGTCTGACAACTGACTGGACGCCCTCAAAGCATTCTCTGCGTGTGTTGATGACACAGATGTCCATCCATCCTTCGAAAACAAAAAATTTCATTTCCATCCGAAATCAATCAAACGTTTCTCTTTACTTTGTGTACTCTGTCTGTTTGCTTTAATCAATCAATTTGAAGCTAACATCCAATCATACCAGCTAAGCACTTGAATAATCCCCGTCTGAACGGCAACAGTACTTCGCCGCAGGGAAACACTAAAAGGACAACTCGTAACGTGATTTTTTTTTCTCTTCTTTTATTACATCGTGTCTACGTAGGTAATGAGAATCTGTGACAATTTCTCCAATAAATGTATCCGACAGATACTCAATACGTTGGGCGTCTATGTTTCTTTGTATCTATGCATCTTTTCACTCGTGTTAGAGAAATTTCTGGTTTTATGCGTCGCGCCATGTAGCAACAGGTAAACAGGAGAAATCATAATTATGTGGCAATTAACGATCGGATAGGTACGACGTACGACGTACGACGTATGCGTGTAATGTGAAGAGGAATGTGAAATTACGCGCAGAAATACCAGTTTTTGTTTTAATACTCTTCGAGGATTTAACCAAAACTCGTTATTGTGTCTGTCGGGCGGGCGCACATGCCAATAGGAGGTACACACAAATCAACTAAAAAAAAAGTGTATCACCACCAAATGCGTGGCACTTAACACGACACGACAATTGACAAATTTGTGCGCGGTTTTGAAGTTGGCGCTGCTGCTTCTCCCTCTCTCGCCTCGTTTTCGCATTAATTTTTGGTGCTGCGCGCGCATGCGCCGTGGCATATCGGCGAAAGTTTTTTTTATTATTTTTTGCGTCTTGCGTTTGCTAACAACCCACAAAACTGTTTAAGATCTTAATTTACATGAAAATCACTCACGGATACACAAGTGTTGTTGACCGGTCACATCACGAGATGTGACTTGAGATACAAGTTTAATGTGCGGTGCGGTGCGGCGGTCTTTGAAAAGCAATGACTCCATAATGACACTTTGAATACACATGTATGTATTTATGTACATTATGTGTGCCACTAGACGACATGTTAAATTGGAATAGAAACTGCACTACATATTGATTGATTGAATGCCTGTTTCACCTTTTTAGATACCCGTATGTAGCTTTGTATGCTTTGAGTTGGCTGCTCGCAAATGGCTATTTAAGTCATCGTCACAGAGCTGCGCAGTTGCGATATGATTGCCTAATGGAAAGAGTTACTTTACTGTATGTTTCTTGGTGTTGAATTCCACACAAGTTCCACATAAAGGATAGTAGGCTCAGTAGGAGTACGTTGTTGTTATGGTCCAACCTTTAGAAAGTCTGAGTCATGGTTCCGTCGATTCGAACACACTAATGTATGTTGCTAGGGTTTTCAATCTCTTTGCCCTTCAATGACAAGCATCAAGATCAGGCCCTAAAATTCCTGAACCCAAATACATAAAAGCTACAGCGACTTACATAACGCTTGGTCCTTATCTGTAGATATGGTTCTAGGAAGCATAAAGGGACACGAGCGGACCTTTATTCTACAGAAACGCTCAATCTTCTAACATCTCTGGCAGATTACAGTGAAGATCTTCATGCCGAAGTACTGGCAGTGACAAAAGACGCCCGCGAATCTGTAATGAAGGCGATACCACGAGACTAGTAAAAACGAATACATACGTATGTACTTATGTACTTACATAGTTATAAACAAAATAAACTTAAAAATATTAGTTTTATCGAGGTCACATATTTAGTTCAAACAAAGAATAAGAATATTTGAAAGTTTTTTTTTTTCGTGGAGACGAGAGTTGATAAACTACTCTATCGGCATCTAGGCTTATAGGTCCAAGCGAGACTCTTCTCCAAATTCGCCCGTATTAGTGTTCCAACTATTGAGTCTCACGCAGTCCCCCTGCCTAAATTGTGATCAGGAGTGATAACAAAACTTTCTTTGACCCAACTCAAGCCCTTGGTATTGGTGATGGAATTTACGACAAAGTTAAAGAACCCAACTAAATGACTGCTGGAAAGAAGCATTGACAATTTCAACGCCCGATTTACTTTCGGCCACTTGCAGAAAAAAACCAGTCGACGCGGCATTCAATAAGATACACTATTTGGAAAGTGATCGTGGTCTTCGCACGTTTCGCAAATAGACGTTGCTGGCTGCTTCGTCCTATTGTCAGAAAGGAACAAGCAAGGCCGGCAACGTCTATTTGCGAAGCGTGCGGACATTTCTGTGCTTAGATCAGACAAAGACCGCCACACAAACTTTGATAATTTTGTCGAACCGAATTGGGCTATAGCTTTTATATGAAATACTAGCTGACCCGTGCTCGCCTTGCTTCGCCCCCTGCCACTGTTATGGCAAAACAAATTGCATTGGAGATGAGTGCCGAATTATTTTTCCGATTAGATGGA
The DNA here is from genome assembly GCA_949775065.1 of Brachyopa scutellaris. Classification (NCBI taxonomy): domain Eukaryota; kingdom Metazoa; phylum Arthropoda; class Insecta; order Diptera; family Syrphidae; genus Brachyopa; species Brachyopa scutellaris. Next base: position 143,736,245 of record OX459112.1, on the reverse strand, counting down.
ATTTCAAAAAATCATCCCTTAGCTGACGTCTGTCATTATAGGAATATACTGTGTACTGTGTACTGGTGTACCTCAGCCCTTTAGATCCAGCGGTTCGGTCCAATTAAACGATTAAATTGTGTTTGATTGTACAATATGAACAATTAAATTTACAGACCGAAGTTCACAGCATCAAGTATGTAGTACCTATTTATAAAATCTTGATGCACTATCAAAAAATCACACTTTAATAAACTGCTGTGGAAGAAATTATTTGTTTGCGAATACAAAATCCAACGAAATGATCTTCTTTTCCAGCCCTTTCGTTGTGCCTTCGCATATACATATGTACAATTGTACATACATATACATTATGTAATTATGTATGGACATACGAATCCGCGGTAGCAAAACTCCCATTCATTTAAGTTTCAACACCTGCCGCAGTACGTACTATGAAAATCACACAGCCACGGTATAGTCCCTTCTCCCCTTTAGGTTAGGTTAGGTTATGGGGTGGCGGCTTAGCCTCACATAGACCAGTGTTGATCCATAGTGATACCACAACTCCTCAGAGTAATCAGTTAATTTCTGTTGCTTTGTTTAAACAAAATGAGTTTGTCTGTTGAGCAAATTTAATAAGAAGGTGAAGTTTTATGTCTGCCATTTCTACGAGTGACTTGAAATAGAATTTTCCCATTAGCTCCCCTTTACAAATGCCCCTTTACACTATTCCAAGTCTCATTCGTTGGCTGTCTGTGCATAGAAAGATAGATTATATACAATACACATAATGTAACTGCTACCCGCCCGGCATTGCCGTGCAATTTTTTAAAATTTGAATTTGCCTTTATTTACAATCATATTCATCGTAGTAGCCCGAGCACAAAACATCAGTGGGCAGAAATTCAAATTTCAAATGTGCCACATACACACAACACACTATGACGTCACCCACTGCTGCATGGCTGTTGGCATTGCGTCGGTTTCACTGATGGGAAATTGTTTGCGATGATTTCATGAATTGTTTTGAGCACAGCTCAGCTCCAGGATAACACCGAAGGATGATTTATACCTTAAATGAATCCTAAAAGAATTGACTAAAAACTATTTTCTTTGGTTTTAAATCCAATAAGCCATTGATGAGTTAGGGCTGTGTAATGACAGAAACTTTAATATATATATTAATGAATTTTATTTTTTCAAATTCACCCACTTAGAGCTGGAATTTCAAAAAATCCTCTCTTGGCGGATGTCTGTGTCGCTACAGGAATGTCCTGTCCAAATTTCAGCTCTTTAGGTCTGGCGGTTTGGTCTGTGCGTTGTCTGTGAGTCAGTCAGTGAACTGGTTTATATATGGACATTTATATAATTAAGGATTTTTCCGAATTCACCCACTTAGAGATGGAATTTCAAAAAATCCTTCCTTAGCGGACGTCTATGACATTATAGAAATGTCCTGTCCAAATTTCAGCCCTTTAGGTCTAGCGGTTTGGTCTGTGCGTTGTCCATAAGCCACACTGTTTTATATTTAAGGATGGAAGGATTAAGGATTTTTCCGAATTCACCCACTTAGAGATGGAATTTTAAAAAATTCACCCTTAGCGGATGTCTATGTCATTATACGAATGTACTGTCCAAATTTCAGCCCTTTAGGTCGAGTGGTTTGGTCTGTGCGTTGTCCGTTAGTCACACAGTTCTATATGTATGGAAAAAGGATTCTTCCAAATTCACCCACTTAGAGATGGAATTTCAAAAAATTCTCTCTTAGCGGATGTCTGTGTCACCATAGGAATGTCCTGTCCAAATTTCAGCTCTTTAGGTCCAGCGGTTTGGTCTGTGCGTTGTCTGTCAGTCAGTCAGTGAACTGTTTTATATATAGAGATAAAAGGCACAAATCGTGGACGATTTTGTTAAACGAAGGAACTGGAGTGATGCGTTCTACCGTTAGATCTCCCAGGCTTGGTTGAACAGTTTGAGCTTCCCTTATTAAATGCTCTGTTGGAGTTTCCACAATTGTGGTGGTCCAGGTGTGTTTGGTGTAGGAGTAGGAGGCTATTCGTTAATAAAATAGGATGCTTACGACTTTCGCTGATGTTGGCAAGAGGGATTACGCTACGTATTGCTTCACGGCTTCACCTATTTTCAGTCAAATTAAAGCGTAACCTACGTGATATTGTATATGTATGCAGTTTGTGGTTTGAGAAGTCTCAGTCACAGTTTAAAGAACACGGAGTACGAATGAATAAATGCAATATTGTCTTACCAAGATTAGGTGCAAACCTTTCAATCAACTCACCTGAAATATAACAAAAGAAAGTCTGGTTAGAATAAAGTTATAAAGATATCTTGATAAGAATATAATCAAACAGGGTATTAAGTAAGTCGTAAAAAAAAATAAATATATTGAAGGCCAAATGAACTACGGACGTGTTCCAAAAATTTCCGGGGAAATAAAATGCTTTGACGAAAATGTCGCGGTGAAGATGCCATCCTAGAATGGATTTCTTAGGGATCGCGATGGCCCATCATGGTGTCCTTTGGCACATAAATTTCTCTTCTTACGATTCGCTTCTCGATTTCAAGTCAGAATCCACTAAAGAAGCCAAAACACAATGAAAACACTTCAAAACTAAGCAGAAGCGGTTTTGTTGTTTCATTGGATTCAGAATGAGTGAAGTCCCGAGTGAAGCCAATGGAAAACGACATAAGTATACTGGCATATGCTGGAAAATAATTCGAAAAGGACCTCAACCAACTTGGAGTGTGTAACTGGAGGCAGTTAGCTAAAGACCGGGCTAACTGGAAGGGGTTGTTGGTTGATGCCTTGGTCCACCCCGGACTGTAGCGCAACCTAAGTAATTAAGTAAGTAAGTACAGTGGTGGTCCAGTATAACGAATGCCGATATAACGAATGATCGATATAACGTACACTTTTTTCAAGTGCATTATCGGCTCTATATAGCGAACGAACAAAAAAATGATATTCGATATAACGAATGTTGCTACAATATCTGTGTACATGCTTTAAAAAATAGAACGAGACAAATTTACCTAAGAAATACAATAATGTTTAGGAAACGGTCGATGGAAACATTTGGGTGTTGTACATGCAACCGAAGCCGAAGGTAAGCTCCTTGATCCAACCATTCGCTTAGTTAAGCTTTGCGGAGGATTTGGAATCTTGGAACAATACTGAAATGTTTCTTCAAGAAGATAAGCGTATGAGCCCATTCGAGGCAGTTGAGAGTGTGTATTAACTGAGCCAAATAGAACAACATTGGAAGTTCTGCAAAACTTGTTCACTGTTTTTCAGAACTTCCAACGTTGAACGTTTGCAAAAGCATGTCCTTATTGGCGATTGCTTTTTGGAAAAGAAAAGGCAATAAATTAATTTTGTTTTAGTTTCTTTTACTTATTTTTCTACTTTTTAACTTGTTTGTTGACTTTATGAATAAATTAAATAAAGTGTTATGAATTAGAAACAGTATTTGTACATTTATTTAATGTTTCGTACAAGGAAAATGTGTTCGATATTACGAATTTTTCGATATAGCGAATGCAACTGGGCATTATATCATTCGTTATATTGGACCACCACAGTATTTATAACGAGAGGTCCACTATATCTCCAGAAAGAGGCCCTTGTGAGGAGCTAAAGGTCATATACCAACTCAATAAGTTCCATATCCGTGGACATACATATGAATTACTTCCATCTTTGTGCAACGCTCACCAAAATAGGAACAACAGCAATTCACTTATGGCACACAACTCTTTTAATTAGAATTCGCAATACATATTTACCTAACCGAAAACGAAAATAATAATAAAAACAAAGCCATGTCTAAAAGAAAACTTGTTAAACAATAAAACCATTTGTTCATTTTCCGTAACTGGTTTTTCCAGCACATGTGGCTTATTGTTATGGCTGGTGGGAATTTTTAAATGCTTCTACATATAGTCATTGTTGCAACGAAAAAGAAAAGAAAAAATAAAGAACTAAATTGAATAAAAATGATACAGCCATGGTGACGCCGGGATTGTTATATCCATAATACTTGTATCTACAAAGTTTATTATAATCTGACACGACACCTGAGGTTGTGTATGAGATAATTAGACAAAACTGATGACAGTGTCATAGTAACTATGTTATGTAGTTTATAGCTTTATAGTGGTGAGGGATGTGGCAGACAAGTGATGGAACTTTCGTTACTTTTTATTGTATTTTTACTTTTAACCCGAGTACGTATGTTTAGATACACATGAGTAATTTAAAGTCGGTGCTTTGTTAGCTTGTAGTCACGCTATTTGTTTGTTAGTTTTTTTTTCTATTTTCTTTATAAACAAACGAGTGTACATTTCATTTGATATTCAAGTATATTAACCCACTCTGTCTGGTGTAGTTATAAAATAATAAAAATCTATCTCTATGACGGTGTTACACGACTGAATGAAAGGGGTTGACATGTTCAATGTTAGACAGTTGATGAATATTTTAATTTTTTCTTTTTTAACAGACAGACGAAAAAAGTTTAACTGGTTTTAGTTAGTTTCAATCGGAAAATATTTGAAGTTCGAGGTACTCGTATTCGTGATGAACTACTACACAAAACAAAGAACCTATTTCCAATGTCCTTGTTTATCCCGATGTAATGTCATCTTCATAAAAACAAAAAATCCTGCTTCTATTTGTTTCTACACTCCGCAACAATTCATTTGAGACAGTGTGCCGTTTTAGAAATAAAACAATAAAATTGTTAGTTTATTGACTCTGCGTCAGGACACCAGACAACTGGTGAACCGCCCTGGAAATAGCTATACAGCCTTGGCCAAATGTATTAGGCGCCCCTTTCTTTTCTTATTTGCTGCCAAATCTTTTCTCGCAAAAAATTCGTTTGAATTCTATGAATTATGGCATCATTTTATGAGGTTGTAACCGACTTTTATATTTTAAAAAAAAATGTACCAATATACTTTTATGATGCAATTGCGGTTTTATGCGCCTTTTCCGGTGTAGGATTAGTGTGCGATCATTGCTCGAAATCGACAGACGCGTGACCACTTTGCCTTTTTTTGTTCAAAATAGTCAAATTAATTAATTTTTCTTGTAAAATGCCAAAAACAAGTGAGCTTAGTCTGGCAGAACATGTAAAAATACAGTTGTTGTTTGAAGAAGGCAAAAATCAAACTCAAATATCAAAAGCAGTGAAATGTTCATGTTGTGCAGTGCAAAATGCAATTAAGAGGTACAGCCAGACTGGTTCGCACGTCAATCGCAATAAATCCGGGAGAAAAAAGATTACCACGCCTCGAGAGGACCGATTTTTAACACGATCTTCGCTCGAAAATCGAAAGAAACTTGTAAAACAACAATTCTGAGCTTGCTTCTGAGTTGTCAAAGGATCGGGGAATAAGAATTACTTCAAAAACCGCTAGATGAAGCCTTGGGGAAGTTGGAATTAGGCGATGCAAAACAAGGAAAAAGCTGTGGCTCTCGGGAAAAAACAAGTGCATTTCACTGACGAAGATTGGTCAAAAATATTGCGGTCAGATGGATCTAACTTTGAGGTAAGTTTCATTTATGGATCACTTTCAATTTAGATACCAAAAAATGTATCTAATTTTGGTGATCCCTAGATAAATTTGTAATTTTTCAAAACCATTTTTTTTTATCAATTTTCAGATATTTGGCACCCTTGGTGTGACTTTTGCGGGGCGAAGGGTTGGAGGAGAGTACAACTCAGAATGCGTGGTACCAACTCTAAAACACGGTGGAGGCAGTATTATGGTCTGGGGATGCATAGCTGCCAGCGGTGTGGCTGAAATACATGTGTGTGATGGTCAGATGGACTCCCGCAAGTACATAAATGTGTTGGAAAACATACTTCAACTTGCCCTTCAACATTTTCGGCGACACCAACATGGAAAATGTCAAATTCCAACAAGATAATGCACTCTGCCACATATCAGCCCTAACTATGAGTTGGTTTGAGGAGAATAATGTAGAGCTATTGGAGTGGCCTGCGCAGTCCCCGGATCTCAATCCGATAGAACATCTATGGAGTATTCTAAAGCGTAGGATCAAGGAGCACTGCATAACATCAAAAGAAGCACTCAAAAATGTGTCACAGTAAGAATGGAGTGATATTTCTTCGGAAGAGTGTCGCAAGCTAGTCAGCACTATGCCCAAGAGAGTCGCTGAAGTCATCAAGGTTAAAGGCGGCGTGACTAAATACTAGTGATCCTTAATAAAACTATTTACTTATCCTATCTGCTTCTTTTCATTTCATATAAACTTCAGTTTTTCAAGGATATTAAGAATTGTATAGGGTGCCTAATACATTTGGCCAAGGCTGTACATCACGACAGCCTGGGGAAAGTACAATGATTAGCGAGTCTGAGTATTAGTGGAGCACTAAGATCAACACCCTCCTACTTTATCTCTCACCTCTTGATATAACTGGTGAACAAATGGCAGCCAGCGCTACTACAAGACTCAAAACTCAAGTAACTACACTGGTCACTCCTCAATACTGGATCACATAACTCTCCCCGAAAACATAAACTAAACTGTGCCGAAGCCTAATTTTGATAAAAACTTCCCGATAGATCCTTCTGAGATGACTTAGGAGCTATTACTGACACTTGAGCACCGTGGTATAGTGGTAAGTGTGTTGGACTACTACGCAATGCTGCCCGGGTTCAATCGCAGCCCGGGTCCAACACCTACAAGATTTTTCACGGTGTCACCTCTTTCGAATGTCTGACAAGTAATCAAAGAGTATCATTTATCATGAGAAGCTTTTCAACTTGCCGTTCGGAATCGGCAAAAAACGGTCGATCCCTTCCATTCGTACAAAAATATAACACGCTCGAACAAATGGCTGCGAGAAGCAGGCCCAGGTACACCCGAGCTGTAGCGCCACCTAAAGTAAGACACACTTCTACACAAAACCAATGATGGTATAGGAGGAGGTGTTTTCTCAGACAGATTAAATCTCAATCTCTCCTTCCGCCTCCCTGCAGCGGGTGCCAAGCAAAGATTATGGCTATTTCAGAAGCACAGAGACATTCCATGGAATTATAAAGCTGACGAGCTCGCTAAACTAGGACCAACAATACCTATTCTACCCGATAAGAAGAATATAAGTATGCCCGCTGCTATTTACAAGTTATCGCTCAAACTTGACACAGTTAGATGGGAATGTGGTTCCACCTGCCCTGTTACCAGACAGTTCTGGCCTAGACTGAATCTAAGTCGTTCTAATTACCTTCTGTCCCTAAAAAGACTTCACATATTGGTATCATCAAAATTCACTGCTTCATTATAAGCAATCATGCAAATAGGCTTGGCGTCATTTCGAACGACTTCTGTATAAGTTGCAAAGACGAGGAAGAGGAAGAAAGCCCAACGCACCTCCTCTGTTCATGTCTAGCTCTATCCAGTAACAGGAAACTACACCTAAGGAGAATACGATCTCAGTTACCTAGCACAAAAAGACGTTGGAAGACTACCTCGCTTTATAAAAAGCTCCAAATGGTTCTCATAAGTGGCGGGGATGCATATTCACAAGATCCTTGGTATCACAATGAGCCTCAATAGGCCTAAGGCAGCCACTGCTACCTAATGTAGTTTTATGACAGCAGTTCCATTTATATTTTTTTTATAACGAGTACTTCCTCCACAATTACTTAGAACTTCTGGCATTCGCGACGGAAGGGATTTAAATCGTTTTTTTTTTTTAATTAGTGGCAGGATGACCCATTCAGTTTTCATGGGCCATTGAAGGTACCCCACAGTGTTAAATTGTCATCACCTTTGGTAAACTGTTCTGGAGAGATGTCTCCATAAGTTCTCAACTTTGGCTTGCATATATCCAACCTCGCATCTACTCAGATTCCAACAGCGACCAAGCAGGGGAGGTCACAGGGGGGCACCATGCCCCCTCATACATATTTCACTGTTTAGGTATGCACAAAACTTTGCAACCGATGCTGATGGCAAATTAATCGAACAAAATAATTTGGCTTTATTTTCAACTTGAATTCGGTCTTATTTCGCTTTTAAAATGGAAATAATTCCAAATTGGCCAAATTTGAGATTTGGTCTTATTTCGTTGGGCCTTATTTCACGTCACCATTCGATTGCGTGTACATACCAGCTTTAACCCTTTCGCTCTCATTGGGATCATATGTCCCAAGCAAAGTTCGAAGAATCCCAGAAAACCATATTTGAAAGAAAATATTATTTAAATTGGTCCCATTGGTAGTTTCAGGTATGATCATGCTTTTTAACCGTTACTTTTCCCAATTTGCACAGTCGATTGTTTTACGCAACTACCAGAATAAATCAATTGCCGGTCGATTCTTGTGCACAGTGCACTCAATATTCTTGTACAAAGTGGTTATTTAGTTGTAAATCCGTAGTTTTTTTTTAGGTTTTCATACTGTGTAAATGTCATTACGTGCATTTAGTGCTCAAGAACCACAAAAAGTAGAATTCTAACAAAATCAGTCTGGGATTTATCGGGACACATTATTTTTTTTTTTTATTTTTTTTTTTTTATAATCTACACACGCTAAAGGGGATATGAATACCCTTATAATGTTTACACACAGCGCGAGCACATGAAGGACGAGAACGAGAGACAGACAGATCACATTGGTGCTGTAAACGTTACTATGCACATTTTAATTATTATGCAGTTTTTACGTAAAACAGCTTTCGATTGGCTGCACTACCTGAAGATTTGCAGCGTCTGACTCAACTCTGACTCAAATGACTTCAGTGGACGAATACATCCCACTCAAAAATACCAATGGGACAATACGTCCCGGCCTAAAACTCCAAAAACCGGCCTTGAATTTAATACAAACCTACAAAAAACAATTAATCTATTACAGTTAACAAAGATTTACATAAAAACTTGAATAATACAGAAATAAAAAATTGGGAGCGAAAGGGTTAAAAAGAGTTACAAAAACTTTCCTAGAAAGCAAATCCCTAAAACTGACTATCAACTCCGGAAACGAAATTCCTGAATACATTGACTCAACCAGTTGCCGCTGTCAATTAAGGATAACTTTGAGATTCCAAGAAAAAAAGGATTACCTAATGGTATTTTCTTCGGAATTGTCTATGATTGCCTAACAAAAATATTGACAAGTACATGCTGTCAGTGGGGTATCTCAACCAGTTGTCGCGGAGTGTATATATATATATGTACATACATTTTCAATAAACAATGAAACAATAAAGGACACAAAGTACAATAAGCAAGAATCGACAAACGGATTTACGATTGTAACAACGACGGTCATTCGGTGGCGTATACGTGATTTGAATACACAAAATAACAAAGAGCACAGAGTGAGGTTTGTTGCCATAATTGTAACAATGTGAGTAGAAGAGTTAATGGATATGCCATTAAACGGGGAAAACCAAATAAAACAAGGAAGATTCATCTGTCTACAAAATTAGATGGGAATTTATGATTAAATCAACTTTACTGTCGGATTTTTCTTTGTAAAGTACATTATTATATTTTTATATCCTTTTAATTTTTAAAGTGTCCTGACACGCACTACAAGCCCCAGATACAAGTGCACTGAAGAGAAAATAATAGACAATCTGGCAAATTGCAATCGAAGTAAAATAAATAACAACCTTGAGAAGAAACAATGACAGGCATGACGGGAATGTTTGAACGCTGTGAAATGTCAACGATGGGGAAGGTGTAAGGGAGGGAGTTGACTTCAGTACGAAAGAGAATCCAAATCAAAGCTTAATCCCAGATAGAATCTGCCCACGTACAACAGCTTCATAAAGATAACCGAATCATTAAACCCAGCGGACTAAACAGTACGTCTTTTGATGTTGCAATCAGAAATATCGTTAAATTCACATCCATTAGGATAAGCTAGGTATCCCTTTAAAACTGAGCGATACTTATTGTACTCCTCTTTGGACAAATCCTTATTCCTTCGACGGAACACAAAGATGAGCAGCTAGCTTAATGTATAACATCCAATCTCGAATCGCTAAGGTAGGACATGGACAATGTCCCAGAGGTAGTAAGATATTTTGATCTTTACATAAAAACATTAAGAACTCAAGCAATATTGCGCTTTGCCTCCGCCTTTACTTGTGAGCGTCGAAAACTCGATGGGAGACACCACTTTCGCAGTCCTACAGTTGCAAGATTACTCAAAGATCGCAATATTTACAAATCCGCCAGTCTAGATGGTATATCTCCCATATCTTCTTCCACACTGACAAAACCACTGCCTTAGCTACTCCTACTCGTCTGGATTGTTTTGAGTAGATGGAAAACTGTATTTGTCTAGCCTGTCTCTCTCTCTCCAGCTACTGACCCATAGCACTAACGTGGAAACGCTGATAAAACCAATCTCGAAGACACCAGCTTCTTAATGGCCGGCAATACGACTCTCAAAGTAAAGGGTCTACTGGTGATCTGATAGTGCATACTGTGAAATCTAACTTACTTACTTAACGGGCTCCCGACCCGTGAAGAGTCTCTGCCTGAGACACGGCAGCCTTCCACTCTCTTCGATCCAGGGCACGCTGCTTTCAGTCGTCTAGACCAAGCGCACTGGCATCCGCGGCAGCTTGATCCTTAAACTGGAGGTGCGGTCTTCCTTGTCGTCTCGAACCTGGGGGCTGTGATTCGAAGATCCTCTTTGCTGGAGCATTGTTGTCCATTCGCTCGATGTGGCCAAACCAGTGTAGTCGACGTGTTTTGGCTTTTCGGACTACATCCATATATCCATACATCCATATAGAGTTCGCGGTTGTATCTTCTCCTCCATTCGCCCTCCTCGAATTTTTCTCTCGAAAGTATTCAAAATCTGCTCTGCTTTCCTGCTTATCGTCCAACACTCGGCTCCATACAGCAGAACTGGCAGGATCAATGTTTTGTAGAGCATGCATTTTGTCTTCCGAGTTAGGAGTTTTGAACTCATTTGTTTTGCCAAACCGAAGTAGCAGCGGTTTCCTAGGGTAAGTCTTGATCGAATCTCCACTAAGGTGTCATTCGTGGAGTTGATGTTTACTCCGAGGTAGGTAAACTCCTCAACCACTTCGAAGTTACTGTTGCCAACAGTGACGTTTTGTCCTAGGCGGTGGACAGATGCTTCTTTGTTTGTTGACAACATGTACTTGGTTTTGTCCTCATTCACTTCAAGGCCAACTCGTTTCGCCTGTTCTTCAATTACCGTAAAAGCCTCTAAGACGGCGCACTGGGAGCGACCGATGATGTCGATGTTGTCCGCGTATCCCAGTAGCTGGACAGATTTGTAAAAGATAGTGCCTTCCGTGTTTACACCTGCCCTGCGCACTATCTGTTCCAGCACAAGATTGAAGAAGTCACATGACAGCGCATCTCCTTGCCGAAATCCGGTGCATGTTTGGAATAGTTCGGAGGAACTGTTTCCAAATTGCACGTTGCACCGCGTGTTTTCCAGTGTCACGCTGGATCAGTTTAGCCGGGATGCCAAATTCGGCCATCATATCATATATCATATGCGGCTTTGAAGTCAATGAAGAGATGGTGAGTCTCGACTTGAAATTCGTTGGTCTTTTCCAGGATCCGTCTTAGTGTGAAAATTTGGTCGATCGTCGATCTGCCGGGCCGGAAGCCACACTGGTACGTGCCGATTAGTGTGCTGCAGAAAGGTTTCAGACGTTCACACAGTACGTTGGATAGGACCTTATATGCGACTGTGAAATCTAATCTAATCTAATTAACGGACACCTTTTTGGGGAACCAATCTCTAATTTCCCATACAAAAGGCGTTGTTATACAAGGACAAAAAACTCCGGTCCCGTGGCCGTTCGCTTAAGAGAGATTTCACAGTATGGGGTAAAACTATACAATACGCCCCACTTTAGAAACATCGCCAATAAAACGCATAAGTTAAAAAAAAAAAAAAAACTAAAATCTTTTATTGCAAACAAATAAAACGCTAATTTTTCATGACTTTGGCAATTGAATTCATAGCCAAATATTTTAATACATATTTTATATATTTTTTTTTTTTTTTAAAAGTTTAAGTGGGGCATTTTGTCACTAAAGTGGGGATTTTTACCTGACAACCGAGTTAGGAAAAATTAAAAAAATTACGTTAATTTTTAGGATGCATGGCTTGCCTCTTCGCTTTTCGAACACAGCTGTATGGGGTAAAACAGCTGTTGCAGATTGCTATATACAATATACATACATCGTTCAAAACTCGTGTAACCAACCCAGACAAAACGTGTACTCGATGCACTTATTACATGAGTAGTATTTTCGGGATTGGATGAATTTCAGTTAAAATTGTTGAGGGTGTTATTTTTCTTCCTCATGAGCTTGGTTGAGGTTGAGGTTGAGCATTGCCCAGTATTTTTGTAGGTATTGTCTGAAGTCCGGATGATCTCGGTTGGGGTTCAGAACATACAGTAGAATTTTGAATCAAATTCTGCTCATGTAATCATCTGACAATGAAAAAAAGTGGTCAGAAATGGCATTTGGGTCGTAGGGACAAATTCCTGTTGACTTCAAGGCCGAGATACCATTGGACATTTGAAGACATTTCTCCATTGCCTCCTTCATGTATATGATGCCCGCAATATAGTTCTGGTATAATTTCGTGGCGATTCTATTACTAGTAAGCAAAAAAGAAGGCGCTGTAAAGTTTATATTTCAATGTGTTAGGTAGGGCATATTACATTTATGCTACTAGGGCGTTTTGTAAATTTCGGAGTGCAAAACGCCCCATCAACTTTTGAAAACCACACCCTCTTCTAGGAAATAAGCTAAACCGAACTGAAAAACTCATTTCACACACTTTCTAAACATATAAAGCCCTCTGATGTCATGTTTTGACTTTCTGAAAAAAAATTAATCCTTGTTGTATTCACTCCAATATGTTTTAGCGCCAAAAATATTTTTTTATAGAATATTCGCGACTAGACCAAAAAAACACTGCCTTCCACTATTAGAGTTCACTACTGATTGAAATGGTTCGAACACGTTTGGTTGCAGCTGCATAGCCACACTTGTGTACGTGTCAGGTTAGTGGGGCGTATTGTCAACTGGGGCGTTTTGTATACTTTTAGCCTATCTCACCGAAAAGTGGAATTAGTCTCTTCATCACTCTGGTGAGTGCAAGATTGCTACGCTTAATATTTCCAAAGCACTTAACAAAGTTGGCTCCAGGCTCTTGTATGTAAGGCGCGTAGATTTGACATCAATGAATCTCTTCTTCAATTGATTGGAAGCTACCTTTCCAATCTAAGTTGTCTTGGACGGTTTCAAGTCTGTAATTCACAAAATAAATGCTGGTGTACCACAGGGCTCAGGTTTATCTCCGATTCTTTTTTTTTTATTTTCATAAATGCCGACAGTAGTACGCTCTGCGTATCGTTCTCGTTCCCAGATTCATCTCGCTCTGGAACTAAAACGGTCGCGTATATTAAGGTCCTTAAAGTTCGACGACCTTGACTCCCTCTGATTAAGCTACAATTTATAAGACGTACACTCGGTCAAAGTTCGAGTACAAAGCTCATATCTGGTCAGGTGCTCCCAAAACACCACTGCGCCTACTAGATGGGATTGAAAAACAATCGATACAACACTGTAGTGAAATCTCTCTTAAGCTGAAAGCCACAGAAGTTTTTTGTCCGGTTATGAGAGCTGTCCGTTTATAAGAAATTAAGAAATTAGAAATTAAATTGGTTCCCCAAAAGTTGTCTGTTAATGAGAGTTGTCCGGTAATGAGAGATTTCACTGTAATAGGGAATGAAAACCTGAGTCCATTAAATTGAGATGGGGCTTTCCTCAGCTAGACTACCTCGAATAAGGCGGTAGTCTATATTTACTGCTTTTGAGAAGACATCTGCTCTGGATATGCCATCCACCTAAGATCCATCCATTAGTCTTTATTGTGTGCCTTTAAAAGTTTACTCCCTATTCCTCATTTGTCCTTCCTCTTATAGCTCAAGCTACTTGCACACACTCCAAGGGAATAATATAATAAAAAAAAAAAAATACCTCACTTAACCCCTTGTTCCACAGTTTAGCTAACTAAAAATCGAAAACAACGAATCCTCGCGAGGACTTACTCATGTTTTCCGTTTAAAAATACAACATCACAGTGTATCTAGACCTAGAGGTTGGGTAGTTAGTTTCCATTTTCTAATTGACCTATTTCACTACTCCAACACATTTGAATACAAATCGATTCCTCTTCAATTAACACAAAGAAAAACATGTACGGCAGGAAGTGTATAAGTATATCCTTTTGACTCTGCCTGTGTGGGTTTGGTATCACTTCGAAGATATAAAGAGACTCCACCCTCTTATCCTGCTGAAATATTTCCAAATGATTTGAAATCGTGCGCTGGAAAGTGACACTTCACTACACTTCAAAATTTTTGTCGTGAATTCGATTAAATAAAATTAGAACAGTCCAAGGGGGGGGGGGGGGGGGGGGGGGGGGGCGAAGGATTAAAATTCAAGTACAAGTCGAAAGCCACATTGGAATGCCACTCAAATCTAAACATGCTGACAGAGAAAAACATGGTAAAACTGATATGGGTGACAGGGCATAAGGGACATGAGGGCAACGATAAGGCCAAAATTGGACCAGGCCCTCACTATGACTTCACAAGAGACACCAACAAAATCATCGCAGACTGAACAACAAACCAACTTAAATGTTACTGGAACACTTAAGAGGGCCTAAAGCACAGGGACCTCGTCCAAGGCTTTCGCTACCAAAGTGGTGAGCAATCGTAGTCGAAATATTATGGTACAATCGAATAAGGAGTGGGAATTGAACCTTGCACGCTCTTCCCGCTGTAAAACCTTGTTGTCCTGAACTAATATTTAATTTGTGCTTACATGCTGTTTTGAGTAAGACTCCTTTAGGATTCCACTACGCACGTAAGCCGTGTAACACAAAAGATACAATCATCATCACGCATAGCGTCAGCAATTGCAAAAAGGAGCCTTTTAACTTCAACTATTGACCAGGAAAGGCTCATCTACTGGTCAATCTTTCAATTCGATTCTCCTCGAAGGAAGGATGCATTGAAGCGTGTTGTAAAATTCCCATCCTTTCATCTGGCACACTTGCGGATACGTTCCCAAAAGGAAAATGAAACAAGCCCAGGGGCTGCCATTTTTATAAATATTGCCTGAACCTGTTGTCCTGGGATTTATTGATTTCTTTTTTGCAGTCTTCTTCGATTCTCAACTTCCCTTTTCAAAATTCAAAAAAAAATCCTTTCTTAATTGCATTCACTTTTTGTTCTCCTTTAATTCTTTTTTATTGCGAGAAGAATAAGAAGAAAAATAAAGAAAAGGAAAACCATAACAAAACACACACACATACACACATACACGCCACATACGCTAAATACTCGTATAGGTACATAAAAATGTCACCATTGACCTTTTCACCTTTCACCATTGAAAAGGGCAGGGCAGATCACAGTTTTGTTGTTGCCACTTGCTCGTGTGTGTGTGTGTGTGTGTGTGTGTGTGTGTGTGTGTGTGTGTGTGTGTGTGTGTGTGTGTGTGTGTGTGTGCGAACACATCCCATTCAAAGGCAATACGAAAAGATAACACGATATTTATGTGAGTAATAATTCTCTGATAAAAGTGTAACGCAGCATTAGCTAATTAAATACAAACAAACAAATGAATGAATTGCCATTTGATAGAAAAAAATAAAAAATTACTGTAAATTCGCAAAGAACTTGTTGCCAACATAAATAAAACTCGGACGATAATAATTCGTCGTCGTATCCTATTGTAGTATCTTTTGGCGCTGACATACGACAGAGGAGGATGGTGTATCTTTTATTGAAATGTAAACAAAGGCCAAGAGAGAAGTGTGACGTGTTCAAAACAAACAGAAATTCCAATATAGCGAGGCGAACCCAAAAATTGTGTTCGCTTTTGTTTACTTAAAACTAAGCGTCCTCGTCTCATTCTCCTCTAATCGTCTTTTGTTGTCAATTTACGCCAAAGACTTGATTTTTTGTTTTGTTTGTTTTGTATTTACTCTTGTTGCGATGTTTTCAAGACTCTATGCTTATTTCAGCTAAGGTATTTGGAAATCGTTAAAATATTCAAATGTTTTCCCTTTCAGATATTTGAACTTTCGCAAATCAAATTTGTTTGCACAAATATGAGCACTGAACCGTTAAGTTAAGTTGGGAGAGGTTGTGAAGCTGAGCCATCAGCGACAGCGTGCTATGCCCTGACATTCGCATAGAATATACGCGATATCTTCTGCTACACCCAAACCTCTTGGCGTGTGTGCCCAAGAGGTAATGCCCAGATAATATTCCTATAGCTATTCTGATTTGTGTGGTACTATGTCTAAGGATATCGCACAAGTCCTTTTTCGGTCCAGTGCCGGTCAAAGTGCTTTAGAAACGCCTCGGGTAGTGGAAAGCTGACAGTTCCCCTCCTTTCCTTGCCAACTCATCGACAAACTCACTGCTATCTCACCCAGAGTGACCGCACCCAACATAGTCTTACCTGATTCTAACTGCATAATGCAGTTCCTGACTAGTGCCTATTTGGTAGCGCCTTAAGCGCAGCCTGGCTGGTGATGTAAATATATATCCTTGCCGTATAAACAGTACCCTCCAAAAGTTTGTTGAAATCAGCTAATGTATGTTACATGCTTATGTTCACGAAATCAACTGAAATGTAGTGTTCCATTGCTCCTTAGACCGTTTTTAGTCTCTACACGATATGTGTTGTATTGTAAGGACAACAGTGGATCGAAAATATTCAGTTAACTTTTTACTGTGGGAAAATGACATCTATCAGTCATATTGAAACCCACCTTCACTCGTATCTTCTGCACAGATACATACACCTACATACGTAGCTTTGAGACCACCAAGGAAAGAGGAGCTGTCTTGTGTATCGCTTTCAAATTCTACTCATTTATCATTCAAAATTGTATATGTATTTCTACTCCATATCGCTTTCGGTATACCTTTAGAGTGTGACTTCATACTGACCCTGGTCTGAGGTTTAATCAAACCAAAGTTCTAATGTGGCGATGGAAGGGAACCTGCAAAGACTTATTCTAATGCCGGGTATAATAGAACAGTGGAAGGCACTTGCTTCGTTATTGTGTTTCATATAAACATGTTAACCGCGTGATCTTATCACCTCGATTGGAAGGCTATCTGGTGGTAAGGGTAACTAACGTTATATGTGCACTCAGAGGTGGCGAGTTAATTTTTCCGCCACAGTCTGTGTCAGTAGATATGTATTCTCCAAATTCTCTAAAAACCTGCCTTTAAATACCCGGCGATTTCAATGCGAATAACCTTAATCGTAGATTCAAGACAGATGAGGCATTCATAGACCGACGGCATGCAGCTAGAAGTAGAAGTCTTGAAAATGGGCGCAGAAACCTTTAAGTCAGTTTAAAGATACGCAGAAATGTACACACAAGTCTTGCAGCGTACGTATTATAGTCTCAGGGAAAATTAAGTCGTTAATGTTGGAGAGAAAATTCTTAAAATGGCAGATTCCTTTGACAAAAGCAGCTGACATGTTAATTCTGCAAATGACACCATTCAAATTCAAAAGCATTTAGGAAGGAAGGCCCCGTCAAACAGAGAGCGTTTTTAACGCCGCAGTGAGATTATTTTACGCGGCGGGTGCTAAGATTATTTTAACGTGCCGTCCTTGAAGCCGCGGTTAAGAACGTCGAACAGAGAGCGGTCAAAAATAATTAAGATTTTAACTCTTTTCCAATTGTTTCCCAGATCTCAGCCTTTAAAGTCTTTCTGTAAATCAAAATGACAGTGAAAAGCAGCTGTAGACTTCTGCCATGCCACTGCAGATACCATACATGCGAGCATTATACCTGACAGAAGATGACATGAGTCTTCGGTTAAGACTCTAAACCGGCAGGCGGCAAACTAGTCGGAAGCTCTTCGTCACGTCTAACACATCCGGAGTTAAGCGCCAGTAACTTTTAAGCATTTTTGTCTTTCCCTCTTAATATTCGAACCTTAAAATAGTTGTGGGTAGGTATAGGTACACATATCCAATCAAGGCTTATGTCTACTTAAGTTGGTATGGAAATATGTGATTTAATGATGTTGATTTAACGCCTTTTTCGTTCTTTAAGAAATTATTTATGTTTACCTTTTTTGTTTTAATCTTAAAGTTGGAAAATTTCTTACAAGAAGTTTGTATTAAATCATCCTTTATAATTTACAAGATACCATTCGATTAAGATATGTAAATACATACATACTCGTACTTTCAAAGTGGTTCAAAGAGTTCCGATCGCATCATCACAATGGACCTACTTTGGTCTATATACCCTATGAATCCTACCGAGTTCGATGGATAGCCACAGTGGTGTGCTATATATGTACATATATATGAGAAGCGCAGTGTCCTAAAAAAATCTATATACAGTGTACTCTCTCCTTACGGACACCTCTTATAACCGGACAGATTTGAAAGAACCGAAATAAATGCACGATTTTTCATGTAAAAAACTCTCCCATAACCGGACATGGACAACAATTTTCATAACCGCAATAGAATGTCGCTCTCTCTTAAACGGACAAAACACATCTACGTATGCAAACTTTCAACATACTTTTTTTTTCTCTCTTCTTTACACTTTACAAATAAACGAAACAAAAATGTAAACTATGGAGTGTGTCTTTGCGTCATTATCAAGTTCGCGGACACATGATTTTCAGAGGAAAACGCTAGAACGATACACGCATATCTTCGGCATTTTGAGAGATAGTTTATATTATTTTGTGCGAATTTTGTATAAAGATAAAAATGATTCCGCTGGTCACAGTGAAGTGAAAATTTGTCTCTGGTAGGACAAATAATGCCGGAATATGGAAGTTTACTCTATTTCTCGTCAGGGTTCCCGTTTTATCCTGACATATCTAAGATTGTCATGACCCGGTTATTTCCTCAACCATTGACGGCATATGCAGTCCTGTCCGCGAACGTGTTATCCAACAACTATGTGCATTTATAAATCCCATTGCATTTTTAAATAGGTTTGCATGTTAAGTGTATGTACATATGTATGTGTGAGTCATTTTACGCTTGATTGTCATAGACAAAAATTTGGTAATTTGTGTTTATGACATAAAAATGAATTCCTTTATAAAATAAAATTAATACCACATGTCTATTGTGTTTCTTTTTTAAAGAACGTCAATTTATTTTTTCTCCCATAACCGGACAGGTCTCATAACCGGACAAATTTTTCTGTACCGTCAGTGTCCGGTTACGAGAGAGTTCACTGTATATGATTCATCGAAAGCATTAAAAGTTGACCTGAAGCTAGAGACTAGTACCTCAACCATACACACTAAATGCTTAATAGAAGTAAATTCGGACGGAAAAATACGGAGAAAAAGCCAATACCTCAGCAAAATCAAGGATAATAAAAACTTCCATCAGTACATGCTGATTGTCCAGCTTCTAAATGGTGGAATATATTGTGGACGTGGCGTCGTGAATACACTACCGCTCAAAGGTTTGGGGACAAAGAATATGTGACACTTTGAATCGAAATAACTTTTCAACATGTATAGATAAATTTAAAAATTATTTTTTATAAGTGTAGAGGCGATTTTATGTTTATAAGAGGAAAACAGAAAATTATTGCAAATTTTATTATTTAATTTTTAAATGGTATTGCTCTATTTAAACTTATTTTTATCAAAGTTGTTTCGATCACCGCTTCACAAGTTCTTGGCATTCTTTTAATTAATTTGTTAAAGGTTTCACATGGTAGTGCTTTTAGAAGTGTCCACAGATGTGGTTTTGACTTTGGACAGCTCCCGTACTTTCCTATCGAGTTCGTCCCATAGGGGATTGGGCTGGCAATATCATATTTTAAACAATTTTTTGTTGCTCTTTGGATTTCAGGTACACCGTACAAAGTTTTGAGGAATTTTTGGGGTCGTTGCCTTGGTGGAGCCAAAAGTTATCCCCAATCCTGATGGAAGAGCTTTTATACTTTTATATACCTCTTTGTTTAATATGCCATCGATGTTTACCAAATCTCCAACTCCTTCATAACAGAAATAGCCTCAGACCATAACCGAACCACCTGCATACTTCACAGTTGAAACCACACATTGTGGAGCCATCCTCTCTTGACCTGATCGACGGACAAAAAGAGTTATCCGAGATAAGGATTGGAGAGTTTATCCTCTTCCTAAACTTCACAGGGTGGATATATAGGTATATCTCAAGCTACATCCGAATAAATGGGTTAACTGAGGTCGTGGCAAAACGGCGTTTTTTAGTGCTATTTTGGGTTTTTCTTTACCTAAATCACCACATTTACCGACCCTACCCTACACAAGTACACACAAAGCTCTATTTAAATATGTTTATATAGATATCGATAACTTTTTAATTTTAAGTTAATTTTACATACTACATTAATACATGTATGCTTGCATAAATAAACAATTCGACACTTAATATAGAAGCGTTATGATCGGTCTTAATCTTTCATTTCTATGCAATGGTGTTTTTTTTCCGATTCCAACTCATGGCAAACACAAAAACCGCCCAAAAGTCTACTTCCGCTTCAAAGCAATTAAACAGCTCATAACTACACAATGCCACACACGATCAGAGCGTCTGACAGCTAATTTTATCCATCTATGGTCGCTTTAAGTGACCGCCTACCATTGGAATGGGAGGAGTATTATTTGAAATCGCTCAAAGAGGTCGTAAACGAGTAGCGATACTCGTAAATTATAAATACCTACAAGTAGATCAGCATATTGAATCAATGGAAAGCTAAGGTTATCTACAAAGTCTGTCCAGTGGGACATATTTTGAGGCACATCAAACGCCTACCACCTTAGAACGAAATAAAGGTGCGTGTATCGCGTCTATTTACCTGTAGGCGATTATCTTCGATACATTTCTATAAATTACCCGCGGTAATGTGATTTGTGTCTTGCGTGAAATATACTCTGATGAAGTACCAAAAATCCGGGCGTACGCCAGAGCCCGTGGGCACGCATTCTCTGCTCTGCGGTTTGTGCAAATGTCTCCGTGTCCAGTAGTCCGTCGTCGTCGCCATGAAAACTGGTTCCAATCATTGCATTAGTGGTTGAATGACCGGTTTACATTGACACGCATAGAGAGAAGAAACATTTTAACAGTGCCAGTTTGAGAAAGAGAACAAAAAGTAACGAACATTTTTTTTTTGAACTTTCTGTCAAAAAGTCAAAAATTTCATTTAATTTTTTTTTTTTTTTGCATCCATCCCCAACAAGTAATGACTATTGACGCAATTGTTCACATTTTTTGTTTAATCTAAAAATTCAAAAAATAAAAATAAAAGACACTCGCGTGTGTGAATAATATAAATGGCAGCCGCCGCCGCATCGTGCTGGTATTTTCTCTTCGTTTTTTTTTTTTTTTAATCTGAAAAGCACACAACAGCAACAGAGTTTGAATGTAAAAAGGAAAGAAAAAAAAATTAAATAAATTCTTAGAGATAATTAAGTGAGGCGAAAAGAGGTTAGCAAACAAAAAAAAATACAAAAAAAAAAGAAAGAAGAAAGTTTCAAAGTATGACGAAGAAGATGACGTTACGACCACGAAAATTAAGACGAAACAAGTCAAACAAAGAGCGAGTAGATTTTGAGTAATTACCTGAAACGAACGAGAGACTGTTTGTTCTGTTTTTTTCGAACAAAAAAAGTAATTTTTTTCGAAATGTATTGATTTTTAGAGTGATTATGATAAATTGCCTTTTTTTTCGTTATTTGTTTTTATTTATAACGGTGGATACTGTTCTAACACGATTGTTTCAATTTTCGTGGCTAAAAATGGGCGAGCTTTTTAGGGGATTGTTCAGCGGACTGTAGGGAGTTCAAAATAAATATTATTTCAGCTAAATGCGAACTAAGTTCAATTTGACGACGTTACTATTCCGTTTTTTGAGACACGCCAGGGCCAGCAATGCGTTTTGTACGCATAAGAATGCTCAAATCGATTTTTCACCTCACACTTTCTGATCACAACAACTGTCAAAGTTAATTCCGCTTATACATTATTCTTTTTAGGAATTGTTTAACATGTTTTCGGCAGTCCAAATTCGTTCGGGAGTTTTTAGCGTTGAAAATGAGACACGTAGGAAACTGGAAACGACGACTATGTTTTAAGGGATACGGTAGGATGGGATCCAACGAAATCGATGGAGAGACATTGGAATATCCCTCATGACAATAAGGTTTCCACGCGTCAACAACGGGAAATGATGAGAATCTCTCGTACACAAACATTTAGTGCATTTGTCCATTACATTGAGACGTGTGACACAATTTTTTTGTGAATCTGGTACACTTGAGTGGGTGCGGCCCGCCGGGAGTTATGTTGTGGCCCGCGGAGCTAAGTTAAATTAAAATAAATGTTAACTTCATTGTACATTTCACCAAAAGAACATCACATCATGAGTCATTTGTATCATATATTTTTAAATTATAGCTAAGAGAAATTTTGAAATATCGAACGCTTGCTTGTTTACTTTAATTAACAAAAAATAAACTCGGTGCGTGGCCCGGCAGAAAATATTTCTTTCTGAAATGTGGCCCGCCTGCTGAAAATATTGGCAACCCCCGCACTAGACGGTCCCGATGGTTATAAGCGATATTGGGACGACATAAGGGATAAAAGAAGCTGAAAATCTACGCCAAAATGTTGGTGGTGGCAACATAATGATTTGGACTTGACTTTGTTTTTCCTCAAAAACGCCGATTTGTTTTATATATCCAACAAAATGGACGCAGTAAATTATAAAAATCTCCTGGGTGAGGTACTAATTACCTTTCTCGGCGACACTGATCATGCGAATTCCAATAAGATCGGTCACACATTGTAAAACACTGAATTCAATGCCAACAAAAAAAAAACTATGTATTGCCCAGCTTAAAATTCGGATCTCAATCCAATTAAACAGCTCCTGTAATTTTTGAAGTATAAAATGCAAATTTTTATTTTTTTTTCTTTTTGATGTTATATAATAACTGCTATAGAAGTATGTACGTAGGTTTTTTTCGATATACAGTTTGTCAAGAAAGTGTTTTGACAAAGAAAAAAAATGGTAATTTGGACAGTTTCTTTATGAAAAAAGAGCTTCTTTGATGTTTAAACTTAATTTTTTTAATTCCGTTTATTTTATTTATGTATCTTCTAATAAAAAGTATGAAAAAAATAGTACATTTGGAAAACAATATCAAAAAACAACGAGAAAATCAAAAACTACACAATCTTTTCAGTGAACAAATTAAATTCTGCACATCATGTTCGTCTGGAATTTTATTCCATTCCTCGTGTATTGCAGTTTTCAGCTCGGCTCGGCTTTTTGGGTGTCTTCTGGTAACTTTTTTTTCAAATAGCCCCACAAATATTAAGGCTGGACTTTGGGCAGGCGTTTCAAATACTTTGCTGCAATTAAAAAGAAGCCAAATCCTCACCATATGCGCCTTATGTTTAGGACCATTATCTTGGTAAAATTTGAATTGCGGTTAATTGTCACTATTGAACCCAAATTTATTTGCGCTATTCAACAAATGACTCCTTAAAATATCTAGATATTGTTGCGCATCGATGGTGTTCTCTATAAAGGCCAAATCTCCAACTCCTTTACTAGACATGCACCCCCACACCATGACTGGTTACTTACCGAATTTGACAGTTGGAATAATGTTACGATTTTCCAATGCTTTTAACGGCTGGCGCCACACTATTGGGTCCATCTTTGTAGCACAACATGATTTTTGTTTCATCGCAAAATATGACGTCATCACAGTAGTTATCAGGATTGGTAATGTGTGCCGTAGCGAAAGATAATCGCTTTTCACTATGAAGTGCTGAAAGAAATGGCTTTTTGCGAGAAACTCTTGATTAGTACTTGTTTTTTTTTTTCATGGCTTGCCTTATTGTTTCGTGGCAAAACGCAACACCAATCCCTTCTTTAAGTTCACCCGCAAGCTTCCTCGTCGGAATATGTGGGTTTTTTTTACTACTTTCCGCAGCTAAATGCGTTCTGTTCGCTCGTATATTTTGCGCCGACGGCCGCTCGATGATTTTAACTCCAGTCTATTTTCTTTTTTTGCACGATTTAAAATGTTTTAGACGGTTTGTCTGGTCAAAGAAAACACCTGGGACAACTCCTGAACACTTTTTCCGATACGGTGATTATAATAAACCAACAGAGCCACTTCAAATGATGTTTCATTGCTAGGCATCTTGAATTAGGAATAAATTAACCACAACTGTTGTATTTGACGACCAAATGACAAATAGAGTGCTATTTTGGTTGATTTGCGACAGAAATGAACACGTTCGTGCAAAAAAAATTAAAATCATACTGTTTGTTAGAAGTACATCAGTAAAATAAACGGAATTAAAAAAATTAAGTTAAAACATCAAATAACCTTTTTTTTATAAAGAAACTGTCCAAATTACCATTTTTTTCCTTTGTCAAAACACTTTCTGTAAACACACTGTATTAATTTTTGGACAAATGATGCACTTCCAAAGTGAAAAGTGATAAATTTGCCTAAAAAATTTTTAGATAAACAAATGAACTATTCAATATAAAAAAAAAAATCGTACGTACTTCCATAGACAATGTATCTTTCAAGATACAGTAGACTCTCGTTAGCGTGAACACCGGTTAATGTGAACTCTGGATAACGTGAACATATTTTTTTTAACATTGACATCTGTAAAACGTGAACAAATCCTGAACACTCTAAAACGTGAACTACAATTTCCGCTCAAAACAGCTGTAAAACTCAAGCAAGTTGCAACTTAAATTAGTTTTTCTTGGCGAAACATCTCGTCTTGTACAGTTTTACTTAGCTTCAAGTCAGTTAGTTCGTGGAGAATGCAAAGGCACTCTTCGGTGCTATTTATCCTGAGGTTTGATTAGTATATTTTTAAGATTTTTGTCTAAAATAAAATCGTTTGCCTAGGTGGGCTGTAGAATTGAAGACATCCATGAATGGAACGAGGATATAGACGACTCTAATGTCCAAAGTAACCAACATCATATGTGATAGAGAGACCGATGATGGAGATGTGCTTGAATTGCCAAAAGAAAAAAATTAAGCCTAGTGAAGTCATTTAAATCTTCAACAAGGCTTTTGAATAGGCTGAAGATGAGCTTGTTAGCCAAAATGACTTAAATATCTTAAAACGCCTTAAGGAAAGGGAGGTATCAAAGTTTTTGGACAAAAAGAAGACAAGTAAATAGATGACCGACTTTTTCTAGTAAATTCCATAACGTTATGTCCAAAACTTTGTATTCACGTTCCGTTGCCATAACATTTTCTTAAAAATCTATTAAAAATACAGTTATCTAACAAATAAAATACAAATACATAAATAAAAAAGTTTTTAAATGAATTTCATCTGTGGGATTGTCCTATTCTTTTGTTAAAATTCAACCTTCGCAAACGTGAACTCTCTCGCAAACGTGAACTGGCTTGGTTTTTAATTGTTCACGTTATCGAGAGTCTACTGTATATTCAATATTTCAAGTAAATCGGTTGAAAATTGTCTGAGTTATGTTTCCGGCCAACTTAAAAAATGCAGTTTTGAGATACACCTGTTTGAAGTATTGAGCAAAAGAGAATCATGAATAATTTTGCAATATCTTTAATCTGCGATGCCTGCACGGAGTACTTAGAGAGACTTTTCCCGACCATAATCTTTTGGGACATAATTTTTGAGGTCTTAGGGGATAATTTAGAATTTTCGAAAAATCGATTTTCTTTTTTAGAGTGGTCTAACCCCTTAATTACCAAACACAAGACGAAGAATTATCAAATTGGAAGTAAATTATTTCATTCAAACGAATCTTGTCTATATATAAAAATCAATTGCCGCATGTATGACTGATCATAACTTGAGAGCGGCTCGACCAATTTGGCTGATTTTTTTTTATTATTTTCGTCATTGTCAAGACAATGTTGGTATGGAAAATCCGTCTTAAAATTGCAAATTCTGGAAAAACTGAAAGTGTTTTTTTCATGGGACGATTTGGCTCATTTCTTTTTTTTAATGCTCTCGCATGGTCAATTGTGTGTCGCCTGTTCCCGGATCGGAATACCATCAGTTTTGTTGCCCTCTAATAAATTACATTGTCTTCTAAGTCGCTAGATTCTGGATATTTCCACGTGATGCTAATGATGGTAATCATGGTGTTCTTTATTCATAGTATGAACATTTAATTCTTTACAGCCTGTCGACTTTGGCGGCTATCAGTTCTATCCTAAACCAGATTACCAGACCAATTTATCTGCCATGTGAGTAAAGGTACTGTTTGCGTACACGGGCGAAGCCGGGCGGGTCAGCTAGTTTTTTAATAAATTTTTATAAAAGCTATTTAAGTTTTTTTTTCTTTTTCTCTATAATTTTACACAGGAAACTCAGATGTTCGTTTTCAACTAATTCTATGTATGGGTGGTGTCCAGGATGACTGGAGAGTTTGCACTATTGAAAGTTGTGTCGTTGCTTATGATTCACCGAAGTTTTTTTCCAGATCTTTCTTACTACTCATTGTTTGTGCGATGAATACTGCATTCGCAGTAGATTTTGATATTAACTTCTGAAACTGATCAACATATTTTTATTTCGTGAGAAATACATTTTTTGGAGACATCTGGATTTGAACCGTGAACCTTCAACGTGACAAGCGACGACGAAGTTTTTTTCTTGGATACACATACATACATACAGTGTATCAAAGTGAACTCATACACCCTCTTTCGAAAAACGTTTCCGGTAAAATTTTAGTCTAATATTCAAATTTTCACAATTTTAACTACACAAGTCCAAGGATTTTTTAATTATGAATATTATTATAGAAAAAATAGTTCAGATCAGCACTTGCGATATGTATCAAATCATATTTTATAAAAGTATTCCCTAAATTATATCAAAATAAAACTCAGTTGTAACACATTTAAACATGTTCGTTTTCGAGAAAAACGTATTTAACAGTAAGATTTTTACCTTGAGGTGAGGTTGATCATAGTAACGAACTAGTTTTTAAAGTACAAGACCAATTTTTTTTGGTTATGGGTCGACAAAGAGGGCAATCATCTGAGGTAGAAAGATAACTTATAATACACCATCATAAACTAAGAAAGTCTTTATGAGAGATCGGAGAAATAGTAAATAGAAGTCATGCGATGGTGCAATGTGTTATCAAGAGATTAAAAAACGACAGGGAGTTTAAAATAAGAAAAGAAGTAGCAGCAGAAAAATATTAAACACCAAAGATGAACGTAGGATAATACGAGAAGTCTAGAAAATCCAACCCAGGTGCCCCGAAACTTGCAGTTTTAGCAGAACATTTTTTGAATAAAAAAGCTTATCCAAGCCTTTAAAGATTATAATATTTCATAGAGGCAATTGGCTAGTAGGGTGGCCAGAAATAAGCCACTCATTAACAAAAGGAATATGATGAAACGATTGGGTTTTGCTAAAGATTCCGACCAGTATGATTATGATTACTGGAGTACCGTTATTTTTGCTGACGAAAGTAAATTTTTATTTTTTTTATCTATTTCTTTATTAATCATTTAATTTATTTGCATCTGATGGTAAAGTAACGGTATGGAGCAAACCGAATGAGGAACTTAAACCCTCAATCTATGCCTAAAAGTCAAACAAGGTGGCGAAAGCGTTACCGTCTATGTCTATGTCCGCAGCTGGAGTAGGGCAATTACTATTTATTGATCGGATGGATTGAATTGATTGAATGGACTAAAACGTTTACCTGGACATTTTAAAATTTAAGATCTAACGCCGAATAGCTTGGGATTCTTTCAAAATCTAAGTACTACCAGGATAATGATCCATAGCATAAAGCTCATAAAGTGTGGATATGGTTACTTTTTAACTTTTCAAAAGTGATCGAAACACCGCCACGATCTCGTGACTTTAATGTTATTGAAAATTAATGGATCCAGCTGGACGTTGGAATATGAAATCATAGAATATTCAAACGAAATGGTTTAAAAAATACCTTGCAATAGGAATGGTAAATATCTCTCAGGCGTTTTGTAAAAAAAATGGTAAAATATATCCCAAATTGTTTAAAAGCTCTTAAACAAATCGTAAGGCTATCCTACAAAATTTTAATACAAGGTATTTTTATTATTTATAAATATTATTAATGTTTGAATCAGTGTGTATGAGTTTCATTTTGATGTGTTTTTTGGACTAGGATTGAATATTTTGCTATTTCTTTGTATTTTGTAATTGAATTAAGTTTATTTTTTTTTATTTTTTATAAGCTAATGTCTTATTTTATTATTTGTGATTTCTAAGTTATCCAAAATCTAACTTTAACTTTGTATATAAACAAAATAAAGTGATCTAATAGTACTGTATGGCTTTCACTTTGATACACTGTACATATTTAGGTTAGATTAGCTTAGGTAAGCGGGCTGATGAAGATAGTTAAATTTTCATCACACTTAGGTTCTTGTGAACCCATTTTGATACCCATTGTGTTTTTCCACCCGTGATATCAGTGGCTTGATTTCAATCATTCGGTCCTCCTGGCAAACTTGAGCAGACCTGACGGTGAACGGTCAGATGACAGAGGAAATGGGTTGTGTCCTCATGAGCCTCCTCAGCACTGCATCCTCTGCATAAGTCATCATCGTTGAGCCGTAATTTTTTCGTATGATATCTTAGCATATTGTGGCCAGTTAACACTCCTATCAGTATTGACAGGGATTTCCTATCTTTTTGTAGAAGTTTTTTCGTTTTACTTTTATCGTACTCTGGCCACACCCTTCTTGATATTTAGTTAGTGATTTCCACCTCCTATTCGCTTTAGATAGTATTTTGTGTTCGATTTTGGCTTTGAGGTTGCAGAGTGGAGGCTTAACCGTATAATCTGCCTGGTCTTTGTCGAGCGCTGAGCCCTTTCTGTCCAATTCACCCGCAGCTTCATTGCCTGGTATCCCGCTGTGGCCAGGGACCCAGCAGAGTTTAACGTTGTGCTGCGTGCCGAGAATCTTAAGCTCTTCGCGGCAACATTTCACAAGCTTAGATGTTATTTGCGTAGCAGCTAATGCTTTTATGGCCGCCTTGCTGTCAATGTAAATTGTGATATCCTCTCGAAATATTGTCATCATTAACACCAATTGGGCAGCCTTTGTCACTGCTAGAACCTCAGCTTGGAAACACTGCTGTGGTCTGGGAGTCGTGTGGAGCTGTTAATTTTTAGGTCTTCCGAGACGCAACCCACTCCTGTACCTATATCCCTTTTTGACCAATCAGTGTAGATGGATTTAGACCCATTTGATACTTCGTTGTTCTCCC
This sequence comes from Brachyopa scutellaris, assembly GCA_949775065.1. Lineage (NCBI taxonomy): Eukaryota > Metazoa > Arthropoda > Insecta > Diptera > Syrphidae > Brachyopa > Brachyopa scutellaris. Next base: position 143,706,840 of record OX459112.1, on the reverse strand, counting down.
ATTGTTCTCTACTTGGGAAGGCCCACAAGAAGGGTTAATCGAAATCTAAGTATGGGACATACATACATATTTACATACATATTTAAGTTACATCTTCTATTTTAATGCCAAAAAATAAAATAACTGTAATACTTTGTGAAAAAAGGAAATAAGAAAAGTTATATCTCAGGAAGTACCTACATAAACATACATAATATTAATTTTTAAAATGAAGTCTTACAAAATAAATCTTTTTCTTTTTCAATAGCAAACGATTTTCCTTTTTTTTTGTAAATTTCCCGATATTTAAATGTACTCGTAAATAGAATTGTGTCCTCAAAAAATCGACATCATATGGCCTTGCTGTGCCTTTAATGTAAATAATTTATAAATTACTCGAATAAATAAAAAAGAAATCATCGTTTTCGAAAGTTTTGTTATTTTTTTATCTCTAGCAGCTTTTTTTTTGATAAAAGTTTGAGGTCACCACCACGCTGTCTAATTTGCATACAAAAACAAAACCAAATGTTTTGGTAAAATATTCGCTTATTTTCTGATTTATTATATTAACAAACACTCTTCAAATGGTTAAAACAAAATAAACAATAAAAACAAAAAAAAGTGCACACCATTCCGAAATATAATTGAATAACTTTGCATTCAAATAAAGACTTATGGGATCGTAGAAGAGAAAATAAAAAATAAATAAAAATGTAAACCACGCCAGGAAGTTCGCCATTTTCAGTCGAAGGAGAAAAAGGTTTGTTGTTTTTTTTTTCCCCGCATACGAGTATGTATACTCTTTCACGCCCAATTTTGTATTTTAGTCTTTTGTGACCGTTTTGGGTATGTTTGCTTTGTCTTTTCAACGGTTTTTTGTTTTCATTAAAAATATAAAAAGGACGATGGAGAGGAAATAAAAAAACCAAAAAAGATTTACAGACGAATGAATTATGATTAATGGTCTGAAGGCGATGACGGAAAATTTGGCGAGACGTCCAGAAAGGGTAAACAATTTTCAACAGAGCGGCGGCAGCGGTTTACATCGGAATATTAATGCATTTCATTCGTTGGCGGGTTCCAAAATACATATGTATATCGCTTTAACGTTTTTACGAATTCCAAAGAATAGCAAATTTTACAAAAAAAAAAAAAAAGGTTCAGTGTCTGCTCTCTCCGGTATGTTTGTTTTGTTATTCATGCGAGTAACCCTAAGATGAGTTCTGAATATGACTCCAGACCCGATTTTTTTTAAAAAGAAAAACCAAGTCATTGTGAATACAACGCAAATTAATATGGAATAAAACATTTAGTTTTTGGAATACACAAAGAGACAGAGAACGAACGTGACAAATGACATCAACTGTTTGATTTATTCTGAAACCAGCATTGCGTCAGCTTAGTTCACCTTTGGCACGATAATGCATCGGTTACCAAAAACAATTGCTAAACTCAAAGCGTGTTGTGACATTGGAAAGATAAGCTAAGTCATCTTTAGTGATGCAACATGTGAGGGAAACATCTCATCGACTATAAATAATATCGTCTGACCTTGCGTGAAGTTTTGCTATGAAGTGTGCTATCAGAGTTATGTCCATCTTGAGCCACAGATACATCAAATGCCTCCAAACCTTCATCAAAACAAGCAAACGAAGTTAAAACACCGACAGTTAGCGAATTAGTGCAGAGAGCCTTGAACACACTAAATGTTTGGACGAAACAATGTGGACTAGCGGTCAACCCACAGAAAACTGTACTAGTACTGTTTACTGACAAAAGAGCGATACCAGGCTTTACACTACCGACCATTGTGGGTAGGGAAGAGTGGGGTTACTTCTAACACTTTTTACGAAAATTGATGGTGCTCTTAAGATTTGGCGAATTAGTTAGCCAAACCTGTTTCAAATCGAAGAGCAACATTTCACCTACGAAATCCACCAAAAACGTCCAACAAAGTCTGTTCAGAAGATATCAAAATATGTATCGCATTTAAAAAAAACAGAAGGGTAGTTGTAACATAGACCTGACTGACGGTACCTGACTCTCGCCTGTTATAATTTGGCAATATCTTCCTGGATATGACACAGTTTGTAAGACTGGTCCATCTGAGACCAGCTAGTTTTAAGAAGTGTGAAAGTACATTAGCCTTAACAGCAGCTTGTTTCACGCGACTTTTAATTTTCAGGGGAACCCTTTATTTTTTTAACTGTTAAAACTTACCCCTGTTACTTCTAACCCCACTCTCCCCTGTCCGAGAGGCCTCATACTCGTTTTCCAAGCTGAGGTTCTAGCAGTGACAAAGACCGCCCAATTGGTGTTAATGAGGACAACATCGCGAGAGGATATCACAATTTACAATGACAGCCAGGCGGCCATTTAAATCAATAGCTGCTACGCAAATAACATCTAAACTTGTAAGGTGTTACCGCGAAGAACTAAAGGTTCCGGTAAGAGCGGGATACCAGGCAACGAAACAGCAGATGAATTGGCCAGAAAGGGTTCAGCCCTAAACAGAGAAAAAGCAGATGGTATGGTTAAACCTTCACTCCGTAACCTTTGTGCCAAGATTGCGTAAAGATCAGTAATTGAAGCCAATAACATTAGGAACTCACTAACCACCTTTTTGGTATCAAGAAGATTGTGGCCAGAATACGACAAAGCGAGAACAAGGAAACTCCTACAAAACGACAGGAAGTCGCTGTCAATGCTGATAGGAGTGCTAACTGGACACAACACGCTAGGATACCACACGAAAAAAAAACGACTGAATGATGATGACATTTGCAGGTGATATGGTGACGAAGAGGCTCATGAGGACACAGCCCATACTTCCTCGTTCACTGCCCTAACCCCTGCCAACTGAGAAATAGAACCCATCGACGAGCTATCAGATGGATCACCATCGGACCTGTTTGAATTTGCTTGGGTTGCTTTAAACCTAGAGATTTACAACACGGGTAGGATCGTATTATGGGTATCACAATGGGTCCACATGGACCTTAATGTGATGAGGATGTAAACATTCTTATCAGCCCGCTAACCTAACTTAAAACATCTAAGGATTTGAAATCTCGAAAGCAAAACACAATGCTACGAACAAAGGAATGCCCCAAGGAGACCCGAACCTATCGTAGTCAAGACGATTAAACAAGTTAGTCATCTTGCGAGTAACTTGAAGGACTTATTTAAATGAAAACAAGCCTGAGTGTTTCACTCAAATCCACCTCAACAAAGTGGAGTTTCTCAATAGTCAGCTCTTCAAGAGATGACGGAAATGTTTCAACCCCGAGCCAAATACGATGTGGGCTTATGGTTTACGAATGAATCGAAAAATTCCGCATCCGGACCAGATATAATGTGAGACAATCAGCGCGACCCCTTTGCAATTAACTAACGCATTAAAACCATCTCACAGTCTGGCGCGGAAGGTTGTGCCATTTGCATCTTTTTTGAAAATCAGGCTACTTACCCTGGAAGCAAATCGGTCTAGGACCAATGAATGATGCTCTCAGATCTGTCAGAGAAAAAAACTTGGTCATTCTTCATTGTGACAAATCTGAATCTTCCAACCCATTCATCGACCGAGTGAGTCTTAGAGTTAGCGAGAGCCTTATTAAAATGTATGTGGGCAGAAATTTACAAGATTCTTCTAAGAAATCAAAGTTTTCATGACCGAAGTCTCCTGTAGTTTTGTTCAATTTCTGGGAGGATGGGAACTTCGAAAACTCTGAACGTAGCCTGACTGATACTTCTTACTTATTTAGTTAACGGGCTCCCAATCCGTGCAGAGTCACTGCCTGAGATACGGTTGCCTTTCATTCTCTCTTGGCATTCGAAGATCCTTTTAGCTAGAGAGAATTATTGTTGTGACTGAGCCAGCCAGTGCAGTCGACTTTTCGACATCAATATCTTGACACAAGAGTACGCGTTTCGCCCTTTTCGCACATAGGACCAAACATCCAACCCAATTGAACCCAATTATTGTTTCACCAATTCGAAGAAGCAGCGGTTTCTCAGGGTTAGTCCTCGTCAAATCTATACTGAGGTGTCACTTGTGAAGTTAATGTTTACTACGAGGTAGGTAAACTCCTGAAACACTTGGAAGTTACTGATATCAATAGGACGAGGTCCCAGTGTATTTCAACCTGAAATTCATGCCATTCAAATGTGCCCCAAGGTCATCCTCGAATCGGGTATAAAAGATGTCCTCATCCATATACTCACGGATAGTCAAACAGCTATAAAAGCACTAGGCTCAAACCTGATTGATTCCGAATCAGTCCAGAACTGATTCAATACTCTTCAAGACCTCTCCCATTGAAACAGTCAAACTTTGGTGGGTGAGAGTAATAATGGAAACGAAAAAGCTGACGAACAGTATAGGAATGATATCTAGAGATTAGTGGGATTTCTAGCACAGCTTTGCCATCTTCGATATCACCTACATAAAATTGGTCTCACTTAGGAAACCGAATGTCGTCTTTACATGGAAGACGACGAAACTGTAGAACATATTCTATGTGACTGCATGGCACTATGTGCCCTTAGGAGACAACATTTCCACAGAGAAATCCTAAATCCCATGGAAATTCGTAAAGTGTCTGTCTCTCGTTCTTGTTCGTCATGTGCTGTCATGTGTGTAAACATTATAAGGGTATTCATATCCCCTTTAGCGTGTGTAGATTATACAAAAAAAAAAAAGTGAGATCGTCAACTTTATCAAAGGAGTTGAACCTCTTCTGGTCCCCTACTGACTTTGCGGTATAAAAGATCTTTCGCGGTGACCTCCGCAACTGGCGGGTCAGAACCTTTAAAAAAAAACTATAGGTAACATCACCATCGTATTTAAAAAAAAAAACTCTGCTGGTAGTTCTTCAGAGCCGGCGACCTTATTATTCTTCAGCTTTTTGATAACTGTGCCGCCCTCTTTTATACTAGAGGGGAATACTGTTTCTTTGTTGACTGGATGTGGGTGTTCTTCTCCACATGGTTCCCATTTAGCAGTTTCTGGAAGCACTGCCTAAATATGTGCATCTACTATTCACTGTACTGCGGTGATTGGGTGATCTTCACTATTTCGAAGAACCTGAGTTCCCGACTTGAAGCTTGCTGTCCAATTCTTGGCTCTTCTGTAAAGCATCCAGATGCTGTTTCCATCGCATGACTATTCGACCTCCTTTAGCTGGGAGACTGCGTATATGAACTTTTCTTCCTACGCAGGATCCTTTTCTCCACCCTCCATCTGGCTCGGTACTCTTCCCAGCGTTAGTTTCTTTGCCTGACTGTTACAACAAAATCGAATGCAGGTTTCACTTCGACACCACCTCTCATCAATTACCCCAGCTAACCGCAACAAGTATGGGAACAGTTTCTGTTTGGTAGACTGTTGTCAGTAAGGGCAGTTGGACAAATTCGCTCCGATTTATCAATTAACGCACATTGCAGTGACATCCCTAAAACTATTTACCATGTCGAAAGTGAAGTTTTCCAAAGCGTCATGTCCAAAATAGGTACAGTGCACTCTCGATTTTTGAAACCTCGATTTCTGCAAACCTCGATATTTGCAACCTTGGTAAATGGATTTCCTTTTTTCGATTTTTGCAACAAATCCAAAAAAAGGAACTTTGAGATTTGATTTTCGCAACATACACAATTTGTGTGTGCATTATTGCAGGCAAGAGCTAACTTCTGCCGATGTTATAAATCGACTTGAGACAGTGTGATAATAACAACGCGTCTAGATTTTGTTTTGTTTTGAATGCGGCGAATCCCGGAGTGAAACCAATGGAAAAGAACATTTGTCTTTTCTTCATAGAGCTGTGTTCCCTTTGAAATGATAATTTCAGCAATAAAGCAATAAAAGACCATGTAGCAGGACTCAAAAAAGGTTCATTGCCATAAAATACGCAGCCGAATGATCGCGATGCGATCAAAAACGTAAATGTTGACTAAACTCTACTATAAAAACGATGGCATAAACGCTAGAAAGGAGTTAAAAGCAAATAAAATTGCTAAATGTTGGAAAAAAGTAATCAGAACTCCTGATCATGTTCCTTTGCTTCTAATTAGGGATAGAATTTTGTCAGAAAGATGTTTCCAGATGGAGAAAATTCTCTTACAGTGTGAAAAATTTGCAAGAAAGTAAACAAACGCGTTGAACCACATTTTTGACGCTTTGTGGGTATAAACCGCTAATTTGTTTTTGTTTTCCACTTTACAATGAATTTATTACAGCTAATTTCACTGACAGAAACTGCCAAGTGGCTGGTTTTACCCACTTCACCCAAAGAAAAAGTTGATGTAAGAATTCATAAGAATTCGTAAGTCTGTCAGTTGTGGGGACATTTTTGACACTCTCATTTGGCTCTCTTTTTTACGAATTGTTACGAATCTTTTGGGCTAACAAACAGAAATTTGTGAGAATTCGTACGAATTTGAAGGTTACCAAACAGACATAGTGTGTAAACCTTTTTAAAGTGTTTAAATTTTCCGTTCGATTTGTGCAACTTTTCGATTTTTGCAACAACGTCTATTTTATATTTGAACATCGGCAGAGTAAACTATTCAACAGATTTATGTACAAACCTAGGCCATTATATCACAGACGCAGAGACAACAACAAAAAGTGATATAAAGCTGCTTAAAACAACGATTCCAAGTTCCACCCAAAGTGACTGATAATAATAAAAAAAAAACAATGGTCGTAAAAACGAAGCAGAAAAGCCGACGTTTTTTAAACCAAAAAAATTCTATTTTTAGATATACAATACATATGAATGTACTCCCATGCATAAACGGCCGGCGTACCAACGTTAGGGGTAGAAATGAATATCTAAAGAGTTCCCACTTGTTCGGTGTTGATGGGTGCGCGCTTCATCCCCTTTGAGGATAAAAATAAATATAAAAACAAACAAAATACACACAGCCCCCAGCCGAGACTCAGCGATTGGTTTTCGCTTCTATTTCTCGTACACACACACACATAATCCGAGGATGAAATTGCACAGGACGAAAAATATTGCAAATTGAATTTGTAAAAAAAAAAAATGTCGTCTGAATTAGCGGGAATCTGGGGTGGCGTTCATATCTAACCAACGATTCATTTTACGTACAAAAAAAAAATCACTAGAAAGGGGTGATTTGTGCATTTTCCACATCATGTCAAAAGTTTCTCTTTTTTCTTCCAAGGAAGCTCAATTTTCAAAAAATATATGTGATTCCCTTGGGCAAGCCCATGATTAAGGACGAGCTACCAAAATCGCCAAAAAAAGATTTTCCTTTACCATTTGGCAAAACTCTCATGAAAAGCGGAAAATAAGAACCCACCCATAAATAGTAAATCACACAAAGGATGAGCATTTAACATACCGAAGTGCGAAAGACGAGACAAGGATTAGAAGGGCATGGCAGAGAATGAGTATTAGGTACTTTGGAAAATTTAATTTAGATGTCAAGTGACCTTGTTCGTACTGACATTGACATTCAATGCTAAGAAGATTGACAAGCTGTCATTTAAATTGAAATGCTGTAGGTAGTGCTTATGTCGAACGTTCTACAAATTGATATGACTTTTAAAGCGGATTCTAAAACGATTTGCACGGGTGTCTTAAAGTTACCTCCATTGACTCTTCGAAATCAATAAGTGCTTGCCTCGTCTGACAGATTTAAGACCAATTTCACTTATTTTCCTTCTCCTTACATAGAAAGTGTTCCACAGTTCCGTCGTGTTCCATGCATAGGCGACATTGAGTTCCCTGATTTACACATACATATTTTATGATATCGGAGATGCCGGTGCCCAGTTAGAAATCGAAGCTGTTTTCTGATATCATCTTTTTTGAGGGTATAGCGATTTTTCGATTCGGCGAAGTCCCAGTAGGATCACAGAATTTATTCTCCCAACTCTTCGTTGTTGAGTAAGGACTTTTATAGAATGGCTCAAGGACGGTAAATTAATCTACCGAACCTAAATTTAAATTTGTTTTGATTGAAGAGATTTTATAACGTACTAGCTGAACGCACCGGCATCGCTCCGCTCCACCTACCTTTCACAATTTGTCCGCGCACTTAGTTATTCGGGTATGATAGAAAGGAAGTACATAGTAGGATGCAATCACTGTTGTTCTATTTTTCAACTTCAATTTCCATTTGTTTTTTCTATCTGTCTATCTATCTGTCTGTCTGTCTATCTATCTGTATGTCTGCCTATCTATCTGTCTGTCTGTCTATCTATCTGTCTATCTATCTGTCTGTCTGTCTTTCTATCTGTCTGTCTGTCTGTCAGTATATTTATCTATCTATCTGTCTGTCTGTCTGTCTATCTGTCTGTCTGTCTGTCTGTCTAACTATCTGTCTGTTTGTCTATCTTTCTGTCTGTCTGTCTTTCTATCTGTTTGTCTGTCTGTCAGTCCATTTATCTATCTATCTGTCTGTCTGTCTACCTGTCTGTCTATCTATCTATCTATCTGCCTGTCTGTCTGTCTATCTGTCTGCCTGTCTGTCTGTATATCTGTCTGATTGTCTATCTATCTGTCTGTCTGCCTGTCTGTCTCTTTGTCTGTCTGTCTATCTGTCTGCCTGTCTGTCTGTCTGTCTGCCTGTCTGTCAATCTATCTGTCTGTCTGTCTGTCTGTCTGTCTGTCTGTCTGTCTATTTTAATTGACCAAAATGATTCATATTCATATTTTACCTGAAATCATGATTTTAGTATGACAGGTACCAAAACCACCAATATTCGAGTAGCCGCACTATTGCTATGTTGTATTCTATATTAAGAAACACGTATTCTGAAAATTTTACCAAAATCGGTAGGATAGTTTCCGAGTCTATAAAAGACAAACATATGCATACACACATACATTAATTTTTATAGATTTAATAGCTTGACTCCAGCGCCACCTATCGGGTCTAGATCTAATATTTTTCTCTTTTGGCACTGAACCAACATATGTTTTGAATATAAGCCTTTTTGGTCCATAAACATAGAAGCTAGTAATAACTTGACTTCAGTGCCACCTATTGGGTCCAGATTTTATAATTTTCTCTTTGGGTACTAAACCAAAACGTGTTGTGAAAATGAGCCTTTTTGGTACATAAATATAGAAGTTGTTAATAACTTGACTCTAGCGCCACCTAACGGACGGATTTTTATCCTATCAACTTACCAACGTTTCATCAGAATCGGATGAGCGATGCGCCCTCGTATATGGTTCGAACATACACACATTAATTTTTATATAATAGATTTGAGCTATGCATGACTGATTTGGAATCAATAAGGTTTGAGCCTAGTGCTGGACTATGCATATGTTATATGTACATTTGTATATGGACTCCTTTCATTCCTGAATCAAGGGTGAAATGAGCGCAACCATAAATGACATGAATTTCTGCCTGAAATAGGTACGCTGGGACTTTAACCCATTATTGCTAGCGATATTCTGGTACAGTCGTGCTCATATAATTAAGTCACAAAAACACGATCACACTATCTTCGGTAGAACCAAGTTTTATTAATGCCCGATTTCACAGTGAGTGCTTAAGCCTCAATTGGAGCAAATGGGGTATAAATAATAGAGTGGAATTTAATGCTTTAAAAACTCAATGCTGTCTTCTGTCGTTGAAGCGTTATCTTACCCATCAGCCATTATCCATGAATAGCTCTTGCATTTATGAAACCGAAAAGCTTTCTGCTTGTCCGGTACTTATCAGGGATATGTACATAGTAACGAGAACCCGCTTAGCTGCGCAGAGGTACTTATCCACGAACAAGACAAGTCCGCGAGAAGGCGAAAGATCTTCACAACCAACAATCAAAAAGTGACAGCCAAGACAAAACGTCAAAGTCTTACTAGAGTACTAGAACATAGAACTCACCACATTATGTACTAGATTAATTTTATAAGCTTTTTTTTTCAATAGTACTTTATTAATAGGGGGAACATTTTATGTAAATTATGACGAAAGAAAGGGAAACAATGGGTCTTAAGAAACCGAGGATGATTTGCGAGTTTTGCACTTAAGATGGTGGTTCTTAATCGGATTTCACTGTATTATCCATCTACTCGAAGACTATGCACCTGAGAAAGTGGCTACACGAAGCTCTCACCTGTGGTTGCTGCGCTGCCCTACCGCACTACCACATAACACTTATGCACAAGGACTTAAAAAACACCCCACAACCATTAATTAAAATGTTTCATTCTACGCGCGTCAAACTTTATTGACCATGCCATGTAGAACGAATCATAAATTTATTATACATATATTATTAAACAGAAAATGTCAATAACCATAAACGGACGCGTAGTATAATCCTTTCCTTTCCTTCTTCAGGTTCAGCTTTTTTTCTACACATACATACATGTATACATTTAAATCTATGTATACTCTCATATAACCCCAAAAAGAAAGACATTAACATTTGGGTTTGCGAACAAACTCGAGCAAAAAATCAATTTAAATGCCATAATTTAGCCGCATTAATCGAAAAACAAACTTAATGGCCGCATAATATGCTTGTGTGTGTGAGTGGAGCTGCCCTTCAGCGAGTCACCATTTTGTTGCGCTATGAATGGATAATAATTCGTTATCCATGTTTGTGGCAGGCCGCGTGTCAAATTGTAAATTAAATAGAAACTAACATCACGGCTAGCATCGGCATTTGCTTGAGAAACTAAGGTCAATGCCGGGCTATGAAATTATCAAAACTTGCACCATGCAGGCATTTGAAATAGAAATGTGCGCGCACAAAGAAAACCACGCCAGCGAAATATGCATTTTTAGTTGCGAGGTCGAATGCCGGGCGCTGCGGCGATCTGATGAGTTTGATTGACGTGAACACATTTTACCCGTATACATATGTATATATACTCGATTTTTTTCGGAACCATAAACTTTATATTCAAGAATATCTGAAAAACAAATTTATGGTGTCAGTTGCCAATTGTCAAACAAAATGGCGTTGGAGTAAAAGATATTAGAGATTTGTTATTTTAAAAATCACGCTTGTTCGCTTGTTCAAAAGGAGTTAATGCAGTTTCCGTACGAGGAGTATTCTAACTAAACTAGCACCACTAACTGTCCGAACTGTTAACCTCTTAGTGGTGATCCACAGTTCAGTTGTGACGTATAAAAGTACAGTGAAAGTGGACAGCCACGGGCCGGATTTTTTATCCGCTTATGAGAGCTATCCGTTTATAAGAACGCATTTCGTATGGGAAATAAGAAAATGATTCCCCAAGAAGGTGTCCAGTTGGCCGCTAATGAGAAATTTCACTGTAGAAACTTATGAAGTCTTTAAAACATGGTAGACGTCCGCCTCTTTGGAGAGAACCATTACTAAAGTGAAAGAAGGTTGCAACCTGAGTTAAAAAGAGCCCACAAGTATTCCAGGTGAACTCTACTATTTCCGAAATTCGTATCTAAGCCCGGACAGGATGTTTCTTTCCGAGTATAATTCAGTCTTATTGCTCCAATATGAAGCTGAGCATTGATAAAGAAAGGATTGAGGACATTACTTCTTTTACAGACAATTCCAATCTGCAGAAAGGGTTGGTCAGGTTAATGTATTCGGTTCGTTTGCACAGACAAACATCAAAGGCCTTTCCTACTCAGATATGGACGAACAGGTTTATGGCATGAGGTTGGTACCTACATACAATACTTAACATTATCTGTTACTACAGTCACTCGGCGATCAAACAGACTCGAACAGCACGAGGTGCACATAAACGAAGGTCAAACGTGGGCAGGACTTGAGTCCATAAGTCGTTCGGCCAAAAATACCGAACTTGTATACCACAAAATGTCAAAAAAAAATAAAATAATAATCGGCCATTCAGAGGCGGTACCTGCAGAACTTAAAAATGTTTTAAAGTATAATAACCGCTTTTGGGGAACTAAACTTATTCATGAAACGATCTAATGACTCATAAAGTTTACTGTCTCTCCCACGCTGCTGTGACAATTTAACTCGTTATGCTCTGATAGTAGATTCTTCAGACATACATTTATGTCTATTTCAAGTATTTATAGTAGCACACTAAAGATGCTGGACACCTTTGAAAAAAAAAAAAAAAAACAATTTAGAACAAAAAAAGTGATGGAGGATATCACAAAAAGGACTCAAAATGATGCAAGCAACAAGCACCAGTGCCCTCCAGAGCGAAAAAGAACTTCAAAACATTAAATTGCCAATGATGTAGAAACTCATGTATACCTGAAGTTAAAAGGTCGAACATGCTCCATGGTTTCAACTGAAAACAACAACGCATTTCAGAGGGCTTTCCTAAGTTAGGTTGAAAGGGTACCTCTTAACAGTTTACAATCCACTCAGAAGCCAGTAGGCACTGCAAACATTGTAGGACCAAATAATTGAAATAGCCAGAACTTTGAGTGCATCATAGATTGATGACGGTGGTAATCTGAGCGAAATTGTCCAGTCCATATCAAAGAATCTAACGCCCATACTTGAAGAATACAATTCCACTTACTCTACAGAATACAGCTTTTGCAGAAGTCAACTAAAAGAAAAACGCCTGGACGTCGAGCCATTTTACCTATGTATGAATGTATGTAATGCCAGTCAAGTCATAAGATTTCTGTGATGTTTCTAGTATCCTTTATTTCGTTATTCTGCTCATATCGAGTATTGTTAAAAATGTGTTGAGATTGTTTCTTAGCTAATGCTTAAGTGACGGACTTTCTCACCGCACATGATATTCTTGAGGAGCAGTACTATTAATTCTGAAATGTGATCAGACTTAAGGCGGTGGTTTATCCCAAGAACAATGACACCGGGTACTTCGTTTTCTATTCATCTGTTCACTTATTTATCTAACCCTGTGTCCACCCCCACTCAATCACGTAAACCACTCAAAATCGAAAGCTGTGCGCAGCCGCTACGAGAAGAACGCTTACCACGAATTCTGTTCACTGACGAGAAAATCTTCACCATTGAAGAATCTTTCAATAAACAGGACGATCGATGTTCAAGAAAAACGTCAGAACTCATTCCGATGGTCGAACGTGGCCACCACCCAGCAGCAGGAATGGAAGGGCGTCACCGACCTTCATTAAGGGAGAAACCTTCGGCGAAAGTTTATCAAACAACTGTTTTGGAAGACGCTAGTAGAGTACAGATCAGATTTAACGGACATCCGGTTAGTACCCGGCCTATCCGACCTTTTTTTGATATCCGGCACATCGCCGAATAGTCGCTTGGTATCCGGCTGGTGGCCGGATAGTCCATACAAGACAAAAAAAACTTAAGAAAAAGCAAAAAAAAAAAAACATGCAAAAATATAGTTTCAAAATTTTATTTTTCAGAATAAACAAGTAGTTAAATTATAAAAGTAGATTAAGCCATTTAGTACTGAAAATTTACTAAAGACAAACTATGGTAGATGAAACCAATTGTTCTTTACATTGAAAGGTAATAAACGATTACCATTCTTCTCGTAAACGATGCTTGCTTTCGAAAATAGTCTCACGGAGTTGAAAGATAAATCTTGGCAAAATTGGACAAAATTGGGAATTGTTGGGTATTAATTGATCACAAAGCGCAAGGATCACTATTCCGATCAAGCCGACTTATTTTAAAATAGAAGTCCAGCTCGTTGTCTCAGCCACTTTTCTTTGAAACTCCATTTTGACTATTGTGTTCCCCCACCTCGAAAACAGTCCTAAGGAGTATCATGAATATCACCTTCACCCACTTCATTTTTCTGCTAAGTGGAGAATCTCCTACTCAGATCAAATTCACTTAATTTCCCCGATTTCGTTTTACCAGTAAATTTGTTCAATGCACATTTCATTTCAGTCATCTACCTTACATCCAGTTTACGGGATGGTCGAGTTCTTTTTTGTTAGTTATTTCCATAATTTTAATCTTTTTGCGGGAGAAAACATGAATGTATGCATCGCAGTACGCATTTCGTTCGGCCAGATATCCGGCATTATTACATGCCCAATATCCGGTATCCGGCTAAATTACTATCCGTTACATCTCTACTGTAGAGCCCCTCAAACCAAAAAAAAACAATCGATAATAAGCCGTGGACATTCCAAAAAGACTCTGCTCCAGCTCACAGAGCAAACACCACTCAACAGTGGCTCAAATAAAATGATCCGGCCTCCATATCACCGGATGACTGGCTAGCTGGCAGTCCAGACCTCAACCCGTTGGATTACAAGCTATTGTCGATTTTTGAGGGCATGGTCTGTTCTACTCTACAGTAGAAACCGAAATAATGAGTTTTATTAAAACGAGCCCTTGTTTGAGTAGTAGACAATTTTCTCATGCATGTGGTGCGTGCCAGAGGATCTCAGGCCGTGCAGGAAGGCAAATGTTGACCATTTCGACAACGCGTTGTACGATTTATAGCTACTAAGTTACCCAATAAATAAAATATGTAATTGAAAAGTATGTACATTAAAATGTTTGCATTCATTTCTCCTTGTACAGTGAAATCCCTCTTAAGTGGACAACCACGGGACCAGAGTTTCTGTGCGGTAATGAGAGTTTTCCGTTTATAAGAACGCATTTTGTATACGTATTAACATGTTTTTTTGGATGTATGTAATTTCATTTTTAATGTTCTGAATGTGCCCCCAGTTAGCTTCGACATTGATCATACTACTTTTATTCATTTTTAAGGGTTTACAACACAACATCGCCTAAACTAAGGGAGATATCGATTCTCTTTTTTTTTTGTGTTAGAATTTAGATCACCAAAATTCACCCGTCAAATCGTTGCTGAATATTTTGACAGATGCTATCAACATTTTAGCTGGCACCACAAACACCGTATTTAGGAATATACCTACATAAATGTAAATCAAATATGTCATCTTTATAAAATTGTTTAATCGTGATTCGTAAAAAAAACAACCCACATTGTTAAAAAATGTAGTTAAACCGCTTCCACCAAAAAGGTCAATTTTAATATTTTCTAAAATAGGAAAGAAAATATCAGAGTTGATTGTTTTTGGGTGTATATACACGAAAATGCATTTTTTTTTGTATTCCCTACCTACATAGCAAGACGAAACTACTATTAGGGCGCATTCACACCACATCCCACCAATCTCGCCTGGTTGGCTATGAGGAGGAAAGGCCATAGCCTAGCCACCATTTAATATGCAACGATTATTGATTCTTACCGTTTTCTTTCTTTTCCCTTTTTTTCGACTCGTTCTTGGTTCGTTGTTCTCCGTTGTTTTATTTTTTTTATTTTTTATTCAGTCTTTCGGATAAGACCACAACGACAAACAACGACGATAGTTGCGATGATCTATTGCAGCCAGTAATCCGGTTTACACTTTTTCTGGGCAATTTTGTTTTATGGGAAATTCAGTTCTTTTCGTTAAAAGAAACTCCCACAAGTACTAAGTCCAGTTGGATAACCGCATGAAAATGCACAAAAAAAGAACAACACTTGAGTAGAATAATAATTTTGGATAATTTTGCCGTTTTTGGGTAAAATGCAAAAAAATAAAAATAAGATTTTTTTTATTCAAGAACTTTTCCCATTGTCGGCCATACAATCGACAACTCGCACACACACTCACTTCCCGAAAGAGCCTTCTTCACATATCACCGCAAATCTCTTGCACAGCCACACACTATTCCAACAACGACGAGCCACCGCAAACACTATCGAATGGATTTTTATATATATACACAGGGACACAGACGCACACGGATGCGAATGAAAAAGAAAAAAAAACGAAGTGTTCTCCTCTTCTCCCACTGAATGTGTATTTCGAATGAAGATTTTTTTTTTTTTTTCAAATAAAATTTTCTTTACGAAATTTTCACATAAAACTGTAGTTTACTGTAAATGCAATTGAAAGGAAATATTCACTATTCGATGGAAGTTAGAAAAAATCAATCCTCCTGCTAGACACCAGAAAAATTTCCACTTTTCTTCACAAGAACTCCCGTTTCTCTATAGCCGTGGTGAAAGAGAAAAAAGAAAACTATTTTTCGCGTAAACTTACAATGAATTATTTAGTATTTAGATTAACATTGAGTTCCATTTACCGCAATGGATTTGATTTTGTAAAAATTTCTAAATTTGCACGGCAATTATTTGTGAAATAAGTTCCCAAATTTGCACACACGAAATTCACTCGGAAAGAACAACGGCAGCCATCTTTGATTCGATGTACTACTAATGGCAAACAGAGACGGACACAGGAAGAAAATTTTAAAAACTTTTCTGGTACCACTGTTGTGTGTTGTTGTTGTCTCTTGTCTACGATGTGACGTAAAATTTCCCAATTTGTGCGATGGTCTCTTTTTGGCGTGTGCAGAGGGAAAATTGTCTGCAGGAACAAAATAAAAGAATTTTTTTTTTCCAACCGAAAATGCTGATGACGTAGCCAACAGGAGATTGTGTGTGTATATTATGGGGGTGAGAAATTTTCGTTTTTTTCTTACGGCAATTTGTCACAAGGAATAGATATGGATTTATTTCCAATTTCCCAATATTTTTTTACTTTAAATTCGCCCGATTACACTTAACACAGGCAATACGGAAATGACAACAATTAAAATGAGTTAAACAAAATTTAACGGTAGCCAAAGTCCTGCAACTCGTTCCAGGTGAACCTGCCGCGCTATGGCTCTGAGTCAACACAACGAGTTGTCTGCAAGTGTGAAAGAGTTCAACGGTAGGTGATCGTCGCGTCAGATCCACGGAGGATACCTTTATTGGTTGGTTTTCTCTGTTTTTCTTGAAGGAATATAGTCGGAGTGGGCTGCAAGAAAGACGTGCGCAGTTGCGATTTAAGAGGGAGATGAAAGTATAATTTCTATATGTG
Organism: Brachyopa scutellaris; assembly: GCA_949775065.1. NCBI lineage: Eukaryota > Metazoa > Arthropoda > Insecta > Diptera > Syrphidae > Brachyopa > Brachyopa scutellaris. The sequence continues at coordinate 143,690,031 of OX459112.1, read as the reverse complement.
GCCAATTTCCCAGTATAGAGGAATATCCCAAATCCAATTGCGACAGAGGGACATTTTATCCATCGATGGGAAATTATATCACGGATGAGGGAAATTTTCTGACAGCTTTATCGCATGGGAAGAACGTCTGTAGAGAAGGTATAGCAAATACAAGAAATGTTAACTCTGCTGACGTCAGAACGGTCGATGGATTTGTTTTGAGTTTTTTTGAGAATTGTTTTGCTGCACGTGTCGTTTGTAAACGTGTTTCTTGTTATGTGCACACTTTTTCTTTATCTTCTCTACTTTTACCGACTTTAGAACTCTGGCTACTGGCAGTTGTTAGAAGATTCAGTATCACAATTCCTTACAGAGCGGACTAGAGAAATGACTTGTGCATGATGTGATTACAAAAGCAGTCGACTAATGGGTTCGCCTCTGCATACGCTTTTGGTGGCTAAACTGAGTTTAAGCTTTAAGGGGAAACTTAAGATTTTGTTTATGGAGAAGTTACCGCCAAAAAAAAATGGGGTTGAACTCAAGATTTGAAACTAGGTTTTTAATCTCTTAACTTACTCGACGCAATTATCTATCAAGATTTAGAGAAAACAAATCTTGTTAGTTATGTTGCATGTAGCTTTATCTGTGAAAGAAGAAAATGTGCAATCGATTAATCTTCTAAAATAGCTCATGTTATATAAATTGTATGTCTTACTAGCAAACGATATTTCATTCCATCAGACTTGCCTACAACCGAAAACGTTTCCGTTCGGTTGTATCCACGAGACAGGGGGGCTACAGTTTGAAGTGGCCGCGAACTTGAATTTTGTGAAACTGACACTAACGAATTAAACAACAAGTTCGCGGCCGCTTCAAACTGTAGCCCCCAACAAGACGTTAGTATCGACGAAACCCTTTTAATGAACCCATCACTTTATCGTAATACTACTAGAAGTTTTAGCTTTATTCGAGTTTGTGAACACGATGTACTCAAGGCCATTGATACGATAAAAGCAAATGCTGTCGGGTTGGATGAGATGCAAACTAAATTCTTAAGAATTATAATTTTGGAAGCTCTGCCTGTACTAACACATATGTATCTTCAATTCTATTTTGACTTATTCAGCTTACCTAATGCAGTGGAAAGCCTCCAAAATTGTACCTATTTTGAAAAGCTCAGCTGCCAGCAGCAATGAGTATAGACCCATCTCAATTCTTCCTTTTATTTCTAAATTCTTTGGAAAGCTTTTAAGTCTCCAAATCTTTTCGTACTATTGCGAGTTTAATCTGCTGTCACCCCATCAATCTGGTTTTCGTCCGCATCACAGCTGCACTACCTCGTTGTTAAACATTGTAGATTATCTTCACTGCGAAATGGATAAAAACTATGTCACGTCACTAGTTATGCTAGATTTCTCGAAAGCTTTCGATACGGTCCCTCATGATATCCTAATTTTGAAATTGAAGCACTTCTTTAACTTTGATCCCACTGCGATTCAACTCATAAGCAGTTATCTTGTTAATAGAGTGCAAAGAGTGTATTCCCTTGGGATATTATCGAATTTTCTCGAAACCGGCCGGAGTTCCGCAAGGCTCTATTATGGGTCCTTTGTGTTTTCCATCTTCAATAATGATATCCCTTCGGTTCCAATGCATTGCAAGATACAAATGTATGCGGACGATGTTCAAATGCACTTGAGTTACCCTATTGAATTAGTGGAAGACGCAGTTTCACGAATTAATGAAGATCTGACCCTTATCCATAAATGGTCAAGTGAGAACAAGCTGTTGCTGCATTCTAATAAGAGACAAGCCATTGTAATTAGTCGGTTGGATATTGATACATCAAGGCTGCCTAGAATCTGTATTAACGGATCTTCGCTAAACTATATCACGTCCGCGAAAAATCTTGGAGTAACTTTTGACCAGCATCTTACGTGGGATGAACATTTAACAATCGCAGTAGGTTAAGTGTATGGGACTCTTCGTACATTATATTAAATAGGTAAATGTCTTCCAATTAGAATAAAAGCAACGCTGGTAAAAACACTATTGTTGCCGATTCTTTTTTACGCGTACCCCGTTTTCTGTGACCTTGACAGCAATAACACACGTAAGCTTAAAAGTAGTTGTTAACAATACATTCAGATTAGTATATAATATCCGCCGTTACGAATATATTTCGAATCATGTAAAAAACTTCACTTCCAGTCAATATTAGGAGATCTGTAAGCATTAGCGACTTCGAGAGTCAGTTAATACATCACCTTGCGCATAATATCTAAATAGCGAACTAGGAATTTATTACTTTATATTTTTATTTTATTTCTTTTATTATTTATTTAAATATTGTCAAATCATATAGGATAAAATTATTACTATTTCTATTATTATTGTTATTGTTATATTACTCTCTTGAATAATTAAATCTGTTACCTTTTTTAAAAAAAATTTGCACAACTCAAAGATAATTGTATGTCTAAGTGTAAAATTATTGTTTAATAAAAATACAATACAATACAGTTAGATTTTATGTGAGTTAAAACGAGAAGGATTGATTTAACCAAAAATTTCATGCGTTTCATTTCTCATACATTTATTCATTTTTTTTTCCGACCGTGGGAGTGTTCAGATCACGGAAGACTCTGTGCAGGACGAAGCACGGATATTGTGTCTTCTGTTCTGTTTTCAATACATTTTGTGTGTAGCCACGGGTAACTTTTGAACGCCTATTACGCCCATGTTCGTGTGGCCACCGTCATAGGGTACATCTCCTCTATGCAACTACAAAACACAGTGGGTCGGTCCTCTTTAAGGGCTGCCGTTATTCCTTTGAGTGAAGCAGCTCTGACGGATGGACCGATTAGTCCAGTTCATTGGAATTGAGTGAGAAAAACTCCGAAATCGTTTCCCACTTCAAATCTGCCTGTGGCTTAAAGAAGCGTAACTGATAAGCAGGATTTTTCGGAGCTCTTTTGTCATCCTTTCAGGCAAATAATGGAATGACTCGAGCCCCTCCTTCCAGGTGAAAATCTTCAAAAGACATTCGGTTGTTCTGCGGTGCCAAGTGAGTGGGATTTTTACCGCACTAAAGACACCTGGGAATCAAAACCAATCTATGAAAAATCGACAAATGATATTTCTTTCTTCAATATTTAAATCGCATTGGGGAAAGCGTAGAACTATATATTCACCCCTGGACGAATTCGAAATGAACGCATTTTTTCAAATTCATCCATTTGTTTTCAATCCGGTCGGAATTGGTGATTACTCTCCCATTGTTTTTAGACCATTAGCTCGTGAGGCTTTGTTATTTGCAATCGCCGAATATTGTCTCCTACAGTTTAAAATGGTTTCCATTTCGGAGTTTATTTGAAGCTTAGTTTTCTTTTCTTTGTGATGTGCTCTTTCCATTTTAACTACGCATCCGAAGTCATTCCAAGACCGTATTGGCGTAAGGTACAACTTGATTGCTAAGAATGTTGAAACATTCTTTAGCTTTTTATTCGTAAGGTTTATATGGGTTGATTTTGTCTTATAGATTGATACGCCATTGCTGCGTCCAACTATGTTGAGTGCGTTTTGCAGGTTTTCTGTTGTCTCAGGCAATAATATTACAGTGTCATCTGCAATAGTAGCCATGAAAGTATTTTCATCTACCGGGAAAATCTTTTGTGGTAGCCCGGCTTAAATTTTCTTCAGTTCCGAATATTCTTGTTCGCATCGTACTCTAAAGAGTTGGTCTGAAATAAAAGAATTTAGTATTGACATAGGTGGCCCTACAGTCCGGGCTAGACCAGGGCCTCAACCAACAACCCCTTCCAGTTAGCGTGGTTCTTAGCTAACTGCCTCGAGTTGCGCACTCGTTTTTTTTTACGGTCGATGTCGCTGTACAGTTCTGTACAGCTCGTATAGTTCGTGGTTGAATCTTCTCCTTCGAAACCCGTCAACGCAAACGGGACAGAATATCACGATGAATTTTTCGACCAACGATATCTTCATCCGCTTTCGATAAAGTCCATGCTTCAGCTCCATACAGCAAGACTGATCGGGAAAGGGCTTTACTACTCAATTGCCTTCTTAGCCTAAAGAAACAGCGATTGGCAAGTGTAATCCTTCGTTCGATTTCCGACGAGACATCATTCTTTGATGTTATTCCAGAGCCGAGGTTGACAAAAGTCCTTTACTACCACAAAGTTGTATTGTAACTGCCTTTTGTGACATTCTGTCCAATTCGTCAATGTTGAGTGTCCCTTTTCGTTGACGGGTTTTGAAGGATTTTTTTTGCGATCGTTATATGTATTGTCTATAATACATATATGTACTCCAAATATACTTAAACGGAGTTCTTTAAGGATGGGACAAACTGTTAGAAAGTGGTTTACGTCCTCGCGCTATTTCCGGTTGCATAAATTTCACAGGATGGGAAGTTCTGGGCGGTGCGGGATATAAGTAAGGGGTAATAGTTCCCCTCGAATTTTAAAGATTGTGCTCATCATATCGGTTGATTGTGATGGTGATGCTTTGGCTTCACTTACGAATTCGTCATATAATCTTTGACCTGATCTGTCCAGTAGGGTGTTTTTTTTATAGTACTGTTCATTGAGGGTAACCGGTAGATTGATCTCGCAGTCAGATGCTAACTTTTCCCCCTCTTCTACGCGAATTCCCCTGGTCAATAATATATGCGATAAGACTATTTTCGGTAGTCTGTCTTCGTCCATTGTCATTACTCGTACCACAAAGTCCAAGTGGAGCAGTGTGTCCATGAACAAGGGTGCTATACCTGATTCTACGTGGAGCATGTACGTATAGGTGAACTACTCGGCAGTCTAAGTAATCTTCTTATAAAAAAGCGAAGAAACTTTTCAATCTTTTCGTATTGACGGTATCCCCATGTCTGTGCTCCATGAAGAATAATGGTAGATGCAGTTGCACGGAATATTTTCTGCTTCGCGCTGTGGGATATGGGATATGCTTTTGTGGTTGATGTAACGTCCCCAAACTGAACCAACTGCTCGCTTTGCTTCTGCTCATTTGGATGTTAAGTGTTTCTTCATGTTCAGGTTTGAATCAATTAAAAGTTACGTCCATTTTCCTCTTCGGCAGTATCCACCCTTTTTTAATGTTGTAGGCAGAGCTCGACAACTTCTTACTTAATTATTTTTATGGACACATCTGTCATTTGAAACACAATGAATATATGTATATAAAGTATAAACCAAATCGAAAGTTATATTTAAACATTTATTCATAGTTTTTGTATAAATAATTTAAGTTTAGTAGTAAAACACAATATAATTTCGTTTTAACCTTTAAAAAATAAATCATTTTAAGAGGACAGGGTATTTTTTTCTTTTTCTTTTTTTTTTTTAATTGTTAGTAATACATCAAAGGAAACTTGTACCAAATCATTATAAAAATTCATAAAAATAGCTATAGCATCAAATAAACTTTTTCTCTATTCCAAGAAACTAAAAACAAATGCAAAATTAACTTAAAGTATACAAAATGTTTGTAGGTGTTCATGTAATTATTTTTAAATTGAAACGGAAGAACTTAATTTGCTCACAATATAAAGAATAACAATAACGATGCACTTGGGTGTGCGCATCTAGTATATAAATCTACTTTGCAATTACACTCGTATGTATGTTTTGGCGGAGATTCTTAAGAGTTGAATATTTTAAGCACTTTAGGTTGAAATATCTAAAAGATGTGTTCAATTTGAACATACAACAGTGTTAATGGGATTAGTGTTGGTGTTGTGTTTGATGGTGCTGGTTAGAGGTCCTATGAATATAATGTCTTTTCTATCCATTCGTCCATGCTGAATGTGGCTGCATTCGTTTTGTCCGTATCTCTTTCCTTGAAGATGTCTAAGAAAAGAAAAAAAGAAGCAAATGAGTATAATTCCCTTGTATATGTGTAGTGAACTTACCGATGTATGTTTTAATTTTAACCGCACACATGAGAAAATCATCGAATGCGATTTTCCCATCTCTCGATCCGTAACGATGCGCCAATGCGTTGAGAATTCGATTGTTTATTTGGTAACCAGCGGAATTGAGGGCATCACGCAATTGAAAGCCTTCGATTCGTCCGGTATGGCCTTTGTCGTATAGTTTGAAGACAGCCTTCCATTTGGCAATATCATTGAGTAAAGCTTCGAACTCCTCGAATCCTAGTTTGCCCGATTGATCTGTGTCCAACATGGCAACCATTGAACGACAGACGTCCTTTGAAAAGCCAGTGTTGTCTTCCATCATAACTGAAAGGAGATGAATGAAATTATGAACGGGTTTGTTTTTGGTTTATAGGAAAAGATTTTAAACACAAGCTTAGAGGTTAGGAAAAATTGTTAGTACATATATTAATAAATATTTAAGTGTTAGGTACAGTGCAATGCATTCAAAAGTAGCGTCTTGGTTCTATTTTACTTTGTATTTGAACATGTACACAAATATATGTATATAGAAAAAAAAAACTAGATATTGCTACAAGTGGACTGTTGAAGAGCTGAAATATTTTTCCGATTCGAATTTTAATTTGAAAATCTGAGAAACAGGGATCATCGGGAGTTTTTTTCCAATTGATCTTCAAGCTGAAATCACTTTCCCGACTAAGACGTAGACCGGGGATACTTAAGTCTGAAGTATTCACCGATTTCTTTATTTTTGGTGCACATAACGTGACTTCTGACTACAATGATTTTTTAGATGATCGATGAAGATTAAAACCCGTCACAACACTTCCTGAGTGATCTTTAAATTAGCTCATTTTAAGTTCTTATAGAAATCTGATTCTACTTGCGGTTGGCGGGTCTAGTAATATATGGCTTTGGATCTATAAATAAGGTGCCTGGTCCTTTATTGATTACAGCGAAAGTTTTTTCATATATTTGTGTGGCTAGAAATCCAGACCAGTAGTAACAACACCTTTTATTCATCTACAAACTTCACAAAACAAATTAAAAGAAATGATGTTTGTTATCGGTGAATGTTAACCAATTTAAAATTAAGGGAGTAAATAAAAATACATTCGCATTCCTTTTTTGTTGTTGTCAGATGTTGTCGATACAATGTTATGTCAAGAACAAGACCAGAGTTTTAATTGTAAATCTCTAGAGAATTCCAGCATAATAAAGCGCAAGAGTATATGTATGCTGTTATAAACTGATACAAATACTCTTTGTTAGTCGAGAGTATAAACAGAGAAAGAAAATATCAGTACGGTTCTGGTACTATTGCTTTAGGAGTGAAATATTAAAGTTGTAGCTCGGGCATATGAGTGGTGTTTTAGAGAGTGTTGAGTTCAATACCGGCACACAACAACGAATGACGTATGCCCGAGTTGACTCGTAATAAAAACGATTGTTTCGTGTAGAATTACTTATATAAATATACATTAGTTTATAAGAGGAAAACAGGTTCATTTGGGACCTTTGGATTCACAGCTATGGCTTGAGTTAGCGTATAATAATAAGAGGTTTCACAAGGTTTCCTTCAAACACCAAGATACAACAATCCATATGGTAGACAACAACTATCTGTTACAATTCCTGACGTTTTCAACAGATTACCGAGGAGTTTACAAAACGTTTTATCAGAGGGCCTCAGAAAAAATCTAACTAAAGAGTATCTACTAAGTACATAATACACGTAAAACCTTATAAATTAATACTATCAAATGCAACCTATTTTTTCTTTTTATATAACTGAGCACTAAATTTAAATGTATATACTTTATAAATAGCACCAAGAATTATACTGAAACATACATACATATGTACATACATACTAAGAAAATAACCTTCTGCCCCTTTAGGACTTTGCAGGTCATTATTAATATTGATGAAACTATTAGAAGTAAATAAAATTGAAATTGAATTGAAACTGAAGAGTACAAAAAAGAACTACAACGGTTGAGCTGCTTCTTTTCTTTTTTTCTTTAGGTGGCGCTACACTTCGGGATGAAAGTCCATGCGGTTTGGTTTTAAAAATTGGTTGTAAGCTAGCTCTTCAGGATACTGTTTTAAATTCGACACATATACAGGGAAATCCGTAAATCCAGAAGAAACCAGAGAACCACTAGGATCCCGAGTAGTCCATAGTTTACTAGCCGATATTGGCCAAATAATATTTTTTGATAGCTTCTTTAGTATCTAGCTATGATTTGGTTGCTGAGTTAAAAGAAAGGGGATTTCGAGCCATAGGAACCGTGCGTCAAAATCGATTAACCCTTTTTTTTTTTTCATTTTTTAATTCATTTTTATTTATCAATTCAATTAAATCTTAAATGCTAGACAAAAGTGATTAAAACTAGCTTAACTAACCTAACTACCTTACTCTTACTTACTGGCCCCACACGGGCACTCTAAGCTAAACTTAATAAATCGATTAACCCTTTTGGTGTTTTGATGCCATATGGCAACACGGTTTCTTGTAACTCCCAAATCCCAATCTTTCTCTATGAAAGTTTCTTTTTTGTTTCAAATTTGTTCCTAACTTCGTGATGTACCTGTTCAAGCATTTGATGCTAAAAAAAATTGATCGTATCTGCTCTCAGTGCGCATTCAGCTTTTTTTTTATCAGCAAACCAATTTTATAATTTATTTTTTATTTAGATAATCATCAAATTAACTAACATTTTTGATGTCATTTTGTAGATAAATAGATAATAGGCGTATAGTTTAAAAATAAAAAAATCGTATAAGTTAAGTCTGGTCAATTGGCATAATTTTTGTGTTTTTAGGGCATCGCTTCCAAAAAACACTTTAGAACTAAAATTTAGTAGCCTAGTATAAGCCTCTGTGGCAATAAAAAGAAAAAAAATCATTGCTAACCCTTAAAACAAAAAACATGTAACGAAAGGGTTAAAGGGCAGCAATCTCATGGCTTTTAAGGAAATGGACAAATATTATCGGGGAGAGTGTGATTGTAATTAATTTTTTCTAATCGCAACAATAAAATTATACCTAATCCCTTAAAATATAAGAATTATTTATTTTTATTAACTAATTGGGAATTAGGAAATGTCAAAAGGTGGTCTAATCAACATAAGAAAAAAATTGATATTCAACAGCCACAGCCACATCTGTTTTGTCAATATAACGCTGGTATAAGAGGTGTGGATCTCCACGACCAGTCTTTAAATTTATACAGAACTAGCTTAAGCCCCAACCGCTTCGCCACGCATTAAAAAAAAAACACTTTTTTATCAATGTTTTTGTATCACCTCTGTATCGTAATTATCTATATTTTATTTGTCCCAGCAATTCACCTCACTATAAGAACGTTAACTTACTTTCGCAGTTTCAGAGTTCATACACTGGCCGCGTCTATGGTCGACACATCAGCGGACAGTATAACGCAAAGCAAGAGCAAGTAGAAAAAGCGATTATCGAAGCCCAAATTTGTATAATGATGCCTTATTATTAGAATGTTAACCAACAGTGGTCTTCACTTCACGCCCCTACTGTAATGAGTGGCGAAATCCCAGACGCTCATGAGATAGTTAGCTAGAATACGTTATTTCTGCACATGCAGCTCGACTGAGTGAAGTTGGTGGATTGAGTTAAGATCGCATTCCATATCAACGGTCCTGGGCGCTCGGTCGAGTTCGCGACGTGCAGTAAATGAAATTCGGGTACCAAAAATAATAAATCGAGGGTAATAAGAAGCACTTCGATTTCCTAAAAGATCCTAAACTATTCGATCCAGAGAAACGAGTTAGAGTTAGGACCATCAAAGACTACAGACCATTATGTCTGACATCTTTTATTTTAAAAACTATGGAACGAATTCTAAAGTCCTATACATATAAGAGTGTCTGTCACATTAAACTTTCTGTCACCTGCTCAGCACGCCTCACAGTGTTCCATTTCACATCAATAAGTGGACAAAATTCAAAAAATTCATGACAAAATTGAGAGTACTTGCTAACGCAATTCTTATAAAGGATAACTGAAAGATAAGTAAATCACATTTTCTCTTTATTTTAGAGCGTTGAAATGATTTTAGAGCAAGTCAAAGTGGAGTGTGTTACCATAACAGGTCGAGTGCACAATTAGTGTTCAATTTGTATTTAATTAATTTTTCAATTTTTTTGTGTGAAAAATTAAAAAAAATTGGTATGGATTCAAGTAATCAAAGTGAATAGATTATTCTAATAAATTTTGAAAGTCCATTTAACTGTTTTTTAAAGATTTTTTTAATTATAAGATGTAAGTTTTTTTGAGGCATTTTTTATTTTTTTTGCATGGACTTTTAAATATGAGCCCTACCTTGCCCGGGTCAGTTTTTATTTTGATACAAAACTCGACTTCTTAATTATAGGCCGTGAAAAAATCAGATTGCGCAAACGTGCGCAAAAAAGTAATCAGTTTTTTTGTATGTCACCCCAATAGCGCAAGTTATGGCTCTGTTAGTCGGCCCTGCTGTCCCACCATTACCTCAGTAACGAAATATTGAATCAGATAAAGACTTCGATTCTGATGACTGATTCAATAACAGCAGCAGTGATGATGAATATGATATACATAATATAAAAAAAATATCAAAGAAATTTTTAATTTTTTTTAAAATTTTTTTGGTTTTTCTACCCTATAGAGTAGTTAGTATCAAAACGTAAATAAAGCACTTTAAACATAAGTTTTTTATTAGAATATACTTAACTCATAAGAATAACATGAAATAGTCAAAAAAATATTTTTGTCCACTTAATATGTACTACGCGGAACACTGTGCGCCTATCAAAAAGGTAAATCTACTGAGACGGCAATTCCTGAGGTCACAAGTACACTTGAGACTTCAATTCACTATAAAGAATACACACTTGGTGCCTTTCTCAACATTGAAGGCACCTTTAACAATGTCACTAATGAGGCAATTATCAGTGCGCTATCAATAGCAACTGCACCATAACTGTGAAATGGGGCTTGGCTCGGGCTAAAAAGTTTGCAACCAGGGGCACACCGCAGGGGGGTGTTCTGTCACCTCTCCTATGGATCCTCACGGTCGACTCGATACTCCACATCCTCAGCAAATAGGGTATTAAAGTAGTAAAGCAAATTTCTAGACATTATGGGTGAGCTAATGGAAAGAGCACTCTCTTCTATAAGCCACTGGGCGCTTCAAAAAGAGTTGAAAATTAATACGCAAAAAAATTTAGCTTATTATATTTTCTAGGAAATACAAGATTCCTAAATTTAGAGGCATCAAGATGAACAACTTGACTTTACCGTATTCAAGCCAGGCTAAATTTCTTGGAGTTATCTTTGACGGAAAACTCAACTGGAAAACTAATATCGAAGAACGCATTAAAAAGGCCAAAAATGCCGACTACGCTTGCAAGAAAATGTTTGGAATACAATGGGGATTTCAACCTAGAGTGACTCACTGGATCTACACTTCCATAGTAAGACCGATCTTACTATTCTGAGTTGTGGTATGGTGGAGAGCCCTGGAGAAAACACACATTCTAAAACAACTAGAGATACTTCAACGTCTGATGTGTATTGGAATCACTGGAGCACTTAAAACAACATCAACGATGCCACTAAACACCATACTGAACTTGTTACCAACAGAACTATTTGTTAAGAGTGTCGTGTCGAGTGTCGTGGTCGCCGTGGTCGTGGTGGTAAGTGCGTTGGACTACCACGCAATGCTGCTCGGGTTCAACTCCTGGCCGGGTCTAACACCTTAAAGAGTTTTTTCACGGTACCACCTCTTTCGAATGCCTGACAAGCATCAAAGAGTATCATGTGTCACGATTGAGCTTCTCAACTCGCCGTTCGGAGTCGGCAAAAAACTGTAGGTCCCTTCCATTCGTGCAAAAATATAACACGCACACACAAATGGTTGCGAGAAGCAGGCCCAGGTTCACCTCGAGCTGTAGCGCCAACTATGTAAGTAAGTCGTTTTTAAAACAGTGCTAAGGCTTAAAGAGTCTAATGGTTTCAAGTTTAGAGCATTTGGACATGGTAACGGAATCAATAATGCTAATATGAATACAGATTATCTCAAGCCAATTACCCTGTTTGACCGAAACTTTTCCATACAAATTCCCTCTAGAAAATATTGGATACAGCGTACAGCTGATCCAATCGACAGCATTAATATTTACACGGACGGGCCGAAACAGGACGAGGGCGTGGGCGCTGGAGTCTTCAATCCAAAATCTAACTACAAACAATGCTTCAAACTGCCAGATAGTTGCAGCATCTTTCAGGCTGAACTTTTGGCAATTCAAAAAGCCGCAGAGCATCTACTGAACTGCGAAGAAAGCTCCTTCATCAACATGTTGACAGTCAAGCTGCGCTCAGAGCAATAAAAAGTAATATGATAAAATCGAAAACAGTTCTAAACTGCTACGCTTTACTTCAGGAACTCAGCAGAAACAACACAGTCTGCTTAAATTGGGTTCCTGGTCATCAAGGTATCATAGGCAATGAAAAAGCGGATGAACAGGCTAAACAGGGAGTTCTACTTAGTTCAGAACCCGAAATCATCGTAGCGCCGATCCAGCACTACTTCTCGAAAATTGATGCTAAGTTACAAAGCATAGCTGACAATAACGAAAATATTCTGGCCGCACTGCAGTGGCCATAGAACTAAAAACATCCTCTCGCTATCAAGAGTGGAATGCAATTTACTACTAGGCGTCATCACAGGGCATTGCCTTATAGGCTATCACGCTCGCGGGCTCAAACTAGTCTCATCGGACATATGCAGAAACTGCAATGAACCGGGGATTGTAGAAACATTAGAGCACCTCCTGTGCGCTTGTCCTGCACTGGCAAAAAAAAACCACAGACTAAGGAGGAAATTCTATTTCAACTCACTCGCAGAAGTGGCAGATATAAAACTTCACCTTCTCATTAAATTTGCTCAACAGACACTCATTTTATTTAACCTTCGTATTAATTCGAGGGTACCCGGGTATCCTTTTGAAAATTGAACCAATATAAAACTTATTTCGCCCATAGGACTACATAACAATATTTTCAGTACCTTCTTGAAATTTAATTCTGCTTCGAATGGCCTACTTAATTTAAAACAAATATAATCCATTAATTTTATAAAATTTATTTTTCAACGCTAATACAGAGTTATTTATGCAAAGTACATCCGGGTACCCCTATTTATATTGTACTGGTTCGTATATGTTTTTCCCATCCGAACATGTTTCAACGTAAACATTTGTGTTACAGTGTTTCATTATTTATTATGCATTGAATCATACGCTTGTGGAGCTCATATTTGTATATTTTTTGGTGTAAGTAATATCAAATTGAAATTATGAGTAATTTTCAGCGCAATGAACGTGAATAATCCTACGTGGGAGCCTAAAGTTTGAAGGATATGTACATTGCAGGAGCCCAATGGCTATCTTGAAATATTGATAACAGCTGGTACTCAACATTCCAATAATGGACAATTAGTAGAGCTCTGGAAAGTAACAGCATTGCCATTATATCGCTACTATGAGCATCAATAGGTTTTGGGACATAAATCTATCTATCCGATTTGAAAACTGCCTAAAGCGAATTCATTGAGTTGCACCGATTCGAGATAGTGGAGGAAAGGGTTGGTTCGTCAATACGAAGGATCCGGCTGTAATATTATAATGCACAATTTTTTTACTTCTTTGGATCTCGCCGATTATCTTCTTAGAAAAATCTAACGTTTGGTTAGAATCGTACGTGCTAATAAAGCTCAAATCCCAAAACAAATATTGAAAAGTAGATCACGTACAGTCTAGTCGTCTCTATTTGGGTTCATGGAAAACGAAACCATCGTTTCCGACGTCCCTAAAAAATATATGTAGTTCCGTCATTCTTTTATCCACAATGCACCACGACAATGCTATATCGGATGATAAACATAAGCCAGACATCATAAAATACTACAATAGCTCTAAAGGTAGGGCACCGTAGCGCAAGTGGTTAGTGCGACGGACTACTGAGCCAGCGGTCTTGGGTTCGAATCCCGCCGCAAACACCTAAAAAGTTTTTCACAGTGCCCACCTCTTTCGAATGTCTGACAAGCATCAAAGAGTATCATTTGTCACGATTGAGCTTCTCAACTCGCCGTTCGGAGTCGGCAAAAAACTGTAGGTCCCTTCCATTCGTGCAAAAATATAACACGCACACACAAATGGTTGCGAGAAGCAGGCCCAGGTTCACCTCGAGCTGTAGCGCCAACTAAGTAAGTAAGCTCTAAAGGTGGTGTTGATGTAATAGACAAAATAGTTAGTCATTTTACTGCAAAACGATGGCCAGTTGCCATGTTTGATAATATGTGCATTGGCGTCCTACCTTCTTCGTACTCAACATAACAAGGAAGCTGCAATTAGAAAGGATAACCGACGCAAATTCCTGCAAAGGCTAGGAAAACAGCTTTGTATGCTGAATACTCAAGAATGATTCAAAAATCATCTTATTTACCGCAACTTTAACACAAAAAATAGCATTGAAGCTATGATGCTTGATGACAACATACGTTCGCGGATACCTGCATCATCAGTACCGATAACACCACAGGGACGGCTCAAAATTCAAGGAGCATGTCATATTTGCTTGGAGTAAAGTAAGCCCAGGCAAAAAATTAGAAAATACGGCAGCTTTGGCGAAAATCCAATCTGCGACCAGCATATTACGACTATAAACAAATGTCATTCTTGCTCAAAAAATGGATATTTAAGTTGAAATAAACAGCAATTTTCTAAATATAGATTCTGAACTGAATTAAATTCACTCTAGACTAGATAATGTTTCTTTCCCTTTATATACATAACTCTTCCTATATTTGTCTCAGCCCATAGAAAATACAAAGGGGTACCCGGGTACCCGGTGCTACGAAGGTTAAACAAAGCAACAGAAATTAACTGATTACTCTGAGGAGTTTGTGGTATCACTATGGACCAACACTGGTCTATGTGAGGCTAAGCCGCCACCCCATAACCTAACCTAACCTACGACCATCACAAATATTGTACTAAATGTTAATAATAGTGTTTAATTTAAAGAAAATACATTGTTCTACAATTGTTTGGCAAATACATATGGTATGTCTATGTGTATTCAATGATATCAGAAGGGATTACTAGTCTAGCAATAAAATCTTCGGTTTCCATTTTTGGTTCTATCTTAGAAGAAAACTCTCCAATGGACGGCTTCTTTCCAGATGTTGTTCACGTCTTTTAATGCTTGCACCTTTCCTTGCTGCTTTCGGTGACTTTCAAGTATCTTGAAATCTTCGGAAAGGTATTGTTTTTAGTAAGCATCATTACTCACTAGGCAGCCGTTGAAGTTTCAACTACCATCAACCATCACATGGTATTTTTTTATAGCCTTTTAAAGCAACAAAGTTTTGTATATTCAAAAAAAAATGGAAAAAAGTGAGTTTCGAGCCGTGATTAAATTAAATTAATCCTGACGAGTTTCTAAGTCCATACATAACTCTGGACGAAACATGGATACACTACTATACTCCGGGATCAAAGGAACAGTGAAAGCAGTTGGTTTTTGAAGGTTAACGGGCTCCAAAGAAGGCGAAGACGGTGAAATCGGCAAGGTGATGGCAACGGTTTTTTGGGATGCATACGGAATCATCTACTCTACACCGATTACTTACAAAAAAGAACAAACAATAACAGGAGCATATTATGCATCGTTATTGCACCAGTTGAGTTGATAAAAAAAAACTAAAAAATTTGAAAAATAAAAATATCCTCTTCCATCAGGACAATGCACGGGTGCATACCTGCGCAGTTTCGATGCCCAAAATTATGGAACTAAGGTTTGAATTATTACAACATCCACCCGATTTGGCCTCCAGTGATTTTTTTTTATTTCCAAATTTGAAAAAATAGCTCGGCGGACAACGGTTTACATCAAACGAGGAGGTCATCGCTCAAACAGATGCCTATTTTGAGGACCTTACAAAATCCTACTTTTTGGAAGGCTTAAAACGGTTGGAAAAGTGTATAGAGCTGAAAGGAGCTCATATTGAAAAATAAAAAAAAAAATTCCGAAAATAATTTGTTTTTATATCTTTTTCTAAGGACTTATTGAACGACCCACGTATTTCATCACATTGTTTTACTGTAAACAATATATTTAATAATAATTGTATTAATTTTACATTTTTCTTCCACTCATTGACTGATTTCGACAGAAGAAATTGATTTTCAGTCGAACGTTCGCTAACCGTAATAGAGTGAAGTAACAATTCGCCTAAACTCTGACATTTGAGTCACATGAATTATCGGCGAGTCGCTAACCGTAATACGAAATAGTCACATTCGCCAACTTTTTCGTTTGACTCGTTTACCGTAATAGGGGTGTGAATATTAAAATAGCTTCCACCAGTTCCTAGAATATGTAGTTTTTATAATTAAAATTTTAAATTTGTACGATGTGATGTTGATGTCACGTTTGTAGTCATGTGAAGCTACACCAAAGACTAGCACCATATGACAATATTGAAGAATTACAAATATGCTGGCCTTGGTGACATCCGGCGTATTTTAAAAAAAAAAATACATCAATCAACCATGACGATTTGACACCGTGCAATCCCGCAAGCAATTCCCGTACTCAAGGTGATAGTAGGACCGTGTTACAGTTCCAAAAACATGAAAAATATCTTATTTCAGAAATTACTTCTAAATATAATACAGTAGACGCTCGATATAGTGTACATCGGTTTAGTGAAGAATCCAGTATAGGGAACACACAATATTTTATACAGGCTATTCTAAATAGTGAACAAAATTAACCCTCTAATGTCTACAACCGCCTCTAGGCGGGGTAAAGCTTACAAGTATTTACATATAACGGTATTATCTCGTGTCCAATCTGATAAGCTTTACATAAAGTTTAAATATTGTTCTATGTATAGCTGTTTATATCATAGCTGTAGTGCGTTTCGTTTGCAAGCTAAGTTTGTTCAAAGTGAAAAATACCCTCGCAAGCACAAAATTAAATATTTTTTTGCAAACACGATTTTCATTTATAAAAAAAAAAAAAAATTTCCGTCAGATCAAATTGGAAAAATAACAGGTGAGTAGATAAAATTGTTTTTTATCGATAAGTAAAAAAAGATTTGTGCTGCAAAGTTTTTTATATAAGCTACCAGAGTTTTCTTAAACCCGTCTAGAGGCGGGTTCAAGCTGTTGAGTGTAGATTTTTTCCTGTTAGTTTCCCATAACTGATTCTTGTTAGGTAGCAATGTCGCCCTAGACATAGATTAAGCAGATGGTATGGGTAAACCTCCACTCTGTAACATCAAGACCAAAATTGAACAAAAAAACACTAAGTGAAGCAAATAACAGGTGGAAATCATTAACCACCTGCGACATATCAAGAAGACTGTGGCCGAACAAGAAAACTCCTACAGAAAGATAGGACATCGCTGCCGATGCTGATAGGTGCACTAACTGGTCACAATTTGCTAAGATACCACATGAAGAAACTACGCCTGAATGATTATGATATCTGCAGAGGGTGTGGTGATGAAGAGACTCATGAGGACACAGCCCATTTCCTCTGTCACTGCCCTAACCTCTGCCAGCTTAGAAACAAAACCTTGGGCGAATTCTTTAGGAGGACATCGACAAGCTATCGAATGGATCACCATCGGCCATACTTGAATTTGCCAGGGCGTCTGGATGGTTGAAACCTAGAAACTAATACCACGGGTGGAAAAACAGCATGGGTATCACAATGGGTCCGCATGGATCTAAGTGTGATGGGGATTATATCACTCCCATCAAGCCGTCTAACCTAACCTAACCTAGGTAGCAAGGTCAAGAAGATCTTTGAGGAACCTATCGAAGATGACAGATGACGAAATCGCTGAATCAATGAATGCAATTTCAAGCCCTGAAAACACTGACGGTGAAGATGATTGCGACGATGACGACAATGTTGAGGATCCAGATTTTATTTGCTCTGAAGATGAACTCTTGATTGATCATTGTTTGATGGATTCAAGTCAAGACTTGATGTATGGAGTAAACGCAAGCCTGGACATCAGCGCTTTAGAGATTGGTCATCAAGAGGCAAGAGCAGAGTTCAGCCTTAGCATAATTTCATTGCTTCTGTTCCTGATTGTCGCTAACGCTTACGGCATAGATTTAAGCAGCGTTTTGTGGATGGACAACAAAAGTGTTCGACTTCTTTCGACTTATGTTGGTATCAAACCATTTCTGTATCGAGAAATTGTTCCACCACCCTCCAAATCTTTACGATGGGACAGAAAAAAACAGCTACAAATAGAAGTTGACTGTCCATTTATAATAAAAGAGTTTAACCGCAATATGGGTGGTGTCGATCTCATGGATGGTCTTCTTGGTCGTTATCATATTCATTTGAAAACCCGAAAATGCACGGATCGAATATTTTTCCACCTGTTGGATGTGGCAATGGTCAACGCCTACATTCTTTTCCATAGGTTGCACAAGGGAGTCAAAGTTGAGCTGCCAAATTTTCGATCAGAAGTTGCAGAATCATTATGCTTGATTTCGAACGAAACAAAAAAACCGTGAGGTCGTCCAACTTCATCCCCAGTAACACCGACTCGCAAGCCAAAAAAGTCTTATCTTCCAACTCCAGAGGTTCGATATGACAACGTGGGACATTGGTGCGTATTTCACGACCACAAGGGCAAAAAATTGTGTAAAAACCCGGGATGTAAGTCAGAAACACAGGCATTTTGCACCAAGTGTAAATTGAATCGGTGCAATTCAACCACAAAGTCGTGTTTCTTCGACTTCCATCAACGATAGTGAACAATATTTTCATATTTTTTTAATGGTTTTAAAGTTATTCATTCAATAACGACCCAACCCCACCTAGAGGCAGTGTAAATATTTTTACCTGTAAAAGGTAAGAACATAATTTTTTTTTAAAACTAATTTCAGATTCGTTTTTATCGCACCCATATTGGTACATATTATACTGATTTTTTCAATCAAATCAAAAAATAAGGCATTAGATGGTTAATATTTTTTTATTCTCTTAAAATCGTTCAGCATGCATCAGAAAGAAATGATTGATCTTGTGGACCGTATAAATAAAGAATTAGCATATATGGCAAGCGATTTGAACAATTGGAACGAAGATCAGATATCGTCAGATATTGAACAAGCCGAAAATACAGACGAAAACGATCAACAACCAGATTCAGATCATCCAATTTGTTCAATGTCTTTAGAGAAGCTGTTCAGTTAAAGAAAGTCATAGAATGGGCAACTACCAATAAAGGTGGATAGCGCGGATGTTTTGGTCCTTAAATGAGAACAGGAAAAGGCGATACTGATTGATATCAATCCAAAGAAAAAGACTAACTATTGGGTTGTACCACATGAAATGTCTGATTTTATAGTAAAAATTTAAAAGATAATATTATTTTTCCGTTCATTTTTATTCAACATTTTTAGAATAACAACAGAAATCGAAAGAGCTTTAGAGGAAAAAAAAGTGTGCTCTGCAATCTTCTTAGACGTAGCACAGGCTTTCGACAGGGTATGGCATAAAGGTCTACTCAACAAACTAAAAATGTACCTGCCAGAACAATACTTCCACCTAATGGAGTCCTATTTAACTTCGCGTTACTTTCGTATAAAACAGGAAAATAGTTATTCTAAGCTAGTACAGATCAAAGCCGGAGTTCCTCAAGGTAGTGTCCTTGGACCTCTGCTATACCTCCTCTACACCAACGATCTACCAACATCATCCTACACCAAGATTGCAACCTTTGCCGATGACACGGCAATCCTAACAGTGGGAAACACTACGCTAGACTCGACGCAGAAACTACAATCTGCTACAGATCAAATAGTCAGGTAGACTCAAAGATGGAGAATAGAACTTAATTCGAGCAAATCTGTACACATTGACTTTACAAATAAGTCTGCCTCATACTCTTCAATAGTAATATCAGGCACGGTAATACCATATGCTAACTCGACGAAGTACTTAGGTATGACCCTAGATGCCAAGCTTCGTTGGAAAGAGCATATCAAAATCAAAAGAATAGAATTAGACATTAAATGGCGAAAAATGGAATGGCTTTTAGGTAGGAAGTCAGACTTATCAATTAGTAACAAACTTCTTCTTTATAAACAGGTACTAAAACCAGTCTGGAACTACGGCGCTCAACTCTGGGGATGTGCCAGTTCAACCAATATTGCAGTTATTCAACGCTTCCAGAACAAAGTCCTCAGAAGTATTGTGAATGCTCCATGGTACATCAGAAACAGCGACCTCCATCGGGATCTAAGAATTCCTACCGTTCTCGAAGAGATAAGCCTCAGGGCCAAAGCACATGAAAAAAGACTCCAGGAGCATGTTAACGAAGAAGCAACAAGTCTTCTTAACGTACATCGCGTGAGACGGCTGCAACGCACAAGACCGTCGGACCTTGCCAGGCAACGAGATAGTAACAGAGCAACAACAACGAGCGAAATGAGGCGCTCGAAGTGAACTTAACCTCCAACGCTTTGGATGGATTAAATCCCATCTATGCTCCTGTTACTGTCATTAAAAGATTAAAACATTCAATAATTTTAAAATTATAATGTATTTGAAAAATAGTAAATTGTTAGCCATCTACTTGCTCTCCCTTACTAATTTTGAAAAGCAAACTGCTCGTTAGTTATTCAACTATGTAAACAATCATTGGTTATTTTATAGCTTATTATGTTTGAAATAAAAAAAAAAAAAAAAATGTTATTCAATGAAAATAGGATCCGTTGGCATCTATGACATTCTTCTAACGTGATACAAGGTCAAATATTCCTTTTTCGTAGAAATGCAGACTTTTTGACTTTTACGACCTCTGCTCGGTTCCGGAAGACCTTCTGCCGGCAAAATGAATCTAGATTGTGGAAAAGATGGCAATCCGTTGGGGAAATATCAGAAGAGAACGGTGGAAGCGGAAGAATTTCAAATCCCAACTGCAACAGTTTCTGCACGGTTACTTGTGAGGTATGGGGTGTAGCATTGTCATGCATAGTATCGGACCATGATTATTCGCCAATGCGGGTTACTTTTCAGCCAATTTTACATGCACTATGTCGATTTTCTCACATTATTTGGCATAATTTATCGTTTCCCGTGGTTGAAGAAATGAAAAGTGGATTGGTACTTGCGATGTCTACCAAACTGTCACCATAACCCTGTCTGGGTGAAGACCTAGTTTGGGGGTGTGTTTTGGTTTTCATCTGCACCCAACCACTGCCCAGATCTTTTATAATTATCATACAGTATCCACTTTTCATCACAGGTGACCATCCGGTGAGTAAACGGTTCATTTCGGTACCTAAAACTCAGCGAGGCACAGATTTCTAAGCGGCGTAGTTTTGTGCCTCGTTCAATTCATGGGGCACCCAGTTGTTGAGTTTTTTCACCATTCCTATTAAACATAGGTGTCGATTTATTGTCATAACAGATACCCCCATGTTCTGTTCAATGTCCCGTACCATTTTCGTTGGGTCTGATTCTACCGTTGCTTTCAAAATATTGTCGTAAATTGCCGAGTCTGGTTTTCACATGGTTTATTTTCAAGACTAAGATCTCCCGAACGGAACCTAGCAAACCAACGTCGAATGTTGCGTTCGTTTACCCCTTCAACCGTCAATGTATCATTAATGTTTTTCGCTACCAGCGACGCGTTATGTCCCAGATTAAATTCGTAAAGGAATAGAGTCCAAATTTGAACGTCGACAGCATGGTAAATAATTCCTAAAAAAACAACTGGACTTGGAACGAACCCTAAAATTCTCACACGTCAAGCACACGTACCACTTTATTTTATAAAAAAAAGAAAATTTAACATTCAGGCACAGATGTTCATTCGAGAACTTCTAATTTCCGACTGACCGCAAAACCGGACATTTCATGTGGTACAACCCAATAATTAAGCACACTTAAATTTTGATGTACTCGTATCTATATGCTGCAACATCCATCTTATTAAACTCATCAGAGTATGCCTCTGTCCAATCGTGGTGAAAGCGAGCAAATTCCATTCGACGACGCTTATGCTGTACCGTGAGGCCAGTTTCAACTAATCGCCACCTCACCGTTTAAGCATTCACAGCTGTCCCTCTAACGGTTGGAAGAGTATGCGACAGCTCAGCCGCTATTTGGTAACGATTCCGATGGCTTTCAAGCACCAAATATCGGTCATCCCTTTCAGAAGTTACTCTTGGGCGATCTGAGCCTTGATGCTATCTGTATAGGTTGGGTCCCCGTACTATTTAATGGCCATTCTTAACGTCGTCTCTTAATTTCTAAACATAATAGCGGCGTGCCATACCCTTCGGTGATCCTCAATATAAAAACGCTTGGGTTTTTGTTTTTGAGCATCTAACCATTAACACTTCGACACAAGGTTGTTGGGATATTATCCGTGTTTTATTATGTTGATCTGATCCGGATCAGATCACGGGCATAATAAAACAAACTGGATTATATCACGCACATTTTTAGCGCATTCACATACATTTAGCGCGAATCTGCCGTTTTATTACACAACCTTTAGCACGGACACAGACATTTAAGTAAAAGGCAAGATCTCGTATTGTTATTATAATGCATACACACCAATGATTCAATATGGATCACGGGTGATAATAAAACGCGGCTATTATTACATCGTTTTGATTTCTACCAACAAATCACATTGCAACACAAACAAATACAATATGTGCGTATGTTTTTATTAAATAAATACAGTGGACATCCAGTATAACGAATGATATAATGCTTGAGGTCATTCACTATATCGAGCGCGTTCGTTATATCGATCGATTTTTATTCTTTTTTTTAAAACAAGTCATTTAAAAATGTGTTTATTTAGACGTTTGTATTCAATGATAAATTGAGATGATGGTCCTGCCATTTACATTTACAAGTTTTGTAAATTACTTTGATAAAAAAAATCACTGATAAAACTTTGTTTTACTTCAAGTTGAGATTTCAACTGAAAATCTTTTTCTTGAAGCCGTCTCAACGTGAACCTGTCACATCATGCTTTATTGGAGTTTCAAGAATACTGATACCGTCACCTACCTCATCTTCACTTTCAGAGTTTAGCTCAATGGTATCATCGTATGCTTGTTCTTGTAAATTGGTTTCAGTATTGTTCCAAGTTTTTAGGTCGGTGGTGGTAACACGGTTAACAAGATTTAAGGTACTCTGCATTGCCTAAACTTCGTCATCTTGCCGTAGTAATGAAAGTGGAATTTCATCCTCCTTATCGAAATCTTCAGTAATCAAAATATTTCTCCAACATTTTGGAAGCATTAAATTCGTCTATTCCCTGCTCGGTCCAGAAGGATAATTGCATCAAAGAGTTTGAATTCTTTTAGCACAGTGCTGATATCTGGACCTCTAGAACGTTTGAACGCATAATGTCACTCAGCACGCTATTGCGGTAATATAGCTTTGTTAGGCGGATGGCGTTTTGGTCCATCGGTTATATTAACGGTGTAATGTTTGGTGGCATAAACATTACCCAAATTCGACCATATTCCATTTCTTTAACAAGTTCATCCGCCGATGGGTGACTTGGAACGTTATCCAGGAGCAATAGAGCCTTTTTTGGTAAGTTATAAGCTGATAAATACCGTCCCGCCTACGAAAATATTTTTTATAAAAAATATAAAGTTAAGCGCTCTTTTGATGTTTTTCGACCTGGGGCTGAAGCCTCACCGGCGTGAACATAAGTAACTTTTCCAGAAAATTCCAGTCTCATCCGCATTAAAAATGATATCCATTATGAGTCCGTTGCTTGTGATGACATCCTGTAGATCTTTTTTTGAACGGCTCAACTAAATGAGTGCGTGATGAAAATTTCTCCCTGGATTCCTTGAGGATACGAACACCGAACCGTTTCTTAAACTTTGTTAGCCACTCATCACTAGCACAGAAGCAACAACTGTCATCACCTTACAGGTTTCGATGAATGACACCAGCTCTCACTTTTATTACTCCACCACTTACAGGAATGTGTTTTTCCCTTTGCCCAAGAAACCATCTGTACAAACGACTTTCCATGTTTTAAACCTCTACTTTACGCATGGATTTCCTTTGAAGAGAGCAATTATTTATTATTGATACGTTCACTATATCGGATAGCAAATCGTGGCCATCGTTCGCTATTTAGAGATACTAATGTAAATCTGAAAAGCTTTCTTAACATCGCAAATTCGTTATATCGGGTATTCGTTATACTGGACGTCCACTGTATGTACTAATATTTTAGACACTCGAATTTCCACATTTCTCACTCAATATTGATGCTTAAAAAGTATTCAAATAAATATTTAAAAAAGGTAAAACAGTTTTAAGGTGCTTTCATATGCAATGACTTCTATAAAGAGGTTTAAATTTACATGTTTACATTTCTTTTTGTTTTTCTCAATTTTCCAACCCAAAGGCAAGCACAAAATGTTTTCCCACTTTTCGATAATCTTATAATCCCACGTAATTATGCTATCATTTTATGGTTAATGTGGGTCAATCGTCCTGAAAAAATTCGTCGTCCAGTTTAACATTTCCACATTCTGTATCGAGCCATGCAAGTGAAACATTCGTTTAAACGCATCAACGATTTTGAATGAATTGACGATTATTATGTTTTTTTAATTTTTTTAATTCGGTTAGTAATAATAAGTTGCATCATTTTTGTTGGTTTATAAACATTAAACTGATGTTTTTAACAGCAATGGGAAAAGGAATAAGCCTTACCGTTGAAAAAACAAACTTTTTTGAAAAAGGTGAAAACTATAGAAAAATGGAAAAACGAAAGGAACCACTAAGCTAACGCTTCGACAAAAAGGTCGAATTATTGAGGAGGCCACCAAAAATCGGTAAAATTGTAGGCAAATCAAAGACAAACTAGCATTGGCGACGACAAAACATCATACTGCTAGAATTTTAAGACAGTCCAAAAAGGTTAAATGGAAGAATATGCTGGGAAAACCAAAGTTGACCACCGTGCGCCGTGCAAAAAATATATGCACTGGAACATGAGTGGCAAAATATCATATTTTCCGACGAAAAAAAGTTTAACTTGGATGGTCCGGATTGCTACAGTTGCTACTGGCACGATTTATCTAAGAGTAGTGTGCCCCGATCGAAGAGAAATTTTGGAGGTGGATGGTGTGATGGTTTTGGGAGCGTTTGCCTATAATTGCCGATTTGCTTCATTTCAACGAAAATTATTTCGAAATCGTATAATGAATTGCTGGACGATGTTCTAGTTTCGTTTCTCGACCAAGAACATGAGAAAGAACTAATTTTTTAACAAGACAATGCTGCAATACACGTGTCGAAGGAATTACAGGAGTGGTTTCATCAAAAAAGTATATCCTTATTGGACTGGCCAGCTTGCAGCCCTAATTGCAATCCCATCGAAAACCTTTGGGGTACCCTTGCAGCAAAGGTTTATGCAAATCGAAGGCAATTCGGAAGCGTTACTGATTTAAAAGAGTGCATTAAGGTATGCTGAGATGAAATTGAACGAGGAACCTTAAAAAAATTGACAAACTCAATGCCAACAAGAGTTTTTGAAGTTATTAAAAATAAAGGAAGTCACACCAAATATTAATTTTTAAAAATCTATCAAAAGATAGTGAGTTTAAACGAATGTTTCAACGCGTATCATAATTTTTGTTTATTTTTTTATTTAAATAAAAATGTTGTTCTATGAAGGTATATATATTTCACTAAACAAAATTAATTTATTGCTGCCAAAATAAACTAATTTTTGAATAATTTTAAACTTCTGTCTGATTATATAATGAATACTAGCAAAAGTTGAATTGCGTTTAAACGAATGTTTATGACTGTAAATCTAACTTGCTAGTCGGTACATCCATCGTATTTTAGATATGTATGTTACAAAACGGATACGTATCAGGCTGCTGTAGGTTTCACTATTTGTATCCGTGCCTTAATTAATTGTCGATCACAATTTGGCATCAATTCAATTCATGTACGGTAGGTAAAAAGTAAAAATAACCCGAAATTCCAAATTACTCTCTAAATGGAAGTTTTTAACAAATCATATGAATGTATCTATATATGTATTTCTTTTGTTTGATATTGAAACTAAACTATTGAAGAATTAAATGAATTAGCGTACTAAACATTTTGCACAGCAACACTAACTAGTACTTATATACATTTACCATTTTATACATAACACTTACTATAAATAGAGAATTACTTTTGTTCCTTTGTCTTATGATTATGATGAATCTGGTGTACGGTAGAGATGTCCGCTAGCACTGCGACCAGAGTTGGTCTATTGTGCCATAAAGTCTAAGAATGGGTTTTTTTTTTTTTTATAATCTACACACGCTAAAGGGGATATGAATACCCTTATAATGTTTACACACAGCGCGAGAACATGAAGGACGAGAACGAGAGACAGACAGATCGACGTAGTGGTAGGAAACTCAGATGATAGGTTTCAATTTCCACTAACTCTATGGGTGGTGTTCAGGATAACTGGAGAGTTGTGTATTATTTTTGTACTTGCTTATGATTCACAGGAGTTTTTTCCAGATGTTGATAATCCCTTTGACTGGGATGCTTTTGTAGTCTTCTTCCGTTAGTATGTATTTGCCTAGTGTTTTGGTTCTTCTTTTTGCTAGAGAAGGGCACTCTGAGCTCCGCAGTTTCTTTTGTTTGTTGACAGAATCTGCAGGTTTCTGTGTTGCTGATTTTCAATTTATAGAGGTGGCTGTTCGTCGGCTAAAGATGCAAATCTCGTAAATCCACTTTTTGCCAAAAATTACATTTTTGAAAATATATCAAGTAGGCATTGAAATCAATGTCTGGATTCAAAAAAATACATTTAATTGTTGTATTAAATGGCAAAAAAAGACAAAAAAGAAAACATCTAAAGTGTAAAATGTATACGTGTTGCAGATTGAATGTCCCGTCAGGCCTGCGCAGGTAATTTTTTTTTAATTTCCTCTGTTTAATTTAATTTGTTGTTGTGAGGAACTTTTTTGGGTGCTTCAGGCCCTCTTTGTTGTTCCAGTAACTTTTTAGTTGGTTTGTTGTCCATTCTGTGAAGACTTTGTTGGTGTCTCTTGTGAAGCCTCAGTGAGGACCTTGTCCAATAACTGGACTGTTGGCCAAGATATCAGCTTTTCCGTTGCCCTCATGTCCTTCATGCCCTGGCTGGCACCCATATGAGTTAAGCTGTTTTTCTTTGCCAGCAGGTTTAGGTGTGACTTCTAATGTGGTTTTTGATTTGTAGTTGTGGCCTCTTAGGACCTTTAGTAAAGCTTGGCTATCAGACATTATGTTTATCTTTGTTTTGTTTGAGTTTCTCTCCAGTAGGATTTGTGCGGCTGTATTGATGGCAAATAGTTCCACTTGGAAAATTGTGGCATTTTTATGGGGAGATATGTGTGTGACATCTTGGCCCCACTATTCCCGCTCCGACGTCATCCTCTGTTTTCGTCCCATCTGTGTACCATTGTTGGGCATCAATCTTAATCAACCGTAGGTTGTTATTCCATTCGCCTCTGTTCGGGAAGAATGTTTCGTAGTTTCTGACAAGTCTTATTTTTAAGGACATGTGATCGCTGGCACTGGTGTTTTCTTAAGCTAGATAGACCTTGCGTGCATTTTATTCAGATGTCCCTTTAGGTCACCGTCTTTGAATTTAATGATCCTATAAAGCGCAAGAGCTTGTTAGCTGCTTCTTCCTGTGTTGCTAGGTGAAGTGGGATGATGTTCCATAGAGCTTCCAGACCTGCAGTTGGTGTGGTTCTCATTGCCCCTGTTACACTGAAACATGCTAGTCTCTGTATCCTGTTTACCCTGCTAATGGCCTTAGTCTTAGTCTTAGTCGTCCAATAAACTTTATAACGTTGTGAAGAATTGTATGGTGGTGTTTTTATTTCACTTGGTAAACGAGTAATTTGGTTTTGTGCAACCAAACGATTGCATTATGTGAACTTACAAGTATGTATGTACGTGCGATAAAATCAATACTGCAATATTTACCAAATACATAAACGTTTCCTTTCCAGAGTAGGTACAGAATATTGCTGGGTTTTAATACGTATGATTTGCTGATTGTTAAAATGTATTTCAATTACCTTAAATTAATTTATCTTTTACCTCCGCATTAAAATAGTTTACTACACATAAAAATATTAAAACTACATACATACGTATACCCAGAGCTAACAATCAGCTACACCAGATGACAGTAAAATGCATTTTCACTCTTTTGTTATCATCAAAGTTTAAAGCAGTAAATCACAGTATATTAATTAAATAAATTAAGTAATGTTAGGAAAGTTTCAAAACAATGACAATTCAAATAAAAGGAGTATAACATAAGAAAGTACATACGCAAAGGATGATTCAAATTGACATGGCGTATCTACATATGCATACTGAAGAGATAATTTATGGAAAATAATTTCATTTATTAAAATGGCTCTCGCGGCTTGGCACGGCAGTAGCTAATCCTGTCAACACAATTTTAAATTTTATTTTCCAACCTGCTGGACAATCAACGGCTGATGAAACAATTATTTCACTTAAGTGTTCAAAAGATCGATGATTGGACGACTTCAATGGCTTGCTGAGACGAGAAAATAGTTTCCTCAGTTTCCGGGGAAAAAAATCGGTTAACGCGCCTCTGTACCGCTTTCCGTTGACAGTTCCGTTTTGTCATCTTAATTCTCGAAGAAAATTGGGTCAATAATTCCGCAATTTCACTTTCGGCAACAGCAGTAATAGTCTCGTCCTAGCGCATAGGATAAACACGAGGATAGGCATGTTCATCTGCCCACCTTTCTTCACAAACTTGCGTATAGCGGGTTCGGCTGGTGCACGTTTCTTTTCGTTTTAGCAACACCACACTTACTTCGGAAATAGGTTTTCAATATTTCAAGCAAGCCTAAATGGATTCATTTAGTACCGCGGAGATATGAGACTGTTCTTGTCAGTTTTTTGAGCGCGAAAAGCTCAAGCTGTTCTCTGGCAGACAGTCATTTTGTTGGTCCAATTTTATTGACATACAGTGGACTCTTGGTAACTTGAACATGCTATGTTTCCCCTATAGGTATTCTATAACTCGATACCTTGAATTTTTTCATTGTACTCTATAGGTTGAACAATTAAAAAATGAAAACCTCTTTAACTTGAACAAATTTTATGTGACAACCCAGATCATTTTAAATTTGATTCGTCGCTTTATTATTATTATGTTATTAATGGTGGAATCCCATAGAATTTCTTTTGGATCTGAGTTAGTGCGAATCAAAAAGTCTGATCTTGTTGATGTCGTTATCGTACAAAATATTGTTACTAATAGGGAATCAGTTGAAATTTTCTATAAAGCCATCGAATTTGCTAGCCAAAACGAAAGAACATTCTCGGAACTGACGGGTTGTCCAGAGTGTTCGAGAATTTGCTTTACAAAACGTACTGCGCAAGGCCAAACATTTTAAAATATTAAGGGGTTACAGGGTTTCGCGGTTTCAAAAAATGGAATTAAATTCTCCAAAATATTGTCCTGAATTTTCAAGTCGATCGGAGTAATAGTTTCGGAGATAGAGCCTTGGGAAGTTGCGCGCTCAACGCCAGTTGGGCTCAGTTTTGTTATCACTCAAAACTTAAATCGCGTTTTTCTCGAAACTGTACTTTCAAAGTCGGTTGTCAAAATTTCTCGAAAACTACTGAACCGATCCTGATGAAATTTTACACACGTCTTCGAGATATTATTGGCAAGGACTTGGACGAAGGATTTCTATTTTTTTTAATGCAACTATTTTTTAAAATGAAATTTAACTGAAATTTTTAAATTTTTTTTAAAAATGTTTGCCAAAAATCCAATTTTCACTTTTTTGTCTTTTCCTTCGTCCAAGTTCTAGTTTAAGGTATTAACTAAAACACTTTTTTTTTTTTGACTTCAGTTGATCCTGTCATGAGTTCTGCTGTCAACGCGCAAGCACCTTTTTTCCGGGGGTTCACCGGAGTTGACGTCGCATTGGCAGTTTTAAATATTTTTATACGAAAATTTCACAAACTCTATGTGAAATGTGTATATTAAAGGCAGTAAAAAGTTTGAATCAAATATTTCATTTTTTATATAAAAAAAAATTGTTAAAAATAAGCCGTTTTTTATTATTTTTCAAAGTTATCTTAAAAACAAATTTGTGCCTTATTATTTATTAATAAAAACACTATTAAACTGAATAATGTTTTAAAAAGGAAAATTTTTTTTTTGTTTTGTTCCAGTAACTTGAACGGCCCTGTTTTCGTACGTGTTCAAGTTAACGAGAGTCCACTGTACATCGTTATTTCACAAGTACAGTTCGAATGTTGCCTTTGATCTAATTTAACTGCGAACTGATTCGTTCTACTTTCCAGCGATAAAAACATTCGTGCGAACTTAACCTTAAAAATAAATATCAAACCGCTTTGTTAGGTTCAGGTTACCACAAAATAGAGTCAAATTGCAAAATCTCAATAGATACATACATACATTTATATAGAAATTTGTCTGTACTCTCTATCATCAATCAGCAAACATTATTTCGAGTTATATCAGCACAGTGTAACCATCATGGATCATGTTCTTTGAGTTTTTACCTTCCAATTACAATAAAATCCAGCTTAACCGCAAATGCCTTCGTTGTTCTTATTTTCTACCAAGTTGGACAATATACTCGCACAATAGTGATTCTATGCAACATAAGTCTTGGCTCAATCAGACTGTAGCTACTGTGGGTTTCGTCGTTTGCCAAAACCATTACCAACTTTAAACGCAGCTAGAAATACTCCGTTGGTTACACATTTTTCATTGTTGATTAACTCCAAAGCATCCAAATATAAAACTTCAAAAACGGAGTGTTTAACACAACATATGAATTTTAATTTAAATTTTGCCAGTTGCGAACTACACTGCACTTCGAAATGTTTATTAATGACCCCACCGCTACATTCACAACTGACATATGCTGGATCAAAGGTTTAGCGATCACATTCTCTTAGCTGTAACAATAGTATTTATTTGTATCCTCTAAATGTGTTTTGCTGTATATTTTATTAATCTGTCACGCTCTTTGATGACAGTTGTTAATGATTTAACAATTGTGTAAACTTCAAACCCACTATGTCAACTTGAATCAGGCTTTGTTTGCGGCAAAATTATTTAATAAATACCCAATTCAGGAAACTCTCGAATATAAAAAAGAATAATAATTTAAAGAAAGACAAGAATTGTCGGATGAAAATACAAATTTTGAGAAAAAGATGACGTTTCAAATATGATGAGTTTTTAGATGTTTATTTATTCGAGAGTCTACTGTTTTACCCAAGCTATTATTTACAATAGAATTACATATGTAGATATACGTAATTTTCTATCTGCAATTCTTGTTCACATACACGTGTAAAGTTTTACATTTTTATAAGAGCAAGGACATTCAAAACAAGCTTATCAAACCAAATTACAGTTTTGCAAAAGTCAATAAATAATTCTTTTTCAAGCCAGTGAGATAAAAATAAATTTAAATGGAAATACTAATACCAGACCAATGTGCATTCAAAACAAAAAACAAAATAATAATGAAATTTTGAAAAGACAAAAGATGACAGATACACAGATAGAATCCAAACTGGGAAAAAGGTTCTAAAAGCATTGACACAATAATTCTCACCAGGATCGACTGCATTTACTGGACTCATACTCGTATATGTTTGCTGTTGTTCGTCCAAACCAAGTATTCCCTCTAAAGGTGTTCCCTTACAGAAGGGACCACAAAGCATGGCGAACAAATTCATTCCTCCTCCGCCACCGCCGTCATCACCATTGCCTCCAGGCCCAGGCCCAGTTCCAGGTCCAGGTCCAGTTCCACCACTACTTGCAAATTGATTATTCCTAGCTTGGCCATAACCATTCGATGGATTCTTTGGCAAGTCTACAGGTTCGCAAGCAATTTTTGTTTTTGTTTTTTTTTTTTGGATTTGTAGTTTTAGCGTATGAGGGCGGGACGCGCAGGCAATATGAGTTGATGTTTAATTTGGCGAAATGTTTTTTGTTTGTTTTTGTGTTTTTTTATGTAATTAAAAAAGTCAAATAAACCATACAAATTACTAAATGTTTCTATTAAATTGTATTAATAAACAAATGTATTTAACAAAGTTCAAACAATTCTTTTTTTTGCTAGCTTAACAATCGAATGATTCTATAAACTGATTGAAAACAATTTACAAATCAATACAAAAAAAATACGTAGTAAAAAAAAAGTTGCATACAGGAAGGAGCTAGATGATAGTCACGACAGGGTGGGCACAATGAAAATAAAAATGTTTTTATGTTACCATTTTGGTGGAGTGTCTTTCTATAAGTCAGCCTCTGACAGTTGAGTGTCAAAAAAGAGT
Organism: Brachyopa scutellaris; assembly: GCA_949775065.1. Classification (NCBI taxonomy): domain Eukaryota; kingdom Metazoa; phylum Arthropoda; class Insecta; order Diptera; family Syrphidae; genus Brachyopa; species Brachyopa scutellaris. The sequence continues at coordinate 143,657,603 of OX459112.1, read as the reverse complement.
GACACTCTCGTTTGATAACAGTGAAACTTGTGTTAAATAAAAAAAATTGTACATGACTTTTAGAGGACACTTTAAGTCGACATTGTACAGAGGGAAGCCAAGTCATTAACATTGTTAAATAATAAAGACGTTTCTTATTTGTCAAAGTCACACTAGATATAACTTTTGGAACAGGTTTAAAACCAAACGCTATACATATGTTTTTTGAATTACATATATCTCATTAGATGCAAATAAAAATGGTCGACGCAGAAGGGCAAACATATAAATTTTGCAACCGTCCTTATAACTTGGCCACCCTCTGGTTATAATAAAGATCGACTTTATATTGTTTAACTTAATTATATTTTATATCAATTTTACACCGAAAACCAATTGTTCGCTTTCACTTAGCTGTAAATTTATTTATCAAAGTTTGCACATTAAAAAGTGCTGTTTATTAGTTGTATTTTATAATATTGAAAACCCTGAGAATTACAAGCAATAAGGCATAATAAGTGGTTTTTTTTTGTATTTCCATACCACCCACAGTCGGTCAGATTTCATAAAGTCACACATTAGTACATAATATGAATTTATTATTTCTTTGTTTTTAATATAATTTGGAATTGTTTTTCTTACGAAATTAATTGATTATTATTTTACCATGGTTAAATATTCAGAGGAGGTTCTAAAGTACGAAGCGTTTGAAATAATTATATAATTGTTATTATATCACTTACTAAACGGAATAATTATTAATCAGAATTTATCAAAAGACCATTTTGTAATCTTTTTAGAGAAAGCAGAATAGCAATCGTACATTGCAGCCATAAATGTTAAGACAAAATTGTAGGTACGTTGGTAAAATAGTATTCAACTTCAGAAAGGAAAGTAGCGAAAGTAAAGCTATTAAACCGACCAGTGTATGTCTGGAATGCACTTAATTTCCCCCAATGCACGGTACAAACGAGAGTGGGAGGAGTGCATTACGATTAGGTCTACGCGGTCCGGCTTTTTAAACATGAGGGTAGGTAATTTATCCCCATAGGCTGTGTAGCCAAACCAATAACACAAGTACTACAGATGCATACTTTGCCATGGCAAATCTCTGCTTGTAGTAAGCACTCCACGATACTGATCTGACGTATTCACGTCGAAAAAAAAAGACAATTTTCAGGCATTTTTATTAAAACTACTAGTGGTTACCCGGATGGTTGGATGTTGTAGAAATAGGGTAGGCACTGATTGGCTTTAATTTGGCTAAGCCCAGTGTTGTAACTGTTACTACACATCAATTGTGCTTATTTTACCTCCAAGTGGTAACCATCGGGTACTGGTCGCTGCCCATCCGGGCACGACTTGCTAAACTTATAAGCGCGAGTGCTGAGCAAGGGAAAATAGCAGCACTATAATTCACGTCAGCGGATGAATTCCATCAATGGAACCAACGGTGGCGCTAAAATTTCCAGAACGGAAACAAAACCTTATCTGAGCTACTCCGACATATTCGGAGCTCAGGTCGATAAGGATTTCCAAGTACTAGTCAGGGTCTTGGAAAAGAGTTGGTGGCGGATGAGCCCCTAGTGGGCCAACGGCAGCGCTCACACCCCCGTAGTGGGTTACTGACACCGGTGTACCCGGCCCCTTGTCCTAGGGGTATACAAGGATCTGGCCCTCCAGGTTGGGGGTTGTGCGTGAGGTTAACTACCTAACCACGTAAAAAAAAAAAGAGTTCCGAAACAACCAAAAGCCTCGGAAAAGGACGGATCTACTGTTGACAACCACGCTAAACGAAATAAGGACAACGACGTTCGGATATGTACCTGGAATGTTCGTTCAATGAACGGCGACGGTGCATCCGAACAACTGGCAGAGGCCCTAAACTGCTACAAGGCAGATATAACCGCCATCCAGGAAGTGCGATGGAATGGGCCAGGCAGAAAAAGGATGGAAAACTGTGATATCTACTACGGTGACTGCTATACAGAAAATAAACAGCGCTTATTCGGATGCGGATTTGTCATACGCGGCAGACTTAGGCAAGAAGTCTTGAGCTTTCGGCACGTGAGCGAGCGTCTTATGACAATCCGTGTCAAGGCAAAATTCGCCAACATAAGCCTTATATGTGCTCACGCCCCCACAGAAGAAAAAGACGACGCTACCAAAGATAGTTTCTACGAGCTCCTCGACCAAACATACGAGCAATGCCCTAGACATGACGTTAAAATCGTACTGGGCGACTTTAACGCCAAGATAGGAAGAGAGGACATCTTTGGTAGGACGGTTGGAAGGCACAGCCTACACGACACCACGTCCGAAAACGGACTAAGGCTGATTGACTTTGCTGCGGGGCGAAGTGTCAGTATAGCAAGCACACAGTTTCCACATCTCAATATCCATAAGGGGACCTGGCGGTCTCCGGATCGAATAACCGTCAACCAAATCGACCACATTGCGATCGACACCAGACATGCCTCCAGTATTATGGATGTCCGAACCTTCCGGGCGGCCAACATTGGCTCGGACCACTACCTTGTTGTAGCCAAGGTACGAATGCGGATATCCACAGCGCCACAACAACGAAATACTGTGAGAAAGTACAATGTCGAAAAGCTACAATCGCAAGACACCGCCAGAGCCTACAGAGAACGCATATCCCGATCTCTTGCTACGAGTCCTACCGCAGCAACAGCTAGTACAGAAGACCAGTGGCAACACTGCCAGCAAGCCATCATAAGTGCCGCGAATGATGTGCTGGGTTTCACACGACCACCACCACGAAACCCCTGGTTTGATGAAGAGTGCAGACTAGCTAACGCGGAAAAACAACAAGCGTATAAAGCGGCGCTGCAAAGAAGGACTAGATCTGCTCGCATGCTCTACGAGCAAAAGAGACGGGAAGAACATCGGCTTCTTAGAAGGAAAAAGAAAGAGCACGAGAAGCGTGCGCTCGAGGATATTGAGAGATGCTACTCCAGGAACAATGTACGGAAGTTTTACCAGAGGGTAAAAAGAATGTGCCAGCAAAACAAATCCCGTACAGAAACCTGTAGAGACGCGGATGGAAACATCGTAGTAGAAACACAGTCGGTGCTGAGAATTTGGAAAGACTACTTCTGCAGACTGTACAATGGCGATGACGACCAAAATTCCGCTGTCAGGCAGAATGAACCATTCAACTTAGATGATGATAGCCAAAACTCCCATCCACCTGATCAAAACGAAGTGCGGATAGCAATATCCAAGCTTAAGTCCAACAAGGCTGCTGGACCTGACGGTTTACCCGCAGAGTTATTTAAAGCAGCTGGAGATGACTTGGTAGTGAGCATACACCAACTCATCTCTAAGATTTGGTCAGATGAAAGTATGCCAGATGAATGGAATCTCAGCATCGTTTGCCCGGTTCATAAGAAAGGCGACCCTCTCAACTGCTCCAATTACAGAGGCATCAGTCTCCTGAACATCGCCTACAAGATCATATCTGCCATATTGTGTGAACGCTTGAAGCCTTTCGTCAACAACCTGATTGGCCCCTATCAGTGCGGTTTCAGGCCAGGAAAGTCCACCATAGACCAAATTTTCACACTCAGGCAGATCCTGGAAAAAACCCAAGAAGTCCAAATCGATACCCACCACCTGTTCATCGATTTCAAGGCCGCCTATGACAGCATCTGGAGGGATGAACTGTATAGAGCCATGTCTAGTTTTGACATCCCTGCCAAACTCATCCGTCTGTGCAGGATGACGATGGAGAAAGCTCGCTGCTCCATCAAGGTCGGTAATGACCTCACCGAGACCTTCGATGTCAAAAAAGGATTCAGACAAGGTGATGCGCTGTCATGCGACTTCTTCAACATCATACTTGAAAGAATTGTTCGAAACTCACAAGCCAACACACAAGGAACGATCTTTCAAAAGTCCGTTCAACTACTTGCATACGCCGACGATATTGACATCATTGGTAGAACACAGCGAGCTGTCACCGGCGCGTTTGCGAGTATAGAAATGGAAGCGGCCAAAATGGGTTTAGCGGTAAACGAGGGCAAAACTAAGTATATGCTGTCAACAAAAAGGGACAACCAACATCGACGAATTGGACAGAACGTCACAATAGACAGCTACAACTTTGAGGTAGTAAAGGACTTTGTCTACCTCGGCTCTGCCATAACATCAAAAAATGACATCTCGTCGGAAATCAAACGAAGGATTACTCTTGCCAACCGCTGTTTCTTTGGGCTAAGAAGGCAACTGAGCAGTAAAGTCCTTTCCCGATCGACTAAGGAGACTCTCTATAAGACCCTTATCATCCCAGTCTTGCTATATGGAGCTGAAGCATGGACTTTATCGAATGCGGATGAAGATCTCCTTGGTCGCTTTGAGAGAAAAATCCTTCGTAGGATATTCGGTCCCGTTTGCGTTGACGGGTCTTGGAGGAGAAGATTCAACGACGAACTGTACGAGCTGTACAGCGACATCAGCCTGGTCAAAAAACTGCACATTGGGCGTTTAAGATGGCTAGGACATGTAGAGCGCATGGACATCAGCGCTCCGGCTCGGAGAATATTCAACTCTAACCCGGAGGGTCAGCGCAGCAGAGGACGACCTCGCCTAAGGTGGCGCGACCAAGTAGAACAAGACCTCAACCAACTTGGAGTGCGCAACTGGAAGCGGTTAGCTAAGGACCGGGCTAACTGGAAGAGGTTGTTGGTTGAGGCCTTGGTCCACCCCGGACTGTAGCGCCACCTAAGTAAGTAAGTGGTTACCCGGTGCGCTTCGCTACACCCATTGAAAACAATGTTTATGTCACAAATGTATTGAAATTTTTTCGAGTGACTTTTTGTGAATAGTAATGACTCTGGTGTAGAATTAAATGCCGACAACTCTGTTCGGATTTAAGAAATCTGTCCAACCGATTGAGCAGAAAATTCGACAATATATTTGCTATGAAGTGAGAAGTGCACGTAAATCAATAGTTAGCTGTTAGCTGTCACCGTGCATTGCTGTAGTAATAATTTTGAAATATTGGTTTTCATGGCCATCTATCGGAAAACATGAAAACTTTTGATTTACAAACATTTCGTACTTCATTACAAATATATTCTATAAGTTTCAGCTCAATCGGATGGTTTTGAAATTTTGGTGTTCCAACGCCATCTATCGGAAAACTTGAAAACTTTTGATTTACAAACATTTCTTACTTCATTACAAATATATTGTGTAAGTTTCAGCTTAATCGTACGGTGAGTTTAAAAATGATTGAGTTCCAGCGCCATCTACCGGAAAACTTAAAATTTTTTTTAAGTACGAACACTTCAAACATCATAAAAACTATGTAGTGTAAGTTTTAGCTCAATCGGATGGTTAGTTTATGATTTTTGAGGTATCAAACGAACAGCTCATTTTTATATATAAAGAAGATAAATATACGAATTAGGCGGCTTTTTCCTTCCATAACCGATATTAAGCTCCATATCCAGGAAAGGACAAAAACTTAAATATGGTATTGAACACCTTCCTATCATGCGCATTCATTTGTATAGAACGGATGTAAACTATTAAAATACGACAAAAGAAGGAGGCCAAGAATAGAACCTTGCGGAACACCTTGCATCATTCATATAAAATTAAATTAATTTTTTTTTCCCAGATAGGAGTTAATTACCTTTACGTCCGATTTACTACTGTTTTCGATTTTGTTCGTTAGAAGAACTAAAATAAGTAGCTCCAAACCGACTAATGAATTGTAAATAAATTTTGCCATTCAAATCGGACCTCAAATAATAGAAATTTAGTCGAACCCACTTAAATGAAATTAGGAAAAGTCTTGTTTGTTATTTTAACTAACCGGGTTTTTCATTTTAAACTGCTCTGATATCTGGCACTATGAGAGGTGAACTTCAGTGACAACCGAGTTTTTCACTTATGAGGGTTTCATAAAGATTGTATGAAAAGCTCCGGGTGATGACCGTATCCCCTTCGAGTTCTATAAAAAACTGTACGAATGAATTCTCTGCAGCACTTAATTCAGAATTCAACAAAATTTTCGAAAAAACGGATGTTCCTAGCAGCTTTAAAAGAGCAATAATTTTCCCACTGCACAAAAAAGGTGACTATGATGATCCAAGGAATTACCGGGGCATATCATTCTTAAATACATCGGCTAAGCTGTTCGGAACCATTCTGTTTAAAAGGCTCATTCAGTGGGTGTCTGATAAGAAAATTCTTAGAGAATTTCAAGCGGGTTTTAGAAAAAAATACTCAACAATACATCAATGGGGGTGAAGCAAGGTTGCATACTGAGCGCGCTTTTATTTATTCTGTTCGTTAATGACATCACCGATTTTGTGAGGGGAGGAATTGAACTGAACCAAGTCAAGATCCCTGCGCTTATGTATGCAGATGACATCGTCTTCCTTTCGGATTCTGTCAACGGGATGCAGTTGATGATAAACAGACTAGATGAGTACTGCAAACTTTGGAACCTGAGTGTTGATCTTGAAAAATCGAAGATGATGATATTCAGAGGTGGAAGCGGTAGATATTCACGCAACGAAAAGTGGAGCCTTCAAGGTGAATGTATTGAAATAGTGAGTGAATACAAATACCTAGGAGTTCTGATAACTGCTAATCTCAACATGAAAAAACACCTTAATGCAAAGCTGGCGGAAGCAAAACGGGCAATATCTTCGGTTTGGAGTCGTTGTATTTCTAATAAATGCATAACTCACAGCTCGAAACAGAAAATATTTTGTGCAACAGCAAAATCGATACTTCTATACGGAGCCCAAGTGTGGGGTTTTTTCCCCATTGAGGAAGTAGAAAGGTTTCTTCGATACTTCTTGAAACGAATTTTTCGCCTACCTAACAACACTCCTAATTATATGTTGCATTTGGAGACTGGGGTACCTCCTCTTTTCCTGGATACTCTACGTCTGCACTTTGAGTATAATAATCTGAGATGGAACAAGGCAGGCTGCCTAAGCTAGTGCTCAATCTTATAATTTCAAGAAGAGGTCATCTTTATCAGAGCTGGGAACGGTTAGCATCTGAATGCGGTTTTCATCTTAATCTAACAACGGCGGATCAAGGTTCTGACTTAAGATCTAAATTTAACGCGCTAGTGTCATCAATAGGACGATATAGATACGAATGATACGCAAACGATGCTCGGAACTCCCAACACAGAATATACTACTCGCGACTGAGATATGATCTACAGGATAGTACGTACTTTTTAAACAGTAACTCAACCGACAAAATAAGCCTGATATTAAAAGTGAGAGGGGAGCTGATCGCACTTAATTTTATACCGCATCGCCCTGAGCTGCCAATCCTTTGTGATCTGTGTAACAAAAGTACGAGAGAGGACGTTTTTCACTTTTTAGTGGAAAGAATACCGATTAAGATACTTTGGGGCGACTGTGCTGGATGAGGAGAGAAAGCTGAACATTTTAAATGGAAGCTATGGATGGAACGCGTTGTATAACTACACTGCGAAGGCGTTAATGTACAGAAAATGTATCATTGAGGAAAGTTTTTAAAACAAAAATGTCAATCTAGCTAGCTTTTGTTATATGCATGTTAAATTCTTTATGCAAATGTTTAAAGTTCATATGTAATATACTATAAATAATGTACTGCAAGTAAACTCATATTTTATGTAGGGAGCCTAGATGTCAATCTGGTAGACGGTCAATAATGACCAAACCTAAATAGACTTGAAAATGTATGCTAATGTATCAACATACCTTTTCTATGAAATAAAAGTCTTAACTAACATACTTGTATGAAATTTGGGAAAAAGTACAGAATGAATTTTTCATATACATAAGTGGGTTTTTCAATTAACCGAGTTTCAACTAAGCGGGTTTGACTGTAAAGAGAAATAAAGGTAAAACTCGATGTCGGATAGGCTGGTAAACGAGGTTAACTGGTTTAAATTGGCAGAAGTTAGCTATGCTGTGCAGTAAGTATGGACCGGTTCCTCTGTAAAATGATAAAACAGAGGCTATTGTGTCTGAAAACATCGGGAGCTTTAGTTTACATACGAGATTGGTTAAAGTCAAAGGAGTTTCAACTAAAAGCGACTGATACACATTCAGCGCTTCAGTTAAGACTACTTAGTCTTCTGAAGTGAATGAACACAATTGCTTTGGGTGACGCACACGAGTTATTAGAGATGAAATAAATAGACGAGTAGAAAGTACAGAGCCCTGTGGCACACATGGAGAAATTGAGAAGGTGAAAGAAATAGTACTCCTTAGGTTCAGGAAAGGAATTAATCTAAAACAAAATGTGATAAAGGAGAATGCATGTATTTTTGTAGGTAATCTGAGGATAATTCCAATTCTATTCTAAGTATGAATGAGGATAATCAAATTCAAGCTACAATCTACTCTAAGATGCATACAATTCTAAAAACAAAAAAAAAAACTCCAACATCTAATCCTGCATATTGTTTTTCTTACCTCACCATTTAAAACAGAAACCTGAGACTCTACTTGAATGCACGATTTAGTTAATCAAAACACCTTGACTATGTATAAGTACATGAAAACAAAAATTGAAAATAAAGTAAAAAGTTCCGCATCCATGTACGAGTACACATAATTAACCCTTAGACTACATACAGTGTTGACCAAAACTAAAGCACGATATTATTCTGCTATGGAAAAAACTGAGTAAAATTTGAAAAACGTATGATAATTTTTTTATTTTAATTGTTTTTTATAAAAAATATATTAGTTATTAATTTACAAGCAAACAAACAAAACATAAAGAAATAACAACAAATAATATTTGAGTTCATAAGAAACCACCTGGATAAAACTAAAGCACATGCACCCTTTATCAAGAAAAACTACCGTTTGCTTGCAATATGCTACAATATAACCGTTTGTTCTTTGTAAACATGTTTTTATAAATGGTAATAAATAGTCGCTGTGCATCATCCGCGTTGTTGATCAGTCAATATAATTTGAATTGAGATAGTAATAAAATGGCGCCCAATCAGTATTCCACGTTGCAAAAAGAATAAATTCTGTCCGATTTTGATAACGGTGATACAGTAGCATTGTGGGTACCGTAGCGCAAGTGGTTAGTGCGTCGGACTACTGAACCAGCGGTCTTGGGTTCGAATCCCGCCGCAAACACCTAAAAAGTTTTTCACAGTGCCCACCTATTATTTTTTATTTTTATTTATTTTTTAATTAGCCGATTTCGTGTTCGGGCTATTCATAGTGTCGGTAGACTCGGAAAACCACCAGTCGCGAAGATAACAGAGTCATCAGGCTTATAAAAAAGACCCTTTCATATCTACAAAAAGTGTAAAAAACGAGCTAAGCTTAGATATCTCAAGTAGGACGATCCAGCGAAGGGCGGTTGATGGTGGACTTTCATCATATCGAGTAATCAAAACCCCATATATTTCTCGAAAAAATCGGCTTGCAAAACTGGAGTTTGCAAAGGCATATCTTATCTTTATTGCAACAAAATGGAAAAGCGTGCTCTACTCCGATGAGTCCAAGTTTAATTTAAATGGATCTGATGGATTTCGGATAGTTCGAGTGCTGCAGGGGAAACGGCTAGATTCCCGGTTCACTTAGGGTACACAAGTAAGTATGGTGGAGGGGATATAATGGTCTGTGGATTTTTTTCCAGTGTAGGAGTCGAGGCATTTCACAAGAATAATGGAATAATGTATCTTTTCATGGAGATTCTCCTAACTGTAATGCTTCCTCATTCTGAGGAGATTATGCCCTTATAATGCATCTCCCAACATGATAACGATCATAAGCATACCGCTTAACTTGTGAATGACAAGTTTGAAGAAAACCATATCACTGTTATCAAGAGGCCACCACAATAACCTGATCTCAACCCCATAGCTAATTTATGGGAGACTCTAGATCAGTGAAATTATTGTAAGAAATGCCATAGCTTAGACTCAGTTTTTGAAGAGACTCAAATTGCCTGGGCAATCATTCCTATGCATATAATTGATCATTTTATTGACTCCATGTCTCCATGCCACCAAATATTAGTAATAAAATATGTACTCTAGTCTTTTTATTCATTTAATCGAATATGTGCTTTAGTTTTGTCCAGGTGGTTTCTTATGAACTCTGATATTATTTGTAGTTTTTTGTTTGTTAAAAGTTAAAATATTTTTTTTGATGGTGAATTAATAACTAATATATTTTGAATCAAAAACAATTAAAATAAAAAACTTATCACACATTTTATAAATTTTATGCAGTTTTTTCCATAGCAGAATAATTTCGTGCTTTAGTTTTGGCCAACACTGTATGTGGTAAAATCAACCATAGAATTTTACTACAAAACATGTTACAAGACTTTTGACAAAAAAGTTAATATTTTCGGAATTATTTAAATTTGAAAATGCTGAGATCGATTCTACTCACATATGCAGTGCAAGCATTATTTCGGAGGTCGTCTAAGGGTTAATATTTGTTTTCGTTTTAATACGAAACTAACTATAGTAGTCATAACCTTTCGGGTGCTAAACTCTCACTTCAGTTGACATCTGAAGCAAGAATACACACTCACCGTCTTTCATTGAGTGATCCAAAATGCGTTTTAATTCCATCCAATCGACTTCCTGGTCTGCTCCAGCAATACTCTGGAACAGACGTCGTAGGCTCTCTTTTTGCGGATCGTGAGGTTGTACGGGTAAAGCTGGTGTAACCTAGTAAAATGGAAGTAAACAAAAAATGCTTTAGAATAATTCTAAAATGGCGGATTAATTATTTCGAATTTTTGGAATTTAGATCTTGAGCAGTCTCTCTATTGTTTGACAAACATTTTTAAATTCTTTTTAACAATAATAGAATACAAAATCGAATTTCCATAAATTCGAAATATTTCCTTAAGCGTTTTTGATGGTTCATATGAATTTTCCAATCCCATTTAAGCAACTAGTTTTGACGTATTCAAATATTTTTAAATATATAAATAAAACGCCCATTTATCTGACAACTAGTGTTTGCAGACATTTCTGTTGTATTAGAGTTTGTTAGTCGTTGCTAAAGCAATTATTTACTATGTTTGTGTGTGTTAATGCGTCACACTTAAAACACAAGCCAATTCGTTAAATATTTAAAATTAAAAAAAAAATCACAAAAACTTATGACAAACATTTTGCACAGAAAAGCCTTAGGTTAATGTTCTTTTTTTTATGAAATGCTATTGATTTAAATACAGCACATCTTAAATTAAAATAATAAGAGGATTGCTTATTTTTTGTTTTGTTTCATTTATTTTAAACTTTAATTTAAGAGTTTAGTGTATAATGCTGTCTATAATTTGCTAGCAGGTATTTTAGTAGCGTCATTCGTCAAAATCTTCCTGAGGCATATGAAAAAAATAAAATCAAATAAAATATAAAATAAATAATAAATTATAAGCATAAAATAAGAAATAATAATAATAATGGTAATATAAAGTTAATTCTGAACAGACGAGTTTCGGTAATTTGACAAGCAGGAATAGGAAAGTGTAAACAACGTGGATAGTGGTTAGAAGGCGGTGTAGAAGACTTTCCAGGGCCCTCATCACGTAAGACAGAGGATATCGCTTTCGATATCGTTATCGATAGCTATGCTTCACGTAAGAATAAAACTCATCTCTCGTCCAAGTGATATCGACTATCGACTAAGTGTTTACTTCACGTAACAAGAAAATCTCTCAAATACTATCCTCTCGACGATAGCTATTGATGTATTTTAGGGATGTTTTCATTGTTTCGCCGCCATAAGCAGAGGCGAGATAAAAGAAAATAGAGAGCGAAAATCAAGCTAAAAATAGAACCAAAATGAGAAAAAAAATTGAGAATGAGAGCACAAAGGACATTTTTGACAATGCAGTATGCAGATTTATTTTCAGTGGCTCTTAAACTTGACAAAAATGGGAGTGACGGACGACACGAGGGAGATAGTGTTTCGTGAAGCAAACTTTTGTCGACATCGTTTGGTGCTGTTGCATGGTCGACAATCGCCGGCGAAGTTACATGATGAGAGCCCAGTTAATGCAAACACCATAGCAGAATATTCGAGCGTAGATCGGGATATTCAAAAGGTCGTAAATTATGTCCAAAAGGGTTGGCCAAAACAATTACTAGCAATTGAAAATAATTTAATGACATTTTTTCGTAGAAGGTTCTGTCTGATTGTGTACTCTAACGTTCTTCTTCTTTTGGCCTAACGTTTTACAAGAGTCGTAGTTCGAGCGAAGCTTCATAGCAAGATCTTGGAAATACCACATCAGGGCCATTGGGGTGTGGCCCGCAGCACAGATGAAGCAATTCAGAAGAAGGTGAAAAAGTATGACGCTTGTTAACTGAATGCAAGTCAAGCCTCTAAGGAATACTCAAAGTAGCTTCAGTCAAACGATGCATGGGACAGGATACATGTAGACTATGCGGGCCCCTATCAAAAAAGCATGTGGCTTATAGTTGTCGATTCCTACTCAAAGTTTCCATATGTGGTTAGAATGCCTTTAACTACATCTGCCGCAACAATTCAGGTATTAAGGGCCATCTTTTCCATCGAATCGCAGGTGGTATCCGATAACGGTACTCTATTCAGATCGATGGAGTTCAAAAGTTATTGCAAAGCCAATGCAATACATTATCTTACATCGGCGCCTTTCAACCCGGAACCTAATTGTGCTGCTGAACGTATGGTTCGCACGTTTAAAACAGCGCTTTCCAAGTTATTAATGGACACAGACCAGAAGGATGTCGCTGTTCAAGTATTTCGTTCATGAATCTTAAAAATCACCAGCAGAGAAATTGCATGGCAGAACACACCGCACAATTCTCTCGGCATTGGTTCTGGCAGCCGCGAAACCAAAGGATACGGAGAAATCAGAGCCAAAGTTTGAAGACCAAAAGCCAGTGTTTTCACGCAATTACGGGAGAGGGAACAAGTGGACAATAGGAATCGTTCAAAAATGCATGGGAAGGAGAATTTATTTAGTTAAAGTAGGAGAATCATGCTGCTGTAGACACTAAAGACTGATGCGAGGGTTTGACCAAGGTAATTTGTTTACATATCCTAGCTTAATATGGAGTCTTCTATCAACATGACAATTCCTGGAAATAAACAGGATTCTCCAAACAGCGCAATAGTGATGGAGTGTCCCCCAAGCCCACAGACAATGAACACAGTGACCCCTCGAAGATCTGTGCGAGTCCGGAGACCGCCTTCACGATTTGTACCTATTTAGATGCTGGGGAAAGTGTTGTATCTCAGTAAATCACTTAAATATCACCTTATGTTATTTAACTCAATATACATATGTCACTCAACTCATTATATTATTACTCATTCTCAATACTATATAAGTAGCTATCGATAAGGTTGTCTTTCGCCCCGATATGCGGGACATGTCACGGTTATTAGTGGCCCTGTCCCAACCTCCCGACGAGCTTAAAAAATTCCCGACAAATTTAAGTTCCAAACCAACTAAACTAACAGAATATTATGGTGAACAAATTTCGAGTTCTTAGAACAGTTTGGCCTATAGCTTCAAAATTATTGGTTTAGTATATCTGCGAAGTGTAGCTCCAAACTCAAACGCGAGTACCGTTTCTTTTTGAGTCACTTTATGAACACACTTTCCGAGTATAATATATTTGTGAAGGTTATTCGTAACAGTTATACTCTCGGTGGTTTGTCAGGCGAGCGTGAGAGGTGGGACTGTGAAAAAAAAACCATTTGGCGTTTAATCGCAACTGAACCGCAACTTTCTTCCGCAGTAGCCCAGCGCACTAGCCACTGTGCCACAGCAGTGCTTGATTACTCATAAAAATCACCGTTCACCAAAATGTCCCGACGAGATCTCAGTAAAATATGGCAACCCTAGGCTAAAATGTTCATAGTTTGCCCTTTCATCTTCTATTTATTCGAACCACAATAAACGCCAACATTACAACAGTTATTATGCGCCATAGAAAACAAACTCGTATCTGTAGTTTGAAACAGCGACGCTCCTGTGGTTCTTCTTCAATTTTAGGAACTTCTATGCATGCCTTGACTCACGTTTGGCTTGTCTTAGCCTCAAAATATTTATAGTTCTTGTTTCGAATTGTTAAAACATCCTAAGATTGTTGCACAGTTGCCATAGAAAGGATCCGAATTTCAGAATTTGGTAGTTAAGTCAAAGTAACTGAGTGGTATTTCTTGTAAGGACGCCACAAACAACGCCATCAGCGTCACTGATCAACGCTATGAAGAATTATTGGCAGATTTAAGTTCGTGGGTTGTTTTGAAGCTCGATGGGTACGACTTTCATACCTCTAAAGGAGAACACCCACCAATATATAACCAAAACTTGAAATGGTCTAAAAGAACATTTGGTATTTTATGTTCGACATTTTCGATAGGTAGTATTGATAGACCTAAAACTGTGTATTAAATAATTCCTAATTAATTCCTTATTCCTAGATTATTAGAATGCGAAATCAAAACGTATATGGATCTGAACCATGGACTTTATCGATAACGCATGAAGACATCCTTGGTCGTTTCGAGAGAAAAATCCTTCGTAAGATATTCGGTCCGGTTTTCGTTAACGGGTTTTGGAGGAGAAATTTTAACCACGAACTATGTACATATACGATTTGTACAGTGACATCGACCTGGGCAAAAAACTGCGTATTTGGCGTTTAAGATGGCTAGGATATGTAGAGCCATTGGACATCAACGCTCCGGCCCGCAGAGTATTTGATTCCAATCCGAAAGGTCAGCGCAGCAGAGGACTCTAGACCTTAGTACTTGATACATATTTCAACTTAATACCTCTGCTGTTCCTGAGAAAAAAATGGGCTTTGATAAACTGAAAGACAGACAGACAGACGAAGAAGATGTTTCACTAATGTTTGGAACTCTAAAAATCACTACTTTCTTGAACTCTGATGCTGTAATGCTGTGCCTTAGTCCAACATGTATCAGGACGCGGGTCTAATTTGTATTCGAAGGTCTATTAAAAATACATGCACTTATTAAGACCACATTCAACTTTAATATTTGCATTGAAATAAAATAGATAAATATTCCAATTCATTATTTCTTCAGATTACCAAAACTCGTCTTGTTCAGGCTTTTTGAAAGAGAGAAAACAAAATGCTTGCCAAAAATTTAGAAACTTATTGAACTGTATCAAAAAAGACCAAATTTAGGGGAAAAAAAACTCCAAAATTTAGAAACTCATCCAACTGTATCAGAAAGACCAAATTTAGAAAACAGAAATCCAAAATAACAAAGAAAAACACTTAAAATTTTGTCGGTCATTGTTGATATATGTATTTTTGAAACTTACATCCGGAATTCCATCACCATTACTTCCATCATAATTGCTAACCTATATTAGATTAAAGCGTAATCATTTTAAAAACTTGCAACCATTGATTAAAGCGTGTGTGATAAATATTTTTTATAATTTGCGAATAAGTTCATTCATGAAATTGCGATCCTTTAAAAATATTTTCAAATTAAATTTGCAATAATGTTTTGTGTAAATAAAACCGTCGCGTCGCATGAATGATACAGATACTAGGCTTTTGCATTTCGTTGTTAGAGATGAATGCTTTTTTATTTTGTCATGCATTTGTGTTTGGTTTCAATTAATTGGTTCGCATGCAGTTATCAATTAGAATTAGTGTTACTTGATTAATAATTTTATTTATTTCTTTTATTTTTTTTTTTTTTTTTTTTTTTTTGTGAAACACACAAAAGCAAACAGCAAACAGAGTGAAATAGGAGATCGTATTAGATTTCTTATCTCCACGAAATATTCACTTTGTGAAATTAATAAAAGCATTGCACTTTGCAACTCACTACAGAATTGTGTACTGTTTTCTTGTAAATACATACATATGTAAATACATATACATATGTATGTATGTATTTTTTAAAGAAAAACAAAGATGGATTGATTGGTTGGAAATTGGAATGTCTTACTGTTTGTATTCTTTTTTTTTTTTACATATTTTCGGCAATAGCTTACTTTCTAATTATACTCCACGTGACCTATTTTACATATTATTTTATTTTAACCTTAGGATAGCAACAGGGGTGACACATCACCCCATGGAAACAAAAAGCACTTCATTTCATATATATCCCGTTATATGTTGTCTCTCTTCTTTTCTCTATTTTTAAATTGATAGCAACGCTTTCAATCAAGGGTCAAAGCATGGTCTGTTAGGTCCTAATTTTTGCTTTACAGACATTGTTGGGGTATAGGATTTCGTGTTTTGAATTTCAATATTTTTCACTTCAAAATGGCTTTTCGTTCTATTGAATTAATGGAAAATATATAAAATAAGTTTGCCCAAATGATTCTGATGAATCAGTGAGTTAATTGATATCATTGGAAAAAAATGTTGCACAATTACAGTGCCAGCAGAAATATAAGACGAATTCCAATTCGATATTTCGTTGGTATGTTAGATCAAGCTGGGGTAAATGCGATGATACTTCGTATTGCTGCCAGCCAAATACTGTCGAAAGATTTTTTTGACGCAGTCAGCCTTCCAACTTCCAACTGAACTTCAAACAAGGTGCCCATTATAGACAAGTTTACATCGAGAATGTCTTATTCTATTCGACACGGTCTAGGAAACATCCAGGACCCTAACGTTGGAGAACAACCTTTAAAATCTAAGAAGCAGTTAAGATGCATCATTTATCCTAGAAACCGAGACAGAAAAGACAAGACATGTTGTGCAAAGTGTGAATTGCCAACGTGCTCGGTGCACCGCAGGGAAATTCAAATTCAATGTGTTTAGTGAATAAAATTAATTTTTTTTGTAAATGTAGTCAAAACTTATGATAAAAGTAATATCTGTCATCTACTAAATAATAAATTTTCAGATAGAAATGTTAAATTTTGAGCCATATTCTAGTTATTTATTTTAATTAAAGATATTGTGGTTACAGCTCACTCCTGTTGCTATCGGTGTTTGAAAAATATACATATGTTGCTATCCTAGGGTTAAATTTCAATGATAGTGGGGTCCGCACAACTCTGATCGATCATTTAATTTTTTAAATCTTGTTCTAGGACAGATAGTGCTCGATTACTATACGCAGATGACATAGAACTTTTGGCAGGCACCCCAAATCAGCTGCAAGAAATTATTGACAAGTTGGAGAGATATTGCGATACTTGGAACCTATCCGTTAATACAGATAAGTCTAAAATCATGATTTTTTCGAAAAAAGGTCGGAAGATACGCAGCAAACGAAAAATTGTATTTCAAAGGACGGGAAGTGAATGTAGTACCTAGGTATTTAGCAACATAAGCTTTGAAAAGCATCTCAAGTCCAAACTGTCCGAAGCTAAATCTGCCATTTGTGCATCTTGGAAAAGTTGTATGTCAAACAGGTTTATTGACCAACCAGCAAAATACAAGCTGTTTAAAGCGGTCTCTCAGTCCATAATGTTTTATGCTGCCCAAGTTTGAGGTTACAAGCAACGCAAGGAACTAGAAAAACTGACTCGTTTCTTTTTTAAGCATATCTTCAAACTGCCATCTACAACGCCAAACTACAACATATGTCAAACATGTTTTTAGACGCACTCAAGTTGCACTTTGACTAATTCTTGAGATTCTTCAAATGGATTCTTCAAGACTCGTCAACAGATTTGCAAAATTCCTGATAGCAAACAAACTTAATTTTGTAAATGATTGGATGCTACTCTCAGGGTCCCATGGAGTCCAAATAAGGCTGGATGTGAATACTGCTACTGAAGAAATAACGCAGCTATATGAACTGCTATAGTCCATTGACGGAAAATCACGTGATTACCTTGGCAAGGTCTTCACAACATAAGCTAAATTTCAATTTAGGTGTAGAAAATTACTTTCATGAGAATTATTTTTTCAACATGATTTCAATCATCTTCCGAGCGAGAGGAGAAATATTGCCTCTTACACCCAGTCTCCAAGAGCAAAGATTTATAGCAAGATAGTTAGCATGCTATAAAAATAGCTAATTGAGATGGCAAATAGCAAGATAATTGAGATAGCAAGCTATCCATAGCAGGATATTTAGCAAGCTATAGATATCTTGCTAGTTTTTGACATTTTGACAAAATAATTATAGCCGACTGGAAGATGTCACAAGAGCAGATAATTAAATTAATAAACAATTTTCGGCAGTTTCCATGTTTGTGGAATTATACAAGTGCTGACAAGTCGACATTTTGAATGAAATATCAAGCTATAATTTGCCCACTTACAAATTTGACAGTTCTCTTTTTTATAGCTTGCTATGAAATCTTGCTATTTGCAATAGCTCGTGGAGACGTGGTGTTAGACCAGATCTACCACTTTACTGTGAATTGTGTAATCTGCGTGTAAGAGAATACATTTTTCATCTACTGGGTCAGTGTCCAATCCTACGCGAAATCAGGAGAGATGTATTTGAAACTAACTTTTCAAGCGAAGAAGAAACATTTAGGTGTTTTAAACGGAACCAGAGGTTGATGTGCCCTTTTAGAATTTATCCAACGCTCTTCGAAGGCAGCCCGAGCCACAGTAGCTAGCGCGGTCGACTGGAAATAACGTGTCCAGGTTCGAGGACAATAGAGGACTGCATGCCTCAGGCAGAGATCATCTACGAGTCGCGAGCCCATTAAGATTAGTATTAAAGCTAAATTTAAACTCAGCCATGCACTTTATCATCTACTTAGTTGGCGCTACAGTTCGAGGTGAACCTGGGCCTGCTTCTCGCAACCATTTGTGTGTGCGTGTTATATTTTTGCACGAATGGAGGGGACCTACAGTTTGCCGACTCCGAACGGCGAGTTGAGAAGCTCAATCGTGACAAATGATACTCTTTGATGCTTGTCAGACATTCGAAAGAGGTGGGCACTGTGAAAAACTTTTAGGTGTTTGCGGCGGGATTCGAACCCAAGACCGCTGGCTCAGTAGTCCGACGCACTAACCACCTGCGCTACGGTGCACTTTATCATCTCCAGTATATAATTTACCATTGGAAAGCGTACGAAATTGCCAAGAACTCGGAATCATTAACTCTCAACATTTTGTTTTCAAAACTTGGGAAGCAGAGTTAAACGTTGGCTCCAAATACTTTTGAATACGGGCTCAATGTTTCTAAACTGACAAAAGGACTTTTGTTCCTTGTTGCTTAGATATACATACAAGAACTTTGAGAACTTCGATCAGACAAGAATGAAAGTGCATAAGATTGCATCGCCATCCAAATATACATCACTCATGCCAGTTGATCTCGCATCTGGTACTTTTTGTGTGTTAATATCCTAGTCTGTCGGAGAAGTAAGACTTAGTACTGGTCATTGTACTACCGAACAGGATCTCCTAAGTTACCAAGCCATGGCTGGGAATCGAACTCTCAGCCTCTGTCTAGTAAGTACTTAAGCTAGTTATATATACACTAGACCACCGACCTGGTACATTACGCGAAATAGTAGACACGCTTAAAAATATTCGTAGATGACACCCTAAAATAATTCTTATAGCGCCTTTGTAACTACCGGTCAGTAATTAATCAGTAATAAGCCACCCACAAGAAGAGCCTATTTAGAAACTGAAAATCACCACCCTACAAACAATTGAATAGAAAAACTCAATACTCGTATGTGGCACAGAACAAAAGACCGCAAAGCCAGAATTAATTGGCCGATATACGATAAGGAATCCGTTTATCAGTTCAATGTTAGTAGCAGACTCTGGCATTATATTGAGGAACGTTGCCATGAAAAATGTAAAGCGTCTCGGATAACTTCACAACTATCACTACAGAAGGTGCTAGGAAAAGAAAATAATGCGATTATCCAGCCCTCACCACACCAACTAAAGACTACTGGACAGTAACCTCTTCACAAAGCTGAAGACCCTGCATCGGACGGCGTTGAAAGACCTCCTGATACAAAAGACTTGTTTATATCGCTAATTGGGTGGTTATTTTTTTTTAAGCTAACCTAACCTTAATCTTGCTAACCGATTATTCCTGATATTTCCTTTTGTGAGCTTTTACAGAAAGGTACTTGCGTCTGAGTCTAAATTTAGTTAGATTGCAGGTTAAAGGAATGTCCTTATACGGATGACATTTACTGAAAAAACAGTCCACGCAGTCAGCTGTAATCGTTTTAATCGGGTGCTCCTTACTTTTAATTATGCATTATGGTGTATGTAACAGTAACTCATAAACACACTCAATGAACGAGTAATAAAGATATTGAAACATTGTGGTGTAGCAGTTAATGTTTAAGGGAAGTGTTAAGTAATTAAATTGATAAAAATTAAACTATCTAAACGATTCTTAATTGAATTGAGGTACATATTCAATTTCATTTATGTCTGCCATTAGTCTTAATTGCTTTGCATACTTGAATGTTGTTACAGATATTTCCTATGGACATAAATTATGAAGACAACAACTATCCCAATGCAGTCCAGAGGGCGGAATAAGGGGCTACAACTACGTTAAGAGCAATCAACTAGGAGGTGAAACGAATCTTTTATCATTCCAAGCCGAGATTCCTTAATATCAAGAATGTCTCAAAACGTTTAGCAGTATTGCTTTCGTTGATGTTGATGAGCTGGCTACATATTGACTTTAGCGGCTTCTTTCGCTTCATCAGAAGACGGGTTACTGATTGATGGGAACATAACCTCAAAATCATTTGTAATAAAATGGATATCTTTTTGGTCTAAGTGTGCTGGTTCATGCTGGCCGTCACTCAAGCTTACGCAATCTATACTAGGTGTCCACATATAAGATATAAATTAAAAGAGACAAGATCATGATTTTGTGGATATCTGCTTCGGTGACTATTTTAAGTGGTTTGGAATTGGGACATTGAAATTCGCGCCATATAAAGATACAGTATTATCGGTTTCTCTTCGGAATTGCAGTTCATTAAGAATAAGAAATAAGGGACTCTTCTCAGTCAGGTCCCTCCTTAGACATGTTTTGTCCTAATCCATTGAAAATCTAGAGCTGGCATCGTCGTCAGTTGCTATTCATCGAATAGTGTACTCAGTTTGCAATGTCCTGGTCGAGTGTCTATTTTTTGCTCAAAACAATATTTTCTACATATAGTTCCCAAGTATAATACTGAATTTCGTTGCAAAACTTAGTTTTCCTCCGCTGTATTTAACTCTTAATGCCTTAAGCTTATTCGCATCCCGCCTAAATTGATTTCAGACCACAATTGACCTCATAAAACAACTGACGCATACTCGTGAACAACGTAAACAAAATAACAGTTCGTGAAAATAGCACTTCACGCTTTTATTGTTTTTTTTTTTTTTTTTTTGTGTAATTTTAGAATCTGTTGCTGTCAAACCCTTAACGTCACGGATAACAATACTAAGGTGCAGTCAAACGTATTAAAAAAGCAAACAAACATTATGAAGTGTCTGTTTAGGGGAATTTCTCAAGGATACTACTTTGAATAGATAAGTCCAATGGTTAAGTGTTCCCCACTGTCTAAGTTGCTAGTTGCATTCTGATGCACAGAGTAGGTAAAACACGTTATTTTCAAAGGAAAAGTAAAGTTGATAACCCCTACTCCAACTCTTGGGACTTTTACCTTCATTTCCAAATGTTCTATTATTACATCAAAACGCGTTACACCCACATTCATATACATGTGAGGTTAAGTTCAAAACTAGTTCATTATCAAGTACTTACTAGTACTAATTCCCAAAGAGGTAGTTAACCCACTCTCTATGTCTTCTGTTAATAACCAGGTCAGTGATATTTTGTTGCTTGCGTGTCACACACTAGAGATTTAGCCAACGCATATACAAATTTGCTTAATTAAACGTTCCACCTCTCTCTGCCTCTCTTGGCACCATAAGTTCGCTGAACTTGAACCTCAGGCAGGCATTTCTTTTATGCGAACCTATTAAAACGTTAGGGACACGTTTTTATTTTATTTTTTGTTCTCTACACAGGTGTGGTTACCACGTACGAGTATATATTCCCACACACTCACAACACAACAACTCTTTCAGATTAGCGAAACACAGTATGTCAATTTAATTTATTACGATTCTAACGACATTTTTGCACGAATAAAGACATACGCCACGACCAAGTACTGGTCACATTGTAAATTATAAAATGAAATTATCAATACAATTTTCCACATTTCCAATCAATCAATAGCACTAGTTGCACATTCCATTTAGAAACACTACATAGATATACTTCAGAATGCAAATCACACTACAAGAATATTATAATATAAATAAATAAAAATTAATAATTCTATGTACGTTACTCACCCTATCATCCACATCTCCATATCCAACATGGTCGTCGTTCTCTCTTTAATAAAATTAGTAATAGTTAAAAAACCAAAAAGGAAAAGTAAAATCATTAGCATATCAGCATTTGTAGACGAGCAATATAATAATTGATAGAAATGTAAAATAGCATTGTATACGTACTCCATATTATTCTTTGTCTCCGAGAAGACACGAATAATAAACTCTCCCTCTTCGTTGGGATCAAAAGTTGATGGTACGATTAAGTAATGTCCGGGAGGCAGTTTGAAACGGGCGCAGACCTGAAATGGTTTCATGTAGTTTGCGATTTCAGCTGAAAGGGTGATTGTGGTCCAACAAACTCTCGTTCTGGGTATACAAAGTTGGAAAACATTACAAATATCCTCAGGCGCTGCTGTGCGTAGAATTCGACAGATTATTTTCTAGGAGACCACGGTGCACTGACTCATATTAAATCCAATTGTCTACCAGAAAATAGCTGTGAACCGATAATTTTCAGCTGAGCTGATTCTTCAAATCTATTAAAACCCCCTAAAGACTTCAACGAAATTACTTCGCGAAACTACACGGCGCAGGCAGTTCCAACTTCCAACCCTACACATGCATAAACTTCTATAAACTTCTAAACCAAGAAAAAGTCACAATCTGGCTATCCATATAAAAAAAAAACGTTTTCTCTTCCAGGATCATATTTTTGGCGATCTTGATAAAGTAGATCGATATCGAGGAACAAAAAATAGTTCCAGAAATTAAAAAAAAAAACACAGATCGTGCTCTGCAAGCGCTTGAAATAAACGTAAAGATAGTTAGCGCAACTATGCGAAGGGCTATCAAAATATATACGTAAGTACAATGGCAGATGTGGACATGAACACCGCCGAGATTTTATCTGCAAGTAAGTCCTAAAACAACGTTCTGCTTAACAGGTTATAATTCGCTAACACAACTAAAATTAGTCTTTTAGTTCCATGGCAGAAATCTTCTTTTAAGCACTGAACATCACCCAGTCCTAGCGATTGGCTGAATAACTGCAGTGTAATCCAGGCTGAGGCATATGCCAAAAAGAAAGCTCTAATCGTAAATTGACTTTTATGTGAGCACTAGTTCCGGGCTCATAAATTAAAAAGATATAAAAGACTACACTTTGAGCAATAAAACTGCAAAGATTGTGTCTTGTTGTACTTATAAATGTTGTAGTGGAAGGGGAAACAGACAAACTAGCTATGTATAGCTCCGACATGGATTTTATATTATCTGACAGACAGATCGTACTGTCCTTCAACGATGCTAAAAATCGTGTAGACAACGTCACCACTCAAATAGCCTAGGAACGATGGTGTAACATTGTCAATTGCGGCATAACCCGTTCTCTATGGTCGGTAGTTCACGAGGAAAGATCAGTTACCTTACTATTACCCGGAAGTAGTCATTTTAGGATATCTGGTAGGGACTGTTAAACCTCTGATTTCATCGCAGTGGAAAAAGTAAGCAAATGATATGCGAGTAAAGTTGAAGTATCCTTTTGCCAGGACATTATTAAGGAGGTTTGGGAATTCGGCAGCATTCCAGCTGAATGGAAAGAAGGCGTCATCGTAACGATCCCAAAAAAGGGCGACCTATCAGTTTGCAGTAATTGGAGAGGCATCACGTTGCTTAATACGATTGAAAAGATTTTAGCCTTCATCATTCTTGGTCGCATTGGTCCATTTCTGGACTCCAAATTGCGTAGAGACCAAATCGATCGTGCGCTGATAATATAAACACCCTTAGAATCATCATCGAACAATCAAGTGAATGCCGTTCTTCTTTATACCTGCTATTCATAGATTTTGATACTTTAGCGATACTGCCAGCGATTTGGGATGCTCTCTGAAAACGAGGTATTCTTGAAATGAGTTTATTATAAAAAGAAGACTAGTAACTCGTTCCCAATCAACAGGGGAGTCAGACAAGGATGCGTGCTCTCACCATTGCTGTTTGTAACCGTCTTGGATGATGTCCTACAAAAAACGAATGACGAATGCCCCGAGGGTATAACTTAGAAGCCTTTTTAAAAGCTGTCTGACCTTCATTATGCTGATGATATCTGCTACATGCCGCATACTCTTAGTGGCATCAAATCTAAACGAACCTGCCTAGCAATTAACGCTAACGCAATTGGGCTGACAATTAATTTCAATAAAACAAAAATCATGCGGGTAGAAGAAGCAAACTCGTCGCCATTCACAGTTAATGTGGATGGCTCCATGAGAACTATTTAAGAAGATGAAAAGTTTAGCTATCTAAGCAGCATAGTGGGTCCTTACCCACTTAGATAGAACAAGATGAAGACATTTTGTTGTCGCCCTTTGTTCCACTTAGGAGCGCATATTGGTTAGCTTAAGCACACATTGTACTTTTATATGACCAGTGTGCAAGGAATATATATACATATATCCTTTCGCCATAGAATTTCAACGCTAAACTACAAGTTACACTACAGGGAACCGTTTTTAATGCTTTCATAAACAGGTGATACGAATCACACCCTAAACACCTTTTACAATCACGTGTGTGTGTTGTACGGTTTTATCTTTTTACAAACTATTCAAACAGTGTCGCCTGGAGCAAATTAATTTATCAAATTACAAACAAACAAAAAGTTTACGGAAACATGGCGACCACAATCACCCTACGCCGACTGACACACATACCTCACGAGTGTTAATGAAATGCGGTGAGCGTGCAACCGATGCACGATACTTGAAGAAACTCAACGGCTGTGGCTTCGTATCCAAGTCCCTCGGTGTCAAATGGTAGATGGCGAAACCAATTGTTAAACACTCCATGCCCATGTTTCGCTTTGATCGACGATTTTTCTGCATTAACGCGACAATTACCGTACATTTACCATCCTGATCCTCCTCGTCGGGATCCATTAAATTGATGACATACTGGGGATTGTGCCAGAATGTATCTAAGAAATTACGACAACCACCAGCGGTTACACCCTGTGTCCATTCGCCCTCAAACATGGACATCTCCCATTTACGTTTGCCATTATGTTGTTGTTCATCTGTCAGCGAATCTGGTGACAAGTTACAAATCTCCACACGATCGAAATGATTAAGGAAATCTTGGAATGACATCCAAAATTCACCATCCCTATCGAACGTCAAACCGATTTCGATTTTCTGATCCTCGGGTA
Organism: Brachyopa scutellaris; assembly: GCA_949775065.1. Lineage (NCBI taxonomy): Eukaryota > Metazoa > Arthropoda > Insecta > Diptera > Syrphidae > Brachyopa > Brachyopa scutellaris. Next base: position 143,632,119 of record OX459112.1, on the reverse strand, counting down.
TGTAACGCCATTCGGGTGAGCTATCACTCCATGGGCCATTCCATTCGGCTTCGTTACCCCACGGATTACGCATACGAATCATCGGAATCTTTCCCTGTCGATTCGGTGTAACAATATCGACGAGCGCCACCTTTGTTATCGAATAAGCGTGACCACGAATGAGGCCCTCGGGCGTTTCAGCTTCGGTAACGTGTGGATCGGGTTCCAAACTGCAACCCATCATCGAGTTTCGCTCGGCTGCCTTCCCCAGAATGTTGTATAGATTTGGTGGTGCTTCCTTAAGGTCGTACCATTCAGTTACGCCACCGGTGAAATCTTCCATAGCTTCGCAGGTGGTGCCACCTTTCAGTGCCTCGTAAGAACCATGAAGTCTATTGGATTATTTCGTGTTTTAGTTTTAGTTTCGATAAGAGGAAATAAATTTGATCAAAAATCTCACTTGGCGTATGCCTTTTCCAGTAGAGCACTCCAGAACTCGTTCTTCTCGGTCGAATGCATGTACAATAATTCACCACGATACGCTGGCAGGCGATCATCGATAACAATATCGATCCACTTACCGTATTGCCAAAAACAGAAATGGAATATACCAGCGTAGTTCTCGAAATTTTGATCTGGTGGCACAACGCGGAAGAAGAGGTTTTGGTCCTGAGTTAGATTCGCGGCTGCCGCTAGCAGCCAGCAATCGCCCAATTCACCTTGTTGTACATCAAAGCGGGAATAACCCTCAACGAAGAATTGCGGATCGTCGGAAAGTTCCTATCGCAAAATGGTTCAAATGGGTTGACTGTAGAACTGATTGCGGAAACACTTACATGTGGTCTCATCCATTCGACATAACGATCCGGACGACGTGAAAACATGAGTGATTCATCACTGGCCGGAAACATTGGATCTTCAAATAGGGAACCATTTGAAAGGCACTGATTGCGTAAGCTCTCGAAATCTTGGACATCAGAATGAACACGTAAGCCGCTTGCTTTCTCGCCGAGCTAAAACAAAAGGAAAGAAAATAAAACATTAGATTGTACTTAATATATATATATATGTATATGTATCAAGGTTCCGAATAGGGGTTAAAGGAAGGATCTTCTGTTTTTTTAGGCTGATATGAAGAAACTATTGTCGAATGTACAAAATAAGAAAACTCGGATTTATGCTCGGCAGGTTGACATAACCGCTCACTCCGAGAATTGCTTTAAGAATTTCTTAGCGCGTTCGATACAAGAAATAGAAAGAGAGGATACACGATTCAAATGACACGCGATTACGGATGCTTAAAAGGCTTATCTAACCCTTTCGGTACTAACGAGACACATATGTCCCATTAGAAGAAGATTTCGTTTTACGAGAACACATATTGTTGTATAATTTTGTCCCATCAGTGGTTTATAAGCAATGCGATTATTTACGTATGCCTTGATCCCGTTATGTGTTCGTGCACAGTCTAGTTTAAGTTTTGCAATTATTAATAGTTGCGTTTGCGTCCCAGGACATTTTCTTTGTCCATATAGATAAACCTCTTTTAAACGGAACTCCAATAACCGGCAACCTCTATTAGCCGTAATTTTTCACAGAATTTGTATTTTTAATTTTGACCTCTATTATCCGCAAAAACTCTAATATACGGAAATTTGTTCGGTCTGTGTACTCATATCCATTTGCAGAAATATCTTGTTGTGATGGGAGTGTCACTAAAAAATTATGCTCACAAACATTTTTGATACTGCGTGACACTCAGCGGCTATTTTTGGTTTTGCTCGATTTAGTCATTCAAAAAGCAGACACAGGTAGAGATGGACGAAAAATGATTTCAGTGTCATACAAAGCCAATAGTCTGTACACTTACTTCATCACTCAAGAATGACATCAGTTTTGCGTGACCCACTTATTGGATAGTGTGTACCCGCTGTTAGTGTATTTAAGAGTTTAACCATGTGAAAACGGGCCAGAAAAGTTGTAAGCATTTGTGAAAAAATTGATATTATTGATTTCGAGAAATGTGAGTGTGGGAGTTCGATTTTATTCAAACCTCCAATATCCGGAAAAATCGATTATCCGGAATACCGTTGGTCCCGAGCATTCCGGAGAAAAGAGGTTTATCTATATCCCTTTTTCACATGTGAAATCAGACACATTATTTTAACCATAAGTAACCAATACACATCAGAAAATTTGTTGTATTTGTAAAACAAAAATCCGCACCGAAAGGACTAAAGGAATCGATAAATTTAGAAATCTATTTCCACTCAGATTAGTGGCCATCTTTTACACAAAAAATTGATATTGAGTGAAGTTTACTGCCTAAAAAAATGGATTCATAATAATAAGCACACAGGTTTAATTCTGCTTTTACAAGAGTGCCAAATACACACACTAGGATACACTTCTATCCTTGCTGATGACCTAAAGATATAAGGCCGAAAGGCAATAGTTTGTAACAATAGTGTTAAGCATAGAGTACCCGCTAAGGGCCAATAAGCTAGACATTTTGTTAGTTATATAGTTTTCTAAAGCCAGTCATATTAGCGCAAAATTCTAACATTTCAAAATACCGCGAAAACAAGTACAACTAAACAATGCCAAGAGATTTTGATTAGGAATAGCGGTTAGATTTGGGAGAATGGATCTGATGTCAAGAGCAATTCAGAAAGCAGATTGTTGACATGAAAACACTAGCTGTCCCGCCCGGCTTCGCCCGTGTACTAAAAGAGTCGCGTTACTTATTAGGCAAAACGCTGCTCTGGTAATGTGGTTCTGTGCAGAAATAAGAGCCGCCAAATGCGACAAACCTTGTTGAATCACACCCAATGTTCAAAGTGTGAATAAACAACAGCATAATTTGTCTACTATTATTTGGTTGAACTTAAAGAAGACTTTCTGTTGGCTAAATGACTTCAGACTGACTAAAACATCAGGACAGAACCCTGGATGGGGAACAGTTTCCAATCCCAAATACAAGACTTTCCGTACTGTTACACGAGAGGTATGGGGTTTAGCATTGCCATGTAATTGTATCGTACCATGCCTGCATTATGACGATTTCCTTAGAAAATTTGATGGCGTTTATCGTTTCTCATGGTTAATGATCATCCATCAGGCTGTCACCATGCCATGGTTCAGCGGTTTAGTCGTGAAAAGGTAAAAGACAGAGAGACTGACTGACAGACAGACGGAGTTACTTTCACATTTATAATATTAGTGTGATGCACCAATAAAAATAAGTTAAAACAATTTTTTCACGGCTAAAATACATTTTTGGGCACTCAACTTATCACTGAAAGTGGTAATTTGGCAACGCTAACAAAACAGCTGGGAGTAGCATCAACCAGCGAAAGCAATTTGGCGTAATCCAATGAACGTCCCAACGGATCTCACTCAGTGTATTACACAGAAAAGCGAATCTTTCGCAGGTCACCGAACGCAAATCGTGTTGATATAAATTTGGAAGCCATGACGTCGTGGATATGCAAAAACCTGTTTTATATGATCTACGATATGTTAATGGGAAAGAAGTTTGTCGTCAAATGTGGCAACGTAACTTCGAGTACAATCTTTGATATTAAAAACGATTTACAAAAGTGTGCGGTGAATTCTCCGATACTGTTCAACATTTATACAAGTGATCTTGTAGGTTCCGCTCAGATTTGGTATAGTGTACGCAGACGATCTGGTGACGTACAGATCAGGTCCGAAAATCGAGGTTATTAATATCCTTTTGCAACGTGACTTCGATCAAATTAAGGGTTATTGTGACGATTGGAACTTGAAGATCAACGTCGCCTTTCTACATGGAAAAGATTCGGGTGTTTGAGAGGCAATGTCTTAGAACCTGTCTCAGATTGTACAGAATACCAGAGTCCCAGTACATAAAATATTATCCCAACAAGGTCCTATACAATGGGGCACAACTGAACAGGATTGACAATTTCCTCGTTGAGGCGATTCGAAGACATATTGCGAGGGCAATGACCAGCGACAATAGCCTGATCTTCGGGGCTTATTACCCCAATGAAATGTTCCACGAGAGAACGCTCCTATCAGGCTTTATTCCACCAGAGGTATTTCTTCATATCGATTCTAAAGGGTTAGTACAAAAAAGGGATGGTATTCCGGTATTGTACCACCGCCACCGCGGTGCGCGAGATAAGCGGCTCATCCACGGCGGGTACGACGATAATGCTCATGTGCTTCTCCGTTTTAGTACCGAAATTGTGGACCGGGATAAATGGGATACTGAAAAGCAATACACCGAATTTTGGTTGTTGATGAGGAGGGGGTCGATAATGCGATCTCCCAGGTCGGTGCGTTACTAATGTAGCATCCTAGTTTTTTAAGTTAGGTTAGTTATGTAGGCTAAGGTTAGCTACGGGGTCTTCGCGGAGTAGCCGGGCCCGCTATTACGATGCATCGTCTCCGAGAGCTGACCGACGCTTCGGCCTCGCTTATGTCCCGGTGCCACGAGGGCCAAGCGCCCGACGACGCAATCAGGATGGTGACCACTCGGGCACTAGGCAACGAGCGCTTACCACCCTGATTACAGTTAGTTTAGATTAAGTATCTTAGGTTATTTTATGTTGGTTAAGTTCTTTGTAGTTTTAAGGAAAAAATTATATGGAACCCAAGCTTCCAAACTTTTCTTGGAATGTTATAGTTAGATTAGCGTACCTAGTCGTAATATAGTTAGGTTAAAGCCCCTAGGGGCCAGTAAGCTAAATTAAGTAATATAGTTAGATTTTAATTAGATTTAAGCATTTTTGTCTAGAATGTAAGTCGGCGTCTAGCATGTAAGTCGGGCGAATAATACAGTTACTCAGCATACAGACACTGCAGTCTTCACTAACGGATCTAAAATTGTAAACGAAACGGGGCCTGGTATCTTTCGCATGAACACAGAGCTAAAAGTATCTTTAAGACTCCCGAATGCCTGCAATCTTTTTAAGGTAGAAGTTCTAGCCATACTTAGGGCTGCAGAGGTCCTGATAATGAAACGAATATCCGGCAAGGATACTGTTATTTACATTGACAATCAGGCTGCGCTTCAGGCGCTAGAATACTTAACTACCAAATCGGCACTAGTCAAGAGCGGCTGAATAATGCTAAGGGCACTATGTTGAGCACTATGTTGGGTGCCTGGTCAGTCTGTAAGGCAACGAGTTAACCGTTATATTAACGTATTATTTATATAAGTACGCATTCATAGGGCAAAGAAGCATGCGACCACGGATTTATTGTTTCGATTCATCTTGTTTCGTACATTTTCCCGTATTTCCCTATTCGCTTTTTTTCCACTTTGTGACATACATAAACAAACCAAAACCATTGGCTGTCCCATGGGCGTGCAACATGTGATGAGTCTCACGAGTTCTTTGTTTGCTAGCATATGGAATCACGATATCTTAAGAATACGAAATTGTTCAAACAAAAAAAAAAAAATATAAATCAAACAAATATTTTCAAACATGGGATTACTTTAAAAATTGGTTTCCCATCGAAGGTCTTCTTGCGTGGAGTGACCGCAGGCTTCTTTGGTTTGATACTTTTCTCATTTTCTTTCGTATCCGACTTTTCCTCATCGATCAGTTGAAAATCGTCACATTTCTCGTCCAAACTTAGACATGAAACCACAAATGGTGTCTTCAACAATTCGAATGCATCTTTATGATTTTGTATATCGAACTTTGAACAGACTCTTTCCTGCGAACCGTATTGCACTTTTTCACAATTTTCCTCAATGACGTCAACATTCACAGCTGAGAGGAATTTTTCCTTGGGAAGAATTTTCAGTTGGATGCTTTCATCGCGCTTGTAAACGGTTTTAAAGAAAGGCACTTCGATTTTCGAAACGTAAGGCATTTTGAATTTTTCTTTTCTTTTCTCTTTCGTTTAATATCGCGCGCTACGGGGTTCTCCAAAGACGGAAACTTTACTAAATGATTTAATCAAGTTAAACCAGTGAAAAGTTTTTTGTTTCTCTTTTATTTTGAGTTTACATATCAACACCAGCTGAGAACTATGCGCGATAACGTAACGTTTTTTTTTTTGTTTTTTATCAAACGATGTGGTTTGGCAATCCGCTTTCCTAACTCACGATAAATTTCTAAATTTTTCTTCATCAAGTATTTGTAGAACTAATGCCATAGCGAGACAACGGCTGAGTGTAAACTGAAATGTGAAGTGGACAGGAGCCAGCCTCGAAGACTTGCACAAGGACGACGACAAACATGTCGTTATCCGCACGGGACACCACCAGGAACTCGGTCTAGAATAATGGGAATTATTACAAACACACTTGTTCACATTCTTTATCCTTCTCTCTACTATCTGCTTGATGTGGTGTGTGAGGTGAGGGTGAAGTAGTTGTGTCAAAAGATAGACTGGGGTGGAATTTCTGGGAGCGCCAATCATCCAGATATGTTTTCCCCAATGACATTGAAAGCACTTGGCTACGAGTATTCACTTTCTCTTTAAGGGTTGGTTTATGTTTTATGATCCCCATTAGTCGGACAATATTCACAGACAACATGCACACCCCCGGTGTTTGGTTGCGTATGATGTCAGAGAAAGCATGACACTTGGTATGAGATCAGAAGGTTTCACGGAGCCCAACATAAATTAGAGACAACAAGAGAAATATAAGGGTGCAAGTGAATATATCCCGTACATGTTTACTAACGGAAGGCGCCATCAAGTGTTTATTTATTTTTGATTTCTCTGAGTCTAGACAGTATCTGCTTTTGGAATTTTTATTTTTTTTAAAGCGCCTGCCTTTGAGAGTTGCAACTGGTAAAGTTGATGTCAGGTTGGTAGTGACTTTTTATTTAATGATTTGATATGTTTTTATGACAAGGAAATAAAATATGACCTACCGCTGTTATGTGACCAATTTAGATTGGTGTAGGTTACGCCGAAACAGAACAAAGTTCACAAAAATAAAAAAGCTTTCAGAGATGTGTATGTCTATGTGTACACTAAAATAAAATGTCAGTAGAAGAAATATCAATCAACTTTAGTATAGGCTATAGGGTGTTTTATTAGGATGATTTTGACAATATGGCAACACTCAGTCAGCTGCTATTGTATGATGTATGATCAGGTGTCCGCTAGCACTGCGACCAGAGTTGGTCTATTGTGCCCTCTTTTATGTTTGGGAATCATACAGATTTTTTTTAGAAATTTGATAATCACTTTAACTGGAATACTTTTGTAGTGTTTTCGATCTACGTTTTTCTAGAGTAGGGCACTTTGACATCTGGTGCTTCAAATTTTCTTTTGTTTATTGAATGCAAAGGTGAAGAATCCCCAACATGGTTGGAAATAAAAAAATTATTCAATCAATTCATTTTTAATTCATAAAACGACGAAGCCGCAGTATTCTGACGAAAACAAAAAAATTGCGCACCCCTTCTTTTCCTCGATGTGCATACTGATGAAACAGATACACAACACAACTGAAGTCGCGAGCGAATATCAGCAGAATCATCCCCCTCTAGCCTCTCCTCTACTTGCATAAAATGACAGTCGCAATGCCAGCCGCATTGCCAGACATTATATTTCGCTGTTTAGGTAGGGTTTCTGTAATGTATTTTGGGGTTGATATTATTTAAGTACACTTACGGCAACTATTTACTCTCTGGATTGACACTTAAGCCACGGAGGTCGGTGGCTTAAGTTAAAGCACAATATAAGTGGATTTTATCGTTAAGCATGTACATTATGTACTGTGAAAATGCAATTCGTGTTGATTTTCCCTGGATAGATACTTAAACTAATGTTGGGAAGGGAACTATCGAATAAAAACAATCGACTTATTCGATAGTTGGAAAATATTTATTCATTCGATAGCTATCGAAAAATCATTCATTACTATTTTTCAGAAATCATTCAAAGCAAAACAATCGAATATACAGTTAGGTGCAAAACTGATTCAATGTTTTGAAAATAAATGAATTACCTTCGATTTTTTATCTCTGGTGCTTAATTGAGGAAAATCTCCCCCGTTTTTAAAAAGCTTACAGTCTGTTTATGTTTAGGCAAAATGTCTTTTTTAACATTTTTGTTTTTGTATTCAAGTACCGTTGTTTTTACATTGACTCAGTTTTGCACCAGATATTTGGCTAATGGTGGGCATAGTTGCAGTTGAATAAGTATAAGTTCAGACGTGTCTCTGTCGAACGTAAGACTAAAATCTTTATTCTGTGTACCATTAAAATTCAGTTAAAGGTTACAAAAACGTACAGATTTTGTTTTGGTTAATACAAATCACAATATACTTTATACAGAACAAAGAGATGAAAACACTCCCAGAGACACTAAAAAAACTTGTCGTAAAGTTGTTGGAAGACGGGAATTCATCACGCTTTGTGTCAAAAAAACGGGTGTTAGTCAAGCAACTGTCGTTTGCCTAAGAAAAATGACCCAGATGGGCAAAAAGAGCTCTGCAGAAGGTAGGTACAGGAAACTCTCCGAGCAGGACGAGCGCTCATTGGCCAAATACATTTTACCTAGAAGTGTTTCGACAGCTTCTGAGGCAGCAAAACAAACAAGGCGGGAAACAAATTAGCCGTTGGACGGCTACTCCCACACTGCACAAGTTAAATAACAAGGCCGTTGAAAGAAATAATAAACCAGCACTCACCAGAAAAAATGTTAAAGCCAGATTGAGCTGTGCTAAGAAGTACGAAGACTGGTCGGAAGCGGATTGGAAAAAGGTGATATGGTCGGACGAGACCAAAATAAACTGCTACTGTACCGATGGAAGGTCTTGGGTGTGGAAAAGGGACGGTGAGTGTATGAATCCAAACCACGATGGTGGTTCCATCATGTTGTGGGGTTGTTTCAGCGCTTTAAGAGGTGAGGAGTTGCGGCCAATCGAAGGTATAATGGACTTAAATATGTACAAAGATATTTTAAAGAACGAATTAAGAAACTCAATAAAGTTCACGCCCGTTCCTGCATCTCAAATCACTTTCCAGCATGATAAGGACCCAAAACACATAACCAAAAAAGTACACGAATGACTTCAAACACAGCCGTTCTCGGGTCTAAATTGGTCTGTCCAAAGTTCAGACTTGAACCCAATAGAAAATCTTTGGGCTTACGTCAAATCTGCACTACGCAAGGACTGCAACTCACCACCACCAACATTACCCGTTTTCAGGGAAAAATTTCAAGAACAGTGGTGAAAGATACCTATAAGCTATTATGAAAAGTAAGAAAAGAAAGCGTACCACGCCGAATAACGGCAATTAAGAAGTCTAATGGACTCTGAACAAAATAATAATTGCCTTTTCTTAAGTCAACTAAACTCCTTTTTAAAATGGTGCAAAACCGATTCAATGTAAAAAAATTAATTTAATATACAGTGAAATCCGGATATAACGACGGTGAAGGGACCGACCAAAATGGTCGTTATATCCGAATGTCGCTATAACCGAAGGTCAGAAGAATTCAAAAAAGAACACTCTTTACTACATTGAAGATACGTATGCATTTATATTTTTAGTATTTATTTAATATTATAAGAAAAAAACCTGTAATATAAATGTTAAAAGGCAGGACTTACGGGACTATGCGTGTATATACTAGTATGCATCTAAGCCATTTCTTGGAAAAAGCTGTTATATTTCGATGCTTTAACTTTCTTGTCTCTTTTCCTAGCCGCCTTTCAGTTCTTATAAGCCACGAAACTTCCATCTAGTTTTCACCTTCACCAAATAGAGCAAATCGTTTTAAGACTGAAAAAGCACCTAGTCCTAGAGCATCTGTGACTGTTGGAATTCGTTCCACCGTATTTCAGTATTGTCAAACTCCTCATCAGATAAGGCTTCTGGCAAGTTTATTGCAGAAGCTGAAGTTGAAGCTACGCTTTTAATAATCTCTTGAACTATACCTATAGGGTCAATGGCCGTTAAAACATGGTTATCTACATCAATGTAAGTCTGCTAGTTACAGTAGTTTTCTTCGTTCGACCAATTTTAGCGATTTGTGCGAAAGGCAGACTATATTCAATCCATAATCAGTATCCTCAGTATAAGCAGGTAAAGGTGAAGAGTCACAGAAGCCTGCATGTGCAAAACATTTTTTTATAGTCTCTTTCCCATGATGTTATCATTTCTATTTCAGAACACTTAAAATGTTTTTTCCCTAGTAGGATGCTAATTTGATTAGCCTTTTCTTGTAAAATGCGACTGCTCAAGGATATATTTTTACTTCGTTGCCATTTAAAATTTTAGAAGCGATTGTTCAATGACTTCATGTTCGGATTTACGATTCCTTTTAATTTTTTGTTATATTTCATTTCGTCGCGTTATCCGGAGGCAAAAATTCAAATTCTTGCAAAAGTCGGGCGCTATATCCGGAATCGTCGTATCATCCGAAGTCGCTATATCAGGATGAATTTGTATGGAATTTGTATTTGCGTCGTTATATCCGCATGGTCGTTATAACCGAGGTCGCTATATGCGGATTTCACTGTATCTATTAAACTTAATTCTTTAATTTGTGTTATTATGAAGTAAAAACAAATAAAATATATTCGCGTTTTTGAATAAATTGCTTTTATTTCGGAGGTAACATTAAAAAAGTTACTCAGCAGGCAACATTGAATCACTTTTGCACCTAACTGTAAATACTATTCGAATAAAACAGTTATTCGAATAAGAAAGTCGTTCAAATGAAAAAATAAGTCGAACGTTTCTCTATTATGGAAACAAGTAGTCCGATAGTTTGAATGAATGATTTTTTCACTCGTTTGGACTTTGGATTATCGGTCGACTTTTGTGCATGCACACTTTTCATACCTGACTCGGACGATGGAGGCCCAAAGAAAAGTATTCGATTGTTTTTGTTTGAATCAATGCTTCTTTCACTCGTTTGGACTTTGGACTATCGGTCGACTTTTGTGCGTGCACACTTTTCTTACCTGACTACGCCCCCACCCCTCCCCCCCAGTCACTCCAAAGTGTGCGTAATGAATGAATGAATGAATGAATAAAACTATTCGATAGTTGAAATCATTCAGTTACTAACTATCTACAGTCGAATTCATTCGATTGTTCCCATCACAAACTCAAACTCGCACTGTGAAAACGGGCATTAATGTCATAAACTTCAAAACTAATTGACAAAATGAAGTTAAACTTCGTATACCAGTTCGTTAACATCCTGTGCGGAGTATAGGACAATTTTTAAATTAAATTATACGTAATATTATTTAAATTAATTCAAAATTAAAAACACTAACGAATGACACTTTTTGACGAAATGTCACTCATTCAAAATACAAATACAATCCACACTTATTTTGTGGATATTATTTAATGGTTGTTTTCAAAACACCTTAGGGTGCAATCGCAAGGATTGCTTTCGCTGTCGATGATAGATGGCGTTACTTGAAATGAGTTCGTGCTTTAATTGCTATTGATTACGACTTGGAACATAACTGGAGCAGTTATTGCTTCCCACGCGACTGTTTTAGTCCACGGGCAACAGATATTAATAAATAATAAAATATTAATAGAAAGACAGACTAAAAAAAACAGCGTTTATTATGTTACAAGGTTTTTTTAAACTCATGCAGAAATAAAATCTTTTGAAATACGGAGACATGTGTTCCTGACATTTTTCTTTTGCTTTACTCATTCTCGTACTTTTTGGTAGGTACACATTTTTTCTGTACGCGAACAGAACTTTAACTCTCCGAATTAACTGCCCACACATTATAAATGATTTTATTTTACGATTTGTCACCCTTAGAATTTTTCCTTTGTAGTTGCTAAAGGAAATGTCCAGGCTTATGGCACACGTTCGCAAAAATGTGCCAGCAAATTGCCAAAAACAAAAACAAATAAAATAGAACTGCCAAAGAAGCTATGTAGTGGATATTTGACCGACATAAAATTGTCCTGTTTGAACTTGACACATAGAAAATGGCATAATGTCTATTTTAAATCCTCTTTAGACGTATCCAAATCTCTAAATCAAACATCTTCATGAGATTAATAACTTTACTCTAAGATAAATATTTAAAAAAAAAAAAACCAGATGCTAAAAATGAGTGAATAGTCTCACGGTGACGGTCGACTTTCAAGTGCTATGTATCACTTGCCAATTTAGCTCAATGTCAATGTCATTATGCTGAAAAACAACCGACCACAAGCGAAGCTTATCCCATCGTTATATTTTATCTTTCTTTATTATTCATCCACTAAAGTTGAGTTGTTCTTGTATATGACTGAGATAACAGTCTTGCTCCGAGCTAACAATAAATTCGTCATAGTTGATGGAATGGGCGCAGAGTGACGTAACACGGCATATCAAAAAAATAAAATAACCAACATTTCATAATGTTATAATTACGCAAAGAAAATTACCAGCGGGTTTTTTTTTAAATAAATAAATTCCTAACATTTAAAGTTTATAAGAAAAATAAATAAAATAACCGCTGGATAAGTGAACAAAAAACAAAAAAAATAAATAAATATTTTAAAGTAAAGAATTCTTGTTTGACATTATAAATGTCGAGACATTACTTACGACTCGCATATTTTTAATACTCGGCAGAATTCTCTTCGTTTCGGCTTCTTTTTTGATGAAGATTTCATTAATAACACTTCCCACGATCTCTTTGGCTGCCCCCGCAGCAGCTTCGCCGGCAGCATTTAGAAACTCTTTGCCGGCCTGCTTGAAGAAACCTTTGAGTTCATCCATTTTGGCGCCTGAAAACGATGTGCTCGAAGCTGGTTGTTTTTTTTTTGTTTGTCAGTTTTTTAAAAATTTACAAAAAAAAAATAAAATAAATAAATAGAAATTGTGTGCAACTCAATTCTCTTTGGCGATTGTCACTTAAATGAAAATACTTCCAGTTCGAGTGGGTAATTATTATTTTTTCTCTTTTACAAAATGAAATGAATCACACTACAGATATAAAATTGATGCTGCTAATTATATTTGTCGGCGGAATACTATGCCGCACCTATCAACCTATAATACTCATATGTATGTAACCTTGGCTAACAATCCGCTGAAACGTTCGCTAATCAAGATGACTAACGAAAGAAAATTAAAATGGAATGCAATTGTACTGTAAGTATGTTTAAATAAATAAAAAGTATTTCCGTTTGATTACAGTAAAATAGAATTTGAGTGTTCGCTTTAGAAATGCCAAGCTTAGTTCAATCTGTCACATGACTTGAATTAAAAGTCACTGCTTTAGGTGCGAGACCAATGACAGCGCGACACAATTCTTGGCACGTTTCACTTGTTCTTCGCTCAACACTGACTGGAGTTGAAGGAAAGTCACAGCAGTGCATTATCATGTGCAATGTAAAAAAAATATTAAAATAAAGCGATTCCAAAAAAGGCAGCAAATTCATCCCACGGCTTTCAAAATTTATTACTTGAAGCCTAATGAACCCGAAGAAGGTGAACACTTGTCAACTTCTGTATTTTTTAGGCAGAGTCATCGTGTCATGTGGGATGGATGGGAAAAGTTCAGTAACCTGCAAACGTCACGTCTACTATGACAGAAGTGGCAATTGATCGGTCATACGCATGCCCCACGCCTACACAGCACGAAAAACATTCAATTGCAGAATTGTACAATGGAACCACTTATCCAATACGAACAAAAGTGTATCGGTTGAGAAGGGAGGGAGCATTTTAGAAGTAAGGAATCAGTAAAGGAAGACGACACTTCATCTTGAGTGTTGGACAAGACCGTCAGCTACCGTAGTGCCATCTTAAGGAAAAAGAAAAAAATATGTGCTGCAAACAACTGAAAACGATAGGAGGTAGGATTTGTTGCCCCAAAATGAGTGACAGGCCCAAAGATTGCCAATCTACTCGTATTTAGGTGCTAAAATGGGAGTACAGAAGATACAAAAAAAAACCTACAAAAAGAGGCCGATATAGGCAACTGACGATAACAGTGACCGAATGTTTGGTTTTATTTAACAGAATAAAAGCATTGCAAGGAATTATTTAAGTTTCAAAAGATTTACAGAAAAAAAAAAAAAAAAATACAACGCTACCGGAAATTTAGCAGGCCGTCGATAACCGAATTGTCTTTTTCTGCGATTATACGAGATATAAATTTGTTTTCTTTTAGAATAAGTAATAGTTATTGTGTTCAAGTAAAAGTCGTATATGATAACTAAGTTCAATGCAGAAATCCGGCTCGAAGGACCAAAAAAATGTACAAAGAGGAAACGTGTGAATAGCTCGAGAGCGCAAAATGGACTGTATAGTTAAGTATACAACAGATTAGGTACTAGATTAATGTTAGTGTTACCGCCTGAACAGCTAGTATGACCTTGATTGACGCATTTGTTGAGTCATTTCCAATGAGATAAGACACGTAGTAACAACTTTTGAAAAACATACAACTATTAGATATGGAGTACCGTAGGAATCAGAGCTTGGACCGACATTTGCTATTTTGCGAGTATATAACAAGTGCATTTCAGCATTTGTCATTTGAGTCAAATATTTATTGTGATTATGATAACTTTACACCAGGGACTACATTCTACACTAAGTGAAGATACAGTAAGCTCACACAACAGAACCTTCAAACACGAACTGCAAAGACATGAACGTATGCTAAGAACGGAATGACGCACACACGATACGAAACTAACGAACTAGACTGGAAGTACACCCATACGTACTGACACAGATATAAACGAACAACACCCTTCAGGACATTTTCAAAGGTATCGACAAAGACGTTTTGAAGACGAGGAAAAGCTACGGGTGAAGTCCTCCCCCATGACGAAATGCTTACAGTTGTACCGCGGGGACCAGGGACCAGAAGCAGGAGATGGTTTTATTGGTCTAAAGTCCCAAGCACAGGCTTTCGATGGTTTCCACTTTCTAACAAAAAAAAAATAGGGACTTAATTCTTTAGGTCAGTCCTCCACTTTAGGTTCTCTGAACTTAACGAAAATTCACTGTTCATTCCATAATTATTTTTATTATTATTCAGGGGTGAGTTGGGGCACGACCTTAAGGTCTGTTGTGATCCATAAAAGTCCTAGACATCATGAACACCCAATGAAGTTTCACTGGATTCATTGAAAAAACTGCATGAGCCTTCATCTTAAAAACCCAGTTTCCTGAGATATTCTTTGAGTTTATAGTGTCCCATAAAGAAGAATCTAGTTAAGATGCATATTTGTTTTTTTCTTTTTTTTTCAGAACTAATAGACTCTGGAGCGGTAAAGAACTTTGTCTACCTCGGCGCTGCTACATATAACATCAAAAAATGACATCTCGTCGGAAATCGAAAAAACGAAGGATTACTCTTGCCAATCGCCATTTCTTTGGGCTAAGAAGGCAATTGAGTGGAATAGCTCTTTCCCGATCGACTAAGGAGACTCTATATAAGATCCTTATCATCCCAGTCTTGCTATATGGAACTGAAAGCCGATAAAGATATCGTTGGTCGCTTCGAGAGAAAAATCCTTCGTAAGATATTCAGTTCCGGAATGTAGCGCCACCTCAGTAAGTAAGTAAGTAGTAGAGGTTCTGAATTTCTTAATGTTGTAATTACCTACAAGTTTCATTTCCTGTCTTAGACCCTGGGTATTTATCCAGGACTTAGTTCTACTAGCTTTCCCCAGTGTTCGAAGCTTCTCTTTTATAGTACAATCTCCCATGCCACAGAAGGGTCCAGAACTCACTTGTGCATAGTAGCACGATTCCCGGCAAGTTTTTCCACCTCTTCGTTACCTTTTATGTCCTGATATCCAATAGATGGTGACATTGTTTTCTTTGCCCAGTCTGTTCCAGGTTATCGAGGCATTCCCAGACAATTCTAAATTTGATGAGTTGAGCCACCGATTGCCTTAATTGCTGTCCTATTAAGGTCGTAAGCCTAGCAAGAACATTATATCGATAATCAGTATAATTGTAAGAGGGGAGGTTTAAAAGAACCCGGAATTGAGGTCACGTTCTCTTTATATTCCAGTTCCATGAGTTATCGTGACACAAACAATTCAATCCGGAATAAAACTGCGACTATGGAACAAATCGAGTATCCTGTTGTGATAATGTTCCTTACCAAGAAGGGAAAAACTACTCAAGCCATAATGAGTGAGACGAAAGCCGTTTATCGGGATTAATGCACCGGCAAAGGCATGATTTACAAGCCACTTGTAACAAGTGGCATGGTCCACAAACACGTACCCCACTAATGAGGCATTTTTAAAAGTTGCATTCCACTCCATTGCCCATTGGACAAGTAGAATTAATTCCAAAATTCTCTTAAAATGTGAAAGTCGTGTAAGCACGTTCCATTTGGGTCACTAACAACAGCAAGCGCCAGATATGGTGCGCGCATATTTTCAAACCTGGATACTGGTTTAATTTCTTTGTTTTACCATCTTATGCGAGAATAACATTTATTTTATTCATTAGCATTAAACGGCACCTTAAAACAAAAAAAAAAAAACAAATATTCAATTCAGCAGCATAAAAGTGTGATCGCGTCTCCTTTGTGTGTTCTAAATTAAGACTCATTTAGCTGCAGAGGGGGGGTCTCAGCAGTCCAAACAGTTTATCCAATTGAATCAATTTGATTGTCATACGAGTATATAAATTTTGGAATATCAATTTTACCTTCAAGAGTCAAACAGTAGTGCAAGATAAAAATAAAATAAAAATTCTAACAAGCAAACGTGTTGAGCATTTCAATCAAAAGGTAAGCACCTCCCGGTGTCACACAACTAAAACGAGTTTTCTATGAAAATATTTTTTTTGTATTTTGTTGCGATTTTATTTTTTTTATTCCTAATAACAGCAACAATAGAATCTGGCAATCACACATGGATAATGATTTGATGACCAATCGAATAGGCATTTCAAACGTCGAGTGTGTACTCTTATGTTGATAACACTGTTTGAAAATTGCTTTACATGTAATCTCGCGGGTAATATGTGTTTCATTCAAGAGGCATACAAATAGCAAACAGAATGAGAGCACATATTGCACAAATAGACATTGAAAAAAGGCGGCAAGGCGGAACGATGGGAACACGTAAACAAAAACGTGTCAATTTGACATTCCGTTCGTGAATAGGTACTTTTTTAATGACGGAGCAATCAATTGCATTCTTAATTTGTTTTTTGTTTCTTTGCTTACGAGCATACTTGAGCATCTAAATTAATAATAACGAAAACACATTTCACACAAACTTCCTGTAGGAGGAAGCCCCTCTCTCTTTCGTGATCTACTTATCTGCTCACATCTCGCACTCCTAACCCCAGTTATGATTGCTAAGGAACTAAGGAGATGATGATGATCATGAAGTTGTGATAAACCACGAATGTAGATACCGCTGGTGGATAATAGCTTTGTTTGATGTCCGCCCTAGGGTGCACACTGAGAACGCACTGAAATGACTGCTCTGTGTTCGATGTGGGCACGGGGTTCAGCACTCGCTTAGTAAAACAACGAACTAAACAAGCGTAAAAATTAACAAAATTTGGTTTATTCTTGGTTTTCAAAGAATGACAGTTGTCAGGTTCGATGTATCGGGGGTAGCACTGGGATCTTTGACAACCACGAAAATACACTGACACTGGGCAGAGCGCGCGCCGTAGGGATGGGGACATCGAACAAAGCTAATAGCCGTATTTAATAGGTCTGTTCCCGTGCTGTTGCAAACAGCCGAAAACTGCCGAAAACTACACTCTCTTCTGTCAAAACATACATATTCTTCGTACGGGAACAGGATTTGACTGATTTCGGCTGTTTTGGTCAGGTACGGGAACAGACCTAATTATGCCCCTGATCTGATCCGGATCACTAGTTACCATATAATTTGCGACACGTCCCTAGGGACCTTTTCGCCAATCGGAGGGTTAAAAAGAATCCAATGGTGGTAGTGGAGCCGCTGCACCAAACAAGGCAAAGTGGATTTCATCTGCCGGAAAGGTCATGACCAGTGTTTTCTGGGATAATTTTTATTAATTACCTTAAAAAGGGTATAACAATGACTGTCAAATACTAGGCAAGTCTTTTCCTTTCAACAAAACAGGAATCCTTGATGTCTCAACATTGTCAATTGTATCTGGGCGTCATGGAGACAAAGAAACTCACTTTAATTCTGAAAGTCGTATTTGTGAGTGGCATACGTAATGTAATGTATTTCATATTACAAAATATGTACGAGTATGGTCGTATGCGACTCGCAAATACGACTTTCAGAATTGGGGTGACTGCATCTTTTGTCAGTCGATTTTATGCAAATAGAATACGTTAAATTTTTAGGCAGAATTTTGACTTCTAACCTTTTTACTACTAACTACAAAAAAGTCACAAGAAGAGGTAGTCGATGTTTGATCTTAAGAAACCGGGTAGTATCCGTCGGCTGTCGATCTCTGAAATATGTTCCACCAACTTTAATTAGTTTCGAACAGCCCAGAGAACTTCAGTTCGTAAATAAATTTACAACCACATGCGAGTAGTATCTAAGACCTTTGGTGTGTTTTGTTTTTGTGTTTCTCTGTCATACAAATGGCGTATATAGTTTTATTGTCGATTCCAACTCATTTGATTGTGTCTCTATTACTTCTGTCACGCACATTGAATGTTCTTAATAAGGCAGCAGCGTTATATTTAGCGTTTATAGTATGTATACCAATTCTGGGTACAATTTCCAGTCTTTCCAACTTGTGTAACAATGACGAGTTCTAAGTGGTAAAAACCACAATACAAATCGATTTCGCGGCAAGAAGCCTTTTAGCGTGTTTATTGGAATAACTGCAACACGAAACTTAAATTTTGTTAAATTCTACGCTCACATCTTATGTTTAATTAATTAGTCACCTGAATTTTAATAAACAAAGTCATGGCTGAATGAACAAGTTCAATGACAAGACATCATACGATCAGGGCAAAACAATGATCTTCTGAATCATTTTGTGCGTCAGAAAGAAGTTAATACATGAAGTTCATAAGGAAGTTCACATTTAAGAGACAACTTCCGGGTTTGCCCGAGTAAAGATAATGGAAGTATCCATAACACAGTGCTCTCACGACGAGCGGTTACAAAAGACAGATATTTTACTAAGGGAAGGGAGTTTGCAACGTTAGACGACACAATTTCATAGAAGCTGTCCATTCAGACGTTTGAAATTCGAAACCAATTAAATATTCAACGAAGTACATGCATAGGTACTATTAAATTATAGAAAAGCACAAACATAATTATATAAGCACGTTTGTACCTTTTTTGTCAGTTTGCATTTTCCACTCTGTCTTAATTATTTTTAAATAAACACAGAAAAACCAACACACAACTCTGTGAAAACTTCAGTAAAGTGACAGCTAACGGAATTCTATTGGTTTGTGGAGCGCTATAAGTAACGGCTTGTCATATGCGGTCATATTATTATTTATATACATATTTATGCATTGCAGTGCAGCACTTCCAGTTCCACCGTCTGCTGGGCATTTCACCGTCAAATTTATTAAACAGGGTGACTAAGGGAATTGCAGAGTTCAACGATAAACCATCTAAACTTTACCGACTATAAACTCAATGCTTATGCTGTACTGACTTACGCATGTATCTGTTCAAGTTTATTGTTGCTCTGAGATTAGAATAACCCGAATTGTAGCGTATAAAGTATTATAAGTATACGAAAAAGATTTTGAAAAAAGATTAAATATCTTGAAGCATTTGACAGGGCAGCGCTTTAGAATTTTCAAGGCTAACATGATTTCAAACCGATGAACTTATAAATACGCAGAAAAATCGAGAGAATCAGCAAGCACATGTGTTTCTATATTATCTGGTGATATGATCTCACAATCTTTAAGAGGAATTTCTATTTTCTTCGGTTTAAAGTTAGAATGATGCTCTATTTACCACATGACGAAATATAAGAAAATAAAGTTAATTGAATTAATTGGATCACGCTACAATACCGTGAGAAACTAATAAAACGCTTAAAGTTGGAGATGAGCCAATCAAACTCTGATAAGAGTTACAAATAACTGGCTGGATAGAGATTCTCCAAGTGACAAAGTGGGTATGCTTTTCCACATATGTACACTAAACGATATATTCTTAAATACATTTAAGTGACTATAAAAGTTAAATCTTATTTTATGATGACCAGATAAATAGACATAAAACACTTAAAGTGTCATTCATATGAATTGTTTTGAAATGTAAAGAATAATAAACTTTAAAAATATGCCCACAAGGGTCAAACAGTAGTTAATCGATGATATTTAATGTCAACGTTGCTAAGCACATCGTAAAGAACTGGGTAAGTACCATCGAAGGAATTAAGAACGGAACAGAGAAATAAACCATTAAAGCAAATAACCACAACAGAACAAGTTTAACCGTCGCTCTGAGGCGCTCTCATGATTTCTTTTATAAAAGACACCATTCTCTTTCCTAGCTAATAATGGACATATTCTTTTCAGTTCGTGAAGTTTCCTGTACACGATATAAGAAGGTTAAATGGAACTCTCTTTTTCATTTGTCATCTTTAACCGGGTTTTGCCACCCCACCAGTCTTATGACGTTTTCGAGCCAGAAAGCTGTCTGTCTACAACACAAGCAGACTCAGTATTCATTCTGAATCTTAACGATATTCCATACTAGGCTATGCTTAACGCCGACCAATCTTATGATTACACAATCGAGCGGCAGCATAATCCCAGACAAGCAATTCTCACAGTATTATGGTAATGGCGCCTATACAACTCATCTAAATAAAATATGTATAAATAAATAAGAATTATTTAAACACAATCAGATACGCTCCAAAGAATAGAGGTACAGTAGAAGTTGTTTCAAACCTGTTTACAAAATTACAAAATATCACAAATCGGTTGAAAAACTTGTTTTTCAATACACGCACTACATTTGTTTTCTATTAGAGATATACACGTACGTAAATGATAGCTTTACTACTACAGATGTTTCCGTCTTTTAATAATTCTCACAATATAGTTCTCGGGTTGGTATGTTGTTAAGCATTCTGATACATTTTCGTATTGTAGCAAACCACAATAAGTACTTCCATACTGGTTTATTTGACAAGCTTCTTAAGCGTGGTACACACTATCGATCAAAGCTGACAGTTTTGGTTGACGTCCATCAAAACTGAAAGTGTGTACTACTGGTTGATGGTTTGTCGATCAAAACTGACGAGGTGCAAAATTGTTTGCTACTGACTGACGATCAGCGGTTATCTTTGTTTTCGCTCGGTTGAATGTACACACATTTCGTCATTCAAAAAGCAAACAAAGGAAGAGAGGGTCGAAAAACAACAACTACGATGATTTGAGTGTCAAACAAAACCTATAGTGTGTACACGAGACTCTTCGATCAAAAATGACATCAGTTTTGGTTGTCAGCTTTGATCGGTACTGTGTACCACGCTTTAACTAGCTATTTGTAGTAGATCAAAACAACGAGAAGATAGGCCCAGACCTACCTGGACCCCAGCAAAATGTAGGACGAGATAGTAGATTAATTGCTTCAGAGAGAGTACAAGAACATCACACACTAACATCCTATCGGTTGCTTTGTCGAAGGCTCGTAGCAGACTAACATGTATACTTTCTATGGATGGCACCATGCTCCGTAGAAGTAGAACTTAGGGGATTGATTCCTAAAAATGCGATATTTTGGCGAATTATAATACTATATGTACAAGCCGATCGGATAAATCACTTTTATGCGTGTGAATGTCCACGCAACAACAGCGGAAACATCCCTCCACTTAAATTTTATTTGTTATAGGACAAGCAAGTCCTGGAATTCACTCAAAGGAGATATGCTTCTTGAGAAAATAATTATAGGAAAATATGTGTTTTTGATTATACTTAGGTGAACGAATTCGAGAATGTTGTAATTGTTTTTCAGTTGAATCGCTTATCTGTTACAATGTAAATAATAACAGCAAAACCAGACTTTTGCCCGAAAAAAACAAATCAACAAATGGTTACACTTAATCATCTCCTATCAGCTTCTACAATTGTGTTCAGATGGGACTACTGACTGCCTCAATCAAGATGTTATGCTTAGGCTTTACAATGAAACATATGTAACTATTAAGTGCGCTATTGCGATAGTAAAGCTGTAGAACGAAATTGTGTGCAAGTTAAAATTCTTATCGGAATTAATAGCCGGAGAAGATCCTAGTTTGATCTAAGTAGAGTCAGAACCTATATTAGCTTTACAAAAAAAGGAAGCCCAAAAAACACCTTAAGGAACTAGGTATAGGTGGTAATGTAACCTGCAGATTCTGCAATAATGATAGCGAAATTTACTGAGGAACTGTGAACAATAATATCGCTAGAAGAGGGAATGTCTAGAAGTCTACTTCGTAGAATCTAGGGATTGACCTCAGTCTACCCTCTGCGGATATGTACTAAAAAACTTAACTTAACTCACCTTTTTTGATGTGTAAACATCTTAGCTCTCGGTATGGGCAAATTTTTAGACGTCGTCCTGCACGCGAAGCAAACTTAGTATTAGTGCGTTCTCTGTATTTCATTCTCTTTGTTCATTTCTCCTTCACACAGAGTAATAATACCACACAGAGTAATAATAGCAACGCCAACGTTTTCTGTATATGTTTACACATCAAATTTCTCGAGTACCTGGTACTCACGCCTTTTTCCAATTTCTCCACAAAAAAGACTGCGCCATTATAGCCTTGGACGTGGAAAACGCGTTTAGACTCGTCAAACTTAGAGAGCATTATGAGCTGCCTCTTTCGGTTCGAATTACCACGTTATCACTGTAAAATAATGACGAACGTCATACATTGTGGAATTAAGGCGTACGAAGTAACTGACGGCGTGCGACGAGGCACTACACTCGTCGTATCTTCAATGCCTTTTTAAGTATTGACTAGTTGAAAAAATTAAAAGACGGCTAGGTAGATGACAAAAGAGAAAATACGAAAGGAATCCCAGTATCGCAACAAGGCTACAGCAGTGAAACGAATCCTTACAGGACAGATGGTCGCATCGTCTTTAATCAGTGATCTAAACGTGATAACGGCGAAACCAAATTGTTTCTTACTGTTTTGGACGGTACGGTACATGGCCGTTGCAGAGTATAGGTACCTCTTCAAACGCAGACACGTGATTATCCCAAACTCGGTACCCATAATGAGCGATCTCAATGGCCCAAAGTGTGCGAGTACATAATTCGAACAATTGAGTTCCAATCCAATTGCCTAAGAACACAAAACGGTGGCGAGGAAACTAATTAATAAGCTGAACTTCTACGAATCGATCCCTCATATAGTGCGAGTGTATTTTAACCACATTTTTAAACGCTTCAAAGTTTAGTCAGAACTATGAGCTTTAAAATATTCTCACTGAAACAGAACTTAAGATAAGAAGACCGTCCATGCCCTTCTATTTTGTAGCAGTGTTAGTATTTATGCACAGCACACCGACTTGAGGTGCATAAACGGATTATGATTAGCGAACTCCTGGGCGCTTACATCTTCGATTAGGTAGCTCCCTTATCTTTGTATCTTTAACGGTTACTTGGTACTAGGACATATGGTTCCCCTGGCACTTTTTCAAGAAAAGTTCCTATGTGCGTTAAACCACCAGTCACAGTGCACTCAAGAATCAATTTTAACTTTTAACAACACTTGTAAAGAGTCGCTCCATAGCACTACACGAACAACTCGTAGCACACCCTCCATGATCGCCCCATATGGCGCCGGAGCTATTGACCGGAAATAAATGAAGTCCGCATTGAAAGAGGCGCATCGGAAATGAACCACATTAGCGGCCATGTTGTCTGCACAGAGCACTAGAATTACTATGATCATGGTCCCCATCCCCACAACAATGACAATGACAGAATTTTCGAGTTTGTTTATCTAGTGGCATCATAAATGACTCAAATACAACGTAATTATTATTCTCTTGATTGAAAGCATTATTCACGAACCAACGACTACTTCTGGCATATTCCTGAGTTCTAGGAAAACAATTAAAAACATTCCAATTCCAAGCAGCTAAGGTAGAAATTATGTTTGTCATTCAGGTTTCTCTCTTCCGGCGAATGTGTTAATTTCCCACCAATCGAGTGGAAGCCATGCGTCGGCAATTTGATGACATCATATCGCTATCAAAATTAACCTGGTCACAAACACCTGAGTGACAATCACCGCCTGGTCTTAATAGTGAACTAAATCAACTCCAAAAATTGAGTGCTTAGCTAGCAATTAGATTAACTTTATCTACACCGTTAATTAACGAGTAATGTAGAGGGTGTCCCCCATTTGTTTCGAATACCATATGGACACACTTCGGAGGAGATAACAATAAAAAAAAAAGATTTTTCCACATCTACTGTGTCTCCCATTCTACACTTTCGCAGGTACACTTGAGTATTTTTAGCAGATGGAGATACATTTTGAAAAATATAAATTAAATTGTTTTAATTTTAATGACATCACCACATTTTAGATTGATTCTACACAAGGAGTGACCTTAAAAAATAACGCACAGACAACGTCGAGAGAAATTTCCAAAAAAAAATTAAGTTGACACACAATTTACTTTAATGAAATTAAAAAACAAAAAAATGTACACACCAGCACCGAGGATATACGAAAATTTAGATTTTGTTGATGTTGCTACTTCTCCTTTTGGATGATGGAAAATATAAATAATTTCAGAATTTGCCCATCAAGGCAGGCAAATTTAATTTTATTTATTTTTAATTCACTTTCCAATTGGAAAGAGAAAATTGATTCGCAGGCAAACGTCAAAAGATTCAATTCACAACTAGAATATCTGCAAAAGTTGATTTTTCATTTCGCTGCAAACTACTAAACTTCAAAATATTTATTCAATTGTCAGTTGTTCTCAAACTGTGATGACAAGTAACAGAGAATGCGATGTTTTCTTTGGAGGAAATACATGGAACAGTGTTGCCATATCAAATATTTTAAAGGTATTAGGGAATACAGAAAAAATGTATATTTTTTTATAATCCCGTTAAATGGTTATCATTAGCTCTGTAATAAAAAATAATAAAACGATAAATAATGTGTTGTAAAGCACATCCGATTCGAATGGCTTAGGGCAAGATTCTAATGTCACATCGTCCGAATATGAGACAACATTGTTGAAGTGTTTAGAATATAACGGCGACTTTTCACTTTTTACAGAAGGTGCAGTAAACATTTCGTATGTTTCAAAAATTGTCAGATCACCTCCAGGTCAAGTTAAAGAACTGTTGTAGTTCCACTACTGTAGTTACAGAGGCGTTGAGCTTCGGAGGTTGGCAGCTGTGTATTCAGCAAACTTTTCACTAGGTCCAGGGCTAATCGAAAATCCCAGTGTCATGCAAAGATCTTTTGTACCGAAAGGTACATATTCCGCATTTCTGGAGGAACCGTTCAAGTCTTCTTGGTATTCAGGAAGCACCAAAGAAACACGATAGGCTTTTGATGTTCGTAAATTTAGGCAACGCACAGGAGTTTAAACATCGAGATCATTCGACTCATTAGATAGGTAGGTAGGTAGAAGTGGTGGTTTCGATGGAAGGAAATAGCGATTTATATATAGAAATAGATATTTATATCCATCTTGTGGAGTTTAGGAAGTGCAGTTATGGCACAAAATGTTGTGAGGGATCGCTAGTCTGGCTGTATGGTCCCCTATTGGCCCGTGCCCTGTACTAACTCTAGCGATGTCTACGTGGGTTTTTGGTTTTTTGATAAAAAGCACAAGCTTTCCACAAGCGCACCAGGATTGTCTGCAAGTATTCTAACCACTGACGTCCTCAACTACGAGTACGTTCGAATCATTACTAGGAACGCATCCGCCGACTGAAGACCTATTACTTGAGGCACAAGTGTCTAACGAAACGATCGGGTCCGACAATGAAATTTATCTTAGGAATCTCAAGCGTTTTTTATATCTGTACCTGCTAAAAACACAAAAGCAACATGATGGCGAGTCCATGACACCCAAATGGTATCGCTGTTCATTCGGATCTGGTTGAGTGTAGCCAAGCGATATCTCAGTAAATCGAAGCTAGGTAAATAAGAAGACAGATTAGAGATCTGAATCGCTGCGCTATGTAGTGAAGTTGTCGATGATCTGGTTCATTCCATCAAATGTGTGAGCTGCTTTCGGTTTCTCTTTGATTCTCCATTTTTGTAAACAAACAAAAAACACCTGTAGCTTTCGAAAATGACAAGAATAATGTGATGACGCGATCTTGCGGAATTACTATAAGTTATTTTTTGAATGTGTTTGTTTCTGAAAACTTTCGTGAAAAATCACCACGGCTAAAGCTAGGGCATGCTTGAGCTTTAGCCACAGTGACTTTTAAAAATGGAAAGGCAATGATACAGATGTGCCATGCGATGGAGGAGTACAACACATCGTTTTGACTTTGTTGTACTTTTTAGCACTTTTGTTCCGATGTAGTTCTGTCTTAACTTATAAATCTACCTGCCTGACTACCCAGGTCTACCCAGAAGAACTTTAACTAGCCTGTCATGTTAGCCTGAGAAAATATACCTCAGTATACAAAGTCGAGATGGTTGCTCTGCTGTCGCATGCCGTAGCCATTATAATAACGACTTTGTATAAGTAAGTACGCATTCATAGAGTAAAGTGCTATTTTATTTACAACTAGGTAAGCAATATCGTGTTCTACTTGTCAAACCCTTTCATTTGACACCCATATTAAGAAGGTCGACGTCTTATCCACCATTTTGGTGCGTCCGCAATATTGAGTTTTAAATGTCACTTAGCTTACCGTAATCTACTCGTCAAACCCTTTCATTTGATACCCATATTAAGAATGGAGCGTCCGTCATACTGAATTTAGATTGATGTCATAACGTATTGTATTCTACTCGCCAAGCCCTTTCATTTGATACCACTATCAATGCGGTTGAGTTTAGGCCCTTCCTTTTGCCTAGTCGAGTAAAAAGAGCAAAAATAGCAAGCCATCAATGGCTTGCGGAAAATCCTGCTATTGATGACATGCTATCGGCATATGATGGTCTCCAGCAGCCTTTTCGTCCAATAAATACCTGCCATATGAAATGTCTCGTGAAGACGCAGTATTATGACTGCAAGGCACTGACATAATGCTGACGTTTATGAAAGAGAGGTAATGGAGTTCAGCTGCGTTTGGTTGACAGAAAGTCTGCCTTAACAAACACGGTTAATGTAGTTCTTTGATAGTCAGACGTTTACGAATTCAGCATCATATATGTATTAGATCTGTTTGGTGTCTTTTTTCGCATCAAAATGGGACATCTGTCAAATAGTAAATAATTTGAAAAGTGGGGGAAAATCCTCTCTTCTTCTTCTTAACTATTAAATATTTTCACGTAAAACTAATTTTCTTTTATTTCGCTTACGAATAGTGATTGATATTTCACAAATTGTCAGATGGCTGTTTGATAGATGCCCCTCGGTGACTCCATAGATGATGGTAGGTCTGTTCCTGTAGCTGTCCAAAACAGACGAAAACAGCACAAAACTACGAAAATCAGTGAAATCCTGTTCCCGTACGAAGAAATTTCGTAGTTTTTGACAGAAGAGAGCGCTAACAAGAGAGTAAGAAATTTCCCCATGCTGCCGAATTTAGCCCAACGAATTTCTTTGGGCTACTTTGGACAGCATCAAGCCAACTGTCAAATCTGTCAAATGTCAAACATTTTCCATCCAATCCAATTTTCAATCCGTTCCCGTACTTTTGCACACTTTTTCCTCTCTCTGACAGATGATTACATTTAAATTTTAGTGCAGAAAGTACGGGAACAGAGGTGTAGCACGATTTCACAAGAGGGGACATTTTTTGACATCTCGTTTGGCTCTCTCTTCTCTTGATTTTTGACAGATTAGGTCTTTCATCGCTGTCAAATAATAAATAATTTGGAAAGTGGGGGAAAATCCTCTCAACAGTGGAAAATTGTTTTTGTTTTCCACTAAAATGAGGTTTGACAGTTGTTGTAACTTTCGTGAAGAAAAAGACTGTGTAAAATTTTGTAAGCTCTGAGTTGGAGAGAATTTTTTTGAACTGTCACTTGGTTCTCTCCTTTACGAAGATCTTACGAATATGTACGAATTCGTACGTTACCAAACAGACCTATTAAGTAATTTTACGTAAAATTACCGACACCAAACAGACCTAGTCAATGCTGGAGCTCATCCATCGCTGTGCTGCTTTACATGATCCATACACAGGAAAGGACATTTCCACGTATTGTTTCATCTACATGGACTGCATGCATAGCCATAAGTTCGCCCGACACTCTGTATGCTTTCCTTGCCGCATTACATTTCCTGTTTCTGTAGTTTTATGTATTTTCAAATAAAAAAAATAAACAGAAGATAAACATCGTTATCCAGTCATTTATACTTGTACATCGATGCCGCATGCCCCAATACAACACATTCACTGTTTTGTATTGGTAATCTGGCAACTGGCACATGGCCAGTTTTCGACATTGAATCGATCCGCTGCTGCCTCAAAACGTACGGAGCAATAAAAATGTATTTTCTGCCAGAAAATTCTTTTGCATTTCTCAAGGCAAGAACGCAAAATCTTCCAAATAAATAGACTCATTGGAATTAGTGATAAAACTGTATAATGTGCTGCAGTTCCAATCCAAACACAAAGCCGAAGATGACTCAAAATCTATAATTAGCGTCATCAGAGGGGTGGAAATTATCTTGGAATTTTCGTGTTTTTCTCTCCAAAATTCGTGTAATCGCATCGCGGAGGCATTGAACTTGAACTAAGGAATCGGCAGGCACTCGAACTCGAGATTTCTTAGTGGGGGCGGTTCGTCGTTTGTAGATTTTGACCGCGCTGAAAGGTTAACCAACGCCGTGACTCATCAGCCAGCGTCTGACGCAAAGGGAGTTCGATTTAATTTCGCCTTTTTTTTATTTTTGGTAATTCCAAGAATAAAAGTGACAGGAGAGGGCGTGGGACCATAAACACAAAAAACAAAAAAAAAAACTTAAAATTTACTCACCCAAAACATGTTTTCATTTTCCGGTACTTTAATAGTGTGAAACGGTATCTCCGGTATACCGACAGATGGCTCCTCTGCTTGTGATGGTATGGGAATATCACACTCCTCGTCACCCTTTAAAGTTGGATACAAGTTTGAAGCTGGCTGGCGACGATTCAATTCACCAAAAGAATTCACACCATCTAGAAACAAAAAAAAAAAACAAAAATTTGTAACCACATTCCAGGCGCCAGATGGCGCACCCAGAAGTAGTTGCTATATACCTGGAAGAGTTGGTATTGAGGGATACAAACTGGCGTAGCCAGAACTTTGGGAATTTTGCGACACACTATCGTATGGCATGGGCATTCCAGGAAACATGGAACCACCGGGATATGGAAGGGATGGTGCTGCAGGAGCACCAGGATAGGGAGCATTGCCGTAGGGTGTTGGCATTCCTATAGTTTTGGGATATGGGGTAGAGCTTGGATATGCTGTTGACGACGGATATGGTGATGTTGGATACGGAGATGTTCCGGAGGCTGGTGGTGCTGTTGGCGCGTACGATAAGTTGGCTGCAGCTGGATACGGCAAAGATGGATACAGTCCGCTTGTTTTCACTTGACGTTCGCCATCAGAGTAGCCCATGGCGGCCAAGTTCACAAGGCCGAGACCGCTCGCACCGTAATTTTTCGGATAATAATTATTGAAACCCGGCATCGGCATCATTTTTAACTGCACTGGTTTACACTTTTTCTTCGAAAGGGGAGAACACGCACTTTTTATTTGCTATTAGGGGGAGAAAGAGAACACTTTTCTGTAAGCACTTTGTTGGGGGATTTTAAACACACTTTAGAGGTGGGTTGCGGGCAATCAATCGATTTGTAATCTTTGGATGACTTAAGTTAATGGTGCGTCATTTAAAATTAAATGCTGTTTGCAGGTAGACTGTGACTTGTAATAGTGCTTCTCCGTTCTGGTCGTGCCAACTTTAAGGTCAACTTTTGTATTTAAATACCTTTTGTAGAGCTCCATGCATCCTCTGTAGTGATATCAAGAAGGGCAAGGTGTAAGATTCGTAGAGGAAGAGCCAAACACGAGATTAGAATTTTATGTCTGAGGATTCATCGGAAAGCACAGCTTGCATACCACCGCAAAGTAAAAAGACATATCAGACCGATCCGATTAGCAATTTTTTGTGACGATTGCTGCGAAAAGCAGGAAAGCAGATCTATGATTTATGTTATCTAATACGCTAAGACCTGACGTCTACATTTACTCGGATAAATAGGCCCTAGAATATCTGCGACCTTGCGGCAGAAGATCTAACAACTTTAACATCTTAAATATCTAGCTTACGACAATGGCAGGAATCGTAATTTAGAAAAACAACGCTACTGAGCACTGTGGTATCAAAGAGTATCATTTGTAAAATATAACACGCACACACAAATGGTTGCGAGAAGCAGGCCCAAGTTCACCCCGAGCTGTAGACACTTACTTACTTACTTAGGTGGCGCTACAGTCCGGGGTGAACCAAGGCCTCAACCAACAACCTCTTCCAGCTAGCCCGGTCCTTAGCTAGCCGCCTCCAGTTGCGCACGTCAAGTTGGCTGAGGTCTTGTTCTACTTGCGCGCGCCACCTTAGGCGAGGTCATCCTCTGCTGCGCTGACCCTCCGGATAAGAGTAGAATATTCTGTAGACACTCCCTTTTTAAATTTTAAGGCGGAAGAACTATCCAGTTCGGAACAATTTCAGAACAGACCTGTGTAATATTATGTCCGTAGTGACTAGTGACTTTGCGGCAGCTAAATATGTGCTTATACGGTGATAAGTAGCACCAAATTCTATCATGAAAGGATACACACAGCAACCTGGCTATCTGCGGACGGTCGAACCGGCAACCTAAAACATGTCCTAATGGATACAAGACACTCTGTGAACATCCTGGATATACAAATATTCAGAAGGGCATACGTGGGCTCTGCCTATTTTTCTTTTTAATTGCAACTGCAGCAACCACCAAAAAGGAGGGTCAAAATTGGATGCTTAAACACGCCGCAAATAGCCAAAGCAACTGAGTAAAAGACTCGCTAACGTAGTGGCTGCCTAACACCTCCGAAACGAAACTCATGGTATGATAAGGAGTGTATGCAGAAGAAGACGACTACCGACGAGGCATATCAGGGCAGCGCGTAATGAGTACCGATGCTCGAAGAGTTAGGAATATAACTGCTGCACGAAATTCTTATAAAAACACAACAAAACCCCAAGGACTCGCTGCAGGCTATAGACAAGGCAGCCAAGCACCTCAAAGCTATGAGTGTGATCTTGCCACCGACCCAACATGAATTGTGGAAGTAGTTTAGCAGCATTTCCAATACCTCCTCAGCAAGCATGACCTCTATTGGTGATGGTAAGAGAATACGAGGAAAATTAACTTGACTCCAGTCCTCAACAGTCATATACCGGTGTTCTTTGGCCTAATTTAGTGAAATTCATTTAAACGTGAAAATTACAAAGAAGTCGAACTGTCCCTAATAATTTGGCCAGCCACTGTACATCTTCTGAACTTCAGTTTATGTTGTTATTTATTTATTGATTTTCTTCAACGATGTGATAAAATGTGACGTGCTGCTCTTTTTGTACTTATACTTGACCACACGTTATTTTGGAAGAAAATTTATTATATGTACATAATCATATGTTCCTGACTACTAGATTAGATAAGATTACTACTTTAATTGTACAATTATATTAATGATTTATATTATTAGGGATTACAATAAAAAGTTATATTATGGCTTATCATGCCTATCAGCCAACAACAATAAGCAACTCTTATTTGGTTACGGCAACTTTCAAGGGTTGAAAACTTCATTCAATCCAAAAACAAAGCCTCATCCTCAACACTTGTTCCTCTAAGATCACTTAAACTATTACAACCACGACTGTAGACAATTGTAGTCAGATATTAATAGCTTAAGTACCTGGTGTAGTAAAAATGGTTAAGACCTTAACCCACTCAAGTGCCAGTACATGACAATCTCTTGGAAATGGGTACCGACCAAGTTCAATTACCTGATATCGATATTGGCCTAGTTGTTTATTTCAGCAGTTAAGTTGATTTCACATAGCATATAAGCTACGTCAAGCTCAACGCTACGTTTTGTTAAAAGATGTTGTAAATAATCCTTATGTTACTCTTTCACTCTTTTACAGCCATGTACGTCCTCATCTTGAATATTCCTGGCAATTATGGACACCTTATTATAATAATCAAAATACGCGAAGGCAGGCTTCATCGATTTCGTACTAAAAGCACTTCCCTTTGACGATCTTTTTAATCTCCATCCATATTTGCATCTAAAAACTTTATAAAATGCAACCCTTCTCTCAAGACGTATTAGGAATGACATATGGTCTGTTCCTGCACCTGTCCAAAACTACGAAAAACTACGAAAATCAGTCAAATCCTGTTTCCGTACGAAGATTTTTCGTAGTTTTCGCAGAAGAGAGCGCGAACAAGATAGTAAGAAATTTCCCCATGCTGCGAACTTCAGCCCAAGAAATTTCTTTGGACAGCTTTCTGAAAACTGTCAAATCTCTCAAATGCTACACATTTTCGATTTTTTGTTTTTCAATGCGTTCCTGTACTTTTTCACAATTTAAGCGCACCCTGAGAGATTTTTAGCCCCACTCCTTGAAATTTAAGAATCCGTGAATTTTGGTGCAGAAAGTATAAGAACAGACCTATAATGTGTATGTAACAACTGATTTCAGACCTGGCTGATGCACCTGACTTACTATCATCTGATTTACCTTTTGTGAGGGATTGCATTACCTGTGTAGATTACAGATACTGCCTTCTCACCACAAAACACATTACGGGGTACATGAGCCAATTAACCGCATGAGTAAACTTTTTTTAACTTCTTTGACTTCAGCCATTACAAGTTTATACTCAAAAATGTACTGCGTACAGGTATTTTATTATTATTATTATTTTTGTTTAGTGCTTGTCAGTGCTGTAATTGTGGTCTCCATTAACACCAGCACTAAATAATGAGCATAAGCTTACATAAATGCATAATTTACTCTACCAAATCTTTACTTGTTGCTCACATTAAGCACTCCACGGTTTATAAGAATATAAAATCTTTATTAAATTGCGATAACAAAAAAAAAATTCTTATCTTAACGCACATTCTGCGATGGCAGCACTGTTTTATCCAACTGTCAAACTGAATACAATTTAACATAGAAAAACGTGAGAAGTATATGGAATGGATGGAGCTGTCTCTTCTTTAGGGTAATTCCAACTACAAGTAGATAAGTTATTTTCAATTAAAAATAAAAACCCCTTTTAATTGCATTAATCACTAGATTCATTATTTATAGAATTCATTATAATTCTATTTCACAGTCACCAGATTCTACGTAACATATGTTTTTACAGCGAACTACCAATGAAAAGAATTCTAATTCTAATAAGTAAAAAAAAACCTGTCCATCTATAAACGTAAACTGTTGCAGAGCGGGTTAAAGGCGCATGTATCCAAATTCGCAAACAAAGCGATAGTTTGACGCATGTTTTTGGCCAGACAATTGTGTAGACTTGTTTTCTTGACCGAAAGACCTTGACAATCACAGCCAAATTCTACTAAACTATAGCTATGCGAAATGCGGGCGGTATTTAACTCTTATGCCAGAGCTACACAAATGATCCATTTTGCCAGTGACACATGCATTATCTTGTAAGTCATCCAAAAATCCCAAAATCAAAATTGATTAGATTTCCAGGTATTAACGGCAGACACACTTTAATTTAGGTGATGTTGCACCTTATATTTTCGCGATGATTCACTGTCACTGGTCGTTGTTGCGTATAAACAAAACTTTTGATTTTATTGGTAAACGTAATCCAAAATAAAAACACTTCTATCACTCGTTTGACGGGTTTTTTGCGACTTTTTTTATTATTTGTGTGTACACACGATTAAAAATCACGACTTTTACCGCACAGAGAAACCGTTTGTTGTTTAAACAAATCAATGAACCGACAGATAACAATTAGCAATCAAACTCTCGATTAAATTTCATTCAGCGATAGCGACGGACGAGCCACTGCAAAGAACTGAAAATGAAATTTCATTGGAGGAATACATTTGTGGATGAATTTCGATGACAGTTGTACTTGAACATATGCTTACAGTGGGCTACAAAACGAAATTGACTACAGTTTGAGAAAAGCGAATGTGCTTGGACAGAAATAGCGAATTTGACAACCGAACAATATGGCCTCTTTAGCTCAGTGGCAGAGCACTGGTCTTGTAAACCAGGGGTCGTGAGTTCAATCCTCACAGGAGGCAATTTTCTTCGGTTATCCGTTTTTTTTTTTTTTTAAACAAACTTTATGTGCATACCTACTAGGATACATATGAACATATGTAGAAGATAAGTTTTGTGTAAATGTATTACTCATTCAAGGTGTGAGAAATAGTTCGTGTTCTAGAAACTTAATAAAGCCGATAGCGTAAACAAACAAATTTTGCTTTAACTATGTAGTTGGAAATAATTATTTGCAGAGTTTATTGCTGGATGAATGCGTCAGGGAATAGAAACACAAATTTATGTTCATCTGCCCTGCCGTGCGAATTGCAAATGCAAATTCATTGTTTAAAATCGAAGCATAAAGTGCTATACACTGGTCCCTCGCTTTGCGCGATTTCTTTTTGCGCGGTTTCACCTTTGCGCGAAATGCATTTGTCTACCAAAATTCGATTTGCGCGGCGCTAACATTTCATTTTTCAGGAACGCAGCCCCCTAAATTACATTAAATTCATACTTCGCTTTGCGCGGTTTCGCTTTGCGCGATTTCGCATTGCGCGAGACTTTTCATATGGCTAAGCCACCACTCTGTAACCTTAGGGCCCAAATTAAACAAAGATAAGAAACAAATAACAGCTGAAAATCACTAGCCCTGCAGGCAGCGTTGCCGCTATGCGACTTTAGTCGCAATTTGACCCTTTTTTGACGCAAAGAGACTATGACCCGACTTTTAAAAAAACATCTCTTTTTGACCCTTTTCAGTTTTTCTGGAGACTTTTTGAGACTTTTTCGTACAAAAAATATATTTCCAACAAAAATTCCATTTAATTGCTCATCAGCTATCAATCAGTACTAGTTTCAGTATACAAGTTAACACGAAATATGTTTGACAACCGAAACCCGAAACTCAACATCGCTTCCCATGTGTCTGCCATGAACTTCGCTGATAGTGCGCCCGTGGTATGTGCAACCTGATTCCTCTACATCGCTGGACCCGCATTCCATCACGTACGGTATGAAATGCACGAGTACCTGTGGGAACATGTCGCCGTTAGATATTTGCCTCCGTTAGCATTAATTTAGTATTTAAGACACAAATTTTGTTAGAATAGTAGTCAGTTATTTTGTACGCAGAATCGCTGCCGGTTTGGTTTTTGAAATAAAGTTTTTTTTTAATGAAAAATATAGAATAAAAATTTAATTGGCGCCCGAGCAGGGACCACGGGAATAAATTATCCGTTAACTAACAAGCCCTTAAGTAGTGCAACAGTTTTAACGTGTGTGCCGCGACGATTAAGCCCTAAAGTAGTGCATATCTAACGCGTGTGCCGCAACGCAGAATTTAAAAAAAAAAAAAAAAAATAAAAATAAAAATTTCCCGTGGTCGCCCAACCACAATAACCCTGTACCAGTGACCTCTGTCCAGTGAATGCCCTCAAGAAGTGCCAGTGACAAGTGTTGCGAAAGCAAGTATAATCCAGAAGAAAAAGTGACCTCTGTCACAAAACGCCCTCAAGAAGTGCTAGTGACAAGTGTTGCGAAAGCAAGTATAATCCAAAAGAAAAAGTGACCTCTGTCACAAAACGCCCTAAAGAAGTGCTAGTGACCAGTGTTACCAAGTGAGTTCCAGAGAAACGAGGCCCCGAAGTAACCAACACAGCCAATAACTCGTCGTTGGAGGAAACGGAGGTGCAACCCACCAGCCGCTCTGAGATGAAACTCACCATTATATTGTAAGAATATATAGTAACTACATTTATATGAAATCAGAACAGGAAAAATACAGAAATAAAAAATTTAATTAGAAAGATTTAAGAATAAGAATAATTTAATTTTACGAAAATATTTAGAAATCATAAAAAAATAAATAATTACATTGAATAAGTGACTTGGAAAAAATTTAAAAACACAAAAGTGAAGTACTAAGCAAGGTTAAGAAATTTATTAAAAAGAAAGAGAAATAATAATAGAGAAACAAAAAAATCATAAAGTGAGAATATAAAAGGAAAAATATTAAGCTATATTAAATTAACTAAAGCGTTAAACCAATTGAAAATTAGACATTAAGTGAATTAGATTTAAAATATAAACATTTTTGTTTTCCCTCTTCCTTTTATCGCTATTACTATTATTTTCTTTTTACTACCGAAACATCTTATATAAATATATAGTTATGCCTGATCTACGCTCAGGAGTATCTACTGACCCTCCACCAATCAACCCTAGAGGCGATGCTCCTCCTATCAATATTAACCCTATCTTACTTCCAAATCCTACCCCTTCCACATCAGCACGTACTTCTACCCCCGCAAGGGATAACCCAAACAACACATCCACGACCAGTTCATCGCATTCAGATGGTGACCAGGAGGTAAGGGGAACTCGTGAATTGGACATCCTCATTTCATCCTTAATTCGGAAAACTTTAAAAGAATCAGGAAAAGAGATTATTCATAACATTTTAAACCCTAGCGCTGATTTCTGTGCCGGTGTCGATCAGCCGATTGCGGCACAGTATCGAAACAAATTAGAAGATCTGGACAAGACACCAGATGTTGTCCGATGCCTTAGAAACTTCTCAGGCGATGCAGCAGAGTTTAGCTCCTGGAAGAAAGGGGTTGACCGCATCCTCCAGATTTATGAGCCCATAAAAGGAACGCCTAAATACTATGGTATTTTAAGCGTAATCCGCAATAAGATAATCGGAAGCGCTGACGTTGTCTTGGAGTCGTACAATACTCCACTCAATTGGGACAATATTTCAGAATGCCTTGTTATGCACTACGCCGACAAGCGTGATTTAAATACTCTCGAATATCAAATGTCGTCCCTCGTTCTAGGGAACAAAACGGTATCAGAGTTTTACCAGGCTGTATACAGCCACCTTTCTCTTATCCTCAATAAAATTTCCTGCATGGAAATTTCTCAAGAGTCTACTCAATTGCTTACGCAGACCTATAGAGGCAAGGCTCTCGATACTTTTATTAGAGGCCTCAAAGGCGATCTTCCCAGGTTGTTGGGAGTGCGCGAACCCGTAGATTTGCCCCAGGCTCTTCACTTGTGCCTCAAGCTGGAAAACCAGGGCTATAGATCACATCACATGGTTAACCATGGTATGATGATAAAACATCCTAATTCATCGTCACAACCGCCACGTAGGAATTCGCCCAATAATTATATGAATCCACAAAATAGACAACCATTTCACACTCAGTCAAGCTTTTTGCCTTCCTATCAACCACCGCCACGACCATCATTTTATCAACAGCAAAACGTACAACGGAATCAATATCAACCCCAACCAGGTTATAGACCACCATTTGTACCAAGGCAACAATTTCCCTTCTCTTCTAATCAACAGATTAAAGCAGAGCCCTTAGGTCAGAGTGCTCAAGCTAGGACTCACCAATTTTCGCAGCGTGGTCCAACACCAAGACCCCAACAATTTATGTCAAAACAACCTCCGTATAAACCCACCAAGCCACAACCAAATTTTCACATAGATAGTCAATATGATGAAGTTTTACAGGCCGAAGACTGTAACTATGATCAAACCTTCGATGAGTACATTCAGCCATTGGAGGAATCTGACTATATTCCCGACACCAATGTTGATGAAAGCACGGATTTCACTGACATTAATTTTTTAGATTAGCTAGCTCTTCGTTACCTTACTTCGAAAGTAGGATGAAGAGTGGAGAGATTATTAAAATTTTAATAGATACCGGATCGAACAGAAACTACATACAACCCCAACTAGTTGATAAACCAATACCAAACGATAAATGTTTTTATGCAAATTCAGTAGGTGGCAGTATTAAAGTCAGCCACCACGCTCAAACGAGTCTCTTTGGTCTAAACAACCACAAAATTAAATTTTTCCTTTTACCATCACTAAAGTCCTTCCACGCGATATTAGGCAACGACAGTTTAAAAGAGTTGTCTGCCGTCATCTACACTCACGAAGATTATATGCAAATTGGAAATGGTATGAAAGTCCGGATAAAACAACAAGCCTTACAGGCAATAAACAATGTAGTCATACGAACTACACATATGACTTCTGAACAAAAACATGACATTGCCAACCTCGTAAATAAATTTCCCACTTTATTTTCGGAACCGGACGAGAAGCTGACTTACACTACAAGGGTGGTAGGCGAAATCCGCACTAACTCAGATACCCCCGTGTACACTCGATACTATCCATTCCCTGTATCTCTTAAAGATGAAGTAAATAAACAAATTCAAAGCTTAATCGATGACGGAATAATTAGACCTTCACGGTCACCATATAACTCGCCAGTATGGATTGTCCCAAAAAAACCGGATTCTGAAGGGAACAAGAAATATAGGATGGTGATCGATTATAGAAAATTGAATTCCGTCACCATAGCGGATCGCTATCCGATCCCTGAAATTAACGAAGTGCTAGCGCAATTAGGGAAGAACAAGTATTTCACGGTGCTTGACCTTAAGAGCGGTTTTCATCAAATTCCTTTAAAAGAATCTGATATCGAGAAAACAGCATTTTCCATCAATAACGGAAAATACGAATTTACAAGGCTCCCATTTGGGTTGAAAAATGCGCCTTCTATCTTCCAGCGAGCACTAGACGATATATTGCGTGATGTCATTGGGAAAATCTGCTACGTATACATAGATGACATTATCATCTTTAGCAAAGATCAGGAGGACCACATTAAGCATATCAAAGAAGTTTTTAAAATTCTTAATGAAGCCAACATGAAACTACAGTTAGAAAAGTGTGATTTGTTTAAAGAACAGGTCGAATTCCTAGGCTTCGTGGTATCCTCCGAAGGCATTAAAACAAATCCCGCAAAGGTAGAAGCCATCACAAATTTTCCCATTCCGAATACTCTTAAAGAACTCCGGTCATTTCTAGGCCTGTCAGGGTATTATCGCCGTTTTGTGAAAAACTACGCGCAACTCGCAAAGCCCCTGACATCCCTTTTAAGGGGGGAGGAGGGACGTATGTCCAAATCTAAATCTAGCCAAAAACCAGTTCATTTAAACTCCGACGCCATCGCGGCCTTTAACAAAATAAAAAATTCTCTTGTTTCGAAAGATACAATTCTGGCATATCCTAATTTCGGAAAACCCTTCGAGTTAACAACTGATGCTTCTAATTTCGCCATTGGCGCTGTTCTTGCACAAGATGACAGACCCATTTCCTTCATATCACGAACATTAAACAAGACGGAGGAAAATTATGCAGCAAATGAGAAAGAACTACTTGCGATAATTTGGGCATTGAACTCTTTACGAAGTTATTTGTACGGAACTTCAAGCGTAAAAATTTATACAGACCATCAGCCGTTAACGTATGCTCTGAGTAACAAAAATAATAATTCTAAGATGAAACGTTGGAAAGCGATTCTCGAGGAATACAATTATGAGCTACGCTACAAGCCAGGCAGAAGTAATGTAGTTGCAGATGCTCTTTCGCGGCCTCCACGGGTCTCTCAAGTAAATGCGCTGACTTCTACACAACACAGCAGCGAAAGTTCGTCTCACGAATTAATCCAAACTGTTGAAAGCCCGATTAACGTCTTTAAGAACCAGCTGATGATTTTTACTGGAAACCAAGATAGTTACCAATTTCAAATTCCTTTTCCTACCTTTCATAGACACATACTTACTAGACAGAATTATTCTGAGGAAGATTTGATTCAGCTGCTTAAACGGCATCTGAACCCAAGCGTTATTAATGGTATTTTAACGACTGAAGTTGTAATGGGTAAGCTTCAGGAAGTGTACCCCACACATTTTAAATCATACAAGATAAGGTTTACTCAGATTCAAGTTAAAGATCTACCGAATGCAACCGAGCAGGAAGAAGAGATTCTAAAAGAGCATAAAAGAGCTCACCGCAACAGTTTAGAAAATAAAATCCAACTACTACAAAAAGTTTACTTTCCGAAAATGAAGTTCAAAATTGATACAATAGTTAGGCAATGTGTTACTTGTAAACAACACAAATATGATCGGCATCCGAATAAGCCGGAACTGCAAAACACTCCTATCCCCGAACATCCCGGTCATATATTACACGTCGACATTTATTCCACAGATACCAATTTGGTCCTAACGGCAATCGATAAATTTTCCAAATACGCACAGGCTCGCATCCTGAAATCGAGAGCAATTGAGGACATTAGGGAACCGTTAAGGCAACTGTTATTTGCGTACGGTGTACCCAAAGTAATTGTTTTTGACAACGAAAAAGCGTTCAATTCTGCCTCAATATGTTTCATGCTCCAGGATCAGTTGGGAATCGAAATCTATAAGACTCCCCCATATTCAAGCTTTGTCAACGGTCAAGTGGAAAGATTTCACTCGACCCTTTCCGAGATCATGCGGTGCCTTAAGGCAGACCGAGTCCATAGATCGTTTGAAGAGCTATTAGATCGTGCTATCTATGAGTATAATTTCTCTGTTCATTCCACAACTAATAGGAAACCGATCGAAGTATTTTTTGGAAGAAACGTTAGCACTGACCCTGAACAATTTGAGAAGGCTAGAAAAGAAAACATATTAAAGTTAAAAGAAAAGCAAAATAAAGATTTAGATTATCACAATAAAACTCGACAGCCACTAAAGAATTACTCTCCCGGCGAAATTATCTTCGTAAAAATTAATAGACGATTAGGTACCAAGCTTTCCGCAAGGTACAGAAAGGAAGTAGTCAAGGAAAATAATCCAACTACAATTCTAACCGAAACAGGCAAAATCGTCCATAAAGCCAATATTAAAACCTGATGTCTTCTTTTAGGTTATTCATATCTTTGGGCCTAGCAGAGGTTCAAATACTGAACTATTCCAACTCAAAACTGGTTACCCTGAGTACAGGAATAGCGAAAGTGCAAACTGGTACGTTTAAGCTGGTACACATAATTGACCTTGCAGCATACCAGGGTATAATCGACGATATACAGCTTAAAATCCAATCTAATGTAAGTAAAGATAATCCCGCCTACCCTTACCTGTCCTATGAACTTTCCGAAATCCTTAACCGATTCAACCGCATCAAGCCGCTAGTAAAAAAGAAGAAAAGGGCAATAAACATTTTAGGCACTGCGTGGAAATGGATAGCCGGTACCCCGGACCACCACGATTTTCAAATTATAAAATCCAAAACTCAAAATTTACTAGAAAACAATAATAAACAATTAATAATAAATAAACTATCGTTAGAGAGAATAAGTAATATTACAAATGTAACTAACAATATAATTAAGTCTTTAAAAACAAATGTCGAAATTAAAAATCAATATTCCACTATTATTAAATATAGATTAGATGTAATTAAGGAGGAAATAATAAATATAGAACATGCATTACAATGGGCAAAAGCCGCAATAGTAAATTCGTTTATACTTTCAAACACAGAAATAAATTTAGTTAAGATTCTTTTTGAAAAAAAATAGCTTATCATATATGAATATGGAAGAGGCATTTGAATTTGCTAATGTAAAAATAGCTTGTAATAGTTCGACTATAATTTATATCGTAAGTGTGCCAACCACAAAAAAAGAAGAATGCAAGAAACTGTTAGTAAAGCCAATAAAAAGAAAATCCCTTGTAACTAAAATTGATTTTAATAATGTACTTCGATGTGAAAATGATTTTTATGGAATTAAAAATAATTGTAAAACTTTTAACGATTTAACCATTTGTAAAATTAACGAAATTATTAACTTAAGTAATACGGAGTGCATACCAAACCTACTACGAAGCAGACCAGCAAACTGTACCGACATCAACAATCAACATATTCCAACGGTCGAGGAAATACTCCCTGGGTCACTACTTCTTAACCAATTCAATGGGTCAATACTGGTCAACAACGACACGCTCAACATAACGGGAACATTTATAGTACAATACTATAACGCTACCATCGTCGTAAATAAGCGAACTTTTGTCTCCAACGAAATCCCCACCTCAAGACCTCTTCCGGCCATCGTACAATTAGACTCACCATCGAAAGCCTTCGAAGAACTGCTAACCCTCGAAGTGATGAAAGAGCTGCATTTGAACAACACCCTCTACATAAGCCAAATTGAAGGAAGAAACAAAACGCACCTGATAGCTACTTACAGTGTGTCGACCATTATCATCATTGCAACAGTGGTAATATCCCTAATACTGTTTTTAGCACGCAAGCAAAGCAATTTACAAATCTCCACAACAGTAGAAGCGAGAGAAATGCAAGCAGCAGCCCAGTTACCAATAGAATCATCTGCAGAGATTCCGGAACGACCAACATCGATCAAAACGATTGGCATAAGTCAATGCCCGCCATTCTTCAAGGTCACGAGTGAGGACACTTGAATTTAAGGGTGGAAGAGTTAACACGAAATATGTTTGACAACCGAAACCCGAAACTCAACATCGCTTCCCATGTGTCTGCCATGAACTTCGCTGATAGTGCGCCCGTGGTATGTGCAACCTGATTCCTCTACATCGCTGGACCCGCATTCCATCACGTACGGTATGAAATGCACGAGTACCTGTGGGAACATGTCGCCGTTAGATATTTGCCTCCGTTAGCATTAATTTAGTATTTAAGACACAAATTTTGTTAGAATAGTAGTCAGTTATTTTGTACGCAGAATCGCTGCCGGTTTGGTTTTTGAAATAAAGTTTTTTTTTAATGAAAAATACAGAATAAAAATTTAATTTACATATTACCTTTTGTACAGATTTAGTTTAATATATTTTTTTTTATGCGTGAACATCTTAGCACTCAACAAATTTATGCCAGTAAAAAGTGAACTATCTGTCAAACTCAGCTGTTTCATTTGTTTTTAATTATTTGTATTTTTTTATCTTAATGCAAAAAGTAAAATACCATGGAAAGAAAAGGAACATAGATGAAAGTTGAATGTTCTGAATATTGAAATTTGCATATCGCAATATATTGGATCTGGGATAGGTATCATGAAGGGTGGACTCTGTTGTAAAATCCAAAATTGTACATGTATGTTGCAACACCATTTTGTTTACGTCTATTTCACATACATATGTACGTGAAAGACAATTCGTTTGTTGCAACTTTTGTGGTTAAACGCGTTCCTTTACTTTTGCCTCTGTCTGGGAGAATTTTACCCCCACTCCATGAAATTTAATAGCTTACTATTTTTTGAGCAGACGTAAACGAACAGACCTATTATTTGTTTTTGTTGCGACTTTTTTTGCTCCATGACCCTTTTTTTGCGACTTTTTAAAATTTTTCAGCGGCAACCCTGCCTGCAGGTATCAAGAAGATTGTGGCCAGAATACGACAAAGCGAGAACAACGAAACTCCTACAAAAAGGCTGGAAGTCGCTGTCAATGCTCGTAGGAATGTTGGCCGCACAACCAGCGTTGCCGCTCAAAAATCGTGCCTTATCCGCTGAAATACCGTGCCATTTTAAGCGACAGCGTGCCTAATCAAAAAAAATTTCAAATATTCTTCTCATTTTAGCGAACGTTTTTTTACAAAATTGTTGGAATCTTTTTCTCTAAATTTTTAAACCCTTCTGTACATTTAGTGCCGAGAAAAATATCGTTATATATGTACGTACTGGCTTAAAATGATGGGCTTAGTAGCAAATATCATCATTATGAATTAACATAATCTCTGTTCAATGAGAAAATTGGCAGAACAGAACAGATTTGTCAAAAACAGCAGATCAAAATAGAACAGAAAATTATAGCCTTATGTTTTTTGTCAAAGATGACAACTTTACTGTCGATTATTGTACTTAATATTTTCTAAATTATTTATATTACATTTTAAAATAATTAAGCCTTTTTCCGATTGAATTTCGATTTCTTCAAGTTGGTAAACTCAAATCTCATCGAAACACTTTTCACTTCAAGAAAAAAAAATTAAATATCACAAATCAAATCACAAATCTGTTCTACCTCAAGAGTAGGTGCAGAAGAGCTGTCCAGCTCGGAGTCATTGAACACAAAGCAGATCAATCTCGGGAAGAAAGTTTTCTCATTGAACACGAAAACATTTTAGGTACTTTTCTGTTCTTTTCTGTCCAGAACTGTCTCATTGAACAGACTTATAATCTTCTTTAAATTATTTTTCCGGATTAAGTGCATTCATGCTATAATTTTGAACGCGTCCGATTCTATTGACTAGTCCGTGCTTACACTTTCAATTTTATATCATTATGAGTTTAAGTTTCAGTTAAATAATGGAAATAAGAAAAACGTGCCAAAATTTATATTTTCGTGCCTGCGTGCCTAAAGGAAATTACCGTGTCAAAAAGGCATGATCGTGCCACATCGGCAACGCTGCGCAGAACACGCTAAGTTACCACTTGAAAAAAATAAAAATAACGACTGAATAATGATGACATTTGCAGAGGATGTCGTGATAAAGAGGCTCATGAGGACACAGTCCATTTCCTCTGTCACTGCCCTTGCCTCTGCAATCTTAGAAATACAACCTTGGCAAATTCTTTTTTGAACACATCGTCGAGCTATCGGATGGATCACCATCGGACATAATACTATGAAAGAAGGGAAACAATACAATACGAGTTCATTCATTTATGCATTATAAAATCTCGTAAAGCTTAGATACTTTTCATTTTCAGGCTTTATCTGAGGCCAATTTATCAATAATATGGTC
Organism: Brachyopa scutellaris; assembly: GCA_949775065.1. Classification (NCBI taxonomy): domain Eukaryota; kingdom Metazoa; phylum Arthropoda; class Insecta; order Diptera; family Syrphidae; genus Brachyopa; species Brachyopa scutellaris. The sequence continues at coordinate 143,587,120 of OX459112.1, read as the reverse complement.
TTTCAATCGCTAAACACAACTATATGTATATGTAGTTGGCTTCCAAATGATATTTGTATTTTAATGCTAGACCAGCAGCGTCTTCAGTGGAAATTTCGTGTAACGAAAGTCCTATTAGGAAACCAAAATCAGAAGCTACCGGAGCTAAACTTTGAAATCTCCGTCCCATTTGCTGAATAAGTGTGTCTATATCTAGTGCAGCGTTTCCCAAAAGGTGGTCCGCGGAACCCTGAGGTTCCGTGGGCGGGTCGAAGGAGTTCCGAGCTCCATCCAACAATTAACTAAAACGTTCGTCGAAAACAGTCATAAGTCTTCTACACATGGAAGTGAGATAGCATTTCATCCGGGTTATTTGAATTGCCCAACGAACTTAAGATGTTATTCGCCGAACAGCCCGCTTGTTGTTGAACTATTGCACGATGAGCAATGGTTAATGAAATTGGCTTATTTGGCCGATATTTTCGATAAACTCAAGGGAAGAACCATAACCACGATTACAGTAAGAGATAAAATATGCGCACTTAAAAAAAAACTTGGCTTCTGGATCGAATGTGTTGCACAAAAACGTTAGAAAAGTTTTACTCCTTTAAATGGCTTTGTGGAGAAAATCAAAAATTGGGAATTTCTGGTCTAGTGCACAGTAAAGCTGAATTTCAAACTTTTGAAGTCCTTAACCCTTTCGTCGAACATTTTTTTTACCTTTCGTTTACGCTTTTCAAAAAATTACGGTTCTATCGACAGCTCGTTTATACGATTTTTTGTTAAATCAATACACAGTTCTACTTGATTTTTTCTGAAATCATTCAAAAAATCCACAAGGCAAGTGATGATGAGGTCTGTTCTCATACCTGTCAAAAACTGTTAAAACAATGAAATTCTACCGAAATCAGTCAAACCCTGTTCCCGTACGAAGATTTTTCGTAGTTTGTCCCAGAAGAGAGACCTTATAAGAGAGTATGAAATGTCCGCATGCTGCAAAGAAATGTTTTTTCAAATTTTTTTGTCCAATGCGTTTTTGTACTTTCCCACACTTTTACCTCTCTCTGAGAGGTTTTTGCCCCCACTCCTTGAAATTTGAGAATCTGTGAATTTCAGGGCACCCATACTACGGTATGCCAGAGAGTGGAAAAACGACACAATTTTGGTCTGTGTGAAAAGTTTTTTTTTTATCTTTTATTAACAGTTCAGTACAAATCGTATGTGTTAAGTAAGGGGCGCCATTCCTGATCTGTGGGGGCGCCTGTTGTAATCAAGTTCACGTTTTTTTTGTGAGTTAGCCTGGCATAATGTTTTAATTTTGTGTGCTTGTGGCTCTGTAAAGTGCGCCGCCCTGAGGGTTGCACTCCTGGCAGCCGCCCGCCTACGACGCTGCGTACGGATGATTGTAACCTAGACATTAATATTACGGGTGGGGAAACAACATGAGTATCGCAATAGGTGCACATGGACCTAAGTGTGATGAGGATGTAACCATCAGCCCTTCTTACTTAACCTAGCCAAGCAAGAAAAAGTGAAATTATGTTCTGAAAATGATATCAGCAGATGATGTCCGTTATATATCTTACAATAATCTTAAAACATTTATTTTACGGCGATTTTGAAGTATCTGAACGCCTGTAAGCTGACATCTGGTAGTACGAGCATAAGAGGGCATTTCGATATCCAAACCGAATTTCCGAACGACGAACCTAGTAAATTTTTTTTGGATGCTCTCTATACATTTGGAATCAATGTTGCAGTATGGATTCCAAATGACCCAGCCACCCAGCTAGCAATATTCCAAAATATATCTGACGTAGTCGGTATATAGAGATTTAAGGCCTCATCAAACAGAACTGAAATACACGATCCCAGTCACACAGCGCGTTTGATTTCAGCGTTTAATTTTTCAAAACGGCGGTGAAAAGCTGAGTTGTATAAAAATACAGATTATTTAATTTTTTATTTTTATGGAAAAATTTGTTGAACATGTGAGATAATTACACATGTATACGACGAGTGACATAAAAATATAAGACATTTGGAGTCGTTGCAGACAGTCTAAGAAGGTCATTCTGTAAACATAAGAAATTTTAGATCATCTGCAAACAGAAGGCGAAAAGAATAAAGTAGAACATTGGGCATGTGATTGGTAAAGACATCAAGAATTTTGCCTTGTCAATAATCCCGACGCTCATTTGCAATGATATTCCAGTTATCATCTCTTCGGACAAAGTCAATCTGCTCACGGCATATTATGTCGCTTTCAGATTGCTCTTTGCCTCCGCCTGTACTCGAGAGCGTTTCGCACTCGTACAGTTGCAAGAGTACTTAAAGATTCCATTATGAACAAATTCGCCGGTCCAAATCCGGTTCCATAGTTCTGAAGCGGTGTAACCTTTTCCATCTATCCTACTCATCTGGACTCTTTCCGAGTAGATATGGACAGTAGCATTTGTCCAGCGCTAAAAAGAGGCGAATCTTCCTGTCTCTCCGTCTCCAGCTATCGACCCATAGCACTAATGTTCCTTTTATCTAAGGTCATGGAAACGCTGATAAACCCTCATCCATGAAACATCTGGAATTACGAAAGTTTCTCAATGACCGACAACACGGCTTTCGTAGCAAATGGTAATCTGATGGCATATCTCACCGAAAAATGGAACCAATCCTTCATCACTCTGATGAGTATAAGATGCGACTTCAAACTCATTTGTCGAAAATGCATACACATTTTCTTCAATGGATTAGAAACTACCTTTCGGGCCGTTGGCGTTGGAAGATTTCAATGCTGCAATTCACCATATAAATATAATAATAATAATAAAATAATAATACTGGTGTCCCAGCTCCCAGGGCTCAGCTTCGTCTCCGTCTATCTTTGTTATTTTCATAAATGATCTCCTGAGTCCTGATTACAGCAGCTAACCCAATACATTGCTTTGCTGGTGATAGCACCCTCAGCTTTATATATTCGTTTCCAGATTCAGGTCGCTGCTCTTCGGCTATGGAACTGGATAAACAAATGGGGTATAGACAATAGAGTGGAATTTAATGCTTCTAAAACTCAATGCTGTCTTCCGTCTTTAAAGTGTAATCTAATCCATTAGCCATGATCCATGGATGACTCTTGCATTGTTGAAACCGAAAAACATTCCATTCTCGATATATGTACGTGTTAATGGAATTACCAAATATTTTAAATTGACAAATTGAAATTGATGCAGTAAATTCTTCACACCCTCTGATATAGCTACCATTTCTAAGCCGTACATCCGCTCCGGCCCCCAAGCTCAAGTACATTGTTCATATCTGGTCGGGTAGTCCAAAATATCATTGCATCGGTTGTTTTTATAACACTATCATATCTGTGTCATGGTGTGCCGTGTGCTTAATACAAGCAACAACCACAAGCAGGGATTTGCCAGGGCAAAATATGCATCAACAGGTTCATCATTTAGTGCTGGTGTTAGTAGTTAGTCTACGTTAATGTTAGATATTATTAAAAAAAAAAAACCGGCTATAAAACTTATAGACGATAGGAACATAACTGAATCAATTGAATTCCTTAAATATCATCGCTCTGTTTCTGTTTCTTTCCCGACTGTTGGTGTTGCTGATAATTAAACTTATGGACGAAATCTCGACGTCCAACTTCGGTTTTCTTTTTCGATGATTTATTGAATGACATTTTATTTTGTTTGTTTCTGGTCGCCGCGCCGTGGCCGTGGTGGTAAGTGCGTTGGGCTACTACGAATACTGCCCGGGTTCAATCCCAGTTTTTTCACGGTGCCACCTCTTTCGAATGTCTGACAAGCAATCAAAGAGTATCATATGTCATGAGAAGCTTCTCAACTCGCCGTTCGGAGTCGGCAAAAAGGGTCCCTTCCATTTCGTGGAAAAAATAACACACACACACACAAGAGAAGCTAAGCTTGGTTGTGTATAGGACTTCTGATGCTGACGCCGTATATATGTATATTTTTTTGTTTTTAATTTGATAATTTTGATCAGAAAATGTCTGCGGAAACAAATCCTATTAAAATGGAAACAAACTTTACAAAAATGTAATTCTCCTTCGCCCAAGATTTCGACGTTATTTGACCTTGAATGGCGCCACCATAAATTTCGTTGGTTTACAAATATTCACGAAAGTTTAGCTTAAGCATCGCGCTGGACCCCAGGGCAGGGTTCAAGGGTTAAAGTTAAGAAAACCATATTAAATGCCTAGGTAAAAAAGGAAAGAAATTGTAAACCTGTGTTATAATTAGTTACTACCCGAAAAGAATATCGGTGAAGAAGATCGGTCTGGCTTAAGTCAGACTTAAGTTCCGGGATGGGATCCGCCGGCATTCTGTTATTTGCTTTCCATGTCAATCAGTGACCAAACATCGAGGCAAAATAAAACAACCATTTTTATATATTAATATATTTGTAGTTCTTAGCTTGTTTTTTTTTCTATTATTTTTTTTTACATGTTTTACCGTTTTTTTCTGAATTTTGTTTTTTTTTTTCTATTTTACTTATACAATTCTTTTACTCATTTATATATTAAATATTTCGCTCTATTTTTTTTTTATATGTATATAATTTATTTCTTTTACATAAATAAATATTCGGAATTATTTTTTTTTATTTGTTGTTACCCTTAGAAATTATTTTACATATACATAAATATTTATTAATATTAATGAGAGATACTGCAATGCAAATATATAATATATTTTTTTATTAATATACTAAAATGTATTTCTTATATTTTAATTTGTTTGACTGAATATGAACCATTTTGAAAAATACCAATCAGAAGGGGGGCAATGGGAAAATTAGAATATTAATTTTATGTTGCTGCTCGTTTTTTTTTTTTTTTTTTGTTTTATAAAAATAATGTTACATTGCTACTACAATTATGAACATATTTTATCCATTTTATTTTTAATTGTATCTAAATGTATTGTTCAATATATGAGATACAGATAGATTTGTTTTATTTTTTTTTTGTATGTTGTGTATGAATGAGAGTTTAAATTTACTTATTGCTGTGCTTGGAAATTAAAGTGATTCGCAATTATGTAAATGTATGACTGTATTTTGATTTATGTTCTATATGTGTGTTCTGTGATAAAGAAGAGATATGATACATAACTAAAATCGAATGGTACCCTGCCGTGAATAAAGAGGGCGCATGTAAAATTGTATTTTTGTTTATTTTAATTTTATTTCTGTTCACGATATTTTACTTACAAAAAAGTAATTATAAATATACATACTACGTTATTTATTTATGTATAAACATAAAAATTCTTCCTCTTAATTATGAATTTGATTTTAGATTTAAAATGTTTATATGTGTATTTTTATTTTTTTTTTTTAATTTTTTATTTTATTTTAGTATAAATTTTATTTAAAGCATTGAGTTGGTTAATGAATTTTGTTGTTGTTTGTTTGTTGTATTAAATCTTCTTGAACAATCACAAGACTTCCAAATTATTGTACTAGAAACAAAAAATTATACAATTCAAGAAAACAAAATATACATACATATTTGGTATACATATAAATAAAGTACATACATACAAATACATTGATAATTGATTTTTTTTGTTTTATCTTTAATATTGATAAATTCTATTTAATACTTTTTACAACCGAATTTACGATTTATTATTGTTTTTTTTTTTTGTTTTGGGATTTTCATTTTTAAAATGTTACTTGGTGTAACAAAAAATGTCTAGAGCTGAATGTTAAGCAATGTTTTGGATACATTGATAGTAGGTCGCTGAGCATTAATTTTAAGTGAAGGCTTAGAAGATACATACATATTGCCTTCGGACCATTTCCGTATCCAAGAAAACCTTCACAATAGTAATGCTCTTTGTATATCGCTATCGATTATAGGTACTAACCTACTACTATGTATCCTATATACGAAATAATGTTTCTTATTGATCTTATTGAAGAACAAGTCTCATTTTTCTTAGTATTTTCTTCTGTTTTTGTGGCTTAAAAATGTGTGTTTTTAAGTCTACTCTAGTAATTTTATTTGAAACGTTTTTTTTTTCTTTATTTATTTTTAATCTTATGTGCTAAGTTTTCTTCGTTGCTATAATATGTTTTTTTTTTTGTTAAATTTAATTTTAAGGACTTATGACTTGGAATTTTTAATTCCTTCTTCTTGGTTGCTTGTTTTTATAAAAAAAAAAAATACTTCACAAAATTAATAGTTATTTTAAAAATAGGAAACAAAATTTTTGAAAAAAAAATACATTACAAGTTATTGTTCTTATATTCGCTTTAAAAATATTAATTTGTTTTCATCCTTTTTTTTCATTGATCCTGTGTGTTAAAAAATTATTTTCTCTAAGTTTAGATTTAATATTTATGTATATTTATATATTTATATAATCTATCTACACTATATTCATTTTTGAATGATTCTTTTCTCAAACAAACTTTTTACCTTTATTTTTCTTTTTATTTATAATTTTTTGCTTATAAATCGTTTTCTTTTTAACATAAATTTAAAAGCTCATGATATTTGTTATAAAAAAAATATTTCTGTGTTTCTTTATTACCTTTTTAACAATCGGACTTTAGATTTATTTTGTTTGTTTCTATTATTATGTAGCATTTAAAAATCAAAAATGTCGTCAATTTTGTTTATTGTGATATAAATAATTTATTGTTAATCGAATTTAGCTTCTTAAATTTTTTATTTTCTTTTTAACACCAAACTTAACGAATTTCAAAATACAACCATTTTTTTTTCTTTAAATTTCATCTTTTATTTTTAATTTTTAAATGTAATGTACGAGTACATAAAAATAATTTTTAATTGCCCATCCAAGAAAGGGCAAGAAAGTATTCCATTTCAATACATATGTACATATACAAACATCAATCATTTTTTTAATTTAGTTATGTTGTTGCATTAACATTACTTGCTTAGATATCGAATAAGAATATTGGCGGAAATGTTTAGGTTTTTTTTTAAATATTTTACTAAAAATTTATGTATCGTTCTTTAAAAAATATTTTTCTCCTTTTATCCTCCTTATTTTGACTCAAGAAAGTTTGATATGAAAATACGAAAACAGCAAAATAGACTTAGAAGTATTATCACAAAGGAAAGACAAAACATTATAAAAGAAGAAAAATGCGACCTAAAAACCGTTAGTACCTACAATCCGTTATTTCCGATGACACATATGAGTACAATAGAATCACCGAAAGGTGAAGCGAAGGAGGAAAACATTTGATGGATTGTAAAACTGGGAATAATTATAATGATTTAATTTTGCACAAAATCACGGAGTTGGGCTCGAAGACTGGACTATATAACAACCAGAAAGAGAACCCCATTTTAATGTATTTTTACGTTTTCCAGAGAAAGACGAGTGGCAAAAAGCTTAAGTTAACAGCAGCTACCACATTAGTACCGAAAACTTACAATCTAATCCGGACAAAGGCAGAACTGCCACATAAGACAAGTAGTCCGTAGGAACACCAGCAAGCTTTGAACATTGCTAATAACAACTCAATTAATAAGTATTTTAAAGCATTAACCAAAATTGCCACATGGCGATACCCTCATCATTAGTCGTCAACATTTTTCAGGGATTTCCTCGGCCATCGTCTGCAAGTTGCCGGGAGTATAGAATTTATGTACCCAATTTCGTTTTTAAATTTTTTTTTTGTAAGGGTGTTAAATATTTTTCGTGAGGATCTCAGTTCGTGAGTAATATTTATTGGAGCCACCGTTTAATTTGAAATAAGAATAAGGTAAGCTTTTTGCTAAATAATTTGGTGTCATAAACCATTAAAAGTGCTACAGTTCAAAAAAGCCACAGGCCTGTTCAAAGCTGCCGCTGGTTGGGTCATATTTGAACATTCGAACTTATTTTTTTAAAAAAAATAAATAAAGTATAAGCCTTTATTGAATTCGCACAAATGTTGGTTCAAATTGAAGGTTAATTTCACTTCTCAGAGCGTGAATGACTTAAAGACCAATAATTCAAATATATTGGTGTTGAGATTTGAGAAGCCTTTAAAGGAAAAAGTGTTCGAAGATGCCCCCCTCTCCCCTACTATACAGTCTTTTCTGCTGAAAGATAGCGAAAATGCTGGAAATTGCCCACAGATGGCGAACCATTTATTTGACCTGTTGGCATCCAGGAGATTTGCTAAGTCCTCGATTGTGTTCACTAGAGACTGAAAAGTCAATTGAATTACAGACTGTATATGCTGATAGACATAACTCGAGTTCAGGTCTTGAGATATCGTCTTCTGAACCTTTGTTTAGCAAGCTCATCTCATTTCCTTTTATTCCGTTGTGTCCTGTGACCGAAACTAGTTTCAATGACTTCTGCCTTTCGGCCAAATTAAATATGGTTTTGCACTGCAAGACTGTTTTAGAATTGATTTAAGAGTTAAGCAAGTATGCATCCGTGAGTACAACTAAAGTCGACTTTAAATTTGCACAACAGCTGCAATTTGGGTGGCATTGCTCAGAAGGCATATCCATGGGACACATGCGTCGTAGGACATTTGTCGCACAATGTCATCGAAACTGCACTGCGCATATTTTTTTTAGAAACTCCTTCTTTATAGACGGAAGATAGCTCTTAGTGTCCAACCCATGATAAGAATATCAAAGGGGGGAGGTTTATAAGTCTGTTTAGCTCAGAGCCAGGCATACTAGGAAAAGCTTCCAAGTAGGCGAGGTACAGTCCCCTGATAAAGTATATTCCACCAAACAACGTTGGCACAATTTTTTGCCAGACACCCTTTTGCTTTGCCAGAAGATTGATATTGGTTTGAGTATTTAACCCTCTCGTGAGGATGCAAACAAACCTAAAAAAAAAAAAACCTAACCTAACCTAATGCTTTCGTATTTAGGAACTAACCCTCTCCAACTAAAGCTCTTTACAGGGGTCCTAGAATACGCCTTTAAGAACCTGCAATGGAATAACAATGGCGTCAAAGTTGACGGCGAATCATTAAACCCTTTCACTTCGCGGACAACATTGATATCATAACGATGTAAGCTGATGTTAGACGAACTCGGGGAAGCCTCAAATAACGTGGGGTCTAACCATCATCCCTGCGAATTGATAATTCATGACCAATCTAGTTCCCAGCGGCAACCTGGAGACTAAGGGGTGGTGATCGACTAGGTTGCCGAATATAAATATCTTGCCCACGTAATAAGAATAATAAGAGACAACCAAACCCGGGAAATCTAACGTCCCATCGGAAGTAGACTGGGCAGCTTTTGGTAAAATGATGAAATCGATGATGAACGATGATGAAAACGTATACTAAAGAGTGACATAGGCATGCGTTTGAAAAGAAAAGTATTTGACCAATGTGTACTGTCAGCTATTACATATGGCGCGGAGACTAGCCTTTACAAGATATGCCATCAAAAAGGTTCAAGTAGCACAAAGAACGGGGGAGAAAGCGATGCCGGCAATAAGCAGGAGGGGCCGGGTAAAAAACGAAAAAATGCGAAGAAGAACTAGAATATCTAATACAACCATACAGTTTTCAAAAGGGATATGGAGGTGGGCACGACACGTCGCGAGAAGAACAGACAATATGTTGACAATGAGGCGGATAGAATGGAGACCGAAGGAAGACCGCAGACACCGAGAGAGACCACAATCGCGCTGGATTCATAACAATAAAAGAGGAGTAACAAAGAACTGCATCTGCACAGGGGCATAGCACAAGACAGGACAGAATGGAAGCTTTCAGAAAGTACACTTTGTGTATGCAGCCCAGATATATCAGGGAGTGGACAAGCTGCATTTGCATTATATTAAACTCATATCGCAGTGCAAATTTCGGTTAAACAAGATTAACCCGCCGCGCGGCGTTACTCGCGCACCTGTTTATGGACGCCGATACTCGTGGTGTCACTAATACCAAATTTTTTTTTTAATTAAAGGAATCATATAGGCCTATGGTCAAGGTATTGGGCACATATATAGTGCTGGACAGAAGATATCATACACCTCCACACACCCCATACCATGACATTACCGCCTCCGTACTTAACGGTTGTTGATCTTTAAGAGCCTCACCAGATTTGCGCCACACTCGAGACCGCCATTTTTGTCCAAATAGCTCAAATTTACTCTAATCAGACCACAACACTTTTTTCCAGAAGTCTAGAGACATTCCAACATATTGCTTGCAAACAAAAGTCGTTTGTTTTTATTTTGTTTGCTGATATAGGATCGCTCAGATGCCAAACAGCTTTTGAGGCCAGATTCGTTTAATCTCCTGCGTACAGTGCGGGCGCTAATAGGCAGATCCATTGATTCTACAATATTTGGTTTTTTTTAACAAGTCGACTGATTCAGACATCTTCACGAGCAGTTGTAGCCCGCTTTCGGCCGTTTCCAGAAAAGTTCGCCACAATTCCATGTAATTCATCTTTTTTCCAAATGTGTTGGACTACTCCAATAGATATAGAATACTTGTCAGCAATTTTTCTATGTGATTCTCCTTTCTGTCTGTCGCGTAACACCAAGTTTCGAATATCAAGAGATATTTGCGTCTATTCAAAACAACCGATAACCTACAAGGTCGCAAGTAATTTCCCGCATAACGGGGAGCAATTGATCTTTAATATAGTAAATAAAAAGTCGGGAATACGTTGCGCAATCGGAAACCAACGAATTGACTTAATTTATCTGTTATCCTGCATTTTTGAAAGGTGTATGATTTATTTTGACCAAATCATAATTTGAAAATATTGCATAATAAATTTATTTAAAAATATTTATGAATAACTTTTATTTCTTCACTATTACTTTATTAAGCTACTACTATAAGCTTTGATTTCAGCACAGTAAATAATCTTTTTGAGTCATAAAAAAAGTTACACGACTTAACAGAAATGTTTATGAGATGTATGAATTATTTTCTCCAGCACTGTATATATTTTTATATTTTTATATAAAGTTAATTGCTTACTTATAAATTTTTTACAACAAAAACGGGTTAAAACATTACAATATTTCATTTTATTTCAGAAAATGTTTTTATTGTCTGCAAACGTTCGTTTGCCGCAACGATACGAGCAAAACTAACCAGTGCACGTCAGCTGATGTAACTGTTCAATACACTCAGCTATTAGAAGTAGAACGGGTGCGGTTCAAAAACAATTGAAAAAAATAGCAATAATTAGAAGTAGTGGGGGGCACGAGTGACGGCGTGTTAATCAAAGAAGTGATCATTGACGCCTTAAATAAGTTGTATCTTAATTAACGAAATAAATAAATAAATAAATGTAGTGAACGGCATTAAGTGCCTTCTCATATAGAAAACGAATAATGAATGAATTCAGCACAATTTTCTAATTTATAGAAAAAATCAAATCAAATCATATTCAAATTGAAATGTAAACTTGAATGTAAGTCATATCTCCGACTAATAACTTTACATTCATAGTCGTTCGTATGTCAGAGTAAAAACCGTTTCATTGGATTTAAAATAAATTTGCCAAAATGAATAATGACATCACAGCGACAAAACCACAGATGTCAACCAAAAACTAGTCACAATATGTTACCCGCGATGCAGATTTTTCGAAAAAATTCTGGCGTAATTGCTCCTAGATGGTAGCGACAACTTCAACAGAGAAATCTACATAAACATCTAATAAAACCATAAATCGTGGGCTACGCTGTTCTCAAATAAAAGCGTTGATATGATTTTCACAGTAGAAAAGTCATGTCATGATCATGAGTTTGAGGTCAGAATTTATACTCTGTTCCACAAAAATTGTCAGTACAGTACAGACCTTATGGGGGAGCTTTTTCTTAAACACAAGTGCCTGTACATATATTCCTGGCACTCAATCAGAAAAATTGCCACTGAAATAAAAACAAAACCACTGACTTACACAAGTATTGTTTTTGTAATTTTCGTCCAATGCGCATACATCCCACCATGATCATAGCCTGCCACACAGATAATGGCAGACTGTGGTCGTGTTCGTGTGGCCGCCATCAACCCTCGCTGTGTGTATGGAAAATATGAACATAGAAGCAATGTTGCCATTTCAAAATTAAAGCAAATCGTTAAAACTTTTTCTGTGGTTTTTGTCAAAGAGCTTTGGGATTTTGTATTTTGAGAACCAATAAATAAATTTGAGTAGGAGAGGGTGTTGCCGCTAATTTTTTTTTGTTTTTTCCAGTTTCTTGTTTTTCTGGAGAAATCGCTAAAATGCATTTACAATTTTATAAGGTTTTTTATAAGGAGGTAAATGTTGGGTGATAATCTTTTCCGATGTATGACATTTGACATGAAAATACTCGAAAAAATGCCCTCTACAATATTCTAAAATTTCATCAAAATTGAGGTGGTGTGCACTTTGAATACAATTATCATTTTTCGTTAAAAAAATTATTTTGTTTTTAAATCAGTAGATGGTTAGCCTACGGGTATTGCTTTCCGATCTGCGGAAAGCAGCTTAAAAGAGGGACAGATTTATGAAAGCTATTGCAACCAGAATGAGAGGCCAACGTCCTATCTTTCCTATACTGACAATTTTTGTGGAACAGAGTACAGTTCCTTGTTATGCTGAAGATAGAAAGAAACTAGCTGAGGTGTTGAAGCAATTTCACTGTTACAAGTTCTGAACACATCTGCTATCTACATGAAAAACTCATTGCCATGGATACACTTGGTCCATATTTTTTAACTTATCGTTTTGACAAATCCTGACAGTATCTAGAACAGTTTTTAAGAAGATGTAATTTACTTGGATCAGATTCATATTGTCATGGGGTTATGTATTGACTCCCGTAAGGTGCTGGAGACCTTGAACCCCATGATAACCTGTAGCTACACAGGATCTTCTTATTATTCGAAGACATAATTAAAAAAAAGATAGGTAAGTACTATGTTATGTGCATTAAATGAGTGACAATTGAATTCCACAAAACTGAAAGGCTACTTATATTTTTAGTTATCAAGACTTTCAATCAGTGGGGAGGCTAAAAGTTAACTTTGTGCAAAGGTTACCTCGTAACCATTTTGCACGAATGGAAGGAACCTACCATTTTAGCCTGGATAGTTATCGGGTATTATGAGTTAAGTCGCTATAAAATCTGTACTTCCCAATCACTTTCGACGAGGTTTATCGAGAAGTGTTATAGAAAATATTAAGAATTACAAAACTTCTGTCAATTGGTCAGCAAAAATTCACTTTTGTTATAACATGAAAAAAATGATATTAGAATATACGAATAGTTTTATTGTAATACGATCTTTTTAGTTTTTCCAAAAATACAGTTCTTGTGAACATAAATGAGATTACATGTGTTAGCATATAGTGTTACAGTATTAACATAAATATTGTGCTATGATGATGTATGTCTCGTTTTAATATCCAATCTGCCAGCATTCTTGGCCTAGAAATGTCCTGATGGAATTTTTCAGCTTTTTCATCGCTAACGGCGCCCAAATTTTTAGGAAAGGAGTCCGAATGGGAATGTAGCAAATGTATTTTTGAGGACACCCAAAGCCTTACAAGTAGTTAGAAGCTTCTTGATGATACTTTTATAATTCTTTGATCGGTGTTTTCTGAGAAAATTTGGGGTCGCTTTCATGAAAGATTTCCAAGCTGATTTTTCCAGGTCACATAGTTTTCTGTTTTTTAAATATTTCATCTTTTATAATTATCTTATTTTAAGGACCAACAAATATGTTCTTTGAAATTTGAAAATTGTTTGAAAAATTCGTTTGTTATGTCAAATCATCTAATGTATAATTTTAGAAAAGGAAACTTTGCTGCACTTCATAATTATATTAGCTCAATTAACTGGACGCATATTCTTTCAAGTTTAACGACAGTTAAAGGAAGCTTATCAAAAATTCGTTAACAACCTAATTGAAGGTTTTTCTAAATTCATTCCTCAGAAAAATAAAAGTGTTTTCTTTAAGCTACCATGGTACAATCAAAGGCTTGTAAATTTAAAAAATGTGAAAAATAAAGCGTTTACGATTTATAAAAAATCAAATTTAGATGTGGACAGACAACGTTTCTGTCAATTACGTAGAGAATTTGATTTTTTAAATAAATATTTGTACAAGCAATATATTTTGAATATAGAATCTCAAATAGCAAATGCTTCAAAAACTTTTTGGACATTTTTGAATGGAAAAAGAAAATCTAATTCTTTACAAGAAAATATGGAATATAATAACCAAATATCAACTGCTCTGCAGGGTACTTGTGAACTTTTCGCTCAATACTTTCAATCAGTTTATGTTGATCATTCCTCGCTTTGCCTTCCGCAAATTGATATACACGTTCAAACCAATATTGATATGGGATATTTGAGTATTTCAGAACATGACATTTTTAATGGTATTCTAAAAATTAATTCCTGCTTAAATGCTGGTCCTGATGGGATACCATCTTTTGTTTTAAAACAGTGCCAGTCATCAATAACTCTTCTACTGCAGATAATTTTTAACTTATCATTATCGTCCGGTATATTTTTAGATGAATGGAAGTTGTCTTATGTCACTCCAATATATAAAGCTGGTTCAAAGTGTTATATTGAGAACTACCGTGGCGTATCGAAATTATCCGCAATACCGAAACTTTTTGAATCAATTGTTAAGGATAACCTTTATTTTACAATTAAAGAACATATATGTAGTGCGCAACATGGATTTGTGTCCGGCAAATCAACTACGACTAATTTGATGCTGTTTACTAAGTATGCAATTGATGCTTTTGAATCCAATTATCAAGTTGATGTCGTGTATACAGATTTTGTAAAAGCTTTTGATACAGTGTGTCATGATATTTTAATAGCGAAATTATTTTCATTTGGAATTCATGGATCGCTTCTTCTGTGGACTTCCAGTTTTCTTAAGAATAGAAAGCAAAGTGTTAAGATTGGGAACGTTACTTCAAAAATAATAAACGTTTCATCAGGTGTCCCGCAAGGTAGCCATTTGGGCCCTCTTCTATTTAATATATTCATAAATGAAATTCCTTCTTTGCTTACGCATGCTCATTGTCTAATTTATGCTGATGATATAAAAATATTCCTGCGTGTTAAAAACTTGACTGATAGTTTAAATCTCAAAAGTGATTTAAATCTTATTGTTACGTGGTGTCAAAGAAATTGTCTTCCATTGAACATAAATAAATGTCATGTCTTTACTGCTCATCGTTCTTTAACTCCTTTATTATTTAAATACTCGATTTTAAACACTATTCTGTTGCGTAGAACTGAGGTAAAGGACCTGGGAATCATTTTTGATTCAAAGCTTACCTTCTCTTCTCACATGGACTACATAATTTCAAGAGCTAATTCGATGTTGGGTTTTCTAAAACGAAATTGTTCAGAATTTTCTAATCCATATGCTATTAAATCAGTTTATATGTCCATTACTTGAATATTGTTCTGTTGTTTGGTATCCGGTTTATTCAAATGCAATTACTCGTATCGAACGAATCCAAAAATCTTTTACAAGATTCGTTGTGAAACAATTGAAGTGGAACCTTAACTAAATATAAGCCATCATATTTAACGAGATGTGCCTTGAAACGTTAGACAAAAGACGGTCTGTTCAATGTATAATGTTTGTATATGATGTTTTCTCTTATCGCATTAAATGTCCTGAGATTGTTCATGTTTTTCTAATATATGTTCCCGAAAGAATAATGCGTCCTCGTAATTTTCTTTACAATCCAAGATATAGGCCTAATTATGATTCCAATGAACCATTTACTAGATGTATTAAACTTTTTAATTCACTCCCAAGTGAGATAGATTTAAATCTTGTAAGAACTGAATTTAAATTATCATTGCAGCATTTAGTTGATTAGTTAAGAAATTTATATTGAACTGTTAGTAATCTATTTAGAGTTAAGCTCAGTTGATGAATGAATAAATAAATAAATAAATAAATATGCCCACATCCTCATCATTTATAATGACCTAATTTTAAGGACCAACAAATATGCTCTCTTTAATTTTGGCGTCTCTGATTTTTGGAAATCTTTCATTCAAATATAAAAACCCAGCGTCATCTTCATCCATTTCACCACAAATGTAAGAAAACTTGTCAGGATCGTTTCTGCACTTTCTTGACATTATTACAGTATCACTCAACGTAACAAACATAAAATACAGTCACTCCACTGAAAAATAAAACACTATAAATAAAAAAAAAAGTGAGTAAAAACGATTAACATACAATTTTACTGTTAGAAGCCGTAACACAAAAACTAGACCTGATCGAATAGAAACAACTATGATTTTGTAATGAGGGTATAGGTAGACATTTAAAAATTAGTAAGCACCTTTCTTGTTGCAAAATTTTCTTGACCAGTGTATGAAACAATTTGGACAGAGGAGTTGTCTTCAGAGTAGTCAAGGTAAAAAACAATAGCTAAATTGAAATTGTCGATTTCTTAGCAGAATTCTGTACATTTTCCAACACCCCACTTAGTTGATAGAATACATTGAAATGCACTGAAATAGAAGTATATTTTAGGTCTCCACTGTAAAATTCTGTCGTAAGGTGGCGACCTTTTAAAGCTTTTAACACAACCCACCATTTGGTTAATTTTCGATTTTTTGTTTGTTTTTAATTGAAAGAAGAAGAAGCTAGGCATGATCCTATTATCACTTTCAACTGAAGCTGGAATGAATTTGAATGTTTCCAAGTGTACTCGATATACCTACACTTATGGACAAAAAACTAAATACAGGCTGGTGTCTTAACATTGTGCTCCCTTATTCTGTTAATGATTGGAATGAGCCGCTGTTGTGCATACCTATTAGCAAGTAGTTATAGCTACAACATCCTTTACTTGAGAGAAGAATGTTATCCAATATATTTACATAATCTACCTTCATCGCTACCCCCTCTGTTAAATGAATGACACCGACTCTGTACCTAGAAACTCTGCCGAAACCAAAATGCTCCCACCACCATGTTTTAGCGTCTTTTTTATGTAGCGGGGATCATATCCAGAGATGGGAAGACATCTTACAAAATGCCTACAATCAGACCCAAACAAATAAGATTGCATTCGTCCGTCCAAAATATTTTTTCTCCATTTTTTCTGGCCGTCAAAGCCTGCCGAATTTCGGTGGTGGAAAGCGAAATCTATCCTGTTTCTCAA
The DNA here is from genome assembly GCA_949775065.1 of Brachyopa scutellaris. Classification (NCBI taxonomy): domain Eukaryota; kingdom Metazoa; phylum Arthropoda; class Insecta; order Diptera; family Syrphidae; genus Brachyopa; species Brachyopa scutellaris. The sequence continues at coordinate 143,569,968 of OX459112.1, read as the reverse complement.
GTGCCTCTTGTTGAGAAGTGGTGCCTTCCTGGGCGATTTGGCTGGCAGCTTGTATTCTACCAACGTTCTCCTTATTGTCAGTAAAGAAACTTTTGGATTTGGTTTTCTCAAAATGGCGTCAGACGATACGTTTGTTTGATTATTTTTCAACCTTCCCCTTTTCTCCTCAGTTTTCTTAATTTTAAGTGCACTTTGGAATTCACCCAGGAAACCGTTTAAAGTTGCAGCAGGAAAATTCTGTAACTTAAGCCATAACTTTGAAGTTTTCTTATAACCTCCCCTCCTCAAAGGTACAATGCTTCCTGCGACCCATTTTTTATTCCAAAATTGAAGCTTTATTTAGAACTTGTTGAACCCGTGCTCGCCTTGCTTCGCATCCTAAGGGCTTCCTCATGCATTTCATAGTTCTCAAAAACTGCACCGCACCGTAGCCCGTCAACACTTCCGCCTATACCAGATGTTGTTGCAGAATTGTAACTCCAGGTCGGGTGCCATTACATAGTCTAGGCGGGCTCAAGATTCTTGGAAGAATAGTAGGTACACCTACTTTTAGTTTTAATTTATGTGATGGAAGCCCTGGATGGAGCAGATAGAGAATTTAAAAATTCGACCAAATAGCTGGTTGTCACTTCTTGGTCCCGGTTGATTGAAACACTTACATTCTGCACTTTGACCATCAACACGTGAAAATATCTCGCTATTAATTGCTGGAGCTTGATCATTCCGAGGCAACAAAATAGCTCACTCACAAAGCTAAGAATTCTCACGGTTTGTTAGTTGTGATATATCACCGTAAAAGCATGAGAAAACTTCTTCGGTAGAAGACCCTGTTTTCACAAATAATGTGATAAATTCACTTTTCCATTTTCGTCCAGAAGCGTTCTCCACCAATTTTAAGTAACACATAAGAAAATTTTGTGCGTTTTGATTGCCACCTGTTCGTACCCGTATATTGACGGTCAAGTGCATTTGAGTAACATTGGACCCCAGAGACTTGACTTTTTCAGACAGGCATTTACTTCGTCAGCTTTTTTGCCTCGTGGTTATTACTGATAACGTTTGCCAAGCGTATCCTTATCCTGTTAAGTTCTGTTAACGATTTTCACTGCCTTACGGTGCATTCGTCCCACACAATTAGACAACAGACACGGAAAACTCGCGCTTTATCACTATTCCGAAGAATAACGTAGCTACTAACCCTGATGACGCCACAGCCAAGGGCAATATGACCTTGGCTTCGTATCAATGAATAACCAATACTTCCCTGCTGATTAATTATGTGATTATGATATGTATACATATATACATACATATGAACCAAAATCAGCTCTTAAAGCAACAGGAGTTCATTTTGGGTAGAATATTTGAATATTTGTTTTTCTTATCGTTTTTTTTTTTAATTTGTAAGTAATATTAATAAACTGAAAATGCAATTCCCTGCTCTAGAAAATTCTCTTTTTTTTGACACCTCATTTGTTAAGATTGCTAGAGTGTGAAAGCCGCAAAGGGTTGTACAGCAGATTGAAGTGCAAAGCCATATGATCACGTTAGAGCGCGCACATATACTCACACACACACTATTGCAGCCAATGATAGCATATGGTTGTCCCGTGTGGTTCAACGTCGGACCAAGTTCGATGGAAAGGATTCGGGTGTTTGAGAGGGCTTGTCTTCGGACTTGCCTTCGTTTATACAGAACACCAGAATCCGAGTACAAAAAATTCTATTCCAATGAGGTCCTATACAACAGGGCTAACTTAATAAGAGTGGATAATTTCCTGATCAAGATGACTCGAAGGCACATTGCAAGAGCAATGAGTTCGATGAATAGCCTGATCTTCGGGGCTTATTACCCCAATTTCACGTACCACGAAAGAGTGCGCCTTAACGGCTTCGTTCCACCAGAAGCATTCCTCTATTTTGACCAACAGGGTCTGATCCAGGATAGATCAGCGGTACCGCTAATCTTCCATGTTGCTCGCAAGACTGTGGATAGGCGGCTCAACTACGACAGAGACGTCGCACAGAGCCAACCGGAGCGCCTCCAGTTTAGTAGGTCGGTTTCGGGGCGCGATGGGCACGATGTTGAACAGCAACATAAGATATTCTGGTGGCTGTTAGAAGCAAATGGAATTCCCTCGTCGATTCCGTTCGATTCGGGGTAGACCCCAAGGCATAGTTGGCCGCCTGTTATGTTTATTCATGTAGACATGCCGTGGCCGGCGTACGTAGGTTTAGGTAGGATAGGTCTATTTAAGTTTTATAAAAAATAAAAAAAAAAAAAAAAAAAAAAAAACAGCTCAGCACTTTGCTAACAAAAAAAAATATAAAAACAAATAAAAAACCACAAAAAAAATTATAAAATAACACAGCACAAAAAAACAAAAAAAATTACGTATTTAATTACGTAGCTAGAGTTAAGATAGGTTAAGTAGTTGTAAGTTTTATTTAAGGTAGTTTTAAACAAACATTAAAATGTTCTTTTGCTAAGTTTTTTAAAAAAAAAAAAAAAAAAAAAAAAAAAAAAAAAAAAAAAAAAAAAAAAAAAACACTATTGCAACGATACCCACTGCTGCCCGGTTGCTGGCAGTGGTCACCACTGAAGGAAAATTGTGGGCGATGCTTTGAATAATTGTTTTGAAAACTGCTCAGCTTCAGGGCAACCCAGAAGGATATTTTATATCTCAAATGATTGAGGGACAAATCTACTAATTTCACCTTTTTTTTGTTTTTCAATCCGATAAGCCATTATTGAGTTAGGGCTGTGTAATCATAATATTCCTCACCGATAAACAATTATTTTGACTATTATCTAAGAACCAGTAGGCTGAGCGAAAAATTACATAGCTTGTGATCATCCCGGGTACTTAAGAAGCATTTCAAAAAAAGTTTCATCGAAATCTGTCTAGCGGTTTTCACGCTATTAGGTAACCAACAAAAAAACCTCTACAGTTTTATAATATTTATAGATTATAGATATGGAACAAAAGTGATCTTTATGTATCACTTAACCAATTTTAACTCAAATCCGATTTGGAGAAAGCCCATAAATATATCTGTTGGATTGGAAACGGAAATGTATTTATTTTATTGTCCACACGAAAACACACTACTCGTTGCACTTTGTTGAATTTCACAATAAGTACAGGGAACTTAACCATCTGACTAACGGTAAAAAGTACACTTTTGTAATTAATTGTCAATGGATATGCAGAACAGCGGCTAAATCCAGTCATTGACAGAATAAGTGAACACAATGTTAATACGCCAGCCTGTATTTATTTGTTTGTCCATAAGTGTACGAAAAAATCGACAAAAATTTAACGAAAACTTGACGAAAGTAAATAGTATGGCTTGAAGTAGCAAATTTGTTTTAACAGAATTTAAATCTCAAAAAAAAAAAAAGAAAAACTTAAATAAAAACTGTAAATATTTCCTCTCTCATATTTATTCGTTTTCATTGTGTGTATTTATAAAACCTTTTATTTCAGTTTACTTGACAATTTTATTTTATTTTTTTTTTTTCTAATTACTAACCTTTTCTTATATTTGCATTTTTTTTTTAATTATTATTATTATTCTTTATTTAATAAATTGTTTAATAAACAAAAAAAAAAAATACGCGATGTGTGTATATTTATTTAATATAATATATAAAAAAAAGAAAAATATGACAACAACTGTGTTTAAAGCCAAAAATCGTTTCTTTTAATTTTTTTGTTTGTTTTTATTGAAACAACCCATTGAAATTGTTTAATAATAAATAAAGTGTTTAATACTTTTTCGTTTTTTTTTTTTGTATTGTTAAAAATAACAATATATTTTAATGTTTACCTTTTTGTTAAGAATAAAATTAAAAAATAAATTAATTATGCGTTCAATATTATTTATATCTTTGTATTTTTTTTTTACATATTAATATTTCAAATTTCAAATATTTTATATCATTTGAGCCGTTACTTGTTGTACTTCATTGAACTGCGACAGTTAGAATAATGTGGTTTTTGTTTGTTCTTAAAGATAAGCGTTAATATATGGTTTTTTAAACACTAGAATAACTTAATTAATATCTAGATTCATCTTATAATAATAACAATGGATTTGGCTTTGTATTATACACTTACTTTGTATTTATTTAACCGTATTTTTTTTTCTTATATTTAATTATTTCATTTTGGTTTAACTTATCAATTATTACATTTGTTTATATTTTTTTGTACACAACATATGATTAACAGTCAGAATTAAATTCACTCCATTAAATTATCCATAAATTAAATTAATTAAAATTAAAAAAATATATTTATATATTTAGACTGTTGTATAAGAAAAATGTACCTGTTGTAATTTGATTACTGCGTCGCTTCTGGGTGTCAAACTTATTTGATCGTGTCTCGGCTGAGTTGATTTGATTTGATTTTGTTTTAATTTAATATCGGTTAAAGGTTTAAATTAAAAAAAAAAAACAATCATTTCATATACAAACAGTCTAAAACTAGCGTAGAAAAATGTCCATCCTTGTAACCTGTCGTCTCTTATTCTTAAATATTTTTAATTTATTTTTTTTTTATATAATTTTGTCTCTTTCTCACTCAAAAGTAATTTAATGTTTTTTTTTTTTTTTGATTTACTATTTAACTCACTACATTCCCTTGTCTTTAAGACTACAAAATCTGCCTTAAATCTGTGTGACTATTTCAACAACTTATCTCAGAATGGTTATCCTTACCCAGGTTGTAGCGATCGGTGAACCCCTGTATCGTAAAGGGCGGCGCTACGCTTCCGCTCAGCGTGTGATTGGTCACCGCACTGACGTCGTAATTATTTGGCGTTCCGCCGGTAGTTCCGTTCATCTTTTCAGTAGGAATCTCGCCCTTAACGGAATTGATCATTTGGATATTGGCATAGGACTGCTTGGTGGCAGCAGAGTTATTGTGCTGATGATGACCCTTGGTCAGTGCCGATGGATCCAGTGTGATTCCGTCCAATTGGGTGAACGACAATGGTGGCTTGATTGTTGTTGGAGTGGGCTGTGGGGTATCCAGACTTATAAGTCTAGGTCCATCGTCATCGTCATCGTTGTGTGCGTTAGTGTTCGTCGTCGTTGTTGTTAACGTTGTCGTCGTCGATGACTGTGGTGGCGATCGATGACTGCCGTTGCTTTGACTATTGCTCTGAGAATTGTACTGATGATTGTTGTGGTTGTGATTGGCCACTACAGACGCGATGGACAGGTCATCGATGCCGTTCATACTGAGTTTGGAGTCATGCGATGAGGATAGCAGTGGCTGATCGCTTTTGGAGTTTGGCATAATGAAAGATGTCTCCCAGCAACCATTCTCGTCGGCGTGCACCGGCGCTGATGGTGAGGTGACAGCAGGCGGTGTACATGTAGCCATGCTGTCGATAATAGTGACACATGTCGTCTCTTGGAGTAGACGATCCGTAGTGCTGCGAGGACCGGGTAATGGGATGAGATAGTCCGACGAGTGTGGTACCTGAAGACAGAAGTCGTCGTTGCCCGGTGGTCGCATTATAGTTTGATCGTTCTCTGACGATGGCGGCCGGAATATGCTCGGTAAGGGTAAATTGAGCATGTCCTCATCCTGGAAGGAGATGGAGTATATTAGAATTGTGACAAAACTGTTCAATAGTAACGAATATCGTCTGTTCTTTATCGTAAGACCTTTGGAATGAAAAACTTATTAAAAACCAAACCGTAATTTGAGCCTTTAAAAGTTTACTATTTTAACTTAAAAGGTTTTAAGAAGATTCTAGATGGAAAAACCTCAGCAACTGTGTCATTTCTAGAAGAACTTGCCCCGTTTGACCCGTATAGTAGGCTATGAACAGACTGACCAATTACAAAGATAAGGGGCTGCAGACAGTGAATTTAATCTTGAAATACCGATAGGTAACCTTAACAACTATTAAGGTAGCCATAAGCAAAAGGATCCACCAGAAAATCAACAAATACTGGGAGGAGCAAGTGATCTACAAGGCGGCCGGATTAATCGCAGAACAAACTGACCAAGCATGCTCTAAACGCGATTGGGACTAATGGTTAGACTCATAAAACAGACTGCCCGAACACAATGCTGAAGCGAAAGTTGAGCTAACTTCAACCTTCGAACGTGCTGCGACTTTCCAGTGTGTTCGGGCATTGACTCTTAACATGCACTTGCACAGATTTGACCTCATCGATACTGAAATCTGTACCAACTGCGAGTGGAGAAGGAGGACCTTGAACACTTCCTTCACCACCATTTAGCAACAGCTAAGGTGCGACTTAAAATACTCTTATAACAGATCTGATGAACCTTCAGAAAATGCGAAATGGCTACACGTCGTAAAGTTGCCAAAAAGACCAGGCGAATTCCCAGTGCAACAAAACTCAATGAACCACATCCTTCTAGATGATGATAGCCAAAACTCCCATCCACCTGATCAAAACGAAGTGCGGATAGCAATATCCAAGCTAAAGTCTAACAAGGCTGCTGGACCTGACGGTCTGCCCGTAGAGCTATTTAAAGTAGCTCGAGATGACTTGGTAGTGAGCATGCACCAACTCATCTCTAAGATTTGGTCAGATGAAAGTATGCCAGATTAATGGAATCTCAGCATCGTTTGCCCGGTCCACAAGAAAGGCGACCCCCTCAACTGCTGCAATTACAGAGACAACAGTCTCCTCAACATCGCCTACAAGATCCTATCTGCCATATTGTGTAAACGCCTGAAACCTTTCGTCAACAATCTGATTGGCCCCTATCAGTGCGGTTTCAGGCCAGGAAAGTCCACCACAGACCAAATTTTCACACTTAGGCAGATCCTGGGAAAAAATCCAAGAAGTCCAAATCGATACCCACCACCTGTTCATCGACTTCAAGGCCGCCTATGACAGCATCTGGAGTGATGAACTGTATAGAGCCATGTCTAGTTTTGACATCCCTGCCAAACTTATCCGTCTGTGCAGGATGACGATGGAGAATGCTCGCTGCTCCATCAAGGTCGGTACTGACCTCACCGAGACCTTCGATGTCAAAAAAGGATTCAGACAAGGTGACGCGCTGTCATGCGACTTCTTCGACATCATTCTTCAAAGAATTGTTCGAAACTCACAAGCCAACACACAAGGAACGATCTTTCAAAAGTCCGTTCAACTAGTTGCATACGCCGACGATATAGATAGATAGATAATATGTCCTTGGTCGCTTCGAGAGAAAAATCCTTCGTAGATATTCGGTGCCGTTTGCGTTGACGGGTTCTGGAGGAGAAGATTCAACCACGAATTGTACGAGCTGTACAGCGACATCAACCTAGTTAAAAAACTGCACATTGGGCGTTTAAAATGGCTAGGACATGTAGATCGTATGGACATCAATACTCCGGCTCGGAGAATATTCGATTCAAACACGGAGGGACAGCGCAACAGAGGACGACCTCGCCTAAGGTGGCGCGCACAAGTAGAACAAGACTTCAAACAACTTGAAGTGCGCAACTGGAGGCGGTTAACTAAGGACCGGGCTAACTGGAAGAGGTTGCTGGTTGATGCCTTGATCCACCCCGAACTGTAGCACCGCCTTAGTAAGTAATTTTAACATTTCAGGACATGGGTATACATCTCAAGCTGGAACTTAAAGAGGCAAGAAATGCGATAAACTGAAAGTGGAGATAGTGCATGTCCAATAAACACATCGGTATCGCACTTTAGACAGACACCTCACCTACCATTGTATACTATGCTTCATATAGCAACAGGACTTCCTGCGATGTTCACTAAGGCCCTTAAAATACGTTTCGATAAGGCTAGAACTTGCTAACCCCTTTTATACTACATAACTAGCTAACTGTTTACATACCTGCACACAAATACTCAGTCTATCGAGAATATTTGAAAACGGTGGACGTTCCTCTGGTGTAGGATTCCAACACTCGGCCATAAGCCTGTAAATTATTGCTGGGCATCCAGGTGGTGCATCTAGCCGACCACCGTTCGTCACTAGGTGCATAACATCTCGATTTGGTAAGCCTGTATATGGCATCAAGCCCAAGCTAAACACCTGGAAATAGAAAAACAATTTAAAGATAATATTCAACAATTCTCGATGAATAGAACTTACCTCCCAAAGGAGCACTCCAAAGGACCAAACATCCGTTTTGGATGTAAATATTCCATCGAGGAACGCTTCCGGTGGCATCCATTTAATCGGTAGCATAGCCTTACCACCCTTTCGATAGTAATCACTTCGATAGATGTCCCTTGCCATTCCGAAGTCTGCAATTTTTACAACTCGTCCAGGACCCTTACTGCTGAGGAGGCAATTCCTCGCTGCTATGTCACGATGTATGAACCGTTTGCTTTCCATGTATCGACATCCCTTGGCCACGTCCAGAGCACAGAATATCAAATCTTTCATTATGAGTGGCGAAGGACGTTCAGGTTTATTGCGTCCTTCGCGTAGGAAATTCTTCAAATCACCACCGGCCAACAGTTCGAGTACAATAAATCGTGGATGTCGATCGAAACACACCCCAATGAGGTGTACAATGTTTGGATGATTGAATTTGGCCATGATTGCCGCCTCCATTAGGAAGTCAGCTTCAGCTTGGCCCGTTGACATCTCGGGCAGTGTTTTGACAGCGACTGGCATCTCAACAGCGTCACCATCACGATGTCTGTACAAGCCTTGATAGACTTCACCAAATGCACCTTGTCCTAGGGCTCTACACAACAAATCAAAGGAAAACCATTTAAAGAACTTCCTAAGGGTACAACACCAAGACACTTACTTCACTAAACGCAAGCTTTCTCGGGCAACTTGCGGCAGACTTTTGACTTCAACGTTTCCATTCAGAATGCCATCACAACCATAGTTCGGATTGAAGTTGGGTAAAGCTGGATCATCGGTATTATGCCGCAACCGACTGAGCTGTAGATCCTGTTCCATGAGCATCTTATGGCGCAATGAAGCCTGCTTCTTCCGCTGATATCGGTTATCTATAAGAAAAGAGGGTTCATCAAAAATCAATCGCACCCTTTGTCGCCCCGCTTTGCCTTACATAGAATCAAAATCAAGGAACTCAATGCCGCTCCCAGGAGAATAATCAAAATCAAGAAGAATCCAATCAAATAGTGCAATGGAATCCGATCGGTTGATGTCACCTCACAAGCGGTCGTGTTGTCCTTTTTCAATCGCCAACCATCTGGACAGATGCACTTGGTTGCCGCTCGAAACTCATCCAATGCAATGCAACGATAATCACAACCACATCCTTCAATCGCTGGAATAATGACAATCGAACCGGGTCCACTGCTCGCTCCCTCATAGATGACATTGAACTCTTTCAAGCTGCGTCCAGTGCTAATAAAGGAGGTTCCACCTTCTCCATTCGATTCGTTGAGGTAAACATCACCACCAGAGTAGCCGCCACCACCGCCGCCAGTATTACAGCCACCGCCGCCTCCTCCGAAACCACCTTGACCGTGGATATTCATTGGACCGTTGTGAGCTTCATGTCCTTCGGCATAGCAGGATAGGCCGCCTCGACCGCCCTGCAGAAGTGCAGCTCCATATCGCGGACTGAGTGCGGTGTCTTCCTTAGCTCTCCATCCACCACCTGGGCCAGCTGTCCTTTTATTTATACTCTCACCATGAATCTGGCCAGAGGTACCGATTCTTGTTGGATTCGCCCGCTGTCCATGCTGGAAATCTTCATCGATATACCGTCCTATGCCAAGACCGCCACCACCACCGGCCACAATCAGAGGTACTGCTTCATTCTTGGCCGAGTTCAACTGGAAGAGAAAGAACATTATTATTATTCGAATAGAGGGTAAGTTTGGCAATCATCTTTACGAATAGAATTAGTCTTGACTAAACTAAAAGTCGCACCTGGAGTGGGCAAAAAAAATACCAACATTTCACTGAGGACCATTTTATAGTCAGAAGGATCAGACTTGGAGGTCTTATGTTTGGAGTCCTGCAAGTGCTAACGCCGACAGTTTGTCGGATTTCCATTTCCATTTCGTATCCCCGGGGTTTCTTTTGTGAGACGAAGGGTTAACAACTCAGATAACTGTTATATGTATACATATGTACATATGACGAAATCAGCATTATAATCTGGGGCGTATCGTATTGCTGCAGGTGAAATGATACAATTCCGCCTCACATTGAACTGTTTCCAGTTTCTGCGGAGTCCCAAGATCTAAACCCAATTGGGTACTCTTGGGCTATTCTTAAAAGCTTCGCTTAAAATTGTTGTAAAACAAGATTGGAATGCAATTACTTTAGACGAGTGCTACAGGAATCTCGATGACAAAAATAATAACAGTAATTAAAAATCGAGGTGGTATCCACTTTGTGCACAATTACCTTTACCAGTATCGCATGTGGTCGAAATTCGACTAATTGTGCGAGAGAAACGCACGTATTAATATTTATTTTTTACTTGGCTTAGACATAACATATTGGAAAACAAATTACACACTGTACTGCCCCTCTTCACAACCTTTCCAGCAAAAAAAAATCAATTAAATATGTTGTGTTTAAGGCAGTTAAAAAGGGTTGGAACTCTCGTATTTGCGCCTATTTATACATATAATGATTATATTCAACAAATTGTGTTCTTTTTAAATCAGCACATGGTTACCCTACGGGTATTGCTCTCCGATTTGCGTCGATTTGTCATGCATACTACGGTAACACAGTCAGAGCTTAGAAAAGGGACAGATTTATGCAAGCTATTGCAACCAGACTGCGAGGCAAACTTCCTATCTTCCCTGTACTGACAATTCTATTGGAACAGAAGAAAGGAAGTCGTTGATTCAATTGATAGGAACGTTTTTTGTATAAGCTTAGCCATCTAGTGTTAAATGTCATCCTTTATAAGAAAGACCTGGCTGAAATCGAAGATGGGAGTTTAGCAACGTTGTCTCCTAAGACCTTCCTGGAAGACTTGTCAGCCTCGCTACTGTACAGTAGCAAAATCAGCTGTTTCATTTGTTTTGAATTAAAAGATCCGTTCGCGTATACTCCCAAAACTACGAAAATCTACGAAAAATAACGAAAAGCAACGAAAACCCGTCCGCGTACGCAAAAATTTCATAGTTTTTCGTAGATGAGAGTGTTCACAAGAGAGTAAGAAATTTCCCCATGCTACGAATTTTACCACAAGAAATTTTAATTTTTTTGTGCTTAATGCATTCGTTTACTTTTGCGTAATTTTTCTGTCTTTGAGCGGTAAGCTGTGATTTATTTCTTTAATTTGAAGAAACTTGCAGCTGAGGCGCATGGATTGCTTGCAGAGGTTGCAAAAGTCTAAAAACCGTGTGTTTGACGTGGAAGGCCAAAAGTGTACGAAGACATGGAATCGGAAGCATTATTGGAGGAAGATTCGTGCCAAACGCAAGAAGAACAAGTGATTCCACATCGTTGAAAATCGTTGGGAACCGTTCTTTCACAATAAATTCCTAATTTTTGATAGAAAACGGCGGAAACTTATTTGTATACCTATAACTACTGGGATTTAACCCGAAATAACTTCAAAATATCATTTTTTACGACTCTCCGATAGAGTACAAAAAAAAAACGAAGGTTTTGTATGTGCCGAATAAAAACGTTTCCCTGCAACATCCCAACGGCCCTTTCCTTCCAAATGAAGGAGCCCAGTGCTGAGCTAATTGTTTTAGAAAAAAGGTACACGTTAGATTGGGCTGAATGATGTCGAAATAGAGTAGACACTGACTGGCTTTATCCTGGCAAATTATAACCGGGGCCTCACATCAATTGTGTTTATTTTACCTCCAAATGGTAGCCTTTGGATACTGATCATAGCCCACTCGGACACGACTTGCTGAACCTACATACATATTATGTACATACAGTACTTCGCCATATTATTAGATCCAAATCAAGGAAAAATATCAATGATTTTGAGAAGATGTTTCAAATGTATATTATAACTTTTAACATTTTTCCATTTTTTGTACAACTATTTGGAGTAATTTGGTTACATTTTGCGACAAGTAATTTTGATAAAGGCTTGAATGATTACGTCACACATTTATGGGACAAGTGTTTTTTGAATCATTTTGCGTTTAAGAGTGGTTTTATCAATTAAAAATATGGTTCAATCTTGTTTTTTAAATACGCTGTGTCAAATAAAAGCATATAGGGCCCAAAAAATACCCAATATAGAAATATCTACTTTTTTTTTTACCAGTTTTAAGGTTTTTTTTATATTAGTACATAGATTATTTAATAAATTAATAAACAAGTCCAAAAAATTGCCATATTTAATACGCACTTTAAAATACCAACCACTTTAACATTGTTTTTTGCTTGGGTCTAATAATATGGCGAAGTACTGTATATACAAAGTTCCAGAACAAAAACAGCATCTTATCTGAGCTATCGACATATTTGGAGCTCAGATCTATAACGATTACCAAGTGCCTCCTAGCCAGTGCCTTGGAAAAGACATGGTGGCGTATAAGCCCTTAATGACATTAGGTATAAACCGGCCCCTCATCCTAGGGGTTTCAACAATGGACATGGCCCGCCAGATTGGGATTGTGGTGTCGGGGTATCTTCCATATAACAGAAAAAAAAATCTAGTTGACAGAGAGAGATCTCGGGCAGGTACCCTCTACGGGTTGGAAGCTTGTTAAGTAAGAAAGTTTGGTGCAACATCACTTCTGGCAAATAATGTGCCGGATCTATGAGCTTGTTTCCCACCATAAGATTTTAAATACAGGCAAACAAAAAAAAAGGAAAACTAAAATCCTCCTCCAATCCTCGAATATCTAAAAGGAAAATTAAAAAAATAATATTTCCAATTGTATTTACCAAAAACACAAACGATCCGCCACCACCTCCTCCCGCTCCGTTCTCGATGACAATGTTCTTCACCATGTAAGCCTTCGAGTTGAAGCTATACCGACTCAGGTCGGTGTTTATTTCACTGTCCGAGCGGCAACCTTCGTCCTTGAAGCTGAGCGACTTTATGCATGCATTCTCACCCTGTTGTCCCACCAAAATGTACAGCTCCTCGTCTTTATGCAGTTCCAGAACGGACACAGCCATGGCGCCACGTGATGATCCGACTCCACCCGAACCAAGTCCACCGCTAGCTCCCTTTGCAATAATTCTAAACCAAAAGGGGTTTAAATGGAATGAAAGCGTTAAGCACTCACAGGAAGCTCTACTTACGTATAGTATCCCTCATTCGAGACCTTCCACTTCTGCATGCCTTTGTAGGTGCTCTGATCCTCTATAACCCGCACATCCTTCAGGACATGCGATTTATTGTGCTCTTTGTAGGATGACTCGCATTGCGTCGATGTCGGTCCTATCATGCCGCGTGTATCGCACGAGGTCAGCTCCAGATCTGGAAAAAACGTGTTAAGCAACCCCGATCCAAGTTTTCAAGAGAAAAAGCAATCTTACATGGTTTATGCTCAAAGTCCTTATGCGACGGAGATTTCATATTATTCCGCACGTCCCAGTAGTCATATCCATTGAGATGTTCCTTCGGTATGTTAAGACCAAAACACTCCGGACTAAGCGAAAAGTCGTCAATAGCCACATCGGAGAAGATGCGCATACCCATTCGTGCCTCGAACTGCATGTAGTATCTGTGAGCGAAAGAGAATCCAATTTTATTCGAATTTCAATTCAGCGGTTATGCAAGGACATCTCTGGACTCACTTTGAAGTGATATTCGGTAGGACGTACTCGTATCGCAACCAATCGATTCCCTGATTCTTTGTACTCCACCAGAGGGTGGTTGTAATGTTTTCCTTTTCCTTCATTTCCACCACCGACAGATTTATGCTACCGGGATTCTTTCCAAACTGATGGATGTAGAACCGAACTACACACGAGTTCCGATATGGAGAATTCGTATCGCCATGCACCATTGGTGGTGGATTAAACGTTTTACTTATCATGATTGCATTGCTGGCAAATCCAATGAGTGATCCTTTCTCGGAATTGTTTATGTGCTGATTCATGTCCACCAACATGTAGTAGCCAGTTGAGTTCAGCATATGTTGGTAGGTGTGATCACTGTCCGGTCCGGTGTCATGTGTGGGCGACGAACCAGTGTAACGAGACCACGATAGGACAGTCTTTCCCGAATCGTGCCATCCACACCAGCCACTCTCGAAATCACAGCGTCCACCGTATGGGATTTTATCTACGAAAGAAATAGAAGTTTTTAAAGAGACATTTTTACTTGCATGGCGTTTCGGGAAGGATAGCAGGATGCAAATGCAAGCGTTGATGATAGTGGATTGTGGACAAACGACGTGTCGGAGAGATGATTTCAACTAAGCATTTTTAAAAATTACTTATATGATATTCATGGTACTACTCTATTTGCACTTTCAGACACCGTTTCTACAGTGCTTCCTCTTTAAATATTTGACTAGCATTCAGAGAATTATCGTTTTTGAAAAGCTTCTTCACTATCGCCGCGCCGTAGCTGCTGCTATTCCTTACTATCCAGCAGAAAACCGTCTAAAAAAGGAGTCTTCTATGACCAAGTGACCTATCATGAGCTAATAGAAGTAACAGGATGGAATTGGATGGATTTTTTTTATAAACAACAGGCGTAATTTCTGGAAAAAATCGACACCAGGCTATTATGTATTCAGACTGTGAAAAACTCCTCCTTTGAATACCGTACTTTACTCTGTTCCAACCGAATTGTCAGTACAGGCCTTATGGAAGAACTGGACACTGCTGCATGTACATATGCACATGTCTTCACGGCACTCAATTAGAAAAACTGCCAGTGAAATAAAAACCAAACCATTGACTTACACAAGTTTTGTTTTTGTAATTTCCCCCAAATTAGCATACATCGAATACATCCACCAGCCTGGACCGTTGCCGCCATCAACCCTCGCTGTGTGTATGGAAAATATGAACATAAAAAACTTCAATAATGCTTCAGTTAAGACGATCTTAGAATCCCCCAGGTTCGACACAACAAGGAAGAGCAAACCTCCGCTCCGGTTTAAAGACCAACCCTTTTGCGGATGCCAGAGCACTTGATCTGGAAAACTGGACACAGCGTGTGCTCAGGACTGAAGAGGAGGCTGCTGTGTCTCAGGCATAAACTCTCCACAGGCTGGAAACCTGTTAAGTAAATAAGTAAGTAAGTAAAAGTTACGCGATGTACATGAAGCTTTATCTGGCGCAATTCACCAGACAATTACGCCATACGTCAGAATCGGTCCGACCACAGATACGTAGAGCCAGTGAACTTTTCGAGGTTAAAGTCCCCCTTTGTGTTGCTAATGGCTACTCTTACTCTATAGGACTGTAGGGATATTGAAGCCCACAGACTATTTGAAGCCAATAAGTCAACTCAACAACCATTCAAGAGCTGAAGGACGAAATATTTCGAAATATTTATAAAATTGTGCTGCAGAGTCATCCAAAATGTAGACAAGCGGATGGAGGTCTGCCGTGATGAACATTTGGGTGACATTTTGTGCCACAAATTATTGTAATAAAATGTTAGATGTCAGCTTTCAAACAGCCTAACTTGTAGCTAATAAACTTGGGGTAAAAAGGATAAATTAATTTTTATAAAAAAAAAAAAATAAAATACGGTCTATAATATTCAGTATTCTAAATATGCTCTCGCAAATAAATAAATAATTAAGTGGGAAAGATCATATGTGTCCAAATTCCCCATCAGACAAAAGAGAACAGACAAACATCTGGAAAATGTCAACATAGGCGACGCGACAGTTTCTTCGTGCTCGAAGACCCGCTGGAGAGGGTGGATCTGATGGGCGCTTTTTTCGAGTCGGTGTATACGGTGAATAATCCAGTTTGTCGTAACCACCCATCTGGAAGATGTAGACTTTTTGAATAACTTTTATCTGTGCACTGAACTCCAGAATTGGCAATCTGAAAATAACGGTTTTACCGTATTCAATGTGCATCTTAGATTCACTTAAAAACAAGAAATCGTCGGGAGTAGATGATATCCCAAATGTCGTTTTGAGACACCTGCCCCTAGAAGCGATAGATATTTTCACCACTCACAAACGCTGCTAATCTCCGGTCAATTAGTTTCCTTTCGAATTTAGCAAAGTATTCGAGAAGGTAGTCAGTTTGATTTTAAGGCGAGGCATGACACTATTCACCTGCGTCGAAACTGGGGCCAAATTACCGCATCCGTTAACGAGTATCTCGTTATCGAAATGTGACGATTTGGCATTACCGCTCTCGATATCGAGCACTCGGTATCGAAATTTGAGATGACAGCATACGTTAACGAGTGTCATTTTATTCCAAAACAATCTGGCTGTCGAGTGCGAACAAAAAAAAATTATGTGAGTATTTTAGAATTGATTTTTTGTGATTTTTGGAATAAACTAATATGTAATTATTTAATTACGGCCAATCTCAAGAAAATCAACACAATCGAAAAAAAATTGTCTGTCTGAATTTATGGCCAGACATCCAGATTTGTCGGAGAATATTTTGCCTTAATGCCGACAAGGCAAAGCAACATCGGTCGGACTGTGGCAGCAGCTGACGGGAATGCTGAATGCAGAAGGGCCACCAGTTAAGGACGAAAAGGGTTGGAGAAAGGTAATCGTTTTGAATTATTATTTATTTATATAAATTAGTTAATTCTTTTCTGGTAGACATTGGCTGATCAGAAATATATCGTCAAAAACAAATTGTCCTTCAACAAACAGTCCAGGATGAAAATAGCGGGGGCCCCTTTGATAAATTTGCAAAATTAAAGGGTTATTTACGTATAACACAGTATTAGGCAGTGAAAGCGGATTGCTTCTATACCTTAAGCGCCGTCGTACAATGCGTTCCAGATTATTATCATCGGAATCAGAAGATATATAGTAAAACAAATCCATTTGTATATGTATAACAATAATGTATAATAATAATAATAATAAATTGAATGGAAATATTTCTTGGATTTCACTAAAATAATATTTTTCTATATTTGAATCAACCGGAGAAACGTCACTTTATTAGTTGTAGTAGAATTTTTCTAGTACAATTTTCTTTTTATTCGATACGTTAGCTATCGAGTGCCGTAATCCCAATGAGATTACTCGATCTTTCGATAACGAGTCCTACTCACTCACTCGTTAACGGATGCCGTAATTTAGCCCCTGGTCTCCGACATGCAATGGAATAACTCTAAAAAAAATGTACTGGTTTGTGCCTGGTTGACACCGTATGGTTAGAAGGGCCTTTCTATAAGCTGCCAGGATGGGTATGCAAAAACCGCTGTTATGTATGATCTACGATATGCTAATGGGAAAGGAGTTTGTCGTTTGTGATCTTGTATGCTTGCTCAAATTTGTTACAACGCAGCGTACGCAGACGATTTGGTGGCGTACAGATCAGGTCCAAAAATAGAGGTCGTTAGTATCCTTTTGCAGCGTGACTTCAATCGAATTAAGGGTTATTACGACAATTGAAGCCTAGTTGAAAATCTATTTCTAAAAGACGAATATTCAAATTCGCCATCATTGGATAGCACGGGCGGCCATTGGCTGTAAAAAGTGAGGTTAAATATCTCGGTATCTGGCTCGACCAGTACCTATATTTCGATAAACATGTAGATGCTGGTCTAGCTGGGGCTAAGAGGGCCTTTGCTCTGACAAGAAGACTTTTTTCCAGCAGTCAACTTGAAGGTCATTTGTTATGTTGCCCTAATCAGACCAATTATAGCGTAATGTTGTCCGGTGTAGTTTAATGTAGCGCCTCTCTACATGGAAAAGATCCGGGTGTTTGAGAGGCGATGTCTTAGGATCTGTCTCAGATTGTACAGAACACCAAAGTCCCAGTACATAAAATTCCCAACAAGGTCCTATACGATGGGGCACAACTGAACAGGATTGACAATTTCTCATTAGTCAGTATTTTACTTTTGAAGCATCCTAGTTTTCAGCTAGGTTAGGTATGTCTTCGAGGAGTAGGAGGTAAGTGATATGAGTTCTGCCAAGGAAGTCCCCTAAGAACGAACCTAAGGAATCTTTTTTGAATTGATTCAATTCTAGATATATGAACTCTATAATATGGATACCAGACAATTGAGGCGTATTCTAATATGGAGCGCACAAATGCAACATATAACGATTTAAAGACATACACGTTAGAAAACTCACAAGCACTGCCCGACGTATAAATCTTGAAGTCATCTGCAAACATTAACAAGGAGCATTCCGGGAGAAATTTTACAATATCATTTACAAACAAGATGAAAAGCAGGGGTCCGATATGACTGCCTTGGGGAACTCCAGAAGTGACAGAAATGTTGTCAGAAATATTGTTACGAAACCTAACATGTTGGAATCTATTGCTGAGGAAAGAAGAGAGCCAATTTAAAAAGAAGATAGGAAAACCCAGTCTCGTAAGTTTGTATAGCAAAATTGTATGGTCAACTCGATCGAAAGCTTTGCTAAAATCTGTATAAACAGCATCAACCTGGTTACCTTTACCAATCTCTGAAATCACAAAATTTGTGAACAATATAAGATTAGTTACAGTTGACCTTTTTTTACAAAACCATGTTGATTATTGCAAATAAGGGATTTGCAAAAGAAGTTTAATCTTTCAGTGACTAGCGAATCAAATAATCAATTTTATTTTTGCGACCAGACTTAAAAATAGGAACTATAAAAGAGGTTTTCCAGACAGATGGGAATAAGCTAGTTTTCAAAGATAAGTTGAAGATATGACATATGATTTTGTGGTGTAAAGGATAAGCACAGTTCTTGAGAAAAACAGAAGGTAGGCCATCAGGACCAGGGCTTAGGCTGGAGTCAGAACCAGCTTACCTATTCAAAATATCGTCCTCAGAAAATTTAATGGTATTGAAAAGGGGAGTGGGGAAGTCGCCAAGATAGTCAAAAAAATGATCATCAATCGTCGAGTCGTGATTCGAATATACTGATTGGAAAAAACAAGCAAAGTTATTACAAATACTAGCGGAAGAGTCCGCTAAATGTCCATTAAAAGAGAGCGTGGCTGGAAAACCGTCACTTTTTTTCTTAGAATTAATAAAATTCCAAAATTTTACCGGTCTACATTTGAGGCTATTCTGGATATCATTTAAATACACAAAATACGCGTGGTAGAGAGCAGATTTAAATTTAGATTTAAGCCTTTTAAACACAAGGTAGTCATCATCCGCCAAACTAGAACGCCATTTCCTATACGCACGATTTTTAAGAGTCTTTAGGTTACGAATAATTTCATTGTCCCAGGGATTACATTTTTGACGCGAACTACAGGGACAAATTCAAAAACAACAGAATTAATGACCTCGTAAAATAGGTGGTCACAACTAACATTGTCATCTGAATTCGCCGATTAATCTGTTGACGGTCTAAGATGACTAAAAAGTATTCTATCATCTTAATAAATGCTCTGTTTGTTGAAAACATTTTATTTAATTTTTTTAAACTCACACTAACCTCTTGGCAGAGATAAAACAAAACCATTACAGTGTCATTGGCACTTAATTGCAAGATACTCATACCCTCTCCTCATTAACCCTCGAGTCAATGATGCATTAAATGAATTTTAATATAATCATACAGTTCGATTGATGCAAGCACACATGATGACACTTTTCAGGCTGACATATAATGTTGCACCAACTCGGGCATCGGACAAGTCTGGGAAAGGGCAAGGTTCACCGATAGCAGCGAAGATTACAGCATCGTAATCGATATGCGATTGCTGCTTGGGTACAATGAGTACTTACCACACTGCAAGAGTTCATCCTCGGCATCGTCACAATCACGGTTGATGTCACAAATCCTTGGCAAGGGAATGCACACAGGAACCTTATTCATCATGCACTTCACCTGTGAGGTGCTGCACTTTTCGCTCTTAGTTCCCTCTGGGAAGCAATTTACCATTCGCAAATTATCGATGGCCACGTGAGCTCTCTGTGAGTCACTTAGTTTAGGGACGATTTCGAATGCAATTCGAAAGTCACGTGTAATGCGTCCGATACGATAGACCTGATGTTCCCAGAAGCGGAAGTTATTTCCGGCCAGTTCGGTTGGCACCCAAGGACTCTCGGAAGAGTGCAGCGGTTCGACGACGATCCGTGACAGACCGTGACTCATGTCGCTTTGATGGATGTAGACTTCCAGCTGACACTTGTCCATGGTGGTACTGAACTGTGGTGAGGTGAGATTCACTTGAACAGTGCTCGGCGAAAGACGAGCGTACAGAAAGTGTCCTGCATAATGAAAATTATTTATAATATGAGTTTCTGTTTATTACAAGTGCTCCTTACCATTGGCGTCTCCTTTGGAGTCCGCAATTGGACCTGGCATGACGCCTGTCATATTCTTTTTGGCCAAGTCTGTGCCTGTTATGATCTGGAATCCATCGGTGAGATTTTCGGTCCACTTCCACGCGCAAGATGTTTCAAAATTACACTTGACGCCCAGAAGGTCTTCCATCTCAGATGATTGGGTGGAGTCAGTTTGTGGTTCGTAGGCATTCTGAAATGGAAACAAAAATATGTCAATATGTTATTTTGGAGGTCTATGGTCATAAGCTTAGGATACGAATTTGTAATCCCCACCGAAGGAGAAACATAGAGTGGAGACTGATGTGAGGTTATTAGCTTAGCAACGTCTATCTTAGGGTTTGAGAAGGTTTCTGGAATGAACTTTTAAAGCTAAGGCAAGCTAAGATGTGTTTCTCGTGAATACAGTTTGCCGAACCGTAGATCTAAGCTGATCCGAAGTAGGTATGTATGTAGATACATATTTATATAAAACTTCTGAAGATATTAGCTAAAGACTTAAGTATCCCTGCTTACATTAAGAAGTCTGGCGGATCGTGGAATAGATCCAGGAAAGATAATAAGGATACTGGTATGTACCACCCTTAATCAGAGGAGATATTGACGAACAATACATTCCCATACCACTGGAAACTACATTTGCGATTAAAGTAGAGAGAGCAATGTGATATCATTTTCCCAATCCTACAGATCTGGACGATCAGATACAGCAGTCCTTAAATATTCACAAGCCGTGTTTTATTGTTCTCATGATCTTATCCAGATCATCTTTTTACACGCATTACAAAATCAAAAGAAGATCTTCATTTTTATCGGGATCTCTTTTCGTGATCTGGTTTTTAGTTCACACTATTCACAACTAGGTTTCGTTTTGTTTTGTGAGGGTTGGTATGTTGTCAAGGGATTTGTCAAACATGAGCATTGTCCGATCAAAAATTTAAATATAAATAGAATGCAAAATGCTTTATATTATTTTATCAATTTATAAATTGTTGCAATATAATTGAAAAGATTTATATGAAACGAGTAAAGTGCAACAAAATAATAATAATAACTTCGTAGGCCGCTTATATAAACACATTTTCATGGTAATTATTGTATCTAAGCTGTGTTTTTTGTGTATCGTAAATAGTCCTGATTTAGTTATTGATGTTTCAATTAAATCTATATAATAAAAATAAAATGATGATCGTTGGTAAGCTCATAACTTGAGAACGGCTAGACCGATTTGCTTCATTTTTTTTTAATGTTCGTTATAGTCCCAATGAGGTTCTTACGGAAAGAAAAAATCGATAGGTGGCGCTTAAGTCAATTTCTTAACATATTCTATATTTATTGACCAAATACACTCATATTTAGAACACATTTTGGTTTGGTGCTAAGAGGAAAACCACAAAATTTCGACCCGATAGATGGCGCTGGGATGCAGAAATTTACGAAAATGTAGTCTTCCCCGTATATTATTTCACAAAAACTTCCCAGAGGTGGCGTTGGCAATTATCCGTCATGTGAGTAACGCCACTGTTTGCGTACACGGTCGAAGCCGGACGGATCAGCTAGTTTTTAGTAAAATATACGATACTTAATTGCATTAAATACAGCCAAAAAATATTGTTTGAAGATTCGCAAATTACAAATGGGAACTACGCGTTTTTTTTTAACCTCGAGCCGAACGCGAAACGTCAAAAAGTGGCTTACGAAATTCAGTAGACGATTAAAAAACAAATTGTACCTTGTTTCTCACAAAAAATTTGTCAGCCACTGTAAAATGCCAATAAAAAAACAAATTCCTCAGAAGTAGGTAAACAATAGAAAACGACCGAAAACCGTAGGTTCTGATTAAAACATACGAGTATGTATGTACGACGTACGTAGCGTACGCGCGTTAGAAGTGAAACTTGTTTTGAATCCAATAAGGCATTGTTGAGTTAAGGCTGTGTAATGACAGAAAATTTGATTTTCTTCCACTTCGATCTCGAATTCTCAGTTCCTATAGGTAAAAGAGTATTCAGAATATACCCATAAATTTCGCCAGCAAATGCAGATCATAATAGTGAAAACCGCATCTAAATCCGTTTAGTGGTTCTCGAGATTAGCCACATTTTGCGGACTTCCTTTTATACTATGTATAGATTTTACTGCCTGTTGTAGTTGGAGAAGGGGAATTGTTTCACTTTTTCGTCTGATTCAGGTGAATTTGCCCTACCGCGGCTAAAGAAGTTTCACTTCAAAAATTCAAAGGTGCATTGCATTGGTATTGCAACGTGTATCTATTGCACAAGAAAGAAGCCTTGTCTGCAACCAAAAACCTATCGAAATTTCACTTAAAAATTCATTTCAAAAATTTAAAGGTGTATTGCACTTGTATTGCAACCATACCATACATGTTGAAGTTGGAGAAGGGGAAGCGTTTCACTTTTTCGTCTGATTCAGGCAAATTTGCCCTACTGTGGCTAAAGAAGTTTCACTTCAAAAATGCTGCTGATACTAAAAAGTGGCCTGATGAGTGTTAGCCAGGTGAAGCAAACATTCGTAAGTGGTTTGCTAAATTCCGTACAGGCCATATGAGCACCGGAGACGATGAACTCAGTGAACGTCCAAAAGAGGCTGTTACGGACGAAAACATCAAAAAAATCCACAAAATGATTTCGGATGACCGTAAAGTGAAGTTGATTGAGATAGCTGACACTCTGAAGATATCAAAGGAACGTGTTGGACATATATGTTGGACGTGTATGGACATATCATTAATGAATATTTTGGTATGCGAAAGCTCTGTGCAAAGTGGGTGCCGCGCGAGCTCACAATCGACCAAAAACAACAACGAATGGATGATTCTGAGCAGGGAGCAGGGTTTGAAGCTGTTCAATCGTAATAAACCCAAATTTTTGCGTCGATATGTGACAATGGATGAAACATGGGTCCATCATTTCACTCCGGAATCCAATCGACAGTCAGCCGAGTGGACTGCACGCGGTGAACTGGAACCAAAGCGTGGAAAGACTCAACAGTCAGCTGGCAAAGTTATGGCGTCTGTATTTTGGGATGGGCGTGGAATAATTTTCATCGACTGTCTTGGAAGGGGGAAAACCATCAACAGCGACTATTACATAGCGTTATTGGAGCGTTTGAAGGACGAAATCGCGGAAAACCGGTCCCATTTGAATAAGAAGAAAGTGCTGTTTTATTAAGACAATGCACCATGCCACAAATCAATGAAAACGATGGGAAAATTGTATGAATTGGGCTTCGAATTACTTCCGCATCCACCGTATTCTCCAGATCTGGCCCCCAGCGACTTTTTCCTGTTCTCAGACCTTAAGATAATGCTCGCTGGAAAGATATTTAGCGCCGATGAAGGGGTAATTTCCGAGACTGAGGCCTATTTTGAAGCAAAAGAAAACTCGTACTACAAAAATGGTGTCGAAAAGTTGAAAGATTGCTATAATCAGTGTATCGCCCTCGATTGCCACTATATTGAATAATGAATTCGAATTTTTTAAAAAAATATGTTATTTTTTTTAAACGAAACTTACTTTTCAGCCGAACTGTTACATACATACATAATACAAATTTTTAGATCAAGGAGAAACTGAACTAAGGGTGGATGAAGCTGAAAAAGCCTAAGAAAAGAAAATTCAAATGCTGCTTCTTCGACCATTGTTTTGATTTATGAAAAATGTCAATGTCAAACTACAAAACTGGCAAACTTTAGAAGTTTAAATTTGAGATGATCTCGATCGTTGTATTTGAAGCACTTGATTGGATTAGGATCATGTGAATAATAAAACACGGCTATGCACTACCTCTACCAAATCTGATGGCAGAAACAAAACTCATCTTTCATCCTCCCTAAATTTCCCAATGGTCCGCGCTGTGCAAAACATTTTAAGGGTATTCATAACCCCTTTAGCGCGCGTGAATTATAAAAAAAAAAAAAAAAATTATTTCATACCAGTCACCCCATCTATTGTATAGTAAGCAGAACTCATTGGTTTTGTTCAGAAATGATTATATTTCATGAACTATTTTGAGCATAGCTCAGCTCCAGTATAACACCGAAGGATGATTTATACCTCAAATGAATCAGTGGAAAATTTACTAAATTCACCTATTTTTTGTTTTTCAATCCGATAAGCTACTATTGAGCTAGGGCTGAATAATTATAATTTTCCTTACAGCTATGCAGTTTTTCTCAATATTTTGTAAAAACCATATCATTTTCGGGGATAAAAAGTATAAACAATGTTGACATAAGCAATCACTATAGCAAGTTTCATCAAAATCCGTCCATTAGTTTCTGCGTTATGTTCATTCAAACAGTTCCAAAATAAAAATAAAACAACACAGAAAAGAAAAACCTGCGCACACACGAATAGCAGATAACGAAAAAAAATATCCTATGCCTGTATTCCAGACATTTTGCAATCCAACTGTGAATGTGAAAACCGGATTTAATTTCTTGCAGTAGTTTTTAAGACAAATGGGAACAAAGTCTTTGCAGTCGAAAAAAAGTTACATTTTTATTATAGTAAGGATTATAGTAAGGAAGGAAGGATGATTTACTAATTTAAGGCTGTGGCTAATCAAATAAATCTTTTGCTTAAAGCTTCATCTTGCTTGAGAGTTTTAACCAGAAAACATGTACATAATGTAACATGATGCAAGAGAGTAAAGGAACTAATTTTAAGGCAAATCTGGACTATTTAGAACAATATTTGCTATATGTATAGAGCTTGTTCTGCTTTCATTTATAACTTTTATTATGTACCTATCATCGAAATAAAAAAAAAAACAATGGAAAGAGGAGAGAAGCCTTAAAAACTATATAATCATTGTTTCAGGTCTATATCAGGCCATTAAGTGGAAAATATAATTTAGGAATTCAAAAACTCCTATGTGCAGCGGTTCAAAATAATGTGTGCGTTATTTGTTGAAAGGTATTTCAATGAAATCCAGTTGTAATGTAATCCGCTTTCGTGGAAACGTTCTTGGTATCAGTTTTTGAATGCAAATTACCATTTCTCAGAAAATAAATTTGGGTTTCGAACACAAAGTCGTTCGATTCTCGGTTGTGAGCGTGTGTACCGGCTTTTCGTTTCAAAATAATTGGACTTTCGAATAATTGCATTGGAATGTATTTCTAAGTAATTCGTCAAATAGTTTATTTGCCAAATGATATTGAATTTGAGTTTAATACGTACGTAAACATGTACATTGTATATATACAAATATCATAATTAAATTGCATTTTTCCATTGAAATATCTGTAGTCCTGTTTAAATAAGATTTAGTTTAGTTCGGTAGAGTACTAGGACCTTATAGTATCACTCCGCTCGTCTGTCTGTCTGTCCATATATCACAGCACTCTCACTCTCTCATTTGTTTGAGTGAATCTGTGGCCCAACTACTGAAATGGACAGACTTTGCATTACACTTACCCCATCGAGAGGGGTGTCGTGGATAGGTCTACCTAAATGCATTAGAAAATGCCTTGGCACCTTGTAGTTTTATCTTATTAGTTCCAAGATATTCGCTTTTAAACTATAATTCAAAGCTGTAGCTTTTAATTAGTACTTTCTATGAAAATTATAACGGATGCTGTAACAAAAATACTTTTTGAGAGATTTATAAATTACTGTTTTTTAAAAAAAATGTCATCTGTTGGCACCAACGCAGCAACAATTTGAAATTTAACGTATTTTTGCAGTAACTCGTCTATCTGGGTGCACGGTAGTGAACCGCCAAGTTCCACGCGGCACTACCAGCTACCCTTTACCCGAAGCGCTTCGCGGCTATTTACCTACCCTTATAATTCAGCTTCCTAAGTCACTGGGAGTCTTATTTTCTTGCTGCGAGTAGAAGAGTGCTATGCTAGATCATATTCCAAGTTTCAAGTCTATACCTATTATACTTCAAGAAATATTGAGCTCCGAAAATCGTAATTTTCGTAGGTGACACACAATCATCAAAACCTATATGGTACTTCCAGCAGACCTAGAGACTTGAAATTTAAGACATATGTGCATATGTGTGTAGCATTTATAGTGTGTATAAAGGAAAAATTAGAAAACTCTTACTTATTAACTTGCAAATCGTTTAAATAAATAAAAACAAATCACCGTGTATTATACACTATATACACTACAGAAGTGTTAAACTTTACCTACAAATACATACACAATTGCACATCATATTGCCAACTAACGATGAACGTTGTGAATTCTCTCACCAAAGGTATTTCATACTTCATATACGACAACAGAGGAATGTTATAAGATAGTACCGCAGCCAAAAAAGGGGAGTACAGCAGAATCCCGATTATCCGGATCAAATAAAACCAGGGGTACTCCGTATAATCGAAATGGAACAATAGGTCTGTTTGGTAACTCACGAATTCGTACAACATTCGTAAGATTCTCACGAATTTCGTGTTCGGTAACCCAAAATACACATTCGTAAAAGGAAGAGCCAAATGACAGTTCAAAAAATTGCCCTCAACTGAGAGCGTACAGAATAGGTCTGTTTCCGTACTTTCTGCACTAAAATTTATAGATTCTCAAATTTCAAGGAGTGGGGTTAAAAATCAGTCAGACAGAGGGAGAAGTGTGCAAATGTACAGGAACGCATTAACAACAAAAACGAGAAATATATGACGTTTGACAGATTTGACAGTTTCATAAAGCTGCCCAAAGAATTTTCTTGGGCTAAAATCGGCAGCATGGGGAAATCTCATGCTCTCTTGTTAGTGCTCTCTTCTGTCGAAAACTACGAAAAATCTTCGTACGGGAACAGAATTTGACTGATTTCGTAGTTTTGCGTTTTTTTGATCAGGTACGGGTACAGAACAGACCATCGCGTAAGGTTAAACAACTCTGTCAAACCAGCCATCTGACATTTGTGAAATGTCATAATCTTCATTGTTAGTGGAAAACAAAAACGAATTTACAGATTTTACGCACAACGTGTTTGGTTACTTTCTTACGAATTTCCCACTGCTGAGAAGATTATCACCCACTTTTCAAATTATTCATTATTTGACATTGGTGTTAAGTCTTACACAGAAAAGATACCAAACAAACCTACTATTGCGCAAAAAAATTACAGCGGGAGTACACGGTCGGAGGCGGGAATAAATTCATCGCAACATGTGTCGTTGCGCCGTAGAAACATTTTTAAATTGGCAATTAGAGCCGTAACGAATGAGTCCGGATAATCGGATATTCGTATATTCGGATATTCGGATATTCGGATAATCGATGTTCGGATAATCGGGATTCTACTGTATTTTGAAAAAAATAGTAGTACAGACATTTTTTAGTCTTCAAAAATAAGTGTGTGCACAATTTTTTCTTTAACTTAACGCCAACCAAAACCAGAAACAAACAAGAAAGAGAGAAATCCCCTTTTTGACGACAGTTTGGATAGCTCTAGCTCAATAAAATTGGAGAGGTGCTCTGCTCTGCTCATTTTCATTGCATATTCGTCCGCCTCCAGATGAAATCAATTTACTCACCAGTGACCAGTGCAAAGAAAATACAATCGACTCTCGATAAATTGAATCTGTGGTATGGGGATGGGGTGTGGACTTGGCAAAATGTTCAAATTATTGGCAATTTTTACCCGACTACGCAGAGAAAGGGTTATGATTTTAGCAGGCTTGGGTTTGTTTGTTTGTATGTATGTAAGGATGTCACCTCGTACAGCCGAAACTGTGGAACCGATTTCAACAAATGAGGTGTCGTTGGATTTGTCTTGATCCGGAGAGTGTCCCAGGCTATGTTACGTCACAGAAAAATTCAATATGGCGGGCGCGCCAAGCAAAATGGCGGAATACCTCTTTTTTTTTTTTTTTTTACCCGACTAGTCTTTACAATCGCATTGATAGTGGTATCAATTGAAAGGGCTTGGCGAGTAGAATACAATACGATATGACGTAATTCTAAATTCAATATGGCGGACGCCACCCAAGATGGTGGATTACCGTTATCTTTACTACATCCCTAATATGGGTATCAAATGAAAGGGTTTGACAAGTAGAACACGATATTGCTTACTTATACATACACTACATATTTTTTGAAACGTAGAAGTCGTAAATAAAAAATTAAAATTAAAAAATTAAAACGCGACTACGGGAAAAACCAACTAAAAAGTACGAAACAATGATTTTCAGAGTATAGCCGTGGTCGCATTGGCGTTTGCTATCTTGACAATATTTTCGTCTACCTATGCATGTGAGTCTTTATTTTCAGAAATTAATGACATAAAAGATTCGTTGAGAAACCGTTTGTCAGATCATTCCGGTTCAGCCTGCATTTTGCTTAAAGTGACGAAATACAGCCCTGATATAAGCTACTTGGCCTCAAGTTTGAAATAACAAAAGTCACACTAAAAAAGTTAGTTCATTGTTTTTTGTTAGTCTGAAATTTGTTTTTTTTATTAAAATGAATTTAAAACTGTTAATTTCAAAAATTGATTAATATGTTTAAAAATAAAATGCCGCGCAGTGTAAACTAATTTATTTTCATTCCTAGTAGTCACTAGAAAACTAGATCAAGACTGTATGATGGCTCGCCAGAGGCACTTCAAATTATTATTTTTTAAATGACACGAGGCTCTAAAAAGGTTCGCCATCCCTGATGTAGTCGAATACTGGAAAGAGTCTAAGGCGTATATCTGTTACGGTATACGCCTTGCGGCTTAAAACTGTCCATAAGAGCCAAGAAGTTTACTGTTTTCTCGTGTGGCCAAGCCTATGTTACACTCTCTATGGTGAAGACTTTTGATGGGGTCGGGTCAATTTAATAAATTTCGATCTTAATAATATCAAGGCTCAAAAAACAGCTATCATCGGACATCGAATACAACGGATTGAGAAGTAATTATAGACAAGATTTGCCTAAAATTAAAAAATATCGCTAGTCATTTAAAAACTCAACAATAAGAAGTGAGATCCCATCAAAAACATTACTGTAAAAAAGGCCAAGTTCCTATTAAAAATGTAGGCCATAAAAAAAGGGTGAGATAACAGCGGCCAAGTTCTTGCAGAGCTTTATTCTAAAAGTAAAAATGAGTAAGTTCCACTTTAAGGCTAGAATTGATTAAAGATATCTATAGTTAATTTAAACTTGGCCGCGTGGAAATAAAACTGGAATTTCAAGAAAGTATTGCTATTATACATAGGTAAGGTATTAGGTACAGTACACGCTATAATTGTGCCCTATGCGAAAGATGAAACATCACTCCGAATGCATGTCTAGTAGTTGAATTGTTAAAAATGTCTGAACGCGGCCAGGTTTAAAGTTTCTATAGACACCTTTAGCTTTAATCAATTCTAGCCTTAAAGCTCAACTTACTCATCTTACCTTTTATAATAAAGTTCTGCAAGAACTTGGCCGCTGTTATGTCACCACTTTTTATGGCCTACATTTTTAATAGGAACTTGGCCTTTTTTACAGTAGCGTTTCGGATGGGATAAGACAATATACACATTAGGTGTGTTTGGTATCTTTTTTGGCACACGAAATTGAGATCTGTCAAATAGTATAATCCTCTGAAAGAGAGAGAACTCCTCTCAAAGACAGAAAACTTGCACAAAAGTAAACAAACGCTTTTCAAACAACACTTGGTCAAACCTATCAAATTGTTTTTGTTTTCCACTAACAATGAAGATTATGACATTTCACAAATTGTCAGATGGCTGGTTTGACAGAGTTGGCTCGGCCCACCCCGAGGAATTGGTCTTGCAGATAATTCATCGCAAAGATAGAGCCAAATGAGAGTAAAAAAAATTGAGAGCCATGAAACTGTCAGATTCTATGTAGTTTACGTAGAACTTTCGAAAACTAGCATGTTACCAAACAGACCTATTATGTCCGCAGTTTCTATGTAAAATTTGGCGGATAATTGTTTCACTTTGCTGTGCCCACGAAACACGTGGCGCTTATTATCTTGGAAACAAATATTCATTGTACGAAAGTGACATTTCACTAGCAGTCCATTGAACATATGTATATTGTCAATGATTTCAACGTTACCACGCTAGATATTGTCTAAGGATGCACACAGATAACCGTTTAATTATGCACCTTGCAGGTTACATCTCCGGTACTAATTACCCTTACAAAAGCCTTTTATGTCCGAAAAGGAGATTGTCCCTAGGACAGGGCAAATTGCATTCCATCGTCTCAATTATGACACTATAATCCTGCCCAGAAAGAAGAGTACCTAGGCCATACACAATTAATTTGTCAAGTGCCACAAACTAAATCGGTTAACACAGAGCAGATGGAATATTATCCCATTTCCGGCGATAATTAAAGGAAACAGAATTAAACTCGCGTCTAGAAAGTGTAAAAGTCAATTTGTGTCCTGTCTTACGTTGCATTAGAAATAGAATTACCCTTCGTGTGCAGCGAGTAGGTATCCAAGTGAACATGACAAGAGAGAAGTGCTAAAGACACAAGTAAGTGCCTCAGGGATGGCGGGAATGGAGGGCAATACATTTAAATAAAATTCAATATACTCACATATTGGGCCGACTTGATGCGATCCTTAATCTGTTTCATTGGATTGGCGTACGCGCCTTCGTTGTCATCGTCACCGCCACCATTTGCCGGACCATCGCTCTGGCGTTCAGCATCCTGCTGCTGCCGCTGGCTGTAGGCTAAATTGAGAATCTCATTGATGGAGTTGTTCTTCCTGCCCCGCAGTCTCGAGGGTCTATTGTCTCCGGGCTGCGGTGGTGGAACTCGCGTCGAATACATCGGAGCGAGTTGATTGATTTCTGAAAATCGCCCACCGTTTCCAGTACCCGACACCTGTGAGTATGATGAATACGCGTCCGGTTTTAGTAGTTCCCTGCGTAGGGAATCGAACGTGGAGGGTCTCTGTGAATTCTGTGGTCGCTGGTAGAGCATTTGCTCGCGACGACGATTGCCCCTTCGTCCTGGCGGCACTCGTGTACTGCCCAACGCATCCGCAGTTTCATAGCTCAGCTGATTGGCTGGTGTGTGCATCAACGGCATCTGGGTTGTTGGCTGGTGTAGGGTTTCACGAACGCCGCCGCTATTGCGGAGCGATGACAACTTTTGGCCGAGCGCCTTGCCATTGTGCGAGAGTGAATTAACCGTGTGATTGAAGAGTGGACGCTGCCCTGATATGAGAATGGGCATCGAGAGCCAAAAGACCATTAGAAGGATTCGCTGATAGAGTGGCATAGTGTCGATTGATGCAAAGTACGCGCACGAGCATAAATTGGCGAATTCGGTGCGGTTGGCTAAATGAGTCGGGTTCTACGGCAAATAAGAAAATGCAATTAGAACCGTTTTCTTTTTCTTTTTACAAAAAAGTTGATTGGTTGTGATTTTTGAAATTATTTCTTTTTCTTTAACTTTTTACAAACTCCGCTGGTGGAGAACTTGAAAGAGGCTTTAAACTGTGCGACGATTCGAAAGTGTCCTACACGGGAAAGGTTCATTGTTGTTGCATTTTTTTTGCATTTCTAATTTTGGTTTATTGTCTGTGCCGATGGAGACAGACACAGCGAGTGGTTTCGAACACACTTTGGTCACAACACACTGTCCCTCACTGTGTGAATTTATCTGAAATGACAAAAAAAAAAAAAAAGTTGGGTTAGAAGTTGGATACATTCTTAATACGGTCTCTGTCTGAAGTTAACAGAGTCCCGAGATAAGCCTTATAAAATATAGAATTGGAGTTTTAAACTGGAAGAATGCTTTGCTGCGGCTGGAGTGACGAATATATACACTGCCCGTCAATAGAATAGGTTAAGTGCTTCAATAACAAGTCAAAGCTTCTTTTGAGCTTCTTTTCAAAGAGTGTCTTATTTTCTACCTAAGATAATTATCAAACAACCGTTTAGGGGTTTTGTTGACATTAAATCAATTTCATTGCAAAAAAAAAACAGCTTTCTCAATGCGCCATTTGATTAGGTTCACTTGCTTTGGGAAAATGAAAAGAAAATGAAAATAAACACATTTTCTTTTTTATTTTTTATTTGCTTTTATTTTTTTAAACTAAAAAATTCAATTAGGCTAGGTTTCCACTTGTCGGTTTGAAATTGACAAACGACGTATTTTTTTAAAAAATGAGCTGTTCGCTTGATACCTCAAAACCCATAAACTATCCATCCGATTAAGCTGAAACTTACATTATATACTTCTTCTGATGTTTGAAGTGTTCGTACATCAAAAAATTTCAAGTTTTCCGGTAGATGGCGCTGGAACTCAAACATTTTTAAACTCACCGTACGATTAAGCTGAAACTTACACTACACAGTGGATTTTGGGACACTTCGGTCCAGATCGATTTTGCACCAATTAAGCAGCTGTCCCAATAATGCAATGTGACAATCATGTAAAAAATCAATCTGTTCTGTTCTATTCTTGTCTATTTGTCCCAGTTAAGCGGCTGTCCAGATTATCCGCCGTCCCAATAAAGCGTAATCTACTGTATATGTATTTGTGATGAAGTGAGAAATATTCGTGGATCAACAGTTTTCAAGTTTTCCGATAGATGGCGCTGGAACTCCAAAATTTCAAAACCATCCGATTGAGCTGAAACTTACACAATATACAAGTAATGAAGTGAGAAATGTTTGTAAATCAAAAGTTTTCAAGTTTTCCGATAGATGGTCATGAAAACCAAAATCTCAAAATTATTACAACAGCAATGCACTTTGACAGCTAACAGCTAACATTTGATTTACGTGCATTTATCGCTTTATAAAAAATATATTTCCTTAGTTTCAGCTTAATCGGATGGTAAGTTTTTGAGTTTTTAGGATACTATTGTTTGGACAGTTTTCTTAAATCCAAATAGAGTTGTCGGCATTTAATTCTCCACCAGTGTCATTACTATTCACAAAAAGTCCCTCCAAAAAATTTCATTACATATATGACATAAACACTGTTTTCAATGGGTGTAGCGAAGCGCATCGGGTAACCACTAGTTGAAAATAATGATAAATAAGCAGTTTTCCATTCAAAGTTTTTTTGATTTAAATAATTTAAGGAATGCTCTTTTAGGCAGACTCCTTTGATTCCATAATGAATGAGTGTAGAACTGGTACCTTCTACCAGAAAGAATCTGGCTCCAAAAAGGGCGTAGCAGCTCCTACTTTTGCAAG
Organism: Brachyopa scutellaris; assembly: GCA_949775065.1. Classification (NCBI taxonomy): domain Eukaryota; kingdom Metazoa; phylum Arthropoda; class Insecta; order Diptera; family Syrphidae; genus Brachyopa; species Brachyopa scutellaris. The sequence continues at coordinate 143,536,475 of OX459112.1, read as the reverse complement.
TTTGTTTGCCTCTTCATAATCTTCTTTTCCACGTGGCCCGGGACCGATTATAGTGTGACCTTGTTTTTTTTCGACTAGAGTGTTTAGTTCCATTAGGCGTTCCCACATCAATTTCAAAGGTATTGCCTATGAGCTCAGCGCATTGATGGTCGCCTGACTGTCAGAAGGAATTGCTTTATCTTGCTTCCTGTACTTTCTGTTTAGGTTTATCTGCACGCATTTTTCGACTGCATGAACCTCAGCTGGAAAAATATTCGAATACGTCAATTGGTAAGAAGCTTTTGGTCCTTGGTCCTGCCCCAGCACCATCGGCTATTTTCGATCTATGTGAGTCCTTTGAAAATGCATATTTCATCTTCATTGGTTAATTCCATTCTATTTTTCTACTTTCTACCCAGAGTAGTGGTAATATTTTTGATAGAGCTGTCATTGGGATATTTTCTATCAGGGAGACTCGCTATCTGCGGCCAATGTAACTATTCCTCTTTGGCGAATCTGTATTGTTTGCTTCCCAGTGCTTTTCTTATGTGGCGCTACAGTTCGTGGTGAACCAGGGCCTGCTTTTCGCAACCATTTGTGTGTGCGTGTTATATTTTTGCATGAATAGAAGGGATCTACAATTTTTTGCCGACTCCCAACGGCGAGTTGAGAAGCTCATTGTCAAATGACAGTCTTGATTGCTTGTCAGACATTCGAAAGAGGTGGTACACTTTTAGGTGTTAAACCCGGGCTGGGATTGAACAACTTTTGATTATTGAATATACTGCTGAATGCGGAATACTGCAGGAAGGCTGGACGAATAAAAAATTCAACGAATAAGCTGAACCTTTCCTTGTCAGTTCATCGGCTTTTACATATCCATCAATACTCTTATGCTCTGTTACTCTCCAGAGTTTGACTTTATCGCATTTACTTACTTGCTTACTGACTTAGGTGGTGCTACAGTCTGGCATTGCCCAAGGCCTCAACCAATAACCCGTTCCAGTTAGCCCGGTCCGTAGCTAACTGCCTCCAGTTGCGCAATCCAAGTTGGTTGAGATCCTTTTGCACTTGTGCGCGTCACCTTAGGTGAGGTCGTCCTCTGCTGTGCTGACCATCCGGGCTGGAGTCGAATACTCTACGGGCCAGAGCGTTGATATCCATTTATTCTACATGTCCTAACCATCGTAAGCTACCAATGCGCAGTTTTTTTGATCACGCCGATCTTGCTGTACAGCTCGTGATGGAATCTTCTCCTCCAGAACCCGTCAACGCAATCGAAACCGAATATCTCACAAAGGATTTTTCTCTCGCAGCGACCAAACGTATCTTAATCGATAAAGTCCATGCCTAAGCTCCATATAGCAAGACTGTGATGATAAGGGTCTTATATAGAGTCTCTTTAGTCGATCGGGAAAGAGCTTTACTACTCAATTGCCAAAGAAACAGCGATTGGCAAGAGTAATCCTTTGTTTGATTTCCGACGAGATGTTTTTTTTTATGTTATAGCAGAGCCGAGGTAGACAAAGTCCTTTACTACCTCAAAGTTGTTGCTTTTACTCGTAGATAAATCCTGAATGGTATTGAAAAACTTTAGTTCTTATTTAAAGCCAAACAAATAGGAGCTTAAGGTTTTCAGTGCTGCTTTATTGTCAGTGAGTATGTGGATGGGGTTGCCCCTCATTCCAGTTCCAAGGGTGATACTCGTACATTCTTGAATGGCAAATAGTTCAGCCTGCAACTCCAGGGTTCGTTTTGGAACCACACTGACAAATTCCAACTAAATATCTTTCAGTTGATTAACAGAGCGAATGTGTTCAAAAATCCGGAAATCATCTTTAATAAAGGGTGTCCCCAAATTCAGGCAAGATTTAAATTTTTCGCCATTTCTGCGGTGTTGCCAACGCTAAAAAAAAAAGCGTGACAGCTGACCATTCATTGTAATAAAAATGGAGTGGTACGCAAAAGAACAATGTGTTTTCAATGTTAAGCAATATTTTGAAAATAATGAAGGCTCGGCAGCTTCGTACAAAATCATTTTTATCTTGATGGATTTGTCAATCGTCGAAATTGTCGAATTTGGATGTGGGCGACGTGTTTTTTCCATAAGACGGTGGTATATGGCATACGGCCCGAAAAACAATTCAATTACTGCATGAGTCCTTTCCTGGTCGTGTAATTTCCCGTTTTGGTGAACAGAATTGGCCGCCCAGATCATGCGATTTAACGCCGTTGGACTATTTTCTTTGAAATTCTTAGAAGTCTTACCTGATCTCATCTCTGGTGACCCGTTTACTTGGATGAAGTATGAGCTATTTATATTCACTCTGTGGAGCTTAATAAGAGGATCAGTTCTCCAATATTTGTCTCCCTTTCATTTTATATTCAACTCATCCTTCTTTTATATGCCGTAGGACATCGTGCGGTCAGCTCTTAGACCTTTAAGGTCGTCAAAGAAAGGTTTGCCCAGTATGCGTTGCCTGACTCTCGCTAGAGTCGGGCATTTAATGGTTGCAGATTCGGCAGAAATTATTGTTGTGAGGAGGAACCGCTAGTTTGACCGCTAGTCCCCTCTTGGCCAGTGCTCTGTGCTAGCTGCCACTACTCTTGCGATGTCTACGTGAGTTCATTGTAGCAGCGATTAAGCAATGATTTTGTTTACTACGATTTATATACATACTACAATGACAGTGATCCCATAAGGCGCTTACTAATTGCTTGACTCCCTCAAGTCCCTCCAATTCCCATGAAACCCATCTGGTTCCTCTAAATTAAATGGTTTTTTAAGTCGTGTTTATTCCTTGCAAATTCCAAGCGATTTGCAATACCTGTATCTTTTACTCAAGGAGTAAACCCAATTTTCTCGGGCAATTCGAGAATTCGAAAATTTATGTATTATTTTACTGTGGACCCGGATGCATTAAGGCCCGATTCCCGTTTAATATCATTCAAGGAATCTGACGAAAACTTGGATGTTAGTCTATCTGGCCATTCTACATCCATGTGGCTGCAAAGATATGCATTAATCAGAGAACCTAATCGAAAATCTTTAAGGCCTTTCCTCGCCCCAATGTCCTTAGTTGTATCAATAAGTTCAAATTTCATATTTTTAAAACTGAACTCACCTTCTCCAAGTTTTAGAAGATTTGAAACTTCAAAATATTACAACTTTTCGTCCGCGGCACATAATAGCAGAGACTAACGTTTGTTTTTATCTCAGTACCGCTCTTAATGACAAACACTCTTTTATCAAAAAGAATTCACCCAAAGTTAAAAAAATTTAATTTTGGCGAGTGACCTTATAATTTTGGAATGCACTGTGTTTGACTGCAAGCAAACAATGTCTCGGTGAACTAGTTTGTAGTTGTTTCCACGGATTGAGTACGTTTGACAATTTTAAAAGTGAAACTTGTACAGAACTGCGCGCAAGTTTCTAACGAAAAAGCCTGCATCTTCTGTAAGACTTTTATTTACAGTTCTTCGGTAACAGTATTAGTGGGTAATAAGTTTTATCGATTGGCGTTAAAGAAAAGTAAGTGGATTGAGGTTGGTTGGTTAGGAGACATCATAAGTTTTGTAGTTTACAGTTTATTGCATGCATACCCACAAAATATACTTTTATTGCTTTTTTATGTACTACCTACGATTATACCCGCGGGGTTCTCACGTAAAAAAAAGGTACTTGGTGGCATATTTTAAGATTTTAGTCAACTAAGGTCTTTAAAGCGTAAAATAACGAAAACCAGGCTACTGAGCGTATTAAAATTCAAGATCAACATGAGGTCATGAGGCTTAAACAGAAATAGCCAAATAAATAGAGGATTCACCTTAGGCGGTTCAATCCTGCTTGAAATGTTTTGAGAATACGGGACACGTTTGGAAGTGACAAAAAAGAAAAATATATACAGTGTCGAGAATAATTTTTCATACACGCCTACTTTGAGTAAAACATTCTCATTTTATACATACAAATATATGTAAATTTGAATTCTAAATACGGAGTTCAGTAAAAAAAATACATCATGCAAATTATTTACGCACAAAAAGTTAACAAAAAAGTCAGTTAAAAAAAAATGTACCACTTAAATATTTGCTTGCTCCGAAATGAATGAGAAAAATTTTTCATGGCAACGTAAAAGTGTACTGTTAGTTCCATGTATTTTATTGTTTTTGTACAAATTTACAAATTCCTACATCGTGCTTGTAAAGGGTGATTTTTTAAGAGGTGGAGAACTTTTTTTAAAAAAAAAAACACAAAAAATTCGAAAAAATGAATGAAATATTTATTTGAATCGATAGTTTGAACCTTGCAATTTAATGTTTAAAGATAATTTCATGCAAATGTTGACCGCGGCTGCGTCTCAGGTAGCCCATCCGCTGAGTCCAATTTTGGCATACTCTTTCACACATATCGGCCGGTATCTCACGAATGAATGCATGGATGTTGGCTTCCAGTGCGTCAATCGAAGCGGGCTTGTCCCTATAGACATTAGCCTTGACATACCCCCACAAAAAATAATCTAATGGTGTCAAATCGCACGATCTAGGCGGCCAATTGACCGGCCCGAAACGTGAAATTAACTGTTCACCAAACTCGCCTCGCAATTGCGCCATTGTTTCGCGTGCTGTGTGGCATGTGGCACCGTCTTGTTGAAACCACATATCATGCAAGTCAAGAACTTCCATTTCGGGCAAAAAAAAGTTTGTTATCATCGCTCCTAACTGCTGGGAACGGCGCCGAATCGACATTTCGCGGTCTTCTGTCACACTAGCTGATACGGCCGCAATATTTTCTTCACTACGCACAGTACGTAAACGTGTTGGTGGTTTAATGTCCAACAAAGTAAATTTGGTGCGAAATTTGGTCACAATCTTCCGAATAGACTGCTCAGAAGGTCGAGAATGCCGATCATAAAATGGAAGCAGCGCGCGATGAACATTTCGAACCGAGCACGAATTTTGATAGTAAAATTCAATAATTTGCAAGCGTTGTTCATTTGTAAGACGATCCATGGTTAAATTGCAAACCAAACTGAAGCTGTTTGACAGTGACACAAGGTACTAAACACACGTCAGCTGTCAAAACCAGTGTTGCCAAAACCAAACCAGCTAAAAAATCACCCTTTACATTCTGCATAGCTCTGCTCGAATAAATTAATCAATTAGCTTAAGGCTGTGCTTTGTCAGAAGTTTGGATAAAATAGTAAAAACTCACGGAAATACTTCGATCGATAAGTCTGCTTTTACACTTAAGACCAGCGATGTTACTTTTACTACTATAGTAGTAAAATTGCTACTTTTTTACCCGCCGTACTACCTGCTACCACATTGTTCTCACATACTACTATTTAAAAATGACCCAATTAAAACTTTATTTATTTAGTTTAGTCAATTTGCTTCCAATTGTAGGTCCAGATAGTTTTCCAATAAGCAAAAAAAGTCTAATACTGAATTATGGATATAGGAATAAGGATATTATCCAATTATGGATTGAATTAAAAAAGTTAAGAAATGGTAAAAATAGGTGACCTTATGTTTTTGGAATTATCATCTTACATGCTACAGTGTCGGATGTATTTATAAGTTCAACACCGAAATTGCATAAAAAATCATGTAGCAATGCTAAAAATGTATTTCATTTGCGCGACTAGCTTAAGCTTTAGTGATCATATGCCGTTATGCTTAGGTATCTGATATTTAACGCCATAAAGTTTTGCAGTTGTGTTTTTCCAAGTGTTCTGGTCGGACATAGTATGTATTCATAAGTGCATTGTATAAATACTCTTTTTTTGGGATATTGTAAGCATTTTTAATACATATTTGGATCCATGTTAGGTTTATTAATGCATAAAAATTTAAATTCAGTAGAAAATAATCGATTTTAAGAACAGGAAAAACGTGCCCTGGGGGAAAGTTTTGACAATTGCCGAGAGAGCAATATAAGAAGAACTCATACAAGAACAAAAAGTAGGTGGATAAAATGATAGATCATTGTGCCTTGTAAATAATTATATAAAATTGGGTGAAAAATACAATTCGCTGAAAAGAAGCGGAAGAAAACCAATCATTACAGAGCGGCAAAAACGGCTTATTAAGCATAAGGCGGTTAAAAATGGTATGACAGACTCACAAATTCGTGCTGGTTTGGATACGCCGGTTACCGCAAGGCATTTAAGAAGAGTACTTAATACAAGTGCCTAGTTACAATGTTATCTGGACAAAACGAGAAAGCTGCCATCGGCGACCATTAACACAAAGATGAGTTCCGAAAAGTATATCGAGATACTGGAAATCGCCCTCATTGATTATGCTAAAAATTAAATGGGTGCGGAGTTCATTTCTCAGCAAGACAATGCAGCTATCCATGTTTCCACGAAGGCAAAATATTGGTTTACTTAAAAAAAATATACCTTTACTGGATTGGCCGGCTTGTAAATAGTTAAGATCTGAACCCTATAGAAAACTTGTGGGGAATAATGGCTCGAAGGGTTTTCGAAAATGGCGAGCAAAAGAGGACAAACAAAGTATTGAAGATTCATTTGTTTTACATAATCATTATAATTTGCATGTTCAATGAAAGTGAACTTATAATTATGTCCTCTATATATTCCACTTGCTTTGTCAAAATGTTTTTTTTTTTTATGTTAAGTAATTTATATACAAAAATAATTTACGTTTTTTGTTTGCGTACATTTTTTTTACTTTCTGTAACATATATTTGGAAACCAATAAATCATTTAGTTTGTTTGCTATAACTCTTTACGTTTGTGAACTTATAATTATGTCCTCCAGTGTAGGTTTATATTGCCTTTTGCATAACAGTGCTGCTACAGAGCGAACATTTTCTTATCTTCATATAATTCAAAGTGATTACAGAAATAGACTCAACTCTGAGACGATGGGTAATATTTTGCTATCTAAAGAACTATTGGAAGGGCACCCATATTTGAGCCTGAATTGAAATGCTCAATTTTTGTAATCAGTTTTAATTGATCGATGATGAATAACACAAGATGCAAAAATCTTTTATTCGTATTACTTTTTTTTAGTTCATTGTCGGTTATGGCTGTACTGTTATTGTGTTAACCTTTTTTTATGGTTAATCTCTGTTATAAATTTTATGTAATGTTCTTTTTTCATCTGAGGAGTGCTATTTTCTTAATTTGTTTGAATCCATTGAATTGTTTGCTTTTGATGATACAATAAAATAAAAATAAATTTAATTATTTAAAAAAAATGTATTGCTACTTTTTCTCTCATAATGCTACTATTTCTTGCCCAACATACTACATTCCTTTCAGTTTTAAGTAATAACGCTGCTTAAGACTTGTGAGTCTAGACTTTTTTCGAATTTCTCTTTGTTATTTACATCCGTGAGTCTTCCTTGACTCAAATTTGACATTCCTCTTTTATTTTTCAGTTCCTGTATTGTGCAGATGACTAGGTGGGAAGCAACACAATGATAAAACGAACGAGAGAAAAGAAGAACGTCAAAAAGAGTCGCCAAAAACTTTACCCTCGACTCACAGGGCAAAATATTTTCCTTCTCATCTTTTCGAACTTTCTTACTCTTTTGCACCCATGTGAGTCTAGACTCACAAGTCTAAGTGTAAAAGCAGACTAAGCGATCTCAAGTGATTTATCACAGAGAATCGGGAAAACATAACGTGAACTCGGTAATTTATCAGTGTTAACCCATTCAATAGTGCAAGGTATTTGTGATCGCTATTATAGAGAAGGTAATTTAGAACATAAGAGTGGTGCTGGACGAAAAAAGAAGATTAAGCCATTAGGGGGCACCGTAGCGCAAGTGGTTAGTGCGTCGGACTACTGAGCCAGCGGTCTTGGGTTCGAATCCCGCCGCAAACACCTAAAAGTTTTTCACAGTGCCCACCTCTTTCGAATGTCTGACAAGCATCAAAGAGTATCATTTGTCACGATTGAGCTTCTCAACTCGCCGTTCGGAGCCGGCAAAAAACTGTAGGTCCCTTCCATTCGTGCAAAAATATAACACGCACACACAAATAGTTGCGAGAAGCAGGCCCAGGTTCACCTCGAGCTGTAGCGCCAACTAAGTAAGTAAGCCATTAGATTAAAAGTTTCTGAAGAGAGAAACTAAATCGAACCTAAAATTACAGCTGTTTTTGGAAAGAGGAAGTTAAAAGATTTAAGTGCAATAAAGTTTCGGACTCGGCAATACACAAGAAACTAAAATTTCTAGGGTTCAAGTGTTGTGTTGCATGGGGAAAGCCACTTTTGAGAATGTAACATTTTAGACGAAGACTTGATTTCGCAAACTTATAAAAACGAGATGATTGATTTTTGGAAAAAAGTAATTTTCCTAAACGAAAGGTAGTTTAAGATCTTTAAAAGCGATAGAAAGCAAGAAAATGTGTGTAGAAAAAAAGAACCAAACGATGCAACCAAAACATGTTTCGGCGATAGTTAAACACGATGGTGGAAACGTTATGGTTCGGGGGGCGATGTGATATTACGGAGTGGAAATCTTGTATTTGTGGAAGGAAACGTGCACACAAGCTATATTGAAATATCTTCAAGCTAAATTTTTATGTCTGGTAACCATGGGAAGAACAATTTCCGCTCCAACAGTGAATAATTTCGTATGTTTGGTATCACTACTGGTGTTGCCTTCGATAGGCAAGGGGTAGTGGAGAAACCTGGATGGATGCCATTAAGCTCTTGAATTGACCAGCACAGTCGCCAGATTTAGATCCGATAGAGCATTTATGATCTTTATTGAAGACAAGGGTCCGGTGACACCAAGTCACCTCAAAGCAACCAGTCATAGAGGCGAAAGGAAGGTCTGACAAATACTAGTTACATATATACTTGACTGCAAAAATATGTTTTTGATATTTTGCATGTGTCAATTTCTGACAGCTAACTTCGATTGTTGGATATTTATTCGAAAGTTTTCTTTAAGAATCCATTAACACTTGGGTTCTTAAAAGATTCTAATTAACTAGATAGAATCAGGTTCGGATACATTGCAGCTTCTACTAAAAACGTTGAGTCGTTGATTGTGCAGCCACTAAAAATATTGGAAATGGTCCTACCATACCACCAGACGATAAAGAAAATTTACTGGGCAATCTCGTGTTTATAATCGCCGGGTATCGACGGAATCTTTCCAACGATGCTTCGGAAATCCGAGCACAATATATCAATGATCTTAAAAAATCAGTTGGAATTGGAGTTGGAACCATGGCGAGAGATGAAGGTGGTATTTACAACCAAAAGCCGGCAAAGCTAGCCACACAAATGCTTAGGATATTAGAACTTATCAGTCTGTCCTCTTTCTTCTTGGACATTGAAGGCAATAACAGAACTAAAGGTAAACGATGCCCTGATTCCTTGGAATAAATATTTGCTTAAGGACCGCAAAATCAACTCAGGGCCCAGGTATTTGTATTTGTATTTGTATTTATTTATTTAGAAATTATGTTTACACGTACACTGAGAAAAAAACTAAACCCATACGTGTTTAAACTAAACACAAATAAATATGATTTGGCGCCAAAATGGTTTTTGTTTAATTTTAACATGAATAACTTTGTTATTTTTAATCATAATTTTAGATAGTTTTCGATAGAATCAACTTGTTTTCTTTTAGTTTAACTGATTTTATTAATTTTTCACAAAAACTTATTTCTTAAGTAACATCTTCTTGATACAATTAATGTAAGGTAGGACTTGTAAAATATGAAGCATCGAGTATGCTAAATTTGTACGTCCTTCAGCATCTCCGAAACGAGCTGTTGGAGCTGGAAGCTATCTGCAAATAATACCTAAATGTCAAAAGACAAAACTTATACGTTTAATTGCACACGGAGCTACATGCCTTTGTTTGAAATTTGCTTACAAGATGCAAATTGTTCCCTCGATTTCGCGTCTTTTATGTTCTGGCCGTAGTATTCACGGATTTTATTAGTTGCACTTGTTAGTTGTTTAGTGTATATTTGAAACTGAATAAAGCAATAACAAATTATGGTACTTTTACAAGTCATGTTACATTCAAACACGATTATAGTCAAATTAAATATACATGTGCTCAAATAATTCATTTCCAAACGTTTTCAATATAATTCTGTTTAAACCAAGCTCATTCATGTTTTTTCAAACATGATCTTATTTGAGTCAAACATAGTCCTATTTTAAATGATCATGTATTCGTTTTTGAAACAAAATTTTGCTTAACTTGATCATGATTAGATCAAATAGAAATCCGTTTGAATATTTCAATACAAACTGATTTTAATAGAATTGTATTTAAAGTAAACTCTTTCATATATGGATAATATCAAACATGAACTAATTTAAGTTAACAAATATGTATTTAAAATATTTGTTAATATAACACCAAACATGTATTTATTTGATTAAACCAGAATTTAGTTTACATTTTTCATTAAAGCGACATGTTTAAACACGGAAAACTTAAACATGCTTCTATTTGATTTTTTTATTGTAAATTTCTCTCAGTGTAGATACAATATAATCTTTTAATAATTGTGTAACATTATTAAAAGGTTGAAACAAAAATAGATAATTATAATTATAATAATAGTAACAATTTCTTTAGATCAATATATATCAAAAAACTGTTTTTTGGTTGTGCCATATTTAAAGGTGGGCACGATGAAAGCTCGACTTCTTTCGGAAGTTGCGAACTGAAGTCTATGAAAAAGGTACTCCGGCATTCTGTTCTCTTTGAGCTTAAACAAAAACGCTAGGACATTAAGATCCAAATATTTTTGGAACTCCAGACCAAGGAAGTCTCTTGCATATCCGGAGATATGATCATACCAACGTACGTTATAAACAAATCTCACAGCACTATTGAAAGCCACTCTTAATTTACGTGAATTTAGACTGCTCACATCGCAAAAGACCGGATGTGCATACAGCAGGATTGGCAGGATTAAAGTTTTCACCAATGTAGCTTTCACTCTGGTTGGGAGACAATGTCCGGATTGGTACAGTGCGCGTAAACCACCATAAACCTTGCCTACAGTTATTGTAATGTGATCGTCCCAGGTAAGAAATTGGTTGAAGTGCACTCCTAGATTTTTAACCCTCGGAGAGTACTGTAGAAGAACACCATTTATTTCGATAGGGGGAAGGCAGGACGTGTCTAATTTTGTACGGCTTATAACGATAGCTTGGCTCTTTTCAGTATTAAGTTTAAGTTGGTTGGTATGAGCCCAGTGGACAACAGATTTTAAATCTTCGTTAATGCGCACGGTAGCATCTTCAATCATGCCAAGGGGGTAGCTGAGAAATAGTTGGACATCGTCTGCGTACATTTGAACTTTACAATTGCTTAAAATGTATGGTATGTCGTTGTTAAAAAGAGAGAAGAGTAAAGGTCCCATAATAGATCCCTGAGGGACACCGGCCTTTGATTCAAGAAAGTCCGATATTCTACCGTTAAAGGACACTGCATGAGTGCGATTCGTAAGGTAGCTTCTTATAAGCTTAATGGCAGTTACGTCAAAGTTGAAATAGTATTTGAGTTTAAGCAAAAGAAGTTCGTGCGGAACGGAGTCAAAGGCCTTCGAGAAGTCGAGCAGAACCAGCGAGGTTAAATCGTCACGATCCATCGCAGAGCGAAACTCGTCAACCAGACTCAACAGTACAATGGTGCAACTATGTTGTTGTCTGAACCCTGATTGATATGGTGAAAGGAGTTAAAATCGGTTCAAGTATGTGTATATTTGGAAGCTCATTAGCTTCTCAAACACTTTAGAGATGAAAGGGAGTATAGAAATGGGGCGATATTCCTTTTCTTTGGCGACCGTGCCTTTTAAAACAGGAATTATTTTCGAAGCCTTCCAGGATTTCGGATACGTAGAGTAGGACAAGGCGTTGTTGAAAATATACGTCAGGGGAGACAATACTTCAATGATAATGATTTTTAGAAATTTTGGATGCATAAAATCCAATCCAATGGCTTCTGATTTGACTGCTAAGACAGCTTTTAGAAGCATAAGAATCGTGTATCGTCAAATCGGCAATCGTAGAAGGATGTCGCTCTGTACTCAAATCATTAAGCAGACACAGTAGGGTAAAACTTTGCTGGGTGCCTGGCGTAGAGGGAAATGAACTTGCTGATGAGCTAGCAAGGAAAGGGGGGGCACTGCATATAGCCGAGTCGGTTATGAATATAGCACCGCCATCATGCAGCATTAGCACAAAACTCAACAACACGATCAAAAGTTTGGCGGACGACAGATGATCAGGAATAGAGGGACACAGGGTATCAAAGGCTCTTTGGCCGCTCATAGACCGTAAAAGAACCAGGGTAATGCTTGGACTGAATAGGGTAAAGTTAAGAACTTTAATTGGAATCCTCTCCGGGCACTGTCTTTTGAGAAAACATGCTAAAAGAATGGGTCTTAAAAACACACGAATGTAGATACTGCAATGACATAGGAACATCGGAGGATATTGAACATATCTTTTGCGATTGTCAGCCTATTGCCCGTTTTCATAAGAAATTTTTAGGGAATTACTTCTTTAATACACTGGAGGAGGCTGGCCAAGCAGGCCACAATAAAATTCTAACATTTTGCAGGGAAATTAAATGTTTTGATGGAAGTGTTTCGGTTTAGGTACCATAATACGATGGTCCCAGGGGATCCCGATGGGATTATGGTGCCTGGTGTTTTTATGATGGCTCAGCCTCATAATCCCTTTCAACCTAACCTAACCTAAGGAAAGCTTTTAGAAGAGCAATATGTTCATTAATGGGCAGGTTGCCACAGTCATCGAAAAAATATTTGCCCAGTGTGCGTTGCCCGGCTCTCGCTAGAGCTCGACAGCTACGGCAGAATCCGTTGTGGGGGAATCGCTTGTTTGGCTGCATATTCCCCTATTGGCCAGTGCCCTGTACTAACTGCCACTACTCTTGCGATGTCTACGCGGGTTCTTTGTTTTGACTTGTCGTAACTTGGCCCTATCTTACTGGATATGGTACAGTTTGTCAGATTGGTCCACCTGAGACCAGCTAATTTCAAGAAGTGTAATAGCATATTGCCCTTAACAGCACCTATAGGAATATGAACGTTTTCCGCTAGTGAGCTGTTAAGGGCTGACCGTCGCCTCGTAAGTTCGTCGGCTCTCTCATTCCCTTCTATGGCGCTATGTCCTGGAACCCAGAGAAGAGTGCCTCTGACTTGATTGCACAAGCGAGTTTTTCTTGGCATTGCCCAACCAGTTTTGATGATGTTATTGCCGAATTTATGGCTTTAATTGCGGCTTGGCTATCTGTAGTAATAGGTATATTATGTTTGGGTATTGGGTCGTTTATTAAGTTGTGACAGGCCTCGAGGAGCGCTAGTAGCTCCGCCTGGAAGACGCAAATATAACATTTTTATTTTGGTAACATCTCAGGAATCTGGGTCTATCAGATGAAGACTCATGCTTCATGCAGATACAATGAGTGCAGTACAACTCTAGAAAACTTACTGGTGGAATGAGTTGCATCAGCCCATAAAAGTTTCAAGTGTTTGGGTAAATACCAGAGGATCTACAACTCATAGCACTACCCAATCTTTTACCACGATTTCTCAGGGAATTTGGTCTGGAGGAGGTGCTGTGACCTATGGAATTCTCACCTGGGCTAGGTGTGAGCGAAGCTCTCTCTAACCGATTCCAATAGGAATAATGACAGAAGGGATGCTCCTTCGTCTACGACTTGTGGGGGCCACAATATATCTTTATAATAATAATGAATTAGTACGTAATCCGTAAATCGGTTCCAAGGTCACACAAGGCAATGAAAACCGGTATTTTCATAGCAATACTTTAAAGCGAATAAAATATCTTACCATTGCTCGTTTCGAAAAACCCAAATTTTCGACTGACTTTTGAGACTACAACCACTGTCAGAGGGGTTTCAAATCCACAGATCTGTGCGACGTCTTTAACAAAAGTTAGCACTATAGGACCACCTGTCGAAAAGTAATTTCTAAAAAAAAAAGGAGACGAAATTCAAAAATGGCGGAAAATCAATAGACATTGACCGCGATTGCACATTTTCTTAAAGAAATCCACACAAGAATATATTAAAAGGAAATTCGTATCTATAAATTCGTTCTTTCCCATCCGCTTCTTAAATAGTAAAAGATACCAAAAAATACAAAACTCCTCACATATGCCTAGCTATATAGAACAAGGAATGCCCTTTCTCCCCAAAACATAACCCCAAGCATCCAGTAGAGTAAGAAAAAAAGGACACTCTTAACATTTTCCATACACACTCGTACTCGTACCTACTACGAGTATAAAGCTGAACAAGAAGAAGAATAAAAGCAATGAAGGCAAAAAAAAAAAAAAAAAACATAGAAGGACGTTTCGCCGCATCTAGAAAATATACTTGAAATTAATTACGCGTTTTTTTTTTTCTACAATCTACTACAAATAGATACTATCACACATTTCGCTTACAAATGCATCTGGAGATGGAGATTAAGAAGGATTGCACACGGTGGTCTCGGATTAGTTATGGGAACAAGGAGGAGGTGTGGACGATCGCATAGTCTCAGTCGCATTTGATTTTTTGGAAAAAATATTTTCGGTCTTTCATTTGAAATTTTCGTACACACTCTCCGAGGTTGTAGAATCCATTTTGTTTGTATCTCACTTTATGATCTTCAACACCGACCGAAAAACTTATTTAATCCAAGACACTCGGAAGGGTTTTATGCAATTTCTGAACATACGGATGAGGTTTTCGCACTTTTTGAATCACTTGAAAAACGTACTGAAAAAAAAAATAGAGACTCAACCACACCACCACACGATGATTTTCACACTTTCACGTACGTGTATCCAAATTGGCCGAACAAGAATCGAATTTTAGCAAAAAAAGACAATTTTCTCTTTACCGGATTCACTGAGAAGATTTTATTTTAATTTTTTGAGAAATTTTCACAATTTTCACGGTTTTTTGATTTTTTTTTTTTTTTAGATTCCACTTTTGGGGCGTCGTACATTTTCACTTTTAACATTTTCTTTTACACATTTGTGTGTGCGCGCTGTTGTTGTTGTTGTTTGAGATATTATTTTATTACAGGATGCTACTGCGTCAACAGGATAGGATAACATACAATGAAGTAGATATAACACTGAAATTTTTGCAGAGATACACACAGTCACACACAGAGAGTGCCACCCCATCCGATGGGAGAGAAGCACCCAGCATCACTAGACAGAGACACAATAATTTCTAGAGAGAGCAGGATAACGATGGAGTAATGAAATAAGTACAACAAAAAAAAAAGAAAAACTGCAAAGAAAATCCTTAAAATGGATCCCTTACAGAGTTTTTCTTGAATTTTTTTTTTCGAAAATTTCACCCGAAACTGATGGAAATTCACTTGAACTTCATCGGCTGTGTGCACTTACTTGAAGTATCTTTGAGTTTTTTCACAATTTGTGGGTTTTTGGAAATTTTATTTAATAGAAAATTCGGTTTGATTTCTTGAAGAAGAAACTGCTCGAGCTTAAAAAATAGGGAGAGGAAAATACACTGATTTTATTGTGTGGATAGAAGTCCTGTGGGGTGGTCGGTTGGAGCTCTCGCTTCCTGGCGTTTTTCTCATCTCTTTAACGGTATGGGAATGGGTTGGGATGATGGGACTTGGGATGCTTTCTGTGTAGTATGTGCGCTTGGAGAGCAGCTTCTGTGTGAAAAGCTTTCGACTTGTCGTATTTGCCAGAACGAATCTACAAATCTTTTTTACGTATCCATTTGAGAGGCAGGCAGGTATAGTACAGGGGGTTGGGGATGATATTTAAGCAAGTGTGCTCCGGCGAGATACAAGATGTACAGATGATTATACCGATGATAGAGACTCGTAAGAGGAAGTATTCAATTTTGTGTAAAGGAGAGAGAATTATCTGTAACGTTCCGTTTTGGTGGAAATTCAATTACTTGTGGTGAATTAAAAGTACCATTCAGTGGAGCAGTTTCTGGTTGGAGTTCAGACAAAAAGTTATGTTTTCTGTGCTGATTGTAGTATATTCGAAACAAGTTGATGTTTACATGTTTATTTAAAAAAAAAAATAGGAGCTTTCTATACCCACGCGAAAAAAGTAACTTATTTTATCTATCCCACTTTTTCGTGGGTTTGAAATGGAAACAGAGGATACTTTTATGGTCCATTGATCTCTGGATTTGTCCAAGGCAGATCAACTGCAACAAATTTTGCAATTTTATGTGAGAAGATTATCAATAACCTGGAAATTGGTTATCACAGACCGACATTATCTTCACAGATTTTGCTAAAGCCTTTGACAGAGTGAATCATGAGCATTTGATTCACAAGCTCGGTCAGATTGGATTCCATTCGAGTGTTCTGGATTCGATTACCTCTTACCTTGATGGTCGTATCCAATTTGTCAAAATCGGAGTTTTTCTGTCGGAACGCATCACAGTGACATCTGGTGTCCCACAAAGAAGCCATATTGGACCTCTTCTCTTTTTGCTATTCGTCAACGACATTCAGCGTTACACTATTTACAGTATTTATTTATTTATTTTGTCTTACAAGAGTACAACCTTATTCTAGACTACTTCTAATTATAATTTAAATACGAAAATATGTACAAAGATTTTGATTAATTTAAATGATAACATTACGGTGTGTTCATAATAGCAAATTTTACAAGTAACCTGTTCATATTAAAATCGATTGCTTTATGATAAAAGTTGTAACTAACACAAGCCGTAATTATAGGATTATTGCGACCATAGTTGGTTCTGTGACTTGAAACATAAAAAAAAAGTTCATTTCTGGGTCGAAGAATACATGACGGAGCATATATACTAAACATGGACAATAAAAGCGAACAATCAATATGAGCGGTTATAACATCGTGAGCAAAAAGTATAGAGTAATATTTCCTCCTCTTAGTAAGAGGTTTTAAATCTATAAGCGTACATCTAGCCTCATAAGAAGGCATATTATTGTTCCAATTCATTCTTCTGAGAGCGAATTTCGTAAATCGCCTTTGTACTTTTCCAATGCGAAATTCAGCGTTACGATAATAGGGTTTCCATACAATACAACAATACTCCAATATGGAACGAATTAAAGAATTATATAAAGACTTAAGTGTGTAAGGGTCATTAAAATCTTTGGAGTTACGAATCAAAAAACCTAACATTCTATTCGCTTTACTTATAATATAATCCATATGAATCGAAAAGTTCAATTCGGCATCAAAAATGACACCTAGATCTTTTTGATCAGTGACTCTTTTTAGCACAATATTTTGGATGCAATAATCAAGAGCAATCGGAGACTTTTTCTATGGAAACTTATAACCGAGCATTTATTTGTGTTGAGGTATAATCCATTCAGAGAACACCAGTCATTCACACGGTTAAGATGTCGTTGTAAATTTAGCGCGTCAGACACAGAATCAACGGACGTAAATACTTTTAAATCGTCAGCATATAGAAGACATTTAGATGTCGATATAAAAGATGGTAGGTCGTTAATAAAGAGAAGAAAAAGGAGCGGACCAATATGACTTCCCTGAGGAACACCTGAATAGTTTTGGATTTCCTTAGAGAAAACCGATCCAATTTTCACATATTGCTTACGGTTAACCAAGTAACTGCCTATCCAACTCAAAATATTGGAATGGAACCCAAACATTTCGAGTTTCCTTAAAAGGACATTATGTTGGACGCGGTCAAAGGCCTTGGAAAAATCTGTGTAAACACAATCAACCTGTAAACGCTTTTCAATGTTATTAAGACAGTAGTTCGAAAGAATAACTAAGTTGGTAGTAGTTGATCAGCCACTAAAAAAACCATGCTGATATTGGGAAATCTGGGTGCAGATATTGGCATAGAGACGCTTCTTAACAACAGCTTCAAATATCTGGGAATTAATTGCAATTTGGCAATGGGTCTATAATTACTAATGAGTCTTTTAGATCCGGACTTGTGAATAGAAGTTATAAAAGAATGCTTCCAGCAGTCAAGAAATTCACCTAACCTAATAGACATATTAAATATAATCTTTAGTGGCTAAACTATGCTATATTTGCATGTTTTAAAAAACAGAGGTGGGAAATTATCGGGTGCAATGCTTGTACTCGAGTCAAGCGCTGATAATTCAAGAAGAATCTCTTCTTCTGTTAAAGAAATAATTCCCAACTCAGTTATACGTTCACAGTAAGGAAATGAACTGCAATCAACATCCTCATTTACAAAATTAGATTGGAAAAAAGATGCGAACATATCACAAATTTAGTTTAAATCATCACTATTAATCCCATTAAATGTCATGATGGATGGTATACCAATTGACTTCCGCTTGGTGTTTATGAACGACCAAAAGGCTTTAGAATTGCGTTTAATATTGCTTTCAATATTCAATTGATGAAACATACTGTCCATATAAGAATTTCTTTAAAATTCCGTCGTACTTTAAAAATTCCTCGTGTTTATTATTCGCCGACGACTTAAAACTTTTTCGGTCCATTAAAACAGAGGATGATTGTATGCTCCTTCAACAAGACCTAAACAATCTGGCTAGATGGTGCCAACGCAACCTTTTGGACTTAAACATATCTAAGTGTCAAAGCCTCTCCTGTTCTAGGTACAATAATCCAATATCATTCGAGTATCAAAGGGACTGTACCAAACTAGAAAAAGTAAACTCGAAAAAAGATCTAGGCATTATATTGCATACACAACTCAATTTTAAATTGCATGTAGACTACATTGTGAGTAAGGCCTTTAGAATGCTTGGCTTTATTAGGCGAAACACAAAAGAATTCTCTGATCCGTATGCACTTAAGGCTCTTTATTTCGCATTTAGACTATTGCAGCCAAATCTGGAATCCCTACTACGCAAATCACCCGCTGAGAATAGAAAGGGTCCAAAAATCGTTCCCAAGATTTGCTTTCAAAAAGCTAAGGTGGAACATCGGTACACCTCCCTATTTAACCCGATGCCTTCTGTTCAATTTGCAAACTCTCGAAGACAGACGCAGGTATTTCTGTATTATGTTGATAAGGGATATAGTCAATTAGCATGTAAATTGCCCACACCTATTAGAGCGAATAAACTTTTATTTTCCAGAAAGGAATCTGCGCATGAGGTTTCATCTTCGTGGACATTTCCACAGGACAAATTACGGCAGAAATGAACCCATTGAGCGTTGCATTAGAGAACTAAACTTAGTTATTGATAAATTAGACATATTTGAACATTGCTCGAGAAACACTTTTAAAAGAAAATTAATGTTAATGCTCTTTTGTAATAATTAACATTTAAGATATTTTTGTACATCTATAGTTTTGAGTTGTCTAATGGAGCCTGTAACTCTAACGGCCGATTTCTTGACAGAGTACTAGCCCTAATACTGGGGCTTACACCAAATGCTAGTACTCAAATCGGTACTAAGTCATTTCTTCACCAGGCAGGTACTAACTGCTCCCTGAATTTGAATTTGTACTAGCTAATACTCGGTACCAGCTGGACCCTCAAAATTGCCGGACTAGCAGCGTTAATACTTGAAACAAGTCAATTTCATTTCTTCACAACAAAAAAAGTACTCGATTTTGATATTTTCTTGATTGTCGTCTATAGTTTGTTATAAATTTGTGTATTTATGGATTTAATATTTGGCGGTCAAAATTTATTTCGCGATTTCGATGACATCGAAAACGATGAAGGAATCGAAGTTCGTGGATTTAACCGCATCTACCATATGTCACAACGGAGTACAGTAAATAACTGGGACGATGTGCATTTTTTCGGGGTTTCGGTTTTCTAAAACTACATTTCACTTCGTTCTCCAATTGGTAGTGGACGAATTGCAGCACCCACACACACGGTAAAAAAGGGAATTCTATGTGTTTGGAAACGTCGATTTCCACTTTTGGCATATGGTATGCGTATGAAGACCAGCACAGCGCAGAAAATAATTACAGCATGCGCGACTCTGCACAATATATGCATCGATACCAAGGAAGGCTAGTGACGAGAATCTGCGTTCAATGATTATTATTTTATCTAATCAAAAAAAGGGTCTTAAAATGTGTCACATAAATGCACAAAGCTTGTTGCCAAAAATTGCTGAGTTCAGGTGTATATTTGGGGGATCCAAGGTTGATGTAGCTTGTGTTTCCGAAACGTGGTTTAACAATAGTCATAATGACGATCTATGTAGGCTGGCGGGTTATAAGCTTTTCCGTGAGGATAGACAAGTGCGTATTGGTGGCGGTGTGGCCATGTATGTACGCGAAGATATAACATGCAAACTTAAATATGTATCTGGTGCAAGTAGCGCTATGGAGTATGTGTTTGTGGATCTTGTGTGTGGTGAGGATAAGCTACTGATCAGGACGGTATATAGACCAAATAAAAACATCAGCTTGTCTCCATTTTTTCAATTGATGGAGCAAATATCTGTTCAATCATCCAAGATTGTTATAAGCGGAGACTTTAATAGTAATCTTCTAGTCGAAAGTAATTTAGTTGACGGTATGAGGACATTCAACATGTTCCCAGTAAACACCATTGTACCGACTCATTTTTCTGAAGATTCGAGGACACTTTTGGATGTCTTTTTTGTAAGCGATGTTAATAAGATACTTTTTACAGATCAGCTTTCTGCGCCAGGCTTCTCAAAACATGACCTTATCTACATGACATTCGACTTTAACACGCAATATTCGGATATCTCGTTCAGATATATAGATTTTAAAAGCATTGACTACGTGGCCTTAGAAGAACATGTCCGAAACGTCGAGTGGAATAACGTTTATCTTTTACCTTCATCGACCGATCAAATCAATTTTATAAACTCACAAATATCATCACTTTTTAATACTCACGTTCCTCTACGCACAAAAAAGTGTAGACAAAATCAACCTTCATGGCTTACGCCTGAAATTCGTCATCTTATCTGTCAACGAGACCAAGTATTTCATTATTGGAAACGCTATAGACTGGATGAGTACCAACGAAGCTATCGAAGCCTACGTAACATTGTTGTTAATAAAATACGATCGCAAAGAAAAAGATCTCAGAAATTCCTGATGATGTAGATGGTAACGTTCTTAATTAAAAATTTGTCACCATACCCTTTCCTCTACTCTCTGATACCTCACCAGATCGAAATGATGATAACTCCGATGACCTGATAAACTCGTTTTACTTCTCTAGAGTAGATAGCACAGATGTCGTGGAAAGTATCTTATCAATAAAGTCAAATGCGTTAGGAATAGATGATATGCACCCGACGTTCATCAAAGCCATCTTACCTATTTTATTGCCATATATAACCCACATCTTCAATACAATTTTGACAACAGGTATTTTTCCCGATCAATGGAAAATGGCTAAGATCATACCAATTGTAAAAAGTCCACGTAGTAATGATTTCAGGCCTATTTCGATATTACCTTTCTTATCAAAGGTATTTGAAAAAATTATTCAAAAGCAGATGAATTGTTTTCTTCAAAGGCACAATATGTTATCACCGAAGCAATCCGGTTTTAGGGAGAAGCATAGTTGCTCCACAGCGCTTATAAATGTAATTGAAGATATAAGAGGTGCATTAGATGATGGAAATATCACATTGCTGATACTGTTGGACTTTTCTAAAGCTTTCGAAACAGTTGACCATGTAAATCTTTGTAAAAAGCTATCAAGGTTATATAAATTCTCAAATTCTGCCGTTAAACTCATTAAGTCATACCTTATTGGCAGAAAGCAAGCTGTTTTCGTCAATGGCAATCTTTCTAATTTCCTTCCGTTCCGCAAGGTTCAATTCTGGGCCCCCTTTTGTTTTCGCTGTACGTAAATGAACTTCCTCAATCCGTATCTGAATCCACTATTCAAATGTATGCAGATGACGTCCAAATGTACAAAAGCTGCCCTCTTGGACTAATCGAAGACTGTGTCTGCGGTATTAATGAGGACTTAGAAAAAATTGTTGATTTTTCTCAAAGTAATGGTCTCTTTTTGAACCCAAGTAAGTCGAAATGTCTTATTATTTCCAAAAAAAAAAACTGTAGATTTCTCAAACTACCCACAAATTATACTCAACGGCTCTCCAATAGAGTATGTTGAAACAGCAAAAAATTTGGGAATGACGTTTAATCGGAAGTTAACCTGGGACACGCAATATTACATTCTTCTAAAAACCAGACTTATGCTTGCCAAAACACTCATGATACCTATATTGATTTATGGCTGTGAGGTATATTGCAATTGCGATTATAACAGCAGAAGGAAACCTAATGTAGCATACAATAGTATTGCTAGATATATACATATGTGGCGTAAAAAGATATGACCGGATATCGTCTTTCTCAAAAGCTATATATAACCTTGCCTTTGATAACCTTCTGCGATATAGAGCATTCGTTTTACTGTTTACGATAGTGCATACTCATCAGCCTTGTTATCTCTATACTAGGCTGCAGATGGCCTCATCAATTAGATCACAACAGCTTATACAATTTCGATTCTCGTGCTTAACCTCTGAACGTCAGTTTTTCGTCAATGCCACTCGGTTGTGGAACTATTTACCACGCAATATATGGCCGGTGGGGAATCTTCGGCGTTTTAAGACAGAGCTAAGGATACATTTATCCTTGCATTAAAGTTCGCTTCATTCGATCTTATATTCTTCCTTTTCTTTTCTTTTGTTTTGACCAAAACAGAATATAAGAATATGTATATCTATATATAAATAAACATAGATGTAAAATATGTAAATTTTAAATGTATGTAAAATGATTTTGTTTATTTAAATGAATTACAAATGAATTAGACTAGACATTACTTGAAAATGAACATGATCAATTTTGTATTTTATTAGCTTACTTTTATGAACTATTAAATATTTATCAGAAGCTAGCTTAATGTTAATTTACAAATGAAGCTTGTATTAGTTTATAAGATATTGTATCTTAAAATGCAAGCATGCAAATAAATAAATAATAATAATAATAATAATAATAATAATCACATCCACCAGAAAACGCAGAAGACGAAGATCGTTTGCGCCGCATCATATCAAATGGACAAATATGTTAAGTATCGATGAAATAATAGATGCATTCAATGGAAACAGAGAAAATCGACAGCGTACAGCAAGAGAGCAAATTCTTTTGTACTACGATAATAAAAAACTACTTATTTCAACTCGATTCCTCAGGTGAGAATGCTTGGCTTCTAATGTAATAGCATTCGATGCTGCATCTGATGGGTTTGTATTCGATGGCATGCTGTCGCAGTCATACGATGTCAAACCGGAAAGTAGATGGCCATAATATGGACAGATCTCCAACATAGCGCCGGATATTTCCATTTTTGGCACAGACGAAGAACCACTGCCTGTTTGTTTGGCATTGCTTCACTCGAGAGCAAAACGATTTCGAAACAAAATAATAAAAAAATGACATAAAACGGCCGAATTTATATAAAAATTTAATTTCACAAGTCAATGTAGTGTCAAAATCGATTTTATACCAGTTTAGACGTATTAGGTTGCTAATACGCCTGCGTGAACCTAGTACCATACCGGTACTAGCAATGTGAAGAAATGCACAAGTACTAGCTTTTCGTTGATACAAGAGTACTAGAGATAGCTCAAGAGCTAGCTGGTTCGGGTATTAGACAGACTTAGTACTAATGTGAAGAAATCGGCCGTAAATAACGAATAAATAAATAAATCATTATCCTTTAAGTAACCAAACTCTGGGAGGATATTGAACCCAAAACCTCAGCACTGAGACCACGGAGGCGGCTTATGACCTTAACACACTTCTGAAGCATTCTAAGGAGTCGCTTCCTTAACAAACTCAGGAGATGGAAAAGGTTCTATAATTTAGATTCATCTATTTAAGCCGTAGCAAACCGCGTTGTGTCCTAATATTCAATTGTGTTTTTGAGATTTTATTTGAGCTTCAGATCATATTTTGAAATGGGTTTGTAATGAGTGGATTAAAGTGCCTCAATAATCAGCTTTGGAACCCACACTTTTTTGTTATTTTCTACTGCGCAAGTTAAAACCAAGTTGGACTCTCTTCCAAAGCATAACATATATCATTGTAGTTCCCAAATACTTTTGATGAGTACCGCCATCTTCAAGTTCAGGCCCAAAACTTTTCAGACTACCCTTGAATTGTGGAAGTTGTCAAAGGCCACTCAAATATTATGAAGAGTCCTTCTGAGTGATAGGATTTTAATCTTCTATATCTAGTATATAAATCAAACATTGTTTGTATGTATGCTGTGCACTCCAAAACCACCGAACCGATTGAGTTCAAATCTTTGGGGAAATCTTTGGCATTATTCTGAGAGTGTCTCTGTGGAGCTTGGTCAAAATCGGTCTGCTAGGAGCTGAGCATGTGCCAGAAAGGGGGTAAAAAGCCAACTTTTTGTCATTACACAGCTCAACAACGGCTTATCAGATTGAAAAACAAGAAATAGATGGGTTTAGTAAATTTTCCACTGATTCATTTGAGGTATAAATTATCCTTTTACGTTAGCTTAAAGCTGAGCTTGAGCTATGCTCAAAACAATTCATCGCCAACAATTTTCCATCAGTAGAAACCGCAGCCAACAGTCATGCAGCAGTGGGTGACGTCATAGTGTGGGTAGTAGCCGACTATCTTTATGTTCCATTTACACTCATATGTATGCGCGACGGGAAGATCTCTATACTGGAATACATAGATACATACAGGTATATGAACACAAGTACATACATATATAACGAGTAGGAATAAAAATTGTCCAACCAAAGCGGGTAGATACACTGTTGAAAAGGTTCAGGGTTTTAATATCAATTTTTGTTTTCACATTGTAAGGAAAAGCTTTTTATTGTATTCCCAAAGAGTCTCTTGTTGTCTACTCATTTGCAAGAAGAAGATAAACACAAAACTTTCGTAACGGTTTTTTGTTAACGTTTATCAATTACATTGGAAAAAATACATTTTATTGCGTCATTTGAATAGGTTCACCTATTTTCATTTAACCCTAGAAAGATAATCATATTTTGATGTATAAAATGACACTCATGTATAAAATTTACATTTCCAAATTGATGAGACTTAACTCAATGACACGTGAATTTTCTGCTCTGGATACCTACTAGTTGGAAAGTCACGAACGTCCATCCCGTGATTCATAATAATTAGCAAAAGAGCGGTATATTTCGCCCGCGAGTGAGTCATTTTGCCGCAGATTATCTTTCCAGGGTTAAGAAAAATCGAGAGATTAAAAGGATTAAATCAATTTTTTTCGATTAATATTTTATTGTTTGACTGTTAAGTAATGAGGACTACCTCCCTTGTTGGAGATAACATCGAAAAGTCGACTTGAAATATATGAAAAATGACAAATGCTTGTATGCTTGTCAGGCATTCGGAAGAGGTGGGCACTGTGAAAAACTTTTTGGGTGTTTGCGGCGGGATTCGAACCCAAGACCGCTGGCTCAGTAGTCCGACGCACTAACCACTTGCGCTACGGTGCCCACCGGTGACTATGATAGCCATTCTAAAAAATCAACACCTATTCAGTTTTTAACAGGTCGAGCAGTATGAATTGGGGCGTTATCTTGTTGATAAATCCATTGTAGTGGTCCACAGATCTCAGAAAAATTTGGAAACCCCCTTTCAAGAATACCTTTGTCCAAATTTCGGGATAAAGAAGGTTTGCTTTCTAATGTTTTAGTACGTTGATCCGTTGGCAGTTCACAAATTCCACTTTTTGTACTCAGTTCGTTATTGTAAATCAATCGCCTAAAACTAAGTTCTAAATTTTACGATAAAAAACTGCGGAAAATTATTTCAACGAGCAAAGTTACAGGGGAAAGAACAAAGTTGAATCTGTTTTCACCTCACAAAGTATTCGTACTTTATTTTATTCTTTTGTCGAAGGAACCAAACAAAAAATGTTTCTAATTCTGTTAGAATTTGGCACATTCGTATTCTTCTTATTTGTATGACTAGTTGCTTCCAAAATTTGGATAAGTTTGGGTTTTTGGAATTAAAACGTTACGTAAACAAGTGCAATGGGGGCGTAAAGCTAAGGAAACCACTGTTAAGGAAAGCAAAATAATATTAAACCTACGGGAAAGTGGAGAGACACCAAAAAAATACCTCAAATACAGCTAATAGAAGTGTTTCTAATGTGCTATCAATAATAAATAGGTTTTCTGATAGAGGTTACGTGAAAAATATTCCGAGGAAAGGTAGGCCAAAAAAACTCTTCACGGTCTAAAAGCGTGAAAAAATACATAAAGTAAAGCAAAATCCGAAAATTAAGACATCTTCTATAGTACCGGGATTAGTTGAAGCAAGTGGATCAAATTTTAGTGCTCAATCATGCGTGGCACTCTACATAATGAGTGGATACAAAAACGGAGTCGATAGGGAAAAACCATGTATTTCGACAGAAAATCGCAAAAAACCTCAAAAATTCTCAAAAAAAATGATGCGACTGTACCCAACAGTCCCGAGCTATGTGTAAACGCAGATGGTGTGTGTAGCTCCACTTTATTGGAAAGAAAGTAAATAATGTCTATGTTCGATAAAATTCAAGCCAATCGCATATATACTCATCGAATCCACTCCATTCGCAGCAGTCGACGCCAGGAAACGAACCTGGGACCCCTAAACTCAGTTGTATACTGCGCCAAAAGTAAGAAAACTGACGCGCTATACAGTCAAACGCCGCGGTTATAAAAACTTTTTATCCAAGTTCTTACATAAAAAATATCAGCTTGTAGGTAGGTAGGTCTAGGTACTCTGTTCTGTCATCTCATCACGAATAAGAGAAATAGAAAAGGAAAAAAAAACAACAACATAACCAAAAAAAAAAATTAAATCGCTAGCGCAAGAGCTTGTGATTCCTCCTGAGAGTTTATTTCTGCACCGATTTCAATGATTCTAACACTGACCGAAATATTATCAACTGAAAAAAAGGAAATGAATAAATTTTACTAACATTATTTCAACGTACATTCACAAATGAGGTGTCTAAAGAAAATAAAGTTTTGGAGCAATGACGAAATGCACTCTGATTTTATAAATATAAACAATTTGTTAACACTTAATCTTAATAGCTATTTATTATTTATCAGGATCTCTATCACGAAAAGTAGCTCTTATTTTTTGGAACAAGGTGCCACTAGGACAATAGAGGCCAGTAAGTAGCCATTTTATTCATAAATAGGTTGTAGGTATTCTACATGCGAGGTTGTTAATAATATTTATAAACTTAAGATCCAAATCACTCCTCTAGAAAATCTTCTTTCTTTTGACACCTCATTTGTTAAGATTGGTTGAGTGAGAGAGAGCCGCAAATGGTGATAGTGATTGCAGGACATTGAAATGCAAAGCATTATGATCATGTAAGAGCGCGCACATATACTAGCACACACACTATTGCAACGATACCCACTGCTGCTCGACTGCTGGCAGTGGTCTTCACTGAAGGAAAATTGCGGGCGATGCTTTGAATAATGGTTTTGAACATTGCTCAGCTTCAGGACAACGCAGGAGGGTGTTTTATATCTCAAATGAATCAGGGACACATTTACTAATTTCACCTATTTTTTTGTTTTTCAATCCGATAAGCCATTATTGAGTTAGGGCTGTATAACTATAATTTGCCCTCCCAATACGCAGTATTTTCACTATTTTCTGAAAACCATACCGGGATAAAAAGCGTATATAGAAAAGTTGACCAGGAACATAAGCAATCACTGTGTCCATATTTCATCGCGCTGCTATGAAATTTGAGTTCCAAATTTCGTAACCGTTCGGTATTCCGTCGCCGAAATCGCGGAATTACTTCACTATACATTTTTGCTAACGCGCGCTTAAATGTTTACACATCAAAAATTATATGTATGAGTAAATAATCCTGAAAGTTTTTGGAACACAGTTTTAATTTAGGGCGAAACTAAATTGAATATAATGAATTCCGGAGTAGAGTTCGAGTGTGGAGAAAATCCAATAAAGAACTCGACCCTTGAAATCGATCGGGCACATCTAAGCATGGTGGTTCTAGTAATTCGGTGACCCTCTGGTGGAGATGGTACGAATATAATGGACCAGTATTTGTACATGGATAAATTGAAAGAGAATTTAAGAAACAGTTTGTAAAAGCTTCAGCTTCCTGATCGTTACGTATTTCGACAAGATGATCCGAAGTACACTGCTCTTAATATGGTATTCGGTTATGGCTATTATACAACGTACTAAAACCGCTTAAACTTCTCCTCACTTGCTGGATCTCAATCCAATAGGTAGATTATTTTTGGGCAGATTTGAAGAGGCAAATTAAAAAAAGAGAGCTTAGGGCTAAAATTGGCCTCTAATGGGATCGAATATCGGAGAGAACCGAAAAACTTGTGCTATCTTTTTCAAACAGGCTTAAGGAAGTAATTAAACAGCGAGGGTATCCAACAAGATACTAATAAATTATTCCTGGTCTACTTCGTGTAGAATAAACTTTATTTTCCGAATACTTTTGTGGAATCAAATATGAATGTTTTCTTTTTTAAGTCTTGTTATTATTGTACTCATTAGAGTTGTGTTTTTTTGTCATAATATATAAGTATGAATTAACAATACATAGTAACAATGAAAATGTTAAATTTTCTGCCAATTTTCTGTGAGATATGGATTAATAATATGCAATGGCAAATTACGAATACTTTTGTGAGGCACTGTAGGTATCCGACGGATTTTATGGAAAGGCTCTTTCGGGCAATACGTGAAAGTCACGTCAACCTTCAACGGAACGATGTCGACAAATTCTATGGGTGATTTTTATAAAACTCTTTTTTGAAAGTAAAGAATATTAATTAAATTATTATTATACATACGTGAGTCTGTCATCAAATGACAAAGAAAAAACTCAATATTAAAAATAAAAGTATTATTAAAATATAACAATCATAATCAGAACAAATACTGGCAGTGTAAGCTAATGAGCAAATGTCAAGGAAAAAAACCATCAGAAAAATTCTTCATTCATTTATTGTTACCGTTATACCTACAATTGGGGGTTGACAAAATTGAAACGTCAAATAAATATGCTATCAGTGATTTTATACAATCAACATTGCAACTAAGCAGTGATGCTACAATCGATAAACAAACATTTGACGTTTCTAAATCTACAACAGCAAATTGGGGTAATTTCGGACATTGGTCCCAAGCCTAAGATGTCTTATTTATTTCGCCAACACGTATACAAACGACGTTCAAATAAAATACTATTAGTGAAATGGAAAGCGCATGTTGTATAAATTATTTACGTTACTTTTACTACAACTAATACGCTACGATATGTGTGATTCTTTGAGAAAAGCTTTCCAAGTTCTTGTTAAAGTTCCTTGAACTGTTTAACCAACTTTCATTGGAGTGAATTGGTACTAAAAAAAATACTATGGGTGTAGGTACAGTGAAAACATTTTAGCACTCGGAGCGACATCTGTGATGAAATTGTAGATCTACTGCAACTTTAAAAGCTATGGTTACAAGGCAAAAATCAACTTAAAACCTCCAATATGTAAAACAGATTTTTAATAGCAGTGTATTTAGTGTATAGGCTGTACATACATATGTACATATATGTAGAAAACCTGCGCGTTAGAAAAAATGTAAGCATGAAAAAGAAGCGGAAAGTGGTAAGCTTTTGAAAAGCTTATAATACAAAGTCAAATCAGAACAAAAAGGGCGAATTTCGATATTGAGAGCACTAATTGTATATTCAACTGTATAGAGTGAGGATATGCCAAAATAATGAAGTCAGTTAAAGTACACTTTCTACCCGATAAGGTAAATAAAGAGATGCCCCTCGCTACTTATAGGCTTATGTACCTAACACGGGTGGCGAACTAGCTAAAAGTCATATGCAGGATTCATGACAATCGTCAAATAAATTTTTAGGATTTCTTCTGATAATCAACCACAACACCGACCGGTTCAGTTGTAGGAATAAATATGTTACGAGGACAGAGGATATAGCTGTCAGCTCGCTCATCACAGACATTTCTGGAACATCTGGAATGCAGGAAATCACAATTAGCCCATCTGTGGTCGCAGTTAGAGTTAGAGATTTTGCCGAAGCCGAATGTTGAATTTATTGTTTTCTGTAAAAATAAAATGTTTGTTTCGTTTGGCAAACCTTGTTAATGCGTCGATAAAAATTCTGTTGTAGAAGTGCAGTTACAAGCTTATGTAACGAAAGCTAGTCTTTCGAGAGTGGAAAACGTGGAAAGCTGTTAATAATATCCTTAACACTGGGGTACACTACACGCGTGGCCTACTATAGTAGACCACGGTTACATTTTCGTTGATAACTTGGCAGTTATTTATGTTAGACCGGTGCAGTTCCAGGAAAGCCTTCTCCATTAGATTTATTAACAAATCAGTACCTACCGTTCGTGACTTCTACGCGTACGCATATTTCTATGTTTAAGCGCCAAAGTCGCATAGTAGGCAACATGTAAATTGGTGTAAAAAACGGGGCGCTTGTACTCTAGTGTTAATAGAGAAAAGAGTTGAGATAGTGTCTCCAAAATTGAAGTAGAAAATAATCTAGTTTCGAACACGAAAGACATTATTTTGTTTCGGTTGCCACTAATCTGAAACATTGTGCTCCCGAAAATAATGTGCAACCTACATATATCCAAACTAAGTTGAAGAGACTCTCCAAATCAAAAGTTTCGCCACTAAACCTGTAACTGCGCTTGAAATGTATAAGCGAATAAACAGTCGTGTACATCTGAGGGTATCACAAACGACATTTTAGGATACATAATAAATATAAGTGTAAGCTGGGCATTTTACTGTCTCCGCTGAGAGTTGATGAAGTTATAACTGTATTCACAAAAGGTAATCAAAAATCCATGCGCCAATACAGAGCTATTTTGTGCTCCCAACATTTTCAAACGTTTTTGAAAAAATTATGATGTGTTTTTACAATAATTATGAACTCACCCTGTGTGGTTCAGATATGCATTTTTAAACAAAAAAAAATTAATGAATGACTCATTTAACATTCGAGTGCATATTATATAAAATACCGTTAACTATACAAAACCAAAAACCATTTTTGTGGAAATAATTTCAGCCGAGGAGAGACTAACTGTTACGATAAGGTATTTTGAACTAAATTCGAACTTGAAATTGCAATTCAACCCCCGCAAAAAATGTTAAACAGCTTTATTCAACAGATTCGGCTTCGGCCAAAAAATGGCCTTCGGTCGGATTCTAGTCGCAGTGATAAGGTGATACGGTCGCACCTCTACCAATAATCTACAAAGATGCAAAAAAAAAACCTTAGCCCCCAAGCTTCAATTAATAGTCACATAATGGTGACTCGGGGAAGAAATAATTTTTTTTACTTTGTAGTTCATTTAATCTTTTTTTTAAATAAAAAATATATCTAATT
This sequence comes from Brachyopa scutellaris, assembly GCA_949775065.1. Classification (NCBI taxonomy): domain Eukaryota; kingdom Metazoa; phylum Arthropoda; class Insecta; order Diptera; family Syrphidae; genus Brachyopa; species Brachyopa scutellaris. The sequence continues at coordinate 143,505,012 of OX459112.1, read as the reverse complement.
TTTCTTAAATTTAGCTTAAGAAGACCGCAACAAAAAAATAGCAAAAAACCCACGCGTCCAATTTTGTGGATCAAACCTCGAAATGGGTGAAATTTCACAATCTGACAACGCGCGCTCTTACTGTAGTTAGCCAATCTGACTTAAGTGACTTTAGCATTCTCAACAGTGGGCGTCCGATTAAATGTGTATTTGTTTTGTTATTATTGTAACGCAGTACTACAGCCACAGCTTCCGTAAGAAATTCTGTTGCTAAGACTTTTAAAAAACAATCTTTCCCAACAATAGATACTTTGATGACATGCATAAAAATAATAATTTTAAAAATTGTATTATTAATTTTATTTTCAAATACTTATATACACACTCAAAATGTTATGACGCACAGTCAGAGACTAGTGACGTAGAAACGTTATTTTTGTTTGTTTGCAAAATTTTAAGATTTTCATACTTACACTTAAAATCACTGGCTGTGCCAAAATAAATAAATAAATAAATATTTATACTCGAAATCGAGATACACAGATACTATTTGTATCTCTTGTGGATATACGCAAAACTGTTTCACTTGTAATGATTTTACACTGAATCGGAATCGAACAGCCGGAAATCGTATACTAAACTTAATACACTTCGGTAAGACACTGCCGCGCGCCGGTTTGGACTTAGGTGTAGTACGTTCACTCAGAGGCACTGATTTAATTCAATTTTAAAAGATAATCCGCAATAAAAACAGATAAACAGATAAATTAATAAAACACAATGCGCAACTTTCTTCGAGCCAAGCGCGGGCGGCTAAGAGTTGCATGAGCAGCGCAGTCAATCTTCGGGTGACTTTTTATTAAATTTATTTTATTTTATTTTTGTTATGAAAGTATTAGGCTAGGGGTTGAAAATGAAAAATGCTTAATACAAAAATTTAAATCTGCGCACGCCACAGAGGAAAATCTCAAACTAATTGTGGACTGCGGTCGGGTGTTTGTTGCTCGGCGTGTAATGCTTCAGCGGCACATCTTCAACGACTGTGATGTAGTGTCTTGTCTTCTGTGTGCGCAGGATCTTGTTTTTTTTTTTATTTTACTTTTTTAAATTTCAAGTGCGCGGGATGAAGAGATTAGAGCGAGAGATACACGATGTCGTTGTGTCGTCCAATTTCGAAGACATTTCGACTGTGTTCTGTCTTCTGAGTGACACTGGACCACTCGTCGTCGTCGTACTCGTTTGTAGGTACATTCAGAAAAGACCGAGTATCTATCTATTTTTATTATTTATTCGGTCTCGTTGAGGACTTTCTTCTGAAGCGTATACGCTCGACATGACGTTGCGACGATGAACGGCCGACACGAGAATTTCGTAAAAATAGTTCGGAAGATGCTTCTTGCTTTTGTGTGTGAGGGGTTTGAGAATGGATGATCGGGTGATGGTGTGTACTGAGCTGAGCCGACTGCTGATAGATGTGAGATACTTTTTGCGTTATATTTTTAATTTTTATTTAACTTCAATTGAGAAGAGCATTGCATATGCATCTACGACACGCGAGGCAGCAATCCGATTATTTTAGTTTTTTTTTCTGCGGTTTTTGCTGGCGTTTTGGCAGCTGGCGTGCGCGTAAACGACTTTTTTTTTGTTTGTTTGTTTGATTAAGGTGCGTAATGATGCTGCTGCCTGAATTTGGCAAGTGGGGGAAGATTATCCATGCATTTAAGAATCTGATCGCAAGAGACAGGCGATGTGGGTATATACGAATTCGCTGAGATTTGTAGCACTATTATTATGTAGGGTGAGATGCACAGCGCACCCTACAAGTCGTAGACGAAGTAACATCCCTCTCTTCATTATACCTTGCCTATTGGAATCGGTTAGAGAAAGCTTCGCTCACACCTAGCCCAGGTGAGTATTAGCACATGTCATAGCATCTCATCCAGACTAATTTCACTGAGAAATCGCAGCAGGAGATTGGGTGCTATGAGTGGTAGATCCTCGGTTTACCCAAACACTTGGGCTAATGCCCCACATTCCGTCAGTTTATGTTCTGGAGTATCACTGGACTCATCGCAAAATCTGCATGAGTCTTCATCTGATAGACCTACAGCTTCTTGAGATGTCCCCTGAGTTTACCATGCCCCATAAGAAGCGCAAACTTTGTTTTTGTCAAAGCTGTCCGAGCGCGGGCTGGTTCTGAAATGGGATCTACTATAAATAAAAAACCTTGTCCGTTTTAGTTTAATTCAATTGTTTAACTTTATTGGATCGCATAAACTACACCTATTCGTGTGAAGACGCGAGTGGACTGTAATGTGACAGGAGAAAATGAGTAGCAAGAGAAGCTTGCAGTTGGCAGCTGAGCAGTGTTGCCGCCTTAACAGAAGCTTTGAATCTCTTCAGGTTGTAATTACCCAGCAGTTTCTTCGCCTGCCTTAGACCCTGATTTTTTGTCCAGGACTTAGTCTTGTTTGTCTTCTTCAGTGATCGGAGTTCTTCCTTTATGGTGTACAAAGGGTGTGACAGCCCCTTTCCTGGCAAGTTTGTCCGCCTCTTCATTACCTTCTATCCCCAGGTGTCCTGATATGATGAGGTTGTTTCGTTCGTCCAGTCTATTTAGTTTGCATTTCCATCCCAGACAATTCTAGATTTGATGAGCTGGGCCCCTCCCTATTGCCCTGATAGCTGCTTATTGCTTTGTCGCGTCTGCTGTAGCACTTATCAAGATTAAGTTGGGCACATCTGTCGATAGCACAGATTTTAGCTTGAAAAATGCTGGTGTAGCTGTTCGAATAGTTTAGTTCCAGGCGCAAACACTCCTGTCCCTAATCCTTCCTCAGTCCTTGAACCATCCGTGTACCATTTAATGGTATAAGCACTCAGCCTGTAGATTCTAGATTCGTTGTTCTTGTTACTGAGTTTAATGTCGAAATTCTTTGACCAGACAAAAGGGCAAAGTTATTAGTCATTTTAGCATAATCCTTATGGCTAATGCATTTTCATCTCCCAATTCCTTCTTTGGCCATTCTTAGAAACGTCTACTTCGCAGTTTCATTTACTACCAGGTGCATTGCACACCTCTAGTGTGGCAGTTGGACAGGTTCTCATTCCACCCGTCATGCATACACATGCTAGTCTCTGCATTTTATTAAGTGTAATTCTCGTAATTGTCAGACAGGTTCTTCTCGCCCCATAGGCGACCACAGGTCTCACCATGCTATTATACATCTATCTGAGAATATGAGGTCGACAGCCCCATGATTTTCCGGCTAGGCTTTTACAGATCATGAGTGCATGAGCCGCTTTCTTGGTAACCTCTTCTGTGTGCTTCTTCCAGTTGAGTTTACTGTCAAGGTACACTCCTAGCTCCTAGGTATTTGGCTTCTAGAACAGGAGTGATGGTTGATCCTGAGAGCGTAATAGTCTTCATGTGTGGAAGCGTCCTCTTTCTTGTGAAGGGTACTAGCGTTGCCTTAGCCGGATAGATGTTTGTTTAGCCTTAAATCATACTAAAACCAAAATTCTCATAACAAAATACCTCGTATTTCGATTTCAGTGGTTAAAGGGTTAAAGAATAGAGTGCTGGGCAGTTGCACAGGAGGTGATGGGTAGAGTCCTTCTCTTCCGCATCCATGCAGCTGTGACCGAAGTCATTAGCGATCTGTAGGCATGTCTACCCATCGTAGAATGACCTGTCAATACCCCAACTAGAGTACCGATGTGTGCCCTGCTGATTTTTAATAAGCTGTAAGTTTTGTGCCGTTTTGTACATGTTTCAAGGTTGCACTATCTTTCGTCAACCTGTTTCAGTGCTGGCGTAAAGATGTTGTGCCTTATCGTTTCTATTGGTTCATGGGGTTCACTTTTTGTGGTGTATCTTTTCTGGCTAGCTGGGATTTATCTTTGACCAGGAACCCACCACAAGATAATCGTGTATCTGTTCGATATCTCGTTCAGAGAAGTGCGGCCTAACCAATGGTTGGGTCTTTTAATTGCTACTTGCCTATAGATGCAAATGACGTTGGTCCGACTGTACATGGACTTCAGCGGCTTCACAAATACCTATCACCTCCGCTTGGAGTAAAGGCATCTCCAGGCGTTATATAGAAGTCCAATGATAGCATTGGTCTCGCTTGTACTTTATCTGTGAAAGCGCGACTGTCGACCCCTGTTAAGCTTTGACTTAAAGCCCTCAAGTGGCACTTGATCAGCAATAATTCTGTCAAGTTCCTGGAATTTAAAAGTTATTTTCTTAAAATGATTTTTGGGATTTCTACAGATCCATAGGAGTAACTGACACTAATCAGTCTGATAGACGGGTTTTGATATCAAACTTCGCCGCAATGTCGACTTTCAAACAAAGGTTATTATGACAAGGTAATAAAAAACAACTACATTCAGTTTCCAGTCCGATTATATTTATTTTCATTAAGTTTTGATAGTTAGAACTATAATATCTCCATCTCCAGTAGGTGAGTCGGTTGGAAGAAAGGAGGAAGCTATGCGAGGATCAGCAACAGTGGCTCCCATTAAAGCACAGAAAATGGCGAAGGTGAGAAATAAAATTTTCATATTGCTCAATGTGGTTCTTTTTGGTTAGGAGGACAAAACGTATTTAATTAAATCTTTCAAAGTTGTAAGCGTCTTATATACCACACGAGCGGGAACGACAAACTCTTCGCAACCATTTGTATAAATATTACTGTTTAGTATTTTTTTGGGTGTTTACCTTTTGTTGAAATTGTTTTCAGCTCATTAGACAATGTTTGTTTTTGTTTTCATTTTAATTTGACTTGTGTATGATATTCTAATTGATCACCTGGCATTCGCCGAGTATTATCTTCTAGTAGACATGAAAATTAGATGTAGACTCCGACATATACTCATTTGCTTAAGGAGGGTGCTTAAATTATTTAACTACTGATCAATTCCCGCTAAAATTTTACAACGGCGCGGCAGCGTAAGGCGTAAAGAAAAGGAAAAGCATAGAATGAAACACTTCACAGATACCACTCATTCTGATCCGTTAAAATTTAAACTCTGCAAGCAGCGATGCCAGTAGTAACGCATGTGATACAGACGTGCCGCTGCACATCTTGACATTTCTTCCCATAAGTTTGCTGTCATTTTTCTAATGGGACGAGTGAAATCCCAAAATTAATTTCTTTGCCATGGATATTGAAAGACATGATAAGTTATCAAAAAAAATTAATTAATGTCACAGTGACAACTAGAAATGTTAAAATATCACTTATGTACATGAAACGTCAAATCACCAACTTTGTACTTTCGCGTAGGTACCTTTTGCACCAAATATGTGTTTTCTGTAAAATTTCGAAGAGTGGACGTGAAATTCTCTCATTGAGATTGAGAGGAAATCTACGATAAAGTAAACGAACGCGTTGAGCTACTACGCTAAGCGGCAAACGTAAATTTAGATTTTATTGTAGACTAGTGGTTACCCGGTGCGCTTCGCTTCCCCCATTGAGAACAGAGTTTATGTCATAAAATGTAATCACATTTTTTCGAGTGACTTTTGGGTGCACCGAGCGATGTCATCTGTCATCTCAAAAACTTACCATCCGATTGAGCTGAGACTTACACAATACATATATTTGTTATGAATCGAGAAGTGCACGGTAATCAAAATTTAGCTGTCCAGTGCATTGCTGTAGTTATAATTTTGAGATTTTGGTTCTCAGCGCCATCTATCGGAAAGCTTGAAAACTTTTGATTTACAAACATTTCTTGCTTCATAACAAATATATTCTGTAAGTTTCAGTTCAATCGGATAGTTTTGAAATGTTGGTGTTCCAGAGCGCAATCTTTCGGAGAACTTGAAAACTTTTGATGTACAATCATTTCTCACTTCATTACAAATAAGTAAGTTTAAGCTTAATCGTACGGCGAGTTTGAAAATTTTGGAGTTTCAGCACCATCTACCGAAAAACTTGAAAATGTTTGATGTACGAACAATTCAAACATCATAAAAAGTATATAGTGGAAGTTTCAGCTCACTCAGATAGTTAGTTTATGAGTTTTGAGGTATCAAACAAACAGCTCATTTTTATATATAAAGATAGGTTTTAAAAAGTGCTCAAAATGAACAAATTAACCCTCCAGTTGGCGTCTACGATCGTAGACCACCCTTTTTAAAATGTTCTCACTACCTATGTAGATATAATTGTTTTTTGGTCCGTTCTTTTCAATAGCTTCCTAAAATTGTTGTTCGAGCTTAAACTCAGCTGGTCTACGATTGTAGACCGCGTGCCCACTTACGTAAGTTTTTTTGTCACAAGGTAGATAAACGTGTTTGAGCAATATGAAAATTCAAAGCAGAAAGGTAAAGAAAAAGTTTACAATTTTAACCGTGTGTGTTTTGAAAATTTACCGTTAAAATACAGATATGGTTAGAAGACGTGCCACAGCAGCCTGACATTCGCCAGAGTGGGAGAGATGACTGGACGAAATTTCAAGACACGAGAAATTGCGTGAAGGATTTTATGGAGGTAGTAATCCCAACATATACCGATAACGAGTTCCGGCTACATTTTCGAATTAAAAAATTCGTTGTACGAGAGCCTTGGAAAGTTCGGGTCATCGGAAATTTTCCAAAATCTTCGCTCAGATAAAAGGTGTAGTGTCAGCAAACGCATTGCAGTTTTTTTTTGGTTTGCAGGACATGAAGCGTGTAGCTTTAGAGATCTCGCCGATAGATTCGATCTTTCGCTCTCAGCAGTCTATATTTTAAATAACTACAATGTTAATAAGTTAATAAATATGAGTATTTGTTTGCAAGCTATTTGCAATGAAAAAAAAAAATTCATCAACATACACTATTTGTTGGATTTCCTGGGTCTTCACATGATAGCTGGATATTCCAGGATTCTTCAATATAATGAGAAATTAAATACCGCTTGTGGAGGTACTTTTTATTTTATTTTTTTAATATGCAGTAAAACTAATATACAACAAAATATTGTATGTCCTCCAGATTACTGTCTGTTGGGCGATTCCGCGTATTCTTGTTCCAACTATCTTGTGACACAATATAGAGGTAAAGAATATTTGACTTGTGTCCAAAAGCATCTCAACGCAAAATTGAGCTCTTCTAGTGTGGCCATAGAACACTCTTGGTATTTTGAAGCAAAGATTATTGTAAGCTTAGGCGTATCGTATAATGTATAAATAAAAGATGCCACTTGTCTTGCATAACACAGCAGATGAAGATGACCTTAATTTCTCAATTAAACACATTCCCCAAAATAGATCCGTATATAAGCAGTATATGGGGATATAACAAGAGGAAACTTAGTTCGAGATGTAATCTACCAAGACTTTCAGCTAAAAAACATGAAATAAAAAAAGTTAAGTTAAAAAAACTAAAACACGAAACGATGATGTTCAGAGTAAAGCCGTGATCACGTGCCGTTATAATAACATATTTACATAATATACATAAGTACGCATTCATACGTACATACGTGAAGAAAAAGGAACGAAAAGAAGAAAGGGAATCCGCCATCTTGCTTGGTGCGTTCGCCATATTGAATTTTTTGTAAAGCACTCTCCGGATCAAGACGAAGCCAACGACACCTTATGGGTTGAAATCGGTTCCATAGTTTAGGCTTTACGAGGTCACATCCTTACAAACGAACAAGCAAACAAGCAAACAAACTAACAAACCTGGCCTGTGAAAATCATTACCCTTCCTTTTGTCTAGTCAGGTAAAAAGTGTAAGCTAAGTGGCTTTGTCAACTCTTTTTCATTTCACCTCACTTCAATAAATAATAAATATACGGCGTCAGCAGTCCTATACAGAACCAAGCCTAGCTTCTCGCAACGTGAGCGTGTGACCTTTTTCCACGAATGGAAGGGACCTACAGTTTTTTTGCCGACTCCGAACGGCAAGTTGAGGAGCTTCTCATGACAAATGATACTCTTTGATTGCTTGTCAGGCATTCGAAAGAGGTGGCAACCGTGAAAAAATTTCCTAGGTGTTAGACCCGGGCTGGAAATGAACCCGAGCAGCACGCGTAGTAGTCCAACACACTAACCACTACGGCCACGGCCGCCACCTCACTTACTTTCTACTAATCACCTCTTTATGTCAAACGCTTGACATAGTAAAGGCGGAGGGTAAATCTTTTAAGGAGACACTTAACCGACGAGAATAACCGTCGCCAGGACACCAACGCAAAAAACAGTCGGCAAAGAAAATAAACTGGAAAAACTGGATAAACTGGAAACTTAACATTTACAGTAACAGTACCAAGTAAAATTAAACAAAAAAAAAAACGGTTTTCAATAGTCTGTCATTACGAGTATTTATTTTCGTTTACAATTTGATAACAATGACTGTGGTATCGTCTCCGGGTCCGTCGCTAGGAAGAACGGCCTGGCGGGGAATAGCCATACTAGCCCCAATTAAAGCACAGATAATGGCGAATGTAAGATACAAAAATTTCATATTGCTCAATGTGGTTCTTTTCGGTTAGGAAGACAAAACGTATTTAATTAAATATTTCGAAGCTGGAAGCATCTTATATACCCGCACGAGCGGAACGACAAACTTTGCGCGCACTTGTACAAATATTTTTGTTAAATATTTCTTCTTTGATATTTAACTTTTGCTTAAATTATTTTCAGCCCATTTGACAATATGGTTTCTGGTATTTAAATATTTAATCGAATTCAACGTTTGGGATTTGTGTTAATTTTTTCAAAAACGATGGGTGCGGCAAGTACAACCCTGCAGCGAAGATGCTTTAACTTTAACCGAATTCCAGCTTTAAGGTTCTAGGCACTTTCAGGGATTGAATGACTTGAACAGCCGCGGGTACAAGGGAGAAATTTCTGAGTAAATTATAAATAACGTGCGGGCGTCACGATATCATTCAATTCTTTTTAACGAAACGACCGATATATTTACATATTCTGTCCTTGCGAAACATGCATAATGGAAATATTTCTGAGGATGCATCTGCGAAATTAAATAACGCAAAACATATGTATATGTATATGTGGGCACCGTAGCGCAAGTGGTTAGTGCGTCGGACTACTGAGCCAGCGGTCTTGGGTTCGAATCCCGCCGCAAACACCTAAAAGTTTTTCACAGTGCCCACCTCTTTCGAATGTCTGACAAGCATCAAAGAGTATCATTTGTCACGATTGAGCTTCTCAACTCGCCGTTCGGAATCGGCAAAAAACTGTAGGTCCCTTCCATTCGTGCAAAAATATAGCACGCACACACAAATGGTTGCGAGAAGCAGGCCCAGGTTCACCTCGAGCTGTAGCGCCAACTAAGTAAGTAAGTAAAACATATGTATAAATGACTAACACTTTGATAAAAAAGATTGGAAAAAGCAAGAAAGCTGCTTGCTGCCGAAGAGAAGATGAATACAAACACTTCACCGAGAGAATGGTCTTTGACTGGCAAGGCAATTGGACAGATTGTTTAAGCCCAACTCAAGAAGAGGCTGCTCCGTCGCCCTTTTAAGGGTATCTCAACAACTGTCAGGCAGGCACCTGGATATAAAATCTACTATACGTTCAACAGTGGCCTGCATATGGGATTTCACGGGCTTCTTCCAAAAAAAAACTGCTGGCTTTTGTTGTGCGGGCTTTTTTATAATTCGATCTGCAAGTGGGATCGTTCTTTTACAGCAATCGTTCAATCACAACATCCAACACTAGCAAATAGAAGCAAAGAAAATAAAGTGACCGCTGGGTGTAAGCCAAAAAAACGGCCATTTTATCCTTCAAACAAATGATAGCACTTTATTTTCTTTGCTTCTGTTTGCTAGTGTTGGACGTCGGGGTCAGAGTTAATCTCTTATAAAAAAATTCATCTTTTAAGAACTATGGATTGGATAGCCAAACCATCGGAGTAATAGAAGACAAACATTGCTTTTGCTTTCCCACAATATGTATGTCCCACCTAAGCGTTCCCACCCCCACAGCAATTAGTGAACTCATAGGGACCTCTCGTACATACATATATATGTATATTCCCAATAATCTTGCTGGTAATGGTAGGGTAAATCTTGTTAGCTGTTAGAACAGACTCATTGTCAAAGGTATTCGGAATATCAGAAAATTATCATAAGTCAATGCTCGTAAAATAAGGAAAGTTTGGATCTCTTTAGTAAATCGGCTTAAAGATAAGGCATTAACTTAACACCATGTGTAATACTACACAGCTAGATACGGCCTTATCCAGGCTACTTTAATGCCTTGCATTTGGGGTCCGTTGATAAATTCTGTAACGAGCAGGTCTAACCTTGGTTTCAGGTGGTGACTGGTGACTGGTGAATTCTTTACCTAGGTGCATTATTTTAAGCTCTCTCACATGTGATTATCCCTACCAACACTTCCTGAAGATACACCTTTTCGAAGCGGTTCCGGTTGTCAGTTGAGCCTATTTGAAAGTTCATCTAGTTAAAGTAGTACCACCACATACCGAGTGAAGACGCAACACTTTAAGTCTTTTTAGTTTCCAAAATTGTCCATCGCCCTAAAAGCATGAAAGTCAGAAGCCTACAAGAAAATTTGGGTTGGATACCAAGTCATTCAATCGACCACTCGCCTTATGGCAAGTAGTACCTGAAATTAGACGCAGTGACCTGCAATTGCCTTTACCCGTAATCAGCACAACCTAGAGTCGCTGAACTTGAACTTAGGACTATTGGAGCTTGTGCGGACAGTAAATTTGATTAAATATTTGGAAAGCAATAAAATCAATATTTCCTTATGAATTGTTAAGAAATTTAAGCCAACAAAAAAATTAAATATTGGATTCAACATTATTTGTCCAAGTGGCTGCCATATTTGAGTATCGAGAGTGTGATTTCATTCGATCGTTACTTGTTCTCGTACGTGCGCAATTTTAGCCTTTTGTGCTTCAGATGTGTTTATTTAGTGTGAGGTATCTGCAAGGCCATCTAACTTAAACCATAATTGTGGTATCTGAAGTGAAAATGACAAATTCTTCCATCTTTGTGCCATTTTGATACCACAACCTAGTGACCCATTTGTGAGGATATTATGCAGTTTGAAATATTTATATTCACCCTGTGGAATTTAAGAAAAGGATCAGTTCTCCAATCCTTTGCTCGGATAACCCTTTACAGTCGTCGAAGACTCATTTTCATTTTCGTTATTGCAGCTTCGGCAGAAATTGCTAAGGAAGGGTCGCTAGTTTGGTTACTAGTTCCCCTAGTGACGCAGTTTGTCAGACTTGTCCACCTAAGACAGGCTCATTTTAAGAAGTGTGAGAGTATATTGCTCTTAACAGCATCTAGCAATGTGAACCTTTCCTGATAGTGAGCTGTTACGGGCTGATGTTCGTCTGGCTAGTACATCGGCTATCTCATTTCCTTCTATGGCACTATGTCGTGGAACCCAGAGTAAAGTAGCTTTAGCCCGATTCGCAGTCCATTTTCGACTACTGTTGTACCAAAATTTGTCACCAGTCTCCATGGCTTCCATACTTTTTGCTTGGAATAACAACATCAGTAAAGAGCTTCTTGAAGTTAAGCTTGGGGATATTGCAATCAGTTGGAGACATAACCAAACCAATTGGTAGCATGTCCAAGATTTTACTGTGTCCATATGGCTTAGCAGTTCAGCACCCAGATTCCTTAAGTCATACATCTTGCTTAATCGTGCTTGACTCCTTGATGGATTGGCAGTAGTTTATCCGGGACTATTAATGCGTGGGAGAGATATTTTACCTTATCTGAGTGGATACGAGGTTTTACGGTATTCATTGTTTACATAGAGTCGAATAACTTGCGGATTTTTTTTCGGTTCGAAGGTGAACATCTTTGAAAGGCACTGGTCCTTCTTGTATGCCAGATTTCTTTCGATTTAAACCACCTTCCCCCTTTTCCTGACGTCTCTTTGCCGAGCCAATATAGTTTCCTAATCACAGATCTTGTGAAAGATCCCTGAACTCTTTCCAACCTATTTATATCAAGTGGACAATATATGACTTCTTTAAACGTATGTTTAATTCAAGGCTCAATCAATCCGTTGTTTGCTATGAGTCTTACACGATAAAGAAACTCTGTCTGCCTTAAATGTTCTTCAGGAGCCAGCAAGCGTGTAAAATAATATCATGGATCTTTTTCCCTACTCCAAAGTTAGTTAAACCAAGCAGTTTTCACCTATTAGGTGCGAATTTCCAGCACGTTTGGTAAAACCCATATGTATGTATGTATGTATGTATTTAGTTAATCTTCTTTAAGCACTTTTAACACGATCAATATCAAGTGGGTGGCTGTGGCGTGTGGAAGTCGTCGTCGCTTGTCACGCTGAAGGTTCACGGTTCAAATCCAGATGTCGCCGAAACATTTATTCCTCACGAAATAAAAACTAGTTGATCAGTTCCAGAAGTAATCTCAAAAACCTGCTGCGAAAGCATAACACTGGCAGTATGATGGTGGTATGGCTGAAGAAATTGATGGCACAAACAAATAATAGGAAACGTCTGGAAAAAACTTCTGTGAATCATAAGTAAGGGCAAAACTTTCAATAATACACAAAAACTCTCCAGTTATCCTGGATACCACCCACAGAGTTAGTTGAAACTAGAGATGAGCTAAGTTGTGAATTTGTATTCGCAGTTATAACTGCGAATGCGATTTCTTATTCACAGTGAATGTAAACTGCTAATATAAACTGCTTATGCGAATTCGCAATCGAGTCATATATGGAGCTATGCTTTGCGCAGTGGTTAGTTTACAACCTATCTTAGAAATAAAAATAAAAAAACAATTTTGTAAACAGAAAAACGTATATTGTGTTAAAATAAAATACGATGAAAGCGTGAGTACATAAAACAACAAGAAGTCTTTGGCAAATAAAAGAATGCATATTTATAACGAATCTCCAAATCCGGAAACCAAGTCAAAAATTAAATCCATTATTTACCTTACACTCGTATGCGTATTACGCCATTCAATTTGTCAATTTGTTCGTAAATCACAATGTTGCGCTCATTCAGAGGACTAGGAAATGGCATTCCCATAGCAATAGCAGAAATAGCAAGTATAACCGAGCTGCTATCATACCTGCGATTGCTACCATACCTGCTATTGTTACCATACCTGCAACTGCTATATACCACCCATACTTTCAACCAGTTGCGATTGCGATAGCAACCCTGCGAATTGGTTTGATTCCTGTTGGCACTAGGAAATCGCGTTCGCATAGCGATACCAGGTCTAACCGAGCTGCTATCATACCTGCTACTGCTATATTACGAGTATATAGACCAACCAACCATGATTGAAGCTTAAGGCAGTAATTTAGGCTTAAATCACGGAGAAACAGGTGTAAACACTTTGCGCTGGCACTGGCAGTGACTAAGGACAGACAATCTTTGAAATATCATTCATAAAAAGAATAAACAATACCGTGACTAAGTGACTGCCTTGAGGGACCTCTGAATAGACTTTTATAACCGAGAAAATGTGGGTACCAATATCCACTTTTTGTCTGCGCTCTTTTAAATACCAAAGAACTTAAGTTTGGCATCAAAATAACGGTGTAGATGACATCAACCTGAACATCAGATTCCAGATCGTCAAGAATATACAGTGCTGTTCGAAAAATTATGTTCAAACCTTTTCTTACTCTTTCGGATGGCAGTTCTTGGAATTTATGAGAGTTATGATGTTTTTTTGCACTAGGTAGCAAAATGTCGTGATAGCCGTCCAAGACAAAAAAATGAGAAAAATCAGTTCCAAGTGCAAATCTAATATTTTGTGTCTGTCACGTCTAAATTCGACAACCCGTCAAATTTCTGAAAGATTTAATGTTGCTTAACGAACTGTCGCATGGAATTTAAAAAAATCGTGAAACCGGGACTACCAGCAGAATTAAAGGCTCAGGGAGGCCAAAAACGACGACCGCAGGATGAAGATATTTTTGTTGTGCTCCAAAGCCGTCAGCATCGATTCCAGACTTCAGTGGATATCAAAAATTATCTATTTCGAGCAACACGAAAAATAATTTCAGCAGGTACAGTGGGAAAGAGGCTCGTAAAAGCTGGACTCAGAGCACTCAAGCCAGTACTGAAGCTTGAAATCAGAGAAAAGCATCTTAATTGGCCTCAAGGTGGAGCAATGTTATCTTTTCCGACGAATCCAAGTTTAAGCTGTATTTTGGATATGGGAAAATTCTTGCGCGAAGAGAAGAGCCCCAAAGGAAAGATTGAGCTCTGAATACCCCTTACGGATGCCCCAAGAACTGAAGGTGCGATGGTGTGGGGATACTTCTCTGGAGATGGAGAAGGTAGAATGGCCTCTTTCAAATCGAAAGTCACTGCAGCAGTTTATCTATGGGTCCTAGAATATTAATTTGAGCCGTCCGCGTAAGAGCTTTTTAGTGATACTTGCATAATCATTCTTCAACTGTACAATTCTACTTGCCATACAGCCAAAATTGTAAATATGAACGTTTTTTTTCTAAAAATATAAAAGTTGTTAAGGATCACTAACACATTTAAAGTTTAATAACACTGGTCAACAAAAATTCACTTTTTTTATATAACATGAAAACTTTTAACTGATTATGTTAGAAACAAGGTTCAGTATAGTAGAATTGATATTAGAATATTTCAGATACAAATAGTTTTATTGTTATACGATCTTTTTAGTTTTCCCAAAAATACAGTTTTTATGAACATAAATGAATTTTAAGCTACGTGCAGACGATATGTTCACTGAACAAATTTGTGTGCATATTTGAGTAAAATTTTGTCCCAAAAGTGATCATATCGTGTGCACACCATATTTTTGTGGTCATACGTATGAACACTAAGCATATGCTCATATTTGAACACGTCCTGAACATACGTATGAACATGTAACGTTCATATCGTGTGCACACACTTTTGGGACCATATGAACACTATTACGCAAATTTGGACATATGAACACAGATATGAACTCGTTGTCACATTTGAAAACATTCGTAGTTTCAACTATGTTCATATGTCAAATGTATGCTCATTGCAGTAGGTTTTGAACGGGCTGTTGTTTTTTTTTTATTTATTTATTTTATTTAAATTCGTTTTCGGTTTCAATTTGTTTATGTTTTTATTATGTTTCTTTGGACTTTTTCTTTTATTTACATGTTTTTGTGTCGGTGTCTATTTGGTGCGCGTAATGTGAAATTGATTTTGTGCCAATTGACCCGCAGCCGCGCTTACCGGAGACGCAGTCGCAGACCACAAAAAATAAAAGAAAACAAATTGTATTTTTATTTTAAAGAACCGAAATAAAACACATGTGTCAACATCAGAATGAAAAGTGAATAAATTGTTTGTTCATATGTTTATATTCGGGCACATATCTGTCATATGAACGAATTGATCATATCGTGTGAACACCAATCATATGCACAGAGAAAATATGAACACAACGCATTTGCACACATATGTTCACTCCCAAAAATTTGCAACTTTGGGACAAAGTGTTCATATCGTCTGAACGTCTATCATACGCCGCATGAACATATGGGCATTTGTTACGAATATGAACACATATGCACACCCAAGCGTATGCTCACAAATTTGTTCAGTGAACATATCGTCTGCACGTAGCTTTACAGCATTAATATGGGTATTGTTTTATGATTTTCTCTATATTTTGCTTCAAGGATGTCTTGTTTTAATATCCAACAGTAATCTGCCAGCATTCACATCCCCTGGTATCGTTCTTCGATTGAAGAAATGTCCTGATGGAATCTTTCACCGTGTTAATTGCTAACGGAGCCCAAATTTTTAGGAAAGAGGTCCATAGGAAATGTATTTTTAAGGACATGTTACAACCCAAAACCTTACAAGTAGTTAAAAGCTTCTGGATCATACTTTTATAGTTCTTTGATCGGTGATTTCCGAGAAAATTTGAGGTAATTAAGCTAATTTTTCAAGATCACTTAGTATTTTTTTTAAAATATCTAATCCTCTTCCAATTAGGTACCTGATTTGAGAACCTACAAATATGCACTCTTTTTATTTTGGCGTCACTGATTTTGGGAAATTTTCCTTTCAAAAAAATTAACACAGCATCATCCCGATCCATTGCGTTCACGAAGTTTCAAAAGTGATTTCACCAAAAATGTAACAAAACTTGCCAGGATCGTTTTAGCACTTTCTTGACATTATTACAATATTACCCAACGTGACAAAAAAAAAACACAGCCACTTCACCGAAAAACAAAGCACTATAAATAAAGAAAAGTAAGTAGAAACGATTAACGAACAATTTTATTCTTAGTAGCCGTAACATAAAAACTAGGCCTTATCGAATCAAAATAACTATGGTTTTATAATAAGGGCAGATAGATATTTAAAAATTAGTAAGCAGTTTTCTTGTTACAAAATTTTGCTGTCCAGTGAAATTTTTAAAAATCAGGTCCATCTCGGTCAAAAATGATTGGGATTTGATTGATGTTCAGTTGAGAAGTGATGTGATCTGCATTCGAATATGGAACTGTGTACCTACATATCTGAGTAGAAAATAATTTTTTTATAGTTTTAAGAAAATGCCTTTGCGATCCGATCTTGAGCAATCAGTCGGTGTCCACATCTGTCAAATCTTTATTCGCACAATCAATACATTGGACATCTAGTTGACGTATTGTCTTTCAAATTTACAGTTAATATGTTTTACTTACTGCGAGCTCATGCACAATCCAGAAGTGTAAATCTCCCTTCCACCACACTCATGTTCATTAAAAAACCAAGAAGACATGATGACAGTCGGTTGCTTTTATTAGAATTTCGAACTCTTCCCTGTAAAAAAGGGGATCTACTGTTTTGCTTTGTGTGTCCGGAGTCCGGACGTCATCTGTCAGAAAAAAAGGGCAAATACGAACAAGAAATCCAAGGAAATGCACAAGAATCGTCGACGCATCATTCACATTCACATAACAAGCGGCAGTTGTAGGTGCTGGCGTCAAGTGCATATATTTGTCCTTCGTAATGTTGTGTGGTGATTTGTTTTTTTTTTTCATTAAATTTCCAGATTTATGTAATGAGCAAACAACAGTAAAGGAAAACGAGAATCCACTTCAAATAGGTATGAATCCGAAATACCCACAACGAGATCCTTGAAATTGACGAGGGTAAGTACGGCTACCTGTCTGCAGGAGCGCCAGTCTGTGTTTGTAAACAAACAGACACATTCGATGCCGACACCACAGCTGGATACTGGCGCGGGGTTTAATACCTCGCTGATGTCCTAATATTGATAATTGAGGATAACCTACACACAGTGTGACTGGCATTGACGGGATCAAATTGCAGCAGCGCACTTGAGATTTGTTTCCTTTTGTGGTGTAGCATTTTTGAGGTGAGTTCTGTGAAATGCAATTATGACCGCACACCAGAAGAAGTGATAAATGTTTGTTGACTTACTGTAAAATTTCAATTGATCATAAAGGCAATTTATTTTTAGATTTTTTTTTACAGTGTTACAGTGTTATGTATCTGCAAAGAAGTCCTCTAATACGGCGCGCCGCGTTTCTGGAGTAATTGTATACGACATTCGACATCCCAGCCCTGATCACCGTTCAGGATGTTGATTGCCTCATTTACTTCCAATATGTACGAACCAAACTATCTCTTGCGGAATTCTTTAAGAATTGGACAAATCGGACAATAAAGTGGACCACGTCCCCTCTCCTTGAGGTTACAAAGATTGCACAAAATTGGAAGGTCTGGTCGATGCGGTATAAAATGTAGGCTGTTCAGTTCTCCTGGTATTTTAAAAATGGTGCTAATCATATTAGTCGAGTAGTGGTTTAAAAAGTATGTTCTCTCTCCAAGATTGTGGTTCTTTTTGCTCTGTACTGTGATGACTGCGCTTCGCATTTTTCTTTTTCAAACATGATAAATGATACCAGCGTTGCCAGGTTTTGGTGGAACAAATTCCCTTTTTTTGCATGGAAAAAACAATTTCTCCCCCATTTAACGTTTAATTTTCCCCGGTTTTTCCCCGTTTTTCATTTACTTTCGATTTCGTTAATTTTTCAATAAAACACTACTTTTTATGCATTCTTATTTTTCTATTAACAACATAACAGAGTTAGCATATACAGCATATAAAATAACTGAAAAAGAAAACATTTAAGTTTTACATACACTGCGGTTCATAAGATTAGAAGCACTTAACTTTGGGAGATAAAATTGACATTTCTCCTGTTATATGTCAGCGAAGCAAAAAAAAAAATTATGGTGAAAGTTAGAGTAGTTTGTATTTAATTCATAACCAAGTTTTAAAAAAATTTCAAAACGACATAGCGGTACCTGGAAGTCCTTTTTATCCAATGAGTCAGAACCAATTGCATTTAAATCGGTTCATAAGATTAGAAGCAGTAAAATTGTATAAAAAGTAAATTTTGTCAATAAGAAAGAGTTAGCACAAACCTCTCTTTCTTTCACCATCCTTTTTTGTTCTAGAACTGCCATATATCGGAAAATAGACCATTTTCATTTCCCAAAATTGCCTGCTTCTAATCTAGTGAACCCCAGTGTACATACTTCATTCAACAATGGTTCTTTCTATGGGTATAAGAGTAACAAAATATAAAACTTAAAATAAAAAAAAAACAAAAAATTTAAAACCTAAAAGGAAATGAAATTAATCAGTATTAAAATTCTTTATTTGTATCTAAAATACACATTCTTAAATGAAACGGTATATCATTTGTCAAATATATAGAAAGGGATAAAGTCAGTGCTACATGCGCTGTGGGCAATCTTCAGCCAAATGCAAATGTGAGACTATGTGCATAAGATCGTTTGCATTGACGCACTGTATTCCTGTGATATTTTCAATCTATTGCTTTACTAAATACAATAGTATTTATTTATTGAAAATGTCAATGAATGGAAACATTTTTCATCATTTCAATGCAGTTTATTTTCCCCGTTTTGAAATATTTTTCCCTGTTTCCCCTTTTGGGTTGAAAATCCCCGGAAACGGGGAAAAATCCCGCAACCTGGCAACGCTGGATGATACGGCTTGTTTCCTTCAGTAACATGCTGATGTAAACTACAGCTGTACTCTGAAAATCATTGTTTCATTTCATCTTGTTTCGTACTTTTTAGTTGGTTTTTCGCGTAGTCGGGTTTTAGTTTTTTAAACTTATTTTTGTGCATTGGGAAAATGATCGCCCTTCTAAAACTTTTCGCAATATCAGCGCTAGCAAAGACTCGATTGAATTCCGATGTGAGCGCTAACACAAACTCTATTGTACAGTTTTTGTAATATTCAAAAGGAATGCGATCGTCGCGTCGCCAGGAGCTTTTTTCATCTTTGCATTTTTGAGGACATTTTGCACATCTTGTGGGGTAAACGAGGAATTTAGATATTCATCAAGAAATAGTGGGTTGCATACTGGAACGGGGGTGAGAACTGTGTCTACTTAAGTGATCTTTGAGTAGTGGTGCTTCAAGAGTAGAGGCTATAACATTTCCCTGGACGTATATAAGTCGTACAGCCTTCCAAAACTCTGCTGACGATCATGAGACGTTTACCACGTAAATGGTTTTTTTAACGTAAAGGCCACCTTCTTCAATCGCATGTCTACATATTACATTTTTCCGTGTTTACTCCATTCACCTACCCGAAAAACTCTATATCCTGCATTTGTTCTCGATTAAAATAAAGAAACAGTACGCCCTCGGTAAAAGCAACCATCGATAAACGCAATACCTCGGTTAAAGCAACACCCAAATTTTTACCATTAGTGACTCAGTAATAGCAACTTTTCAAAAAAATGTGATCAGTAAACGCAACTTTCCATCCATTATCTCCTATTTCGTTTTATCTTTGTTTCTACTTTTTGGTGGTTGGTTGTACTGTATCTGGGCAGTTATTTTAGTTACTTCTCTCAGAATTGTTTACACTCGTACATAGATCGTAGGTGCATTTGCGTATGTAAATATATAAATTTTTTTTTTTTAAATGAATTAAATATATTACTTTTCTTTTCTTTTAGGACCAAAAATATTCGTTTATTTTTCATACTCTGGTTTTCAAGTTAAATTTTAATTCAAGGCTCAACTTTTTTGTGACTCGGTTATTGCAACAACCTCAGTTAACGCAACTGCTTGAATATTCATAGGTTGCTTTTACCGAGGGCGTACTGTAGTAAATATGATAAGGCCATCCTTCTTGTTGTGTAAAACACATTTTGTTTTTATTTTAACATATATTTAAATAAATTTACATTAAAAACGATTTTTATTTATAACTTCAAAATTCACTTTCGACATAAATGTAATCCTCTTTAATGTCACTGCTGTCGTACTTAAAAAAACACATACATTTATACAGACATTTATAATGCATAATTTAATAAATTAATTTTATAAATAATTTCATCATCATTTGACTAGTAAATTTCCATATAATTATTTTTCTATCAATTGTAAGAATATTGAAAAAAGTTGCTATCATTTTTTATTTTTCTTGTTTTTATTAAAATAAAATAACATTGATTTATTTTTAAATACATACAATTCATTAAAATTTAAATTCTGTATTTTTAATATTTGATAAACATTCACACGAATAAAAAAAAAATACCAACACGATAAAATAAATACTACAATCATTTCTATTCACTGTTTGTTTTTTTTTTATCGAAGCCTGATTTTGTTTCTAACCTGATACTATTGTATATCGTTTATATTTTTTATCACCTTTAGTAATTATTTTTGAATCTCAATTCCTTGCACTTACAATCATATAGCTAACAAAATGTTCTTAAATGTAAATAAAATATTTTTATTTTTTATACTTTTAATTTCTTTTTAAAATGTTTTTTTTTAAATGTTACATGAAGATATACATACATAAATACTCACATATGAATACATAAACACTTTGTTGTTTTTTTTCTTTTTAATTTTAATTAATGAGGAATAAAGTTTTGCTGAGACCAGCTCTTTAAAAAAGAACATTTTCTGAAAAATAAAAAAGAAAGAGATAGAGAGACTTTGTAATTTTTATTTTAGTTTTGGTTACAAAACAGAACAAAAATGCTTACGTTTTAAGTGGATTGACTTAAATCTGAAGCAGCTACATACGCATAAAGTGCTAAGCCAACTGTTGCTGGTAGGTATTTATACGTGCTTGCTCTGGTAAGGGTGACTTTCTTGTAAGGCGTGCATATAACTCACATGGTATTAATAGCTTCGCATATAAAAATAAATAAATAAATATAATGGCAAGTGTCTGAAATTGAGGAACATGTACCTCTGTTTCTTTGTTTGAAGACTTTGAAATAGCAGAGCGACATTCGCTGGAATTTGACAATCTGCGTAAAACGTGATGATAACCACAAAGGAATGGAATGTAAAAGTATCTGGGTACTGTGTTACACTAAGCTTCGCAACTATCGATCTGCATAGATCAATGTGTACAATGGTCGTTCAGTTAGTTTCCAGAGACCATACTCAGACTATTTTCTTCAAGATAACTTTAAGGATTGCGATCGACAGTGCTCTTCATAGCCTCGCCAAGTATTGTCATTCAGTGAATTACCTTAGCATGAGTTCCACTGTTTAAAAAGAATAAAGATTGACTCAATTCGAGCTTTTTATATTGTCAGTGCATAAATCAAGCGACTGTCAATAAGCTAAGCACGTTTTCTGTTTTACACATGGTCTACCGAAATTCGCCGTGTAAGAGGCGTTTGCGCCTTTGTGGCTTCCGTTCATTCGAAAATGTTGCTGCTGTAAGTGAAAGTGTGACCGAAGACTCGGAATTGTTGATTCGTCAGCGTTCGCAGCTTTTGGGCTTATTTTGCAGCTCCCTTCGGCGCATTTTGACCCAGGACTTGGACCGTTTATACAAGAATTGAGACCCAGAGACCATAAACAGAGAAGAAGTTCTGCAGATTGGGCCTTAGAGTAGTAGAAAGCTGATGCTGATTTTTCTTCGGCTCTGATGAGGCACACTTCCACCTCTCTGGGTATGTCTGAGGAGTTTTTTCGGTAGGGTACGACGTCTGACCCGAAAAAGTGCCGGGCATTCACAAAGGACGTGCTCGGCCGAATCAACCTCCTCTAACTTTTTGAAGTGGTATTGTAACTGGCTGTGACCAGAGAGAAAGCTTGTTATCTATCCTTCTTATTGTATGTAGTGTAGAAGTTTCTTGTGATGGGTGTAAGGCTTAAATAGCAGTTTGGCTTGTCTGAGCCCTGGGACATTTCTCCAATAAGAGAGACAAAGGATATGTCCAATTTGTTAATTAATGCTGAGATTGTTGCCCAGTTTATGCCACAAAAGAGTTCCGGGTTTGAGAATTTGGCAGTTGAACCTGAACGGGCCAGCTCATCCACAATCACATTTCCTTCAATGACCAGGCACACACAGTATAACTTTATTGTGAGTAGCTAGGGATTGAAGAGCATTGAAGCAGCACTTTAGCATTCTTGAGTCCAAAGAGTAGGAGCTCAGAGCTTTGAGTGCAGCTTGGCTGTCTGAGAAGACTCTGTAGACTGATCAAGGTGCAGATTTCAATGACATGGCCCTCACCTTGAAACACGCTGGGAAATGTGCCAAGAGGCATGGAGATTCTAGTATTGGGGCCCAAAGATCCCAAAACCAACACAGAGGCCATTTTCGATCCATCCGTGTACCATACTAGACTTTTTGGGTTTAGGGTAGGTCCGCCGTTTGACCATGTGGTACCATCCGCAATATGAATTTTCTGCGAAAGCAGTATCCCCTTTTCATAACATCAGCAATGGTGCAGAGAATGCCCTGATCGGGAATACTGTTGATAATGCTTAGGTGGCCCGT
The DNA here is from genome assembly GCA_949775065.1 of Brachyopa scutellaris. Classification (NCBI taxonomy): domain Eukaryota; kingdom Metazoa; phylum Arthropoda; class Insecta; order Diptera; family Syrphidae; genus Brachyopa; species Brachyopa scutellaris. The sequence continues at coordinate 143,482,201 of OX459112.1, read as the reverse complement.
CACCTACATCCTTGACAAACCAGCTACCTTTGCTCTAAAAAAAAAAATTGTAAGTGGATTTGGTCCAATCATTTTACAAAAAGTGGAAGTGATTGGGTCACACTACTCAAAAAGGTGACAGTGTTACACGAAGGCTAAGCTTTAAAGATACCAAATCGTGGCGTAAAACAATGAAGAGGACCTCAAAGATCTGCAACTTCAAGACTGCTATGTATTATCTAACATGATAAGGCCGCTAGTTCCACGACTACTGTACTTGTATCGCTTGTACGATCTTGGAATTAAATAATTAATTAATTTTTTTTTTTTGTAAAAGTGCAAAAATTGTTTCATATTGTAATACATTTGTGTTTGTGATTCTGTACGCAGCTTTATTTTTAAGCAGAAGCATTTTTTTTTTGTATAACAAACACGAACAGTAAACAACTACAAATGAAGTATTAAGTCTACAAAATAAAAAATAAATAAAATGCATATTATGTTCTTTTTTAAAGTTTTGGCGTTAGCTGTAGCAACAAAAAAATAAATATATTTTAATAAATGAAAACATTATTATTAATTTTACTTATTCTTAATTTTTTTTCTTCTTTTCTTCCAATTAAATTGTGTATAATATTTTTAATTTATATTATTATTTTTAAGTTTTTTCGAATTACGTGTGTCTTAATCATTTGTTTAGTTTCAATAATATTTAAATAAAAATATAAAATAGAAATTTACCATTGGTGTGACCTGAGTCCCGAATACGCAGAGCGCGGCGAATTGTTTACAAGTGTCCAGACTCAATGACTGGACTCATTGGACTACCAGATAAAGAACCTCAATCTAATGGATTTGTTTGCACAGCATTTCAATGGGAAAGTAAAGGTTAACAGCAGTCACCGTGACCAATGATGACAGAAAATTGTAATTTTAAAGTAATTTCACAATGTGAATGTGCGATCATTTTTGCAAATGGTGTCCAATATCATTGTACTTTGACACATAAAGAGAATTAATTGACAACGAGCAATGGAGTGATACACCATGAAAAACGCGGAGTTGTTGTTACTGTTTATTTAACAAAATGTTGGCCTGTTGTTTTAGCGCAGCGTGAATTTCGTCGTCCTGCACCATGTGCGTGAGCGTTTGTCTCATGCAAAATGGGTTTACTAGACTTGTCGCAAGAAGGGGCCGGCCCTGTTTTGCTCGTTCACAAAACATCCATGAGACTGTACAGGCTGATGTTCAACGCGTTTTTTTTTTCGCAAGTTGCTGAATTAAGTCTTGAGCATAATTGGTTACAGTAGGATGGAGCAAACGCTCACACAGCTCGGGCAACGATGGAGATTTTGAATCACCAATTTCCGGGCGGTTTTGGCCAGATCGCTAGATCTGACGGCACCAGACTTTCTTCCTTGGGCACTTTTTAAATCTCGCGTTTACCACAACAAACCACAAACCTTACAAGTCTTGAAAGCCAACATTGAAGAAGAATTCACCAATTTGGATGTATTACAAGCAACAATTTAAAATACCGCAAAACAAGCACAAATGTGCATCAACTCAGGACGTGGCCATTTGACCGTTATCATATATTATCAATTTCACGGCTTCATATAAACATTTCGTGAAAACAGTAAATTTTTTTTTAATTTCTAACAAAATGGCAGCCCAATAACATTATGACATTAATTTTGCCCCACCCTGTATAAACCTCTTATCTTTATACATATATAAAAATGAGCTGTTCGTTTGATAGCTCAAAACTCATAAACTAACCATCTGATTAAGCTGAAACCTACACTTATGATATTTGAAGTGTTCGTAGGTTCGTACATCAAAATATTTCAAGTTTTCCGGTAGATGGCGCTGGAGCTCAAATTTTTTTAAACTCACCATACGATTAAGCTGAAACTTACACAATATATTTGTAATGAAGTAAAAAATGTCCCTACATCAAAAGTTTTCAAGTTTTCCTATGGATGGCGCTGGAACACCAAAAATTGAAAACCATCCGATTGAGCTGAAACTTACAGAATTTATTTGTTCTGAAGTGAGAAATGTTTGTAAATCAAAAGTTTTTAAGTTTTCCGATAGATGGCACTGAAAACCAAAACACCATCCTCAATTGGTGTAGCGAAGCGCACCGGGTAACCACAAGTATCTGTATATAGTCTAGAGATAGAGAGTCAACTGTTGCCAGGCTTATTTCGTACCCTGCTAGTTTTTTTTTTTTTTAATTACATGTTACTTTGACACTGACAGTTCTTTTTCGCTCATAAATTGACAGAAGCAGTATCATATCTTCTTGGTATGAAATTAATCGATTTCCGATTGATCATGGTTGGGAAATATTTCCAAAATGAATACTAATTTGAAACAAATTTCAGTGGAAATAATGCACCAACAACGGTGGCTGATACGCAACTTGCGAGATTGACATGCTCATTGATAACTCAAGTTATCACCGTATTCGTCCTGTGCTCTTCGGTAAAAATATTGCTGCTTTTGCCGAAAGTGGAATCAGACAGGACAACAACGCGACAGCTTTGCGGTCCACGGTGAGTGCTGCAGAGGCGTGACAATAGATGGGGAAGTTAACTCAGATTCATCTCTGATTCCCGACCGACGTGCAATTAATTCAATAATCGTGTAGTTTTGGTTGAACTCCGAAGAGTTGAAAATCGACGCCGCCGTTGAAAATATATTGAGATGCAAATCCAAGAAAAGTTCGGGTACTTATGTATGTAAGTACACTACTGATCGAGCTTCTCGTGGAAGATAACCCGGAAAATGTTAGAAAACTTCAACAGTATAATCCAGCACAGCCTGCAATGACATCAAAGGGTAAGAATGATACACAGCGCTTCACAATACCAGGATTCCTGCATCTTGTCCCGATGCAAGGTTACAATAGTAGGACACTGTGGATGGATGGAAAACGTTACCAAGCAATATTTGTAATCCATAAGTTTTTTTACGGATTGAATCCAGAATTTGCATAGTACGCCGCTATCGTCGCTTGAAGTCCGTTCTTTCCATACAAAGGCAATAATTTGGAGATTGTTGCGCAATTATCCTGAAGGAGCTAAATACATTACTTCTAAATTATTAAATAGACTAGGCGCACGAAACAACGTCACCATCTACTGGGTATCAGGATAACTGTGGATAGATGGTAATGAAGAGGCGGACAAACTTGCCAGGAAATGGGCTTCCATACCCTCTGTGGGCCCTGAAATCTTCTGCCGCATGCAAAACAGAATAAAAGAGGAGCTTAGATCAGTGGAGAAGACAAATAGAACTGAGTCCTAGACAAAAACCCAGGGTCCAAGACAGGCGAAGAAACGTTAGGGTGATTACAACTTGAAGAGATTCAAAGCTTGCATCAGCATTGGCAAAAACAAACTCCGCATCCTGACTGCGTTCCTTGCGGTACATTGTAAACTCAAGGTACATCTCACGAAGCTATGTCTATCACATGAAGACACATGCAGGCACATGCAGATCATGCATTGAGTCCAGTGAAACTCATACTGGTGGAATGTGGTGCATTAACCCATAAAACATTGAAGTGCTTGGGCAAATACCAAATTGCAGCAGAGGATCTACCACTCATTAACCACCCAATTTCATCCAATAGGAATAATAATGAGAGGGAGGTGCCTTCGTTTATCTAGGCCTTGTTGGGGCACAAAAGATCTTGAGGTAGCGGTGCGTCTCACCCTTCAATAATTATAAAAATACATAATAACAACTTACAAATTCTAAAACTTTGGCCACACCAACCGTCTAAAAATATGTACAATATATGTATATGTAAATAAAGTTTTGAAAGTGTTCTTTTGTACACAATTAAGTGTTTTAAGTTTTTTTTTTTTTACTTGTTAATTATTAATTTTTACATCCAATACATATTAGATTTTAAATATTTTGTTTTTCTTTCAATATTTCTTATTTAAAACAGCGACTATGTCAATGCATAAGATTTGAGCCATAAATGGAATTTGTTTTTTTTTAAGTTTTTTCTATTTAATCAATTTGTTTTTTTTTTTTGAATTGATAAATAAATTTAATAATAATTAAAATACTGTTTCTTTGTTTTGTGTAATTTTATTAAAATTATCATATACGGCCCCTAATCCAGCTTTTAATGAAAATATATATAAGTATATGTATTTAAATTTTTTTTATATATATAAATATGAGTATTTTAAAAATGTCTTTAACATATTTAAATATGTTATGATTTAATCAACAGTGATTTTTGGATTAACAAAAAAAATTTACATTTTATAATTATTGCATAGGAAAATATAAAAGAAAATTGAGATGAAATTACTTATAAGCTTCCAAAAATCACAGCAATTTTGTTTAATTTAAATTTCCAAGTTAAATACACAATTAATATAAATACATACATATAAGAACTAATCTCTAGCGAAACATTGATATTTGTTTTTTTTTTTATTTTGATTTTTTTTTTGTAATAATAGTTTTGAAATAAATTATTTTAATCTTACCTTTGTCATTACAGAGATTTATGTTTATTTGTTTTTCTGTTTGTCTTTGCATGGTTTTCATCTGCTTTTGAAGGTTTTCTTATACATACGTCCTGGACATACTGACAATGATGACTTAATTACAAAACAATACCGCGTTAGTGCTAGCGTTACGTTACGATACGTCTCAATAGGTTAGGTTACAGCCGATTGTACAATTGGCAATATAATTTAGACAAGAATTGCTATAAGCTTTTACAGTGCATTTATGTTTGTACCTTTATACAAGTTTAGCTGCTATGTGATATCATCGATACGTTACGTTACTTTTCGTTACGTTACGTTACTTTACGTTTCTTTAAGTTACGTTACGTTACTGTACGTTACTTTGCGTTATGTTACGTTACATTACGTAGCGTTACGTATCTCGACACGGTAGCACTACCGCTGTATTGTGATTTTGGTATGAGTGTTTGGTTTTTGTTTTAATTTCGAAAAGCAGGCATTAACTGTCAATACATGGAAAATGCGTGATTTTCGAAGATGACTGAAATTCGATTTCATTGCTAAGGTGTCACAATAAAAGGAATAATGAAAATTGTCACTTTGGATCGAATGAAAACGCGGATCTATATTTTACAAATATTGATGTTAATTGATTTATTTTTTTTAATATTTTTATGTAAATTATTTTTCAGGTATATTTTGTTCTGTGGTACTAAAATGTTACTTATGTTGCTAGCTGGCAAGATATTCCAGTTTTTTTTTTACCGCAGCTCGGTTCAGAGAGTTGCAGCCATTTTTTTTTTTAGAATAATCGAGCTGAGTTAAAATGATAAAGTTTTTTAGATATGCATTTAGTGGGGGACCTTTAAATTAATTTTACAAGATTTATTAAAACGATGGAGCCCATAATAAAATAGTTTGAAGAGCAGGTAGTTTAGTAATCTCATTTCCTTAACATGGATAAATAGGTTCCGTATTTATTTATGAATAAGAAACGATTCAAGGAGAATTTTGGGGGCAGATACAAAAGCAGCAGTCAGTGGATCACATAAGGAGTCTGTTTTTTATTCCTTTTTTTGTAGCAAAGTTTAGATATTTACAGAAAGATACGAGGAATTTAAATTCGAGCAAAGGCTATCGGTTACTTAGAATACAAAAAAAGAGACGCTATTTGCGGTAGGTGTAGTCAGTCTGTGAAACTTATTGTATAGAGTAACTGGGCTAGTACTGAAATGGCAAAAAAAAAGTTAACGGCAAGGGACACTACTATTCTAACAGAAATCTAAATGGAATTCGAACGGACGATTCCCTCTTCACCCTTGACTTCGACACACCGTACAATGTGGTCAAACAAGACAGTAACTCGGCAAATAGAAACTCTGCAGCTTTCACGGACGGGTCCAAAACTGCTAACGGCACGGTGTCTGGTATCTTCTGTGTGGAGCTAGATCAAAGAGTGTCCTTAAGACTCCAGGATGCCTGCAGTGTCTTTCAGGTATTAGCCGGACTTAGAGCTGCAGAGCTTCTGAACATGAAACGAATATCCGGTAAATATATTGATATTTACATCGTCAACCAGGCGGTGCTTAAGGCGCTAGAATCGTGCAATATCGTATCGGAACTATTCAGGAGCTATCGCACAAGGCTCAGGGCATTATATTCGATGACTGGCCACTCTAGGATAGAAGGGAACGAGCATGTCAATGAGCTGGCAAGGCCGTAGTAGTTGCCCCACCGCTAGGTAGCATTAAATCAAGGGTAAAAGGAAAGTAGGACATAGGGTCTCTAAGGCTCTTTGGGCGGCACTTAAACTTAGTAGGGCACAAATAAGAATAGCTATAGGAATATCATCCGAACATTGTCTCCTGAGCAAACACGCCAAAAGGTTCGGAATCACAGACACGGATATTTGCAGATACTGCAATGACATAGGTTCCTAACGGTTAAGTTGGAGTCAGGGTTATCGTCAAAAAATTCCAACGGTTATGTTCCCTTTGTCAGCAATGTTTATCAGATTGCTGAACAGGAAATCTTGCCCAGGTAAACTTATTCGCGATATGCCTATATTTCTTTTTAAATTGAGAAGCATGCTCTCGCCACTTCGGCTAATATCATCATTTTTTCGGAAGGCAAACTTAGAAAGCTTTAAAAGAAAGAAGAAAATTCTCATTGGGCTTTAATTTCAAAGTAGGGATTTTCAAGATTGACGGATAACAAACAATGGCAAGCTTAGGCTCTAAGCACTTATAAAAGCTTACTAGGCAGAGTTTCGGTTTAAAGAATAAAAAAGAGCTTTTGAATTAAGGCTCTGATCTCTGACACAACGTCTAAACAAGTATGATGGGATGTAGAAAATGATGATGAGGTATGAATCTTGCCATTGGAGCATAAGCTTTTGTAAAAATCAGTCTCGAAAAGGGAACGACTTGATCTACACATTGTAACCTACAATATACATATATTTAGAATGCAATTTTCAAAAAAAAATATCTAGACATGTATACAACAATTATTTTATTTTATTTTTTGTGTAAAGAGAAACCTGTTTATCTATATTTGTGAGCCTAAAAGCTCTTCCCTGCATCAGCCAAACGCTTTCGCCGACTATCACGCCTTCTGTACCTATCTAGAGTTCTACCTCTAGTCTTTTCCGGGCATATGGCATCCGGTGAGCTGTCAACCTTCTTCAGGACAATCCTAAACGTAAATGTATGCTTGGGAGATGCACTCGCTGCCCGCCTGGGTGAAGGCGGCTCGAATTCACTGCCACTTGAGAACCCCCCACAGCCGCCCGAACTGCTTGAGGCGGCCGCTGCACCCGGTGTTATTGGTGGAATCAAAATTGTTGAGGGTCTTGGTTCGAATATAGAAGCACACCGTTTGTCAGTACAGAGGAATGTCTTGACTTCCTCCTCTTTGGCGGCTTTGATTGTCAATGGGAAGTGCTGTTTGGAGGGATCCGCGTATGGACTACGTGGATCATGGGGATGGGGATATGAGGAACTAGAATCGTAGCTATCGCGTGAGCTGTAATTTGAAGAGGTTTGGGTTGATAGAGGGCTGCGAGCCCTCGAAAATGCACTAAAAGTGGATACATGAAGCTCTCTAGACCGGGAATGATCGGCCTTTCGCTTCTTTGTCATGGGGAAGTGTGGTGAACGAACGGGAGTATTGTCTGAAGGAATATAGTCAAAATGGGTTTCAAGGGAGGACTTGCGACCGGATAAACCAGTTCGCTGGAATGTTTCGGCGTCAACGAGCTCAATTGATGACTTGCGAAGATCGATATTTGATCGCTTCTCCTCGATTACCCGACCGTCGATGTCAACAATCTCAAAGCTTGAGGTTTGATCCTCATAGCTGGTTGACTGATAGCGTGATATGTCGAAGCTTGTGTCACGCGACGAATACCTATCTTCAAAGCTTGACTCGCGATTGCGATCTCCTTCGACCATTTCGAAACTATCACCACCCGAGTCGAGTCGGTTGAGATTGATCAAATCGGTGTCTGTATCGCCACCGGGACTACGGAGATTTTCGAGAAATGGTGATCGTGGTGGATCGAAGGAGGACCGCCTTGAAGGTGGTTCAAACTCAATTGTGGGTAACTGCAGCGGCATCGGACCCGTTGCTTGTGAGTCATCATCAATCGATGCAGACACAGCAATGGTAGCAGCTGCTGCCAGCGCGGCCATTGCTTCAGCAGCAGCATTAGCGGCACTAGCAGCGGTTGCCGCAGCAGCAGCAGCTGCAGCCGCGGCCGCATCGGACTCCCTACGAAGCTCCTGCAGATTCACATAAATAGGCTCAACACTGTACACCTTCAGGTGCTGCTCTATCTCTACCCTAAAATCCTCCATGGCTACTTCATTGGAGTCAACCTCCTGCTCTTCACTAATACGCGGTTCCATGGGCTCCCTACTCTCTGACCGCCGAGGCTGTAGTGCGTTTTCATTCGACAAAGCGACTACTTTCAGCGAATTAGTGACCTCTTCCACAAAACCTTCGATGATGGCCTGATTCGCACTGCCATCCTCTGATGGCTCTTCCCTGATCTGTTCGTGCTTTATATACGATTCACCTACCTTTTCGAAATGGACATTGGCCAGCTCAAAGGGCTCGGTTAGATTTGTAGATGCTACAGCCGCGGCCTTACATACCTGTTGTTCTAGTTTGGTGTCACTGTCCGTTCCTGAGGCCTCATCGCCGCTAGATTTCTTTGTTGCTTCCTTGCTGTCTTTGGATGCCGCCGCCTTCTTGTCGTCGTGGGTGGCAGATCGACGTAGTTTCAGTGACATTTTTGTGTAGTGTGCCAGTTTCAGAGACATTTTCGGTTCGAATCCAACTTCGGACATTTGCTTGACCACAGCGCTCTTTGCGGCAGTACTCGAAGCCGCCGGGCTGGCAGAGAAAGTGCTCTGCCTAATCAGAGGGCCACTGGAAGAACCCGACTCCGCCCTTGTGAATGCATTCGCAAAGCGATTTGTTCGCGTTGTTATATGTTTCGATGGCTTCCGCACGAACGCAAGGATCTCCTTCATCACGCTGGTCTTCTCTTTCTTTTCAGGTGCTTCCTTGTCTTTGTTCTTTTCGCGTTCGCCGATCTTATCCCGTTGGCGCTCATGCTCACGAGCTACCTCCGCTGCGGCAGCTGCATTTGACTCAGCCGTGCGTTGGACAATTTTGCACGTCTCCGTTGGATTGGAGACAGTTATCGGAGGAATGGGCATTGATGAGATGGGACTCCTCTTGTCACCGAAATAAATCGGTGTAAACAGTCCCAGCGATGGTCTTTTAATCGACTGAGCCAGGCCGATGGGAGCACGTGCATTCTCTTCGGGTGTCAGTGCGCCATCATAAGACCTCATGCTGTCTTGAACGTGTACCGTCGAAGTGGGACTACGCTTGTTCTGGCCGTCTGCTGGAGCCCCAACCGGACTGCGACGTTCCTGGGTGTGAATGCTAAACGTTGGGCTTCGGCGGTCGGTTGTTGGACTCCGCGAAGGGCTACGTGCGTCAAATGTACTGCCCGGCAACTCATTGGGACTTTTCAATCGATCATGCGACATGAGCAGCGGACTTCGCCTGCCCTGAGGACTTCGATCATTTCCGTATCCAACGGGACTTCGACGGCCTTGGCTAAGTACCAAAGACCCGGTCATACTATTCTTCCGGCGATGGGAGGCACGCAACGTACCCTGCCTGGACAGCGTTGTCGGAGTCTTTTGCGATGCACTGCTCGGGCTCTTCGACTCGGGTTGCGGGAGTATAGGACTTTTCGGAGTCAGTGGACTTCTCTTCTTATCGCCCGTATTCAGTGTCAATGCACCCGCACTAGTAAGCGTGCTGGAGTTGGGACTTCGCCGCTCAGATGGACTGCGACGCGTGCGGAAGCTCTGTGATTTGGCTTTGCGAATTTTGGGCAATGAATGGTTCTTCGTACGATGGGAGGATGAAGCGGAGGAGGAGGAGGGGCCGTTCAACCTATGTTAGTTGCTGTTATGTGGGCCACTGGTCGGATCGCTGCTGCCGCTCGAGCTTAAAGTTGTATTGGAACCGTATGGGTCTAAGGAACTCTGTACTGACATCGATCTGCCTTGGTTTTGGCGGGCTCTTCTCACTCGGCTAGAGTTTGGAGACAATTTTCCGGGATCGATACTTTCTGGGTCTGCCTGCAATGGTTAGAATCAGACACGGGGGGACACAGGGGGTCGACGTAGGAGATTTGTTGTTGTTGGTTTCGGTTTCATTTTTTTTCTTTCTTTTTGTTTTTGTCGAGCAAACGGTACAATTTACCGTTTGATTTGGATTACATACCTGATAGGCCAGAGCGTTCATAATGATGGAATATGGTACCAGTCCCAGGGGATGAATCTCTCGCATGAGGACATTAGCGGGGATCTTATGGAATTGAATGTACTCCAGGAAATTACCGAGGATTTCTTTCAAATCCACATTCTGTCGGATAAAGTAACAGATTAGTGTTGGTGCACAAAAATGTCAATTTACAGTTCCGAGTAACTTACTGGATTATTGTCAAAATATTTCTTGCTCCACATGAGTGCTGCCTGGAATTTGGTGAACTCATCGGCATGCAGTTCCTCTCGAGCCAGTATCAAACGGACTACATGCTGGGGAAGCAGAGTAAAGCTGCCCAAGTTAAGGACTTCATTACCGTGCTCGTCAACAAACTCGAGGACTTTCTGCACCAAGCTCTTGGTGCATTTGTATTGGATATAGCGTTCGGCAGATGCCAAAAGTGCACAAACGGTGTCCACATTGATGCAGCACTGGACGAAGCCAGCGCATGCTCGTCGTAGCTCCTCAAGGCCGTAGTAGTCGGCCGCGTTCATTACGCCTGGAATGAGAAAAATAAAGGATCTCAAAAAGTATTCAAAAGATGTTGTCTTCAGTTTTAAATCGGTTCTTGTGATGGTTCATACTATTCTGTCTTTTGAAGCTATAGACGGTGCTCCACAAGGTATTAACGTTGGCGTGTTTAGACCACGAACATCGCTGCTGATAAAAGTTGTCAGGCTGTCTACGGTTTGAGTGTATTTGGAACTTTTTGGATGGCGTTACTTCAGGAAGCAAGTATTTCAACGGAACTCTGAATATATGTTAAAGCATTGTTTCATGGCATGATAAAAGTAATTGCAACAATTTAACGAAAGATAGGCTAAAGCCACAAGAGTGGCATATAACAAGGATGTATCAAGTAAGCATATTTGTTTTTGTTGTGGACCGCGCTGCCCTACCGACAAAAAGTGGAAGAGTCGGACATAAAAACTGCAACACCTTGTCTACGCTGATAATATTTGCTTCCTATCCCAGGATAATCGACCTCTCACCATTAGCATGTTTCTTTATTCTTTTAAGGGTTCCGTACCCATATGGTAATACGGAACCATTATAAGTTTGCTCTAACTCAAAAATGTCTGTCACGATAAAAACACAAGAACCGTTCTTCCACTTGAAATTTGGCACACTTATACATTATGGTGGTTTACGCACATGGACAAAATATTACTCAAAAATATTGTGAAACAACTATACAGGGTGGGTAAAATGTAAAATGTAATTTAAAAAAAAAATTGAAAATGATATCATGTGCGATATCTCAAAACAAAGATTCCAAAAATATTTTTCTTATTTTTTTACGTCGGAAACTTTGCCAAAAAAAGTGTGAAAAATATCATACAAAAAGCACCAGAACTTTTTCTCAGAAACTACTTAAGTCAAAAATATGAAAAAATCATAGCTCGTAGGTGATTAACTATATTTTTAAAGAAAAATAAAGCGAGTCTCGTAAGTTGTATAGTTTTTGAGATATTCACCTCGAAAAATTCAATTTCTCAACCGATTAACTCGTAAACTACTAGACCAGTTTCAATGAAACGATCACTACTCAATTAACAATAATTTTGGGAAAACTAAAGGCTATCTAAAATTGTGCTGCCATAAAAAAAATAAAAAATAAAAATAGTGCAGCACAAAAAAGGCTAATGAACGCACTACAAACTCAGCTGCGTTCTTAATGTTTACCCAATATTCATAGTGAATAATATGTATTACTAATTATAAGTTTGTAAAGTGAATATAGAGGTGGGTCGCTTTCGTTTTTTGTGTTAACGAAACGAAACAGTTATACAAAATATAACCAGTTTTAAAACTACGGAACTCATTGAGCGCGAGTCTGACTCGCACTTGGCCGATTTTTCTTTCATTTTATCTGCATTACCAAACAAATTTACTGTGTACTCTACTTGGCATGTTTTACTCAGTAAACTAATACTTGGCATAGCAATTCAAGTTGCTGAAAAGCAGTCCGCGCTGAAATCAATACATTTTATTTATCTATACGCCAATTACGCACTCGAAATGGGGTGTGTTTGTAAGTATACCTTTTGTGAAGTGTATTTTTTAATTGGTAAAAAACATTTACTCTATTAACTTGCACTTTAATTTATATAAATGTCGTAAAAATATTTTTGTATCTATGTACATACTTTTGAACATAGGCCAATGGGCTTAAGTACCAACTTGAAAATATCAAAACAGCTGTATAAAAAGTGAGTATAGAAATATGTATGTATGTATAACCGTTTTATTGCAATTCCAAAAGTGGGCCTTTACTGAGTAGCGAAAAAAACACGGGTTTTTTTAATGTAAGACCCACACACGTACTTTACTAAATACAGTGAGACAAAAAATAATACATAGCTCCTAAAATTTGCCGTTCAGGACTTTTAAATTCACACAGGAGAAAACAAAGTGTCGGGTATGTTTCCACACATGAAACTCGCTTAGATTTACTGTTTGATTCTTTTTTTAAACACTATCAGATCTGTGTCATGGTGTGCTTAATACAAGCAACAGCCATAAGCAGAAATTCGCCAGGGCAAAATATGCATCAACAGGCTCATCATTTAGTGCTGGTGTTAGTGGTTAGGCTACGCTACATTTCAACACTACCACTAGCAATAAATAAACAAATATAAGAACAAATATACATAATTAGAGTTTATGTTCGAGGAACTACATTACGCAAGACATTTTTAAGTGTAATTTTGTTAAGATTAAAGTCAAGAATGTTTACATTTAAGTTATAGATTTTACTCATGCGGCTAATAGGCTCATGCATCCCGTAATTTGTTCTGTGATGAGGAACATGCAGTAACTCTATACTACGCAGGTGATGCGATCCCCCACGAAAGTTTAATCCCAAACAGGATAATAAGTCAGGTGCATCAATCAGACCTGAGATCAGCTGATGCATAAAAATTATATCATTATTGACCCTTCTTTGAGCCAAAGGCTGCATTTGCAACAGTTTTATCCGATGCAAATATGGGGGGAGGTTAAAAGGATCGTCCCAGGGAAGACCCTTCAATGCGAATCGAATGAAGCGTCGCTGGACAGCTTCAATACGAGTATTGAGATTTTTCTGATAAGGTGTCCATACTTGCGAAGCATATTCGAGGTGAGGACGGACAAGACTGTTAAATAGTGAGAGGGTGACATAAGGATTTTTAAATTCTTTACACCATCTTTTAACGAAACCTAACATTGAATTTGATTTATTCACAATGTGGTTTATATGCTCTTTAAAATCAAGTTCAGGGCTAAAGTAAACACCCAGGTCCTTAAAACTATAAACCCGACTGAGAGAGTGATTCGATATCAAGTAGTTGAATATAGTCGGTACCAGTTTCCTAGAGAAAGTCATGGACTGACACTTGAGTGGGTTAAGGACTAAACCATTTTTAGAGCACCAGGTACTGAAACTATCAATATCTGATTGCAGAAGTCTACAATCATTTATGGTTGTAATTGCTCTACTGATCTTCATATCGTCGGCAAATATTAGAATGTTGCTATGTTTTATGATTGATGGAACATCATTGATAGCAAGAATAAATAAAAGTGGACCTAGGTGGCTCCCTTGAGGGACGCCGGATCCTGCTAAGAAGGAGTCTGAAAGACAACCTCTAAATTTAACCTGATATGACCTCTGCTTGAGGTAAGAGCCAACCCACGAAATAAATATTGGGGGAAAACCTAACGCCTCGAGTTTGTAGATAATAATATCATGAGAAAGCTGATCGAAAGCTTTGGAGAAGTCAGTGTGTCAGTTAGAAAAAAATCCTTACTCAAAAGAATAATTCTTTCTGTTGCAAGCCTACAAGTGGACGACCTCTTAAAATTAATATAAGGGTTAGGAGACAAAATTTTGAATTTCGTTAGAAAAAAGTTTAAAAGGCCTAAAATTTGCAAATGACATTCAAACATTGGTTCACCCAGAAACTATTTCTGAGAAATAATACGAGTAGCTATCACTGTCCCAAGAAAAAACCTCTAATAAGTCACAGTAGTGCCTTCTCGAAGTACCTTACGAGTAGTATCTACCCATACTTCATACATCCTGACAACTCTACCTTACACTAAGCTGACTCCTATGGCGTAACACGCCCTCAAAGACCCTTACAATAGATATATGTATCGTGCACTGATCATGCGTGTCCACCATCAACCTTCGTGGTGTGTATGGAAAATATGAACATCAAAACAGTGCTACCATTATTAAAGTGAAGCAAATCTTCACAGCTTCTTCTGTAGTTTTTGTCAAAGAGCTTTGGGATTTTGTGCTTTGAGAATCAATAAATGAATTTGAGTATATGAGTGGATGTTGCCGCTTGGTTTTTGTATTTTTAATTTTCTTATTTTTTTTTTTTGGGAACTAGTTAAAATGCAGTTAAACAAATTTTAGCTTTTTCTGCTTTTTCATGAAGGTTTATCCGCGCGAGATAGATGTTGGGTGCGGAAATGAATAGTAATTTTTTTTTGGTTTTATTTTTATCTCGTAAACTAATCGTTTTCGACATTTTACATTGATACATAAAAATACTTGAAAAAATGCGTTCTACATCATACTTAAATTGTATCGACACCGAGGGGGTATCCACTTTTTACACAATTATCTTTATTATGTTCAATAATTTGTGTTGTTTCTAAATCAGCAAATGGTAGCCCTACGGAGATTGCTTTCCGATTTATGGCGATTTGTGATGCATACTACGGTAACCCAGTCAGAGCTTAAAAAAGGGACAAGTTTATTCAAACTTTTGCAACCAGATTGAGAGGCGAACATCCTATCTTCCCTGTACTGACAATTCTATTGGAACAGAGTATAGTAATCTTGTAATATCTCTGACAATTCATCTTCAAGCAGTGATTCAAAGTAAAGGGGGGGGCCCACAAAAATCTAATTTACAAAAAAAAATCAAAAAAGTGAATTTTAAATTTATTTAAAAATGTTCGAGTAGATGTATATAATATGTGACAATTTATTTTTTGGCAAAAAGCGGAGGGTTTTTTTTAAGACAAAAGCGGGCGTGTTTTAGCCGGTTTGGCGGGCTTCGCAAAAGTAGATCCGCACAGTCGATACATTGGTGGAATTGGAATACAAACTAGAAACAAACAACAATTACGTTCTCCGTACCGCTTTTCCCAATAGTTGTACCACCACACTTTTCACATTTTAGCTTCGAATTGTCATCGGTTTTTTTAATAAATGGAAAATCGGCTTCAAAATCTGGCGTACAGTGCTAAAAGTATGAAAATTTATGAAAAGTTACGAAACCCGTTCGCGTACGCAAAAATTTCGTAGTTTCTCGTAAAAGAGAGCGCCCACGAGAGAGTAAGATATTTCCCCATGCTATTAACGCGCTCGTTTACTTTTTCCGTAATTTTTCTGACTTTGAGAGAAATTCACCCCCACTCTTCGAAATTTGACAGAAAATACATATGTATTTGGTGCAAAAAGTAGGCGAACGGATCTTGTATCATCGGATAGCGAATGAATAACGTTGGCTTTGGTTGTTTATTTGACGCATGATATTTGCAATTTTTGCGCATTGATGCGAACTGAAGTTTTCTACGGCAGTTTAGATCTGCCACCTCATTAGGTCTGTTTGGTATCTTTTCTGTGTAAGGCTTAACATCGCTGTCAAATGATAAATAATTTGAAAAGTGGGGGAAAATCCTCTCAGCAGTGGAAAATTCGTAAGAAAAGTAACCAAACACGTTGTGCGTAAAACCTGTAAATTTGTTTTTTATATTATGACAGTTCACAATTGTCAGATGGCTGGTTTAACAGAGTTGTTCAAATTCTACGCTCTCAGTTCTCTCTTTTAAACTGTCATTTGGCTCTCTCTTTTACGACTATTTTCGGTTACCAAACACGAAATTCGTAAGAATCTTACGAAAGGGTAGAAATTCATGAGTTACGAAGCAGACCTATTATCACAATTTGAACACAACACCACTGACATTGCTAAATTAGACATCACAAAGAGGCATATTCAAAAAAAGTTCTGTGATGAGTACAAAATTCGAAAATTTTCTCAGAAAGCGGGAAAATGGTTGTGGTGGCGGGTTTTTGGATGAAAAAGCGGGTGAAATGTAACATTATAAAAATATTGGTACTTTTTTGTGTTGAAAAAACAACTTCTTTCGTTTCTTTGTTAACTGTGAACAATTTTCTGAAATTTGAAGAATACATTTTGTGTTGTTTGTTGTTTGAAGACTGCATAAGCTTTTTTTTTTCCCTTTCAAATGTCCAGAAAAGTTGGAAAACGCATATTAATATGTGTCACTGTAAGTACTTACCCAACAAAGTCCTCGGCTGTAAGGTGACACAACCCGTATGGATATACTCAATCAACTGCCTAAAGACATCGGGTTCGAACTCTTCAATGATCAGCGTTTGATGTTGCTGTCCAGATGGCTAAAATTATACACAAATAACGATTTAGATACATTTTCCTGCGTCCAAACATGCGCTTTCAAGTGCAACTAAACTGGAAAATATGGCGTGTGTGTATGTAACTTTTGTTTGATAGGCTTAGAGGCAAACATTGATTGATTTATATAGTGAAAGACTGACGAAATAACACAAAAAAAAATATATTCAAGTGAGAATATTTTAACACTAAACAAATAATTAACATACAATAGTATAGGACACATTAACATACGTAAATTTTTAATAATAAATAGCTGCTACATAGTACTCATAGTTTTATAGAAATAGAAATAATTAAGCTTAGATTTTATATTGTTATGCAGAAAGTTCAATTTTAAATAAAAAATACGTAAATATTTTAACAATAATTTTTTTTATAATATTTAACAAAGTTTTATTTAAGAAAGTTTTAATTTAAATGAAATGGCAAATCACTCTTTTCAATCACTGCTGCACTATTGACAAGAAGTCAGTCGCAGTTTATATTTACATTTTTCTTGGCATCGAATATGGTTTCAAACTACGTTACATGGAAGTCTTCTTTGATCAAGTCTACTACCCACAGTCGTGTATCTCTATCACCAGCAGGCTAACAATCCCTTGTAGATGAGTAAATAAGATAACGAAATTATTATTAGCCCTGCCAAGGAAGGTCTCGACTGCTTAGTCACTTGCAAGCCCATACGTAAAGCTGTATAACTTGGGAGGGCTTCAAATACATATCCACGTATGTAGGTTGAGACCAAAACCTAAAGCGGTAATGAACACCGACCATTATATCAGTTCAAACTTAACGAGACCACTTTTGCCAAATTGGCGTTCTTGACTTATCAAATCGGAGTTCTTGAGTTGTCCAACCCTATAATCAGGCCAAAGGGCAGCCAAAAACCGGTTTTACAGAAAGTTAGACATATATAACATATCTGGAATCAGTCATCCACCACAATACTAACACCATACCAACGCCATTGCGATATGGCCATTTTACTAACTCGAATGAGGAAGCTCTGCAATTTTTCTGAAAACACACTTCCACACGCAACGGTGCGGAGGGAGAAGTGTCAGAATTCATATAGAAGCCGACCCTATGGAGATCGGCGGTGAATACTTTAACGAGAGACAAGTTAAAAACAATATTTCCATTCGCCCTACAAATTGCTCGGACCGGATGGTATTAATTATCCAATATTCTTCAAAGGGGAATTGATATAGTTCTAAAAGTAAGCATTGCTCTAGTCTTTATACCAAGCTGGGCAAAGCTGCTTATTATCTTCCCAAAGAGAGAATTGAAACTGTATTTCTTCTTTCCTTCTAAACGTCCTATAGAAACTGATCGACATGCAGCTAAAAATTGGAACGCATGCCTATCCGAGTGGCAAATCAACGGAAACAGCGCTGGTGAAACTTACAAGTAGAGTACAATAAGCTATCGATCATAAACACTTCAGTCTACACGTATAGGCATAGACCATAGAGGGAGCTTTCGACAATCCTACATTCGAAAAGATTGAATCTGTTCTACGATCAAAGAGAGTAGATCGGACAGTAATTGGTTGGACCTTGGCAATGCTAAAAGCAGCTTCAAGAGGAGGCTTCTCCAAACTGTGCAAGCTGTAAAAGGCTCTATGAAACCTCTTAGTTGACTCACTTTGGAAAACATTTAACGAGGATGGATATCTAACAATTCATCAACAACGCTGATCATCTCAGAAACAGTTGAGGTAGCTATCAAGAAATTGAACCTGCTTGAGCAATGTTAAAAGATCCCACTGGTCTAAGTCCCAGGACATACTGGATTCCTGCTCTACCTAGAGCTGGATTTGCGATCCCATTGGTCTTCAGACAGCAACGTTATTACAAGCTACTAGATCTGCTACGACTATAATACTATAACCACTGGCATGAGATGATGAGATCAGTATATGTCGTCGGGTCACAATGTTAGTAGACGCGCCTAATGCCAATAGGGCCAACTTTCTGTTACGTATAAATAGAATTGACCTAAAAACCGTCACGGGACTGGTCACACAGTTTACCCCTGTAAACGAGAACCTAAACAAAACTGGTATCAGAAGCTCGGGCGTTTGCGAAATGTGCTTGGAAGATGACGAGACACTGCATTATGTGAATGTCAGGCATTTGGTCGGATCAGAAAGGCAACTACAGTGATATCTCCCATATGCGGACAATTGCCTTAATACAAAATCCGTCCTTATAAACGGACAGCTCTCATTTCCGGACCAAAAATCCGTGGTTGTCCATTTAAGAGAAATTTCAGTATCAGTCCTTTAAGACGAAAATCTACTGGAGCTCAATCTTGTCCAATTACCAAGCTTTGTTCAAGCGACGGGCAGATATAGTTCCGCAACGGGTTGGGGTCACAATCCTGAAAACCAAAATCCCGAAAATCCAAAATTATGTACGACTCCCTTACACAATATATTGCTAGCTCAAAGAATAAGGCAGTTTCACGCCGTAGAGCAATAGACGTCAACATGCTTGTTGTCTTCGTAGACGAACCCCATTTAAATACATTCATACACTCATCAATTGTTGCTCTAAACTGGTGGAAGATACCACCTAGCCTACGTTTTCTTGACGACCTGGTACCAACAGGCCTGAGATCTGAATGGTTCGGCGGAAAGCTGTGGAAATATACTTACAGTGGCTTAATAAAGAACTCGGACACTTTGACTGCTTTCTTTTTCATAACGCTAAAGTAATTAAAAAAAATTCCAGAACAAAACAAAATTATTTTCTTAAAGCTATATTATTGTATTATAAAACATATAAAGAAAATAGTACAAAATCAATTGCATTGTCATAAAAAATATAAACAATATATAGATTCACGAAATCAATCCCAAAAAATAACTCGGACGGGTTAAATTTCATTCGGTTTTTGTATAATTTAATAGGGCAATCAGAGAATTTTTATTTTTTATTCCCTGTTCAGAGCGCAAAGTGATTAACTGAAATAGATTGTAGTCCAGTTTTTCTAATTTTGTTGAAATAATAAATATAAAAATAAAAATGGGAAGGCAGGGTGGACAGACTTCTTTAGAAGTGAGGGCTCTGGTTATAAAACATCACAATGATAAATCGGTTCGTGATATTGCAGCAATAGTGAATAGATCGAAATCTATAGTCCATGATATTATAAAACGGTTCAAAACATCGAACTCCGTGCAGAATAAACCAAAATCTGGTAGACCTAAAGTATTCACACCTTCCGATGAGCGATGGATTGTGAAGCAAATTAAGAAAAACCCCAAGCTAAGCGCTCCAAAATTAGCCACAGAAGTTTCACAATACCTAAATAAAAATGTCAATCCTGAAACAATAAGACTTGTATTACGAAAAAGCAATTTTCATGGAAGAGTAGCCCGTAAGAAACCGTTCATAAATAAGCGAAACAAAAGCCGTGTTTTTTTTAAAGTGAGTACATACTCACTTTTGGAATCATAAAAAAAACGGGTATACTCACTTCTATACTCACTTTTTGTACAGCTGTTTTGTGATTTTCAAATTGTCACATTTCTATAAATTCTTGACATATGCATGTCAAATTAAATTGTTTATCTATGTTTACCAACGTTTTGATGGGCAATAGTTTGAAAATATAGATGCATATGTATTTAATTAATATATTAATATCAAATATTCAAATATTTAATGAGTTTCAGATATTTACATTTTTGACTTTTGATTCATATTTTTTGCTTGATATCTAAGGAGGCTATGTTCATAAGCACACACCTTTTTTTTGTTTTATAATTCACTAACGATAAATTGGTTAAAGGGATTTATGACCAAAAAAGCTACTACGGAGAACTATTCTATTCATTGGCCCATGTTATAAAAAAACATATAAGAGTCTGGGTCTATATTCAACACTCACGGAGCTATGCACATGGGGATTACTATAATAATTATTCAATTTCAAATTCTGGTGTATTAAATCCAGAGCAACCAAAGTGGGTCCGTGCGATAGATAGTTGATCAATGCTTAGCACAGCTTCCCATGGCTGTTACAATTCCAGCTTTCATTTTCGAGTTATTGGTCTTCAAACACAATTTTTTTTACATTTTTTTTTAATCCATTTAAGTGAAAATCGCATTTATCTCGGGAAAGTGTGTTAATAACTTTTATTTTTTTTCTTATTTTGGTGCGCTATAATGATACCTACAAATTCACCATACAAAGGGCTTATAGTTTTGCATGTATAAAGGTATTATTATAATTTTTTTTAAGCTTTTCAATTCAATACAGCACGAAAAAATATTTTTATCAAATGCTATCAATCTGACCATTATTTCCTAACAAAATAAGTTCATATTTACAAAATAAATGTATTTTAACCAATCAGAAAAAAGCACTGCATTTATCAACTTCATTTAAAAAAAAGGAAAACTTGTGGACACATCCAATAACAAATGCCAAAAACTAATTTTCCTCCAACATTTAACCGATTTCATCGCCATTGGTATTCAGAGTCTGAAACTGCTGTACCAAGTAAAGCATTTACTTGGAGAATTTTACCTAGTGTTATAGCAAGCGAATTTGTTTTTGTAGTGCGGGTAAATTGAAAAGTGAGTATGTACTCACTTAATAAAAAACACGGCTAAAATAAAAAGGTTAAAATTCGAAAACTTACAAAAATAATGACCTTTCCTTTTGAAATCAAGTAATTTTCTCGGAGGAGAATAAATTTAATTTATTTAGATCAGACGGTCAATCTTACGTGTGGCGAAAACCAAATGAAGAATTGAGAGAGCAAAATTTAAGAGCCACGGTAAAACATGGTGGTGGCTCTGTGATGGTTTGGGGCTGCATGTCGGCTGCTGATCTAGAAAATCTATGTATAATTGATGGAATTATGGACCAGAGGAAATATCTTACAATTTTAAAAGACAATCTGATACAAAGTGCTGAAAAATTGGGAATAAAGGACAATTTCCACTTTTATTAAGACAACGACCCGAAGCATAAAGCACACAATGTACGCTTGTGGCTGCTTTACCATTGCCCACATGTTCTGGAAACGCCACCACAATCCAAAATTGATCCTTCCGTCTACAAAAAGCTCGTTGAATCCATGCCCAGAAGATTGGATGCCGTTCGAAAAAACAAGGGTTTGCCAAAAAAAATATTAATATGCTTTTATATTATGTTCATTTTATAAACAATTAAATTTAGTTCTCAGTGTCCGAGTTCTTTTTTGGCATAGATTTCGTGAATTTTTATTCTTTTAAATTTTTTTATGAAAATGTAATTGATTTTGTACTATTTTCTTTTTATGTTTTATAAAACAATAATATAGCTTTAAGAAAATAATTTTGCTTTTTTTCTGAAATGCGTTTTCTAATTACTTTAGCGTTATGAAAAAGAAACAAGCTAAGTGTCCGAGTTCTTTATTGAGCCACTGTATGTACGTATTCTCAAAGGACCTCTTATGGTCTAAGTGTACTGGCTTATTGCCGGTAGCTACTATTACCCAACCTAACCTGTCTATGTCGGTAGTTTAGAGTTGTAAAGTCATAGAGGGCCTTATCTGATTCGGCATACAAAGTAAGATGCAACTACCTACCACTACTAGAAGTATGGACCAAGCTAGCCAGCTATACACAAGCGTCAGCTACGAAAATAAAAAGCACCAGAAAATAAGGTCAAGTGTCATCAGTCATATGTGCGATTACGTTTAGAGACCTCATTACTCGGACTACTTTATGGAAAAGCCTATCTATTGCTGCACAGTTGCAGAAGAAGTGTTGCATCTCCTTATAGGTATTTACTGCTTTCATTTCCCAAAAAAGTTTACCGAGTAGCAATGCTAAAGACAGCACGAAGCAACAATTTAAGACCTGAGATACGCCAGCAAAAGATGCATCGAACAACAACATGGCGCTGAAAAAACTTTCAAATGAAGAATCTTCTGGGGTCGATGGTATATGCCAAGCAGTGATAAAGGGGAATGTTCTCATGGACTTCTTCATCGGCCAGATACCGTAGTGTAGTGTGGCCGGTAATTAGGCCTTCTAAGGTACAAAGAGAGCTCCCGTCATTGAACAGGATATTGGCAGGTCTGCCTTCGTTATAGAGTGGTCATAGCTTTCTTATTGCAACGCAAGAGTTAAGGTTAGGGCTTTCCATCGTTCTTTTTTCTATCTATAGTTTGAGGGCGCAAAATGTTGAAGGGCCAGTTAGTCCAATAATGAGGTCTTTCTAGCTAATTCATCAGCTCTTTCGTAACCTTTGTGATCAGGAACCCAACAGAGTTTTACATTGTGTTCAGAAGTGAGCATTTCGGAGAAGATTCTTACTCCTACCCCTGCTTCCATTTTGAACCCAAATCGGTTGAGATGGTAAGTACCTGGTACCTATATTTGTGTAGAAGCTACGCATGCCCATCTTTCGGGCTGACTTAATATTAACGCGCTGTTTGTGATCGATTCTTGCACAAATTGGTCTAACGAAAGAAGACTTCAAGCTTCAAGCCCTGAAAACTCAAACTATTCATTATTGTATTTATTTAAATTTAGATAGAAATAGTTTAGATAATTAATTTTATATAATTTTAATTTTACAAATATGTACTTTCAATACGAAACGACGTTTTATAATTACATATACGAGTTTACATTTAAAACACACATTAACATTTAACATTTAAAGGACAAATATACACATAAGTAACTAAAACCAACGAAACAATATACAGAGCTTAATTTTGATTACCTCCGGAATTGGTGCCAATTGTTGGCTGAAACCACTCCTCTAATTAACATGAAACATAGATATATACAACAGTTATGTACACGTTAATTTAAAATTATTTAAATAATATATTTTTCATTTTATTTCTTTCGTATAACGATGTATAGTTTTGAAAAAACAAACAAATTAAAATAAAAAAAAATTGCTTTGATTTTAAAATTTTCAAGACTTGCTGCTGGTAATTTGGTTTGTAATTAATGCACGAGTCACACATTCGTCATTATTTATGGCATTGAAATCTTTTATCGCGTAAACGGTCATGTTTTTATCAATAAAAAGTGGCAAAAAGCAATCGTTATTAAATGTTGTCATTATAAGGATAACTTCTAGAAGTCGTTTAAACCCATCTTTGTATATAATGACAAGCCTAGAAAAAATTTAATGCGGTCATCCTTTCATGAGAGATTGTCATTAGACCAACAATTTTATTTTTATGTAGAAAATACAGTTTTTCTGAAGTTATTTGAAAATACAGTAGATCTCGGTTATACCGAAAAGCTTTCAATTCTCGGTAGATATGTGTGTTAATGCCAACCTACGTTGGAATAACCACATGCTCGAAGTCGCCAAAAACGCTGCGAAATGCCTAGGTTTCCTTCAACGATGTAAGAAATTCTGCACCCCTTCTGAACTAGCCACAATTTATAAGGAGTATATTCGCCCCAAGCTCGAGTACAATGCGCATATCTGGTCGGGTGCTCCAAAAACATCACTGCACCTGATCGATAAAATACAAAAACGCGCGGTACAACTTATAGGGGATAGAAACATCACTGAGTCAATTGACTCCCTTGAACACCGCCGTAGCGTGTCTTGTCTTTTCCTGTTTTATCGCTTTTTCCACAAACAGTGCTCGAGCGAAATAGCCACCTGCATTCCTCCCCTTCAACAATTTTCTCGCAACACACGTCTCGCAAGGAATGCCCATCAGTTTACCCTTAAGGGCGGGGTAACGTTAATTCGGGCAAAAAAGGCACAATTTTTGTGATTTTTTTTTGACGACATAGTTAAAATCTATTTATTCAAAGCAATGGCAATGTGCAAAAATAGTGTCAAAAATTTCAAAAGGATCGGTGCAGTAGTTTTAAAGTTATGATGGACACCGACTTTGAAAACGTGAGTGGTGGGAAAAACGCTTTAAAGTTTTAAATACTAAAATATTTGGAATAAAACGTTCATAAGCGATTTTTATCGGCTTACCTCACACTGAGTCATCGATGCCAGTTCCATAAAGGATGTCGCTATCATCGATGATGTCTAAAGCATCTTTTTGCTCCTATCTACGACGAATCGAAGCAGCTACCAGATAACAATAGCACGCTCGGGCGCTGAGTCAGGTATGAGGCGCGGTTGCTTAAATCGCCGTATTTTTGTTAGTTTTGGTCCGATTCAGCTCAAAATTCCACACAATATTCTTGAAAGGTTCTCAATTCAATCAAACTTGAATCAGGTAGCTGCATGACAGTAACTCGAACAGTGACAGACATACTATACAGTGGACGTCCAGTTTAACGAATACCCGACCTAACGAATTTCGAAAATAACGAATCAGATATCCTTTTCCATTGATAGCTCTATGTTACGAATGATGCAAACATTTTTCGCTCGATTTAACGAATGCTCTACAATTTCTGGCAAAAAAGACATATACATATATGTATGTACATATATATTGTATTTTGTAATTTTTGTGCATTTATCCCTACTACTGTTTATTGAACCAGTATTACATTTAAACCTAGGTTAGGTCAGGTTGCAGTGGCCACTAGTAACAGTTACCAGCACACTTAGGCCTATAGAGTATAGAGGCCCATTGTGATACCAATGATCTCGGGGATGTTTTTCCCCGCCGCTCATGAGAACCATTTAGAGCTTTGAATAAGGCGAAATAGACTTCTAACGCCTTTTTGGTCACTGCTAGGTCAATGGTCGTTGAAGAAGTATTCAACTAGGTGTACTTCTCTACTACGGGAAAGAGCTGGGCACGAACAGAGGAATAATAGTGAAATTCACCGTGGATACCTCGCGATTGGTTAATTACATGAATTCGTTTACTTCTATTTCCGCGTGTCAGGAAATACCACATATATAAGCAAGAGTTTTCAGTAAGAATAAAATTCAAAATATTAGGATCCATTCTTATAAGCACAAGGAAAATATTCAAAAATGAACTCTTGCTTCTTTGCTTCTCACTTTTCTCTTTGCTCCTCAATCATGAGAGAGTACATCCTTGCACTCCTCCTGTGCTCTTTGCTCTTACAATTTTCGCAGCTTTGCTCTGCGCTCCACTCTGTAAGCACACCAAAAGTGGAATTGGGTGTTCTGCATTCCGAACGAAATTATGAAATGTGGATTGTATGTTCGAAAGTGAATATTTTGGTGTTCTGCATTCCACTCAAGATGACAACTGTAAATTCGTGTTCTGCATTCCGAAAACCCTGAGATTTTAGTGAATTGAATTCACTTGAGATTCTTGACTTGAATTGAATTCACATGCCGTTGTAAAGTGAATTAATTAATTAATTTGATGACCAGAATCATTTTGAAAAATGTGAGTAGAATAATAAGACGGAGTTGGAACAACGATTGAAGAGTGTAGGTTTTCCAACGACTGGGTGGAAAACGTCAAGAAATTGTAGTTAACAATTTTTACTAACAAAATAAAACATTATATTTTTTAATGGGCAAAGGTGAATGCTTGTGCCATCCAAGCAATCTGTAATCCTCGGAATCCCTCATTATTCAAAGATCTTTTTTTCTTTCATCTGCGTACTTTCCAGTTCAGTTCACTGCGACCACAACTTGTGTTGCAAAATGTTTTACATCTCGCCGAGAACTTTGCTGACTGTGGATCTACCAAGGCGAAGATTAAAATCCTTTCCCACTGACCTTTGATAACATACTTCAGCCAAAAAAAAACGGAGTGTTGCTCCGAGTTTGAGTGTGAGAGGAATTGAAGTTGGTACCATCTCTGACTCCACATCTCGCAGGATATCAACAAATGTTTCCTTACTCACCCTAAAACTGAAAAAATCATTAAATAAATTATTTTTCTTCAGTTGTCTAACTTCTGTTTACAATGCTTCGGGAAGATCCAGAATGTTAGATTTATCTCGCAAAATCTTCCTGCGAACTCTCCCCATTCGGTTTTCATCGCGGTTTTCACCATTTTTTTAATAAAATATATTTTTTCTTAAATGTTTAATTCACTTGCACAAAACAACAACCAGGAACTGAAAATCTCCAATGATTTTGAAATGATTTGACAGCTGTGTTTGACATTTCAAACAAATGAATTCGAAGTGGATACTAAAAATTCAAAATCACTCGGAATGCAGAACACTGAATTCCATTCCGAGTGAATTTCAATTTCGGTTTTAATCCACTTTCACTCGAAATGCAGAACAGGGGGGATAGAATAAAGCTAAATCAGCTCCCTTGAGGAACCCCAGAAAAAAACAATTTATATCTGGGATTCTATCGTAAACTGCTGGTAACTATTTCCATATGATGCGAAGGTAACCGTGTAGAGCTCTGTCTAGTATTCTATAACAAAAAAAAAAAATCCTGCTCAGCAAATCTTGAAAACTTTTCACCAAATAAAAAAATCAACTGCCTTGTCATAATTTTAAAAGCTTTAATATTCTGCCAATTGTAAAAAATATATTTATTTAAAATAAAAAATAAAAATCAGAATATCTATCTATTTATCGTATAACATTTAGGGGGATGACATTTATACGCGCAGCATCACAAAATAATCAACGGCATGGATTCATTTCATAACGGTTTCCTCAGTACTCGAATTTACATACAACCCATTCCCACTTATAAAAAAATATTAAATACAATCAACAAAAAATAAAAGACACATACCTGTTGGTTGGCATTCTGCAAGTTCAGCAGGGGTTCTGAGGACCTTTTCAAAAACAAACGCAACTTGTTCTCCTTTGTGGATGTTTCACGTTTCCTCTGCGGCGACGGCGCTGAATACAACATTTTTGCAAATACCCGTGAGCGTGATGCCAGCACAGCCTGTTTTTCATTATAACAAAAGATGTAAGTATGTCGATACACTTGAATGGTTGCTTCTTACCTTCACTGCACAAACAGGCTCACGGGTGTCACCGACAAGGAACGTGACATCGCACAGCTCTGGCATGGATGCCAGAAACTTCATGTCCTCGGCCAAACCAGTTTTATTCTCGAAGGTTGACAAATCTGGCTCGGCGTCAGCCATGCCTGGCAATGTCAAAACTTCGGGCATTTGTGCGTCTAGAAAATGGATGTTTTTGTTTCGTTAAATAAATATAAAATTTCTGGATCCAAAAAATACAAAAAAAAAAAGAACGTGTACGAGTATACCAATCAGATTATATGGAAAAAAAGAAATACAAAAAAATGGGGGATGTTGCGTCACATGCTTGAGGAGGAGGGTTAGAGAGTGAGGAGAGTTTACCTTTTCTGCACAATTGTCCTTGAATAGAGAAAGTCCTTGCACTTTAATTTATGCGTATACCTTGTAAAAGCCAAAGCTTTTATTTTCTTTTCTTTTATTTTTTGAAAAATTTTTGAAACTCTACACAAAATATAATTTTTTTTTGTAATTTTCTATGTCCTTCACTTACCTGTTGCAATATTGGAATCTTTTTCTTTTCACTTTCTGCTGCGGTAATACATTATACATTTACAATACGTAAATACAAAAACAAAAAAAAAAAAAAATTACAAAAA
Organism: Brachyopa scutellaris; assembly: GCA_949775065.1. NCBI lineage: Eukaryota > Metazoa > Arthropoda > Insecta > Diptera > Syrphidae > Brachyopa > Brachyopa scutellaris. The sequence goes on along the minus strand of OX459112.1, from coordinate 143,453,892 downwards.
AACGGATCAAAACGGAATTTTTCGGACGAATCTCTTTTTTTTTTTGGATTAAGAAGTTTTCAAAAATGGCAAATGCATTCTACAGTCGGATTTTTCAAAAAACTTATGTCTTATGGGGGCAAACATAATGTAAACAGGGAGGGCTCATTCACACACAATCACGTACGGGAATCACTGGAATTACAGATACATATGCATACATACTACAATGTATGTATAGATAAAAAAGATTTTATATTTTTTTTTTTTAAGTATTTTATTATACACAAAACGTAATAATGATATTTAAATAGAAAAAAAAAAATTAAGAGAAAAATAAAATTTCAATGCAGGACAAAAAAGTATTTAAAAAAACACACGTTTTATATGTATTCTTGGGAATAAGAAAAAAAATTCGAACAAAAGGACGAGAAATCGGAGAAAAAAAGATTTTTTATTTCTTTTCTTTTTTTTTTTTGTAGGTTGGGTTTTTTTTTGTTTTTACTTTTTTTCCGGACTTTTTGCGAACTACGAATGCGATTTTTCGAAAGGATATTTTAGTAGAATATCCTTGTTTTATTTTTATGCAATATGGAGGAGATATGAAGAGAAAATTGAATTTTCTATTTAAATAAATTAATTTTAGAGCACACGAACATCGATGATGCTTTCGCTTCGAAGGACTTTGCAACTCTAATTGGAAGGAAAATTGAAATGTGTGTATACCGATGAAAAAAAGGATTCGTTTCGTGTAGATGGAAGTGAGTGCGCATGCAACAGTTCAGTATCATCAATAGGCATGAATCGATAAAACTTGAAACACATGACATTGGAAGAGAAAAGCTTTTCCTCGATTTTCGTACTGAGGAAGTCTTTGTTTACTTTGTTTTAGTGTTTTTTTTTTTTCTTACATAAGGAAAGGATTTAAATGGAAGCTTTTTTTGTTAGATGATAACGAAGATATATGTATAGTTTCAACAGGTTCTATATTCCAACTGGGAAAGACGTTAGAGCGTCGAGAAAATTTCAATGTCAAGGTAGGTCTAGGTATAGATGAAAAACGAGCAAATATGGGCCCAGGGCAAGTTTCAAACTAATGCAGTGGCAAACGGCTTCTCATAGATGTGAACTTTTAAGTGACCTTTTCGTCTTATAATCTGAGAAATTGGAGATACACTATTGGCCAACAAAATAAGTGTAGGTACCAGGTAAGTACAGTGTTGTGCAAAACGTTACGGATTTTTTTTCAAAGTTCTTTGATTAATTCTAGGGAACAGGAGGACACAAAGTAAAATTAATTTATTTTTATTTATTTATTTAGATAAATACGCAATTGTTCGATAATGCAGGGTTTTTCAACAGGGACTCCACAAAAGTAGAGCGACAGGGACAGCAAACGACGCCATATTTCTTGCCGCTCTTTTGACATTTCTCTTCAGTAAGGTTTGCTATTTCATGATGGAAAGATATACGGGCCAACAACGAGTCGAACTTATTAAAATTTACTACCGAAATTCGGAGTCAGTGGCCTCAACGTTAAGAGCGCTACGTCCAATTTATGGTCGTCATAATCGTCCTAGCAGATCAACAATTGAGCGTCTAGTGGAAAAATTTGAATCCACAGGCACAGTACAAAATGTTCCCGTGCCAGTGAGACAAAGAATTGGGCTGAGCAACAACTTGAAAATGATTCGGATTTTCATCGAAAAATCATCTTCAGCGATGAGGCTCATTTCTGGCTGAATGGCTTCGTCAATAAACAAAATATGCGGTATTGGTCAGGCAGCAATCCACACGTACTCCATGAGTCATCATAGCATCCCGAAAAAATTACGGTTTGGTGTGGTTTATGGGCCGGCGCACAGTGGGGCAGAAAAGATGCTTTTGTGATATTAATTGTTATTTAGTATCTAAAATGCGATTTTAGAACACAAATATCTTGTTAAATGTTGTTTAGTGCTATAGTTGATAAAATAAAACAACGTATGTACATTTATGTAATGCTTTAACTTACTATGCAAAGAAGAGAACACTTATGACAGAAAATTGAATGTTTGATTTTTATATTATTTTGTTCAATTTACTTATTTTAATCAGAATCTTAAGATATCACTTCTTCAAACATTTCAGTGGCATTCGGATGAAAATATTTCTTATTTGCATTTTGAATTCTCAAACAAGAAATAAGGGGTCAGATGAATTTAATATTCTATTACAAATGTCCGTTAAAGTGTATTTTCTGCAAGTTTTCCGACTGTATTATTCTCTATATATTTTGAAATCCTTACTTCGACATTCTAAAACTTCGGCATTTAATTGTCCAATAGATAAAGGACGACTGGAAGCAATTTCATGGCCATGTAGCAGTATTTTGTGGAAAGTAGTGCTCACGTAATACCATGGATATAATGCAAAAAAAAAAAAACAGCACGCAGTACAGTATCCACACAATAACTTTTGAATTTATCTTTATTTATGTTAAAACCACTCGAAATACATTGCCGATAACGTAAAATCTTTCGATGAAGTCATTATCAATCCTATAGTTATGGATGCAGACAAACAACTATTTTCAGAGAATGGTCTCGCAACATTACCTGTTTGGTGTTACCATAGCCAGGTTTAGGGTTATCCATAATTAATCCGGCCGAATCTTTAAAATCTTTTTGTATCCTTAGCTTATTTTCAAGGACTGTACTTGATCTGCTCACTGCCCAAAATAACAGACTGATAATATATATTTTTTTAAATTAAATGGATCCATTGAGCCATTTTGATTCATGCGTCAGAAAAATATTTTTTGTTCGATTCGAACGGTTCTATTTAATTTTAAACTGATGTTTAAAATTTTTTAAAGCAAATTTCAACTCGTTTAGGTGACTTTTACTACAAAACGTTAGTGGTTAGGTATAAATCCACCAATTTTCTCCGCGTACATACGATTTGTTGGTTAACGGTTCCTAAAAACATATGTATATGTATTGTAAGCATATCATTAAAATATGATGCAAACATAATTAATAATCTGCTAGCAGATTTTGCCATTTGACTCAAAAATTAAAATATCGTTATCATGACTTCTAAGTTAGAAAATTAAGAAAAAAATATTTTAGGCAAGAGTTTAGCAGATTCAGTTTCACAGTTATATTAAGTTGATATTCTAAATATATAATTCTATCACAGCCTTGCTAAACTCTTGCCTAAACAAGATATATTTAATTATATATGGCACAAAAAAGAAAGAAAACACTGACAAGTTGATACATTAATTTTACCGTTATAATAACGTAAATGATTGTTCCTAAACTCAAAATAACAAGTACTAACCTTTGTCCACACAAGACATATTACAAGAAAACAGCTAATAATGTTTTTCATAAATCCACAAATTAATTCCTTTCACTATAAATTTCCTTAAATTCTCACACGGCAAAAACTGAACTCGTTCAGTCAACTTTGAGAGCTTAAATAAACTATTGCAACATGCCTGAAAGAAAAATTAACAGTGGTATCATAACAGAAATACCATACAGCTCATGAAAAGTCATTCAAATTTACAGTCGCACTTAAACTGAGAATGAGTTTTGTATCATGGCTTTACATAAAGCTGCCCCACTATGCGGCGGCGTCTTTGGGCCGTACTTCTTCAGTGATGATCAAGACCGGCACGTTACTGTGAATGGGAATCGCTACCGTTCAATGATAACCGAATATTTTTGGCCCCAATTGGATGATATGGACTTAGAGGACATGTGATTCCAACAGGACGGCGCCACAAGCCACACAGCGAATGTCACAATCAATTTATTGGAAACCAAGTTTGGAGAACGTGTTATCTCACGAAATGGTCCAGTCGCTTGGCCGCCTCGGTCGTGCGATTTGACGCCGTTAGACTATTTCCTGTGGGGCTACGTCAAGTCTGTGGTCTATGCCAACAAGCCAGCGACGATTGATGAACTTCGTACGAATATCGAACGTGAAATTGCAGCAGTATCGGCCGATTTATGCTTGAAAACCGTCGAAAATTGGGTTCAGCGTCTGGACTTCTGCAAGCGTGCCCGTGATGGCCATGCAAAAGAAATCGAGTTCCATACATAGTGGTATCGAACGTACTTTCACAGGAATAAAGAATTTCATTAATATTCAAAACCGTTTTTGTTTTATTTAAAAAAAAAACTTTTGTAGCGCTCTTATTGAAAAACCCTTTACAAAAAACTTATTGCATTAGTCTTGAGCTTAGATCGGACGATTGGTGTTTATTTGTGCATTAATTTGTTATAAAAATACTCAAATCATCTGAACCACAAATATGATGAACATAAATGGCATAGGGGAAACGGGGGCACATTTGGCACTTAATTTTTAAATGTCTGTATTTACTAAAATTATAGATGAATTCCAATGCATTTTTTTAATATGATGCGTTGACTATTCTAGATAAGACTTACAAAGAAGTTTTACTTTTATAACAACTCCATAATTTTTTTAAAATTAGTTTTTTAAAATAAAGTCATTTTGTCAAAAGTGGAACATTTGACAATTGCAGTTTTAACTCATAATCGTATGCATAAAAAGTATCAGCGGGTCTATTCTGCCTGTTGTTTGATTGGAAAGAAAAGTCAAACATTTTCTTAACGATTTATTTTAACAATATAAGGAAACCTAAATCAATAAATCCATTTTCTTAAAAAAAAATAAACCATAAATATTACTTCATTTAAAAAACCATCGGTCCATAAAGTCCTTAAGAATAATACATAGGAACATTTTTAAATATCTTATTTAATATAGAGTTTGCCGAAGTCAACGTCAAATAAATATTTTTGACGACAGCGAGAAGTTGAGGCTGGATTTGTGGGTTGTGGCAGTTTGAATTTGAGTTCACTCCTTAACGTTTGTCGCGGCATATATGTATTTCGATTGAAAAGTGAAACCTTCGTAAAAGCTACTTCCATTGCCCGAATCTGGCCAATCTTTTAAGGGGTCCTACTTTTTCATACGCATTATCAATGTGGTTCTCATTACCCCATATTTTTCAGCTGCTGATGTTGGCGTTTCATGTTTTTTACGTATGTCTGAAATAGCCCTCTTCACCTTTTTTTCATCGATTGCACTCCTATTTGTCTTTCTCTTGTAGTTTCTAACCATATCTTTAAAATAAACATGAATAAAAAATTTAAAACACAAATATTAGCATAACAGATCAATGTGCGGCACATTTATTAAATGTCAAATGTGCCCCATTTGCAAAAGTCAAATGTGCCCCAAAGGTTCATTATAACTTTTTTAATGTTTTTTTTATATTAATGTTATACTTTGACAAAACTGGCTTTAAAATATTAACATTTCAAGAACAGTGCTATCATAATATTATTTCACAATAAAAAAAACTCTTTTGTTTTATTCGCAAATCTGTTACATACCGGTGCTCAAAAATTACAACAAAAATCCAAAAATCACAAAAACACGTATTACTCGAAGAAGAGTTAAAACAAAACTGTTCATAACGTTTCCTTATATTAAATGAGGCTTCGTTCGCCATCCCAACTTTTCTCCTTAAAGGCTGCGTTCATACCGAGAATCGCAAAGTCAAATGTGCCCCAAATATACAAATTGTCTGATCGGGTACATAAATGAATTTTTGACTATTTGTGTACATTTATGTACCATTTATGTATGTCAAAACGTTGGTGTATTCTGAAAATTGATGCATACACGAATTTCGTGCGTATGCATAAATGGTTTTGAGAGTTCAGTTGAATATTCCCAGTATGGAATCTATGGCGATTTCATCATGAAAATCTTGAGGAAAGCAGTGCCTTTCCAAAATCATGCATAGGAAGCGATGGCTCTTGTTTTATAATTCAAACCACTTTTTTAGGCTACACACTATCATTTTTGAAATGACACTCTTGTTAGAGTGATGTCAAAATGACAGTGTGTAGCTTGGAATTGGAATGAAAATTTCGATTGAAGTGATGGCGAAAATGATGAGGGTTAAACTTTTTCGTGGATTTTGCTAGAATGGCGGAAACTGACGCATTTAAATGATAATGTGTGGGCTAATTTCATCATTCAGCATTTTTCAGTCGAGTTTGCACGTGCAGCAATATTTTGAAAATTTTGAAATCCTACTGATCCAAAAGAACTTATTTATTAATTGTTATAGAATTCACAGCGTTCTTTGGGGTGCAAGGAATTAACTTCACGGGCAATAACTTCATATGGAAAATAACTTCACATCTAGTGGGAAATAAATGCACATTTTTGATGTGAATCTTTTTCTCACTGAAGGTGGGCAATAACTTCACATTTAATGATTATTTAAAAATTCGCTCGAAATGTTTACTATTACTCTATCAGTCTATCTTATGCTCAAAAACTAAAGATTCCATTTAAGAATTAGATATTTAAATTTAAAATTGGTCTTGGCTATGCAAGCTAAAAAATAAAATATCTAATTTTGAAATGAAATCTTTAGTTTTTGAGCATAAGATAGAGTAATAGTGAAAAATTCGCGCAAATTTTACTAGATAAAGCCAAATGCCAAATTTTTCTTCATTTGGCCTTATTTCCATTTTTATTTATTTATTTATTTATTTATTTACGTCTATAAGTAACAACTTTCTTAGACTACAAAATTACCTAAATTATACTACATATAAATTAACACAAGTTTAATTAATTGCTTCAAGAATAATACATTTAAATTTATCTCTGCTCAAATCAAGATCAATTACATTTTCGTAACGGTTAAAATTTATGCAGGCATTAGTGACTGGTTCGTTGCGACCATAGTTTGTCACATGTCGAGGAATATAAAAAAAAAAGTTCAATCCTAGGTCTGAGAGCTCGAGAAGGAGCATAAATACCAAATAAGGCTAAAAGAGGCGCACAGTCGATATGTCCCGAAATGACATCTCTTGCAAATGTAACACAAAAGTACGTTCTTCTGCATGATAAAGGCTTTAATCCAATTAATGCGCACCTACTATTGTATGACGGTAAGGGAACGGACCAATTCAATTTTTGAATCGCATATCTCGTGAATCTTTTTTGTATTTTTTCAATACGCTGCAGATCCTTGTTGAAAAGGGGAGACCATACTACACAGCAATATTCCAGAATTGGACGAACTAGCGCGATGAATAGGGATTTTAATGTATAAGGATCTTGAAAATTAGAAGAGTTCCTAAACAAAAATCCCCACATTGCATTAGCTCTGGATATTATGTAATCAAAATGCAAACAAAAGGATAAATGTGAGTCAAAAATAACACCTAAATCCTTTTGGCTGACTACCCTATTTAGAACGCAAAGTTGTAGTTCATAATCAAAGATAATAGGCACTACAGACCTGGAAAAAGTAATTACAGCGCATTTGTCTATATTTAGGTGCAAGGAGTTTGAGCAGTACCATACATTTAAATTATTGACATCTCTTTGCAAATCAAAACAGTCAGCCACGGACATGATTGCCTTAAATATCTTCACGTCGTCAGCGTACATCAGACAATTTGACGACTTGATCACTGAGGGGAGATCATTAATGAACAGCAGGAACAACAGAGGTCCAAGGTGGCTTCCCTGTGGTACCCCAGAATGATTAATTATTTTAAAGGATTTCTCGGAACCAATCTTTACAAATTGAAAACGATTAGTTAGATAGTCGGTAATCCACTGAAAAAGAGTAGAATGAAAGCCTAGAAGTTCAAGTTTCTTTAATAGAATACGATGATTGACTCTATCAAAAGCCTTAGAGAAATCCGTTAAAATAGCATCCGTTTGACATTTGTTTTCCATGTTTTTTAAGCAGAAATTAGTAAAAAGAGTCAAGTTAGTAGTGGTAGATCGACCATGAACAAATCCATGCTGATAATCAGATAAATGATTCTTAACAGCAGTATACATTTTTTTCTTCACTATAGACTCAAAAATCTTAGGAACCAACTGCAGTTTAGCAATGGGTCTATAGTTTTTAACTTCTTGTTTTCGGCCGGATTTAAAGATGGGAGTGATGAAAGAAAATTTCCACTCATCAAGAAACAACCCACTAGCAAGAGACTGATTAAATATAATATGCAAAGGTCTTGACAAATTACATGCACAGTTTTTTAAAAATATAGAAGGAATATTATCCGGACTCATGCTTAGGCTGCCATCGAGACCAGAAAGTTCTGCAATAATCTCCTCTTCGGTTATCGACATAGATCCCATATCAGTTATTTGTGAAATAAATGGCGAAATTTCCAAATTAGAGTCGTCAGTAATAAAATTTGATTGAAAGAATGTTGCAAACATATTACAAATTGCAGAGAGATCACTACTAATCATTCCATTATACTTCATGTTCGATGGAATCCCAACCGATTTCCTTTTTACATTATAGAATTGCCAAAATGCTTTAGCATTATTTTTTATTCTTGATTCTAGGGACCATAGATATTGATTGTGCAAAAACCTTTTAAGAAAATCATACTCTTTGCGCAAACGGCAATAATAACATCGAAAATTTGGATCAATTTTGCTTTTTTTATAAGCTTTAACTAATGCATTTTTTAATCGAACTAAACCTTTGGAAAACCAAATCGGTTTATTGGATTTACCTTTAATAGCCTTTTTTGGTATAAATTTCTCGAATACATCTTCAATTATTCTCATGAACATACAGTAACAGTAACAGTAACAGTAATTTTAAAATAGAGATAATGCCAAATTCAGCCTTATTTCGGTCGGCTTTATTCCACGGTACCCCTGTGTTTTTGGAAAAAATCACAAGTGGGATATAATTTCACAAAATGTCTGGTTAAAGTATTGCCCACCTTCAGTGAGAAATAACTACACATCAAAAATGTGCATTTATTTTCCACTCGAGGTGAAGTTATTACCCATGTGCAGTGATTGCCCGTGCAGTTATTTCCCTGCACCGTTCTTTGGGACACGCATAAGAACTTTCTTTATTATTAATATTTTTAAAAAAAATCAAACGTCCGCCCCCAAACACACGATAAACTCAACAATGAACAAAAAAATTGAGAACATTTTTGAAGAAATGTCATTCTTGGAATTATAGATATAGTGTATAGCCTAGAATGAAATGATGGAAAATGACAGTATAGAAATGTAATTGCAAAAATGATAGTGTGTACTTGTGCAGCCTACTTTAAAACTTAGTACAGTCGATTCCGCTTATTCGGGACACTTCGGTCCAGACCGATTTTGTCCCAATAAAGCAGCTGTCCCAATAATTCGATGTGACAATCAAGTAAAACACCAATCTGTTCTGTTCTGTTCTTGACCATTTGTCCCAGCTAAGCGGCTGTCCCGATTATCCGCCGTCCCAATAAAGCGGAATCTACTGTACTTCGCTTCTCAGGGAATGATCTTTTTAAGTGCTGTGTTTTAGTATTGCCAAGGTAGCGAGTTCATAATGGCATCTGTTTTAAAATGATAAATTCTAACCATACTTTTTTCTAACCTCCCAGTTAGCCTGGTCCTTAGCTAACTGCCTCCAGTTGCTCACTCCAAGCTGGTTGAGGTCTTGTTCTACTTGTGCGCGCCACTCTAGGCGAGGTCGTCCTCTGTTGCGTTGACAATCCGGGTTGGAATCGAATACTCTGCGGGCCGGAGCGCTGATGTTCATTCGCTCTATATGTCCTAGCCATCTTAAACGCCCAATGCGCAGTTTTTTGACCAGGTCGATGTCGCTGTACAGCTCGTACAGTTCGTGGTTGAGTCTTCTCCTCCAAAACCCGTCAACGCAAACCCGAATATCTTACGAAGGGTTTTTCCCTCGAAGCGACCAAGGATATATCATCCACTTTCGGTAAAGTCCATGCTTCAGCTCCACATAGCAAGACAGAGATGATAAGGGCCTTATACATATATCTCAGTCATAATAAGAGAAAAGCATGATGGTATCATTGGGGACCTTATACAAACCGCACTGAAGTTAGCATGGAAACAGAAGTCCGGGCTGCCTTGTCGTCTCGAACCTGGAGGCTGTGAAGAATTTTTCTCTCGGAAGTATTCAAATTCTGCTCTGCTTTCCTGCTTATCGTCCAACACTCGACTCCATACAGCAGGACTGGCAGGATCACTGTTTTGTAGAGCTTGCATTTTCATCTTCCGAGCTAGGAGTTTTGAACCCATTTGTTTTGCCAAACTGAAGTAGCAGCGGTAACCTAAGGGTAAGTCTTCGTTGAATCTCCACTAACCACTTCGAAGTTACTGTTGCCAACAGTGGCGTTTTGTCCTAGGCGGTGGACAGATGTTTTTTGTTTGTTGACAATTATGTACTTGGTTTTGTCCTCATTCACTTCAAGGCCAAACTCGTTTCGCCTATTCTTCAATTGCCGTAAAATCCTCTGGGAGCGACCGATGATGTCGATGTCGTCTGCGTATCCGAGTAGCTGGACGGATTTGTGAAAGATAGGGCCTTCCGGTTCACACCTGCCCTGTGCACTATCTGTTCCAGCACAAGATTGAAGAAATCACATGACAGCGCATCTCGTTGCCAAAGTCCGGTGCATGTTTGGAATAGTTCGGAGGAACTGTTTCCGAATTGCACGTTGCACCGCGTATTTGCCATCGTCACGCGGCATAGCTGCATCAGTTTAGCCGGGATCCCGAAATACCGGCCATCGCCTTGTAGAGGTCAAGAAGATGAATGTTATTATATGCGGCTTTGAAGTCGATGAAGAGATGGTGAATCTCGACTTAAAATTCGTTGGTCTTTTCCAGGATACTATATTTGCATATACATAATATGTAGCTGCCTTTATTGGTCTGGCGTACACTTATTAAACAAAAATATTAAAAACTCTCTCTCTCTCTTTGCAGTTGATGAAATTTGCTTACGGAGCTTTCGCATTCCTGAAAAAGGTCCTTTATACAAAGCGTACGCGTAAATAATTGTTTTTTTTTTCATTAATTTTATTGGATGTTATAAAAAAGATATAATTCATTTTCATTGTTATTATAACTGAACCCTTAAATAAATATAAATCAAAAAAAGATTAACTGTTTTATCTTTCTCCACCAAACTTAGCTTAGAAGAAGAAAATTAAAATTAAAAATTTACAAAATACCAAATAAGACATAAACAACTGGTAAGAGCAGTGCCGCCTTGGCATTGGATAATCCAAATGCAAATCCAATCAGCCTCCAGATGCCCAAATAGAATAGACACTGCAGAAGGACATGGAGTCCCAGTAAACTGAAAGAAAAAAAACATTCAATTGAGCACACCAAAGATCCAGAAGCCGTACAGAGCTACTTACATTTTTTCCTTCCTTCGGGCGGCCTCTAAATTCTTTGGAGATTCATGATTCAAGTACTGACGCACACCCAAAAGCATGTTATGGAAGTAATCATCCCATTTAAGTTCACCAATATCAATGCCGAAGACTTCTTTATCACGGGGATCCATCGCTTTAGACAATTGAAGCGTTTTCTTATTATCATATCGCCATTCGGTGAAAATGAAACGTTCCAGGGTGTTCAGTGAATTCCAGACGTTCGTATGAAGACGAACCAAGCTATAAAATCAACGTGTTAACATTTGGATGTGCGAATACCAAAAGTAAAATACTTACATAGGTCTTCCACCACCTAGTCTTGTGATAAAGTCCAAAATGTATCCGGGATGTATGTACTCTGCGGGCCGGAGCGCTGATGTTCATTCGCTCTATATGTCCTAGCCATCTTAAACGCCCAATGCGCAGTTTTTTGACCAGGTCGATGTCGCTGTACAGCTCGTACAGTTCGTGGTTGAGTCTTCTCCTCCAAAACCCGTCAACGCAAACCCGAATATCTTACGAAGGGTTTTTCCCTCGAAGCGACCAAGGATATATCATCCACTTTCGGTAAAGTCCATGCTTCAGCTCCACATAGCAAGACAGAGATGATAAGGGCCTTATACATATATCTCAGTCATAATAAGAGAAAAGCATGATGGTATCATTGGGGACCTTATACAAACCGCACTGAAGTTAGCATGGAAACAGAAGTCCGGGCTGCCTTGTCGTCTCGAACCTGGAGGCTGTGAAGAATTTTTCTCTCGGAAGTATTCAAATTCTGCTCTGCTTTCCTGCTTATCGTCCAACACTCGACTCCATACAGCAGGACTGGCAGGATCACTGTTTTGTAGAGCTTGCATTTTCATCTTCCGAGCTAGGAGTTTTGAACCCATTTGTTTTGCCAAACTGAAGTAGCAGCGGTAACCTAAGGGTAAGTCTTCGTTGAATCTCCACTAACCACTTCGAAGTTACTGTTGCCAACAGTGGCGTTTTGTCCTAGGCGGTGGACAGATGTTTTTTGTTTGTTGACAATTATGTACTTGGTTTTGTCCTCATTCACTTCAAGGCCAAACTCGTTTCGCCTATTCTTCAATTGCCGTAGAATCCTCTGGGAGCGACCGATGATGTCGATGTCGTCTGCGTATCCGAGTAGCTGGACGGATTTGTGAAAGATAGGGCCTTCCGGTTCACACCTGCCCTTTGCACTATCTGTTCCAGCACAAGATTGAAGAAATCACATGACAGCGCATCTCGTTGCCAAAGTCCGGTGCATGTTTGGAATAGTTCGGGGGAACTGTTTCCGAATTGCACGTTGCACCGCGTATTTGCCATCGTCACGCGGCATAGCTGCATCAGTTTAGCCGGGATCCCGAAATACCGGCCATCGCCTTGTAGAGGTCAAGAAGATGAATGTTATTATATGCGGCTTTGAAGTCGATGAAGAGATGGTGAATCTCGACTTAAAATTCGTTGGTCTTTTCCAGGATACTATATTTGCATATACATAATATGTAGCTGCCTTTATTGGTCTGGCGTACACTTATTAAACAAAAATATTAAAAACTCTCTCTCTCTCTTTGCAGTTGATGAAATTTGCTTACGGAGCTTTCGCATTCCTGAAAAAGGTCCTTTATACAAAGCGTACGCGTAAATAATTGTTTTTTTTTTCATTAATTTTATTGGATGTTATAAAAAAGATATAATTCATTTTCATTGTTATTATAACTGAACCCTTAAATAAATATAAATCAAAAAAAGATTAACTGTTTTATCTTTCTCCACCAAACTTAGCTTAGAAGAAGAAAATTAAAATTAAAAATTTACAAAATACCAAATAAGACATAAACAACTGGTAAGAGCAGTGCCGCCTTGGCATTGGATAATCCAAATGCAAATCCAATCAGCTTCCAGATGCCCAAATAGAATAGACACTGCAGAAGGACATGGAGTCCCAGTAAACTGAAAGAAAAAAAACATTCAATTGAGCACACCAAAGATCCAGAAGCCGTACAGAGCTACTTACATTTTTTCCTTCCTTCGGGCGGCCTCTAAATTCTTTGGAGATTCATGATTCAAGTACTGACGCACACCCAAAAGCATGTTATGGAAGTAATCATCCCATTTAAGTTCACCAATATCAATGCCGAAGACTTCTTTATCACGGGGATCCATCGCTTTAGACAATTGAAGCGTTTTCTTATTATCATATCGCCATTCGGTGAAAATGAAACGTTCCAGGGTGTTCAGTGAATTCCAGACGTTCGTATGAAGACGAACCAAGCTATAAAATCAACGTGTTAACATTTGGATGTGCGAATACCAAAAGTAAAATACTTACATAGGTCTTCCACCACCTAGTCTTGTGATAAAGTCCAAAATGTATCCGGGAATAAAATGGAAGAATATAGCAGCAACTCTGAAGAGGAAGAGACTCTTGACGAGCTTCAAATTCGGATACCTGTTAACATTTGGAAGGCTTAGGGCGAAGTTCATACGCATTTGGATGTTTTGCTTACCAAGCGGCTGATTGGAGTGGATACTTGTGCATGTACATATTCATCTGATCGGCCAACGATTCGAAACGGAATGGTTTGTAAGTGCTAGAGGTACAGTGATAGATTTGTAATTCAGCTGGGCTTCCTCCATTTTTGACCCTGAACGAGAGAACAAATAAAAGGATTAAATGCAATTCATTAATAGAAAGATTCAAGGTAGAAGAAAGAGCTAACAGTATATAAGTAGGGAATTTTATTGCTTTAAACGAATTATTGCTAAGTATCAACTGAGGTAGGTAGTACGCTTAGACCGATGAAACACCATTCTCTTCCGTATCGTTTTCCACAGAAATCATCGACTGTCTGTATGTAGTACCAACAATCGTACTAAGTAAGCAACTCCAAGAGCTTTATTTCAGTAATGTCGGACTTACCACAACCGACCATCGTACACTGGCTGTGTACAGCAATTGTAAGACCAATTCTCCCTTTTTCGGGTCAATCGTCCGGTGGGTTAAGGTTAATACCAAATCTATCTCAAAAATCTGAATAAGGTACAAAGACCATCTGGTCTAGGTGTGCTAGGTGTCCCAAAATCCACACCAAAACTACGTTTAGAAACGCTTCTATGGCTTGAACATATAGAACTCTCCATAAGGAACATAGCAGCTAAAGAGTTTTCATGGTAGATCTCAGACTTTAACAGAAACTTCAAGGTCTCCATACCAGACAGATAAGTCATCTTTCATAGATCCTTCGAAATTAGAGAATGAAACAGGAGCAGGAGTTTTTTTTTCTGAAGAACTATGCTATGGATCAGAAAGCACCACAAAGCGTGAATAGCCAAGACGCACTTAAAGCATTGAACTCTTAAGGTGGCGCTACAGTTCGGGGTGGAAGGGACAATTGGTCTTTTTTAGATGTATGGGGTGTGGATGTTGCTTTTAAATATGTATGCGCTTTAGTTTTCCAAAGGCTGCCCAACCGAGTCCAATTCGATGCACGATTTCGCGGTGAATACCTCGTTATGCATGATTGGAAATCTTCTTCTGCATGTGGTCACAGCACAATCGAGTTCTTAATCGAACAGCAACAAGGAAAATGTCATTGAAATTGCATAGCATCGAATAAATTGGTTGAGTTTCTAGCATCAAATAAGTTTACATCTGCCTAGTGCCTATCCTCCAATTTCGATACATAAATTTAATTCATCTTTATATAAATAAAAAATAATTTAAAAAAAAAATGTAGTTGGTTATGAGGATGACGTTTCTCAGAGTGGGTTTTCTTCTGAGCACCGAAGGCTTAAAACCACCTTAATTTCTTCTACCTCCCTATATGCATTCCAAACATCGCCATTATTTGGTGATGTCCGGCCAAAGAGCGGAGGAGCGCGATTGTACTGAACGGAAGATTAACTGAAAAAAATTCACTTTTGATCGGAACGGGAATCGAACCCACGCAGGCAGAATGTACACAGACTTGCAAGAACTCTCTACCAATTCAACCACCACTGCTATACCATGGGTTGCGGCAATTGTTTGCTTTTAGTATGGAGCTACCACAAGCGTGGTGAATACAAGAATTATGAAAACCGTGGTATACTCTTAGGCGCTTGGTAGTAGTTGTCATTAACTTAACTAACATGTGCTTGTTTGACCTTGAATGAGGTTATTTTTGAGTAGGTGTTATGGCTGTTAGAAAAAGATAGCACAATACTAACATTGCGAAGACACATGGAACATGGTTAGTATGACAAAAAAAAAATGGAAGGGATACATTTTAAAATGTGATGCTGTATGCAAACGTATGGAAAGGTAAAACCAGTTTTGTCATATCATATTTTACTGAGAAGCTAGATTCGCTTACCGTCACACTGCTCATCAATGCATTTGCATTGCAATTGCAATTGTTCGTGTGCATAGGTGTAGAAGAGCAAAGTCATTCTAGAAAAATAGGTTAGTACATAAGTCGCGACAATGTTCATGGTCCAAAGGTTTTTCGTTGCATTTTCAATGTCGAAATACTGCATTGGATAGTGGGGATGAATCTGATTGTCTATATGGAGTTGTTGTGCAATTTGAAAATGCATTTTAAGGGATATCAAGACAATAAACAGAGATGCATTATCTTCTCTGTCATAATAACTGACTGACAAAGACAGGAGGACAAAAATACTACTGGAATAGAGACCAAGAGAGTTATTAAGAAACAGAGGAAGACCGCAATCACTTTCTTAGGCGGAAAACGGTTTTGTATAGCCCAAATACAGACACTAATGGAAACATTTAAAAGATGGTAGGTAGGTAGAAGTGGAAGTTTCGATAAAAGAAAACCCAAATAGCGCATAAAGTGCGCCGTTTTGATACCACAACCTCAGGTGATCCGTTTATTCGGATGTAATGTTGAGAAAGTTTATATCCACCCTGGGGAGTTTAGGAAGAGGATCAGCTCTCTCTCTAGGTATCCGTAAAAATAGTGTTTATTAAGTTGTGACAGGCCTCGAAGATCGCTAGTAGCTCCGCCTGGAAAACGCTAACAAAATTCGGAAGGTGATAAGACTTTGACATGCCGAGTTTTTCCTACAAAATTCTCGCGCCGACCCCGCAGTCCATCTCTAAGCCATCGGTGAATACCGTTGTATCGAAATCTGTCACCACTCTCCCTCGCTTCCATTCCTCTCCGCATTGAAAACTCTTCCAGCGAAGAGCTTCTTGAAGTTAAGCTTAGGGATATTGTAATCCGTTGGAGATATAACCCGTCAGTTTGGTAGTCAGTCCAGGATTTTACTGTGACCGTATGACTAAGCTATCCAGCACGCCGATTCCTTGAGTTGGACTGCACTGAACAGCGCTGTGCTTTCTTTATGAAGATCGAGTGGCAGAAGGTGCAAAAGTACAGAGAGAGCATCAGTTGGGCATGACCTAATTGCACCTGTGATGCCTGTGATTGCCGTTGTTTGGACTCTTCTGATTCTGTTGAAGTTGTACTACTACGCATAGAATACTATCTTTTCCAACTTGATGTATGGAATTAATTGTCTATTCTAATGAATGACTTTCAGGGCATGCCAGACTACTCTTAATGGATAATCTTAATACAAGATGTACGGACTATATGACTCCGCTTCTAGATTTCAATATAGAATATAGGACTAATATTCCCAGCCGACAGGAATGGGTAGGAAATATCTGTCTAAATGACAAATCCGCATTAGAGATCTACACGGATGGATCCAACACAGGTGACGGTATAGGAGCGGGTATCTTTTCGGACCAGCTCAGTCTGAACTTGTCCTTAAGACTTCCAGATCACAGCAGTATCTTCCGGGCGGAGGTGATGACTATTCGTGAAGCCGCCGAGTTACTGTCGATGAAATCGATTAACTATCGTGACGTGAAAGCAGGCAAATCACAAATTATAAGATCAAAATTGGTTAGGCACTGCCGCGCATCTAAACGAAATATCGAGCAGTTGCTGCACACGCTGTGCTAGGTCATAGTTATATACCAGGTAACTGTGAAGCAAATGTAGATGAAGTAGCCAGAAAAGGTACAAAATTGGGGAATTTTACCACAGAAAGTGAACCCCATGTACCTACCAATAGACATTTAAAATCATAAAATTTCTACGCAAGCACTGCAACAAGCTTATAAAAGATTGAATAACCTTGATACATACGGTCACGGCAAGCAGATTTGGCCTCAGCTAAACCAACGTAAAACTTACAGCCTGCTAAAAATTAGCAGAGCACATATCGGCATCCTGGTTTGCGTATTGACTGGTCATTGCCATGCCAGCAGGCTAACAATCCTCGCCAATTACTTCTGTCACAGCTGGATGGATGAAGCGAAGGAGGAATCCCCCCCTACTCCCCTCGTTAAGAAAAAAGATTCTGGGAGAATAATTCTTTATAGAATAGGCCTTCAAGATATTTCCTCAACGGATATCAATAAAATATGGAAATTTATTCAACTCTCAAAGTGGTTCCAAGAATCGACTCATGTGGCAACACAATGGACCTACTTTGGTCCAAGTGAATCCCACCGAAAACGGGGGATAGCTACCTACATAACCTAATTCAAAAACTTGTTAGTTTAGACAATTTTCTACCTCCAATGTTAACGAGATCGGGCATTTGGATTGGACTAGTCTCTACGTTAGGTCCTCAATCTGCTACAATGTATTACATACTTCTTTCTAAAGGTTAAATGTTGAAGTCGAGTACGTTATTGACAATAGGCAATACGTAGCTTGGTTCTTGACTAAAAGGTCACTACTAAAAGATATCTGAATTTTGTATCGAAAAAAAACTTACTTGAGACTGTTGACATAATATCCAGTGACAATCATTTGATTAACCACCACATCTACAGGAATATAGTCCATAATTAACGATGGATCCAGCGGGAGTCGACGGATAACACCTTTCGACGCTCCCATAAAGAATCCCTGTGGTCCATTTTTGGAGATTGTCCAACCGGGAACGGGTTGTTTCCATGCAGCAGTAACTAAGAAAATATATACATGCTTTGTTTTTTATCTCTGTCGTTAAAAGTAAATCAGCCTAGATACATACTCATGCTCGGTCGAACGATACCACATGGGAATAGGTTGGAGCTCTTGCTGACTTCATGCTCTGCCAAGTGTTTTGTGAAAGTATACGTATTTGGATGGTCCTTCAACAGTCTAAAAACAAATTAAGTAGGTTATAAGGACATACACACTTTTTGTTGTTTTACTTACTTTGGTTCCAGTTCCTTTAGAGCTTCATCACTCAATGTTTCAGATAAATGTATAATCTTCTCCGGATCATCAGGAGATGGATAGAGAATTTCTTCTGTTTCCAAAAGATACGAGTTCACAAAAGCACTGGATACATGGACGAGTGCCTGGATTTTAGGAAGTATGCAACGATACGGTTATGTGCGAGCACCAAAAACAAAATGAACTCACCTCCAGCTTGGGTAACTGCTTGCACAAATCCATCACACGGCGTGTACCTCGCAAATTAATATTTGTTGTCTCCTTTAGCGATTGGAAGAAATCGAGCGTGGCAGCCGAATGGAATACCACGCTGACATTGTCAGCCAGAATTTTCTTATCCTCATCGGAGATTGCCAGATTCTCTTCGCCCACATCTCCATTGATTGGGATCAGCTTGGCAAATAACGCACTGGCATCACCCTCATTCATCTTATCAAAAACTGAATTCTTTTCCAAATCCTTGAGCCGCTGTTCAATGGATTTACCTTTCTTTGGGCGCATCAACAGGTAGAGATTTCCAACGTTTGGCAAATCACGAAGGATTTTCTCAATCAGGCAAACTCCAACAAATCCTGTGGCGCCGGTAATGAAAACATTACGACCAGCGTAGAACTGTTTAACGGGTGACGTTAAGCTAGATGGGCAAATAAAAAGAAAATAAGTATTAATTTGAAATCAGTGAATTTTGCTTTTACTTTTTATGTTGTCTTGCGATCTTTTCACACATCAATTACATTTTTATTTTATTTTTAAAGTGTTAAGCATGCTAATTTCTAAACTGGTAGGAAACCGTACTAATTTGACCTACAGAATGTCAATACATTGCATAATGGACGAATTTCATTTTTATTTCAAAAAAAAAACAAACAGCAAAAATCTAATTTTACGCAAGTCATTGAAAGAATTCTTTACAAAACGGGAGTTTTTGTAAAGTAATCTTCTGAATATATAAAACAAAGTCCGGTTAGTTACACCATTTATAACTCAAAAACGGCTGGACCGATTTTTATGATCTTTGATTTGTTGGATGTGTCTCCACCCCGAATAGCAGAATAACTATTTAAACATCGGAAAAATTCATGAAAAATAAATGTATGATAAAAATTAGTTTTCTCATTTTTTTCCTATACAACGCCATCCCAGATACAGTAAAACTTGTGAATAGTGGAATCTGCGAATAAAAGAATCTTGCGAAACCTGGATTTTTGAATACCAATTTTGAATTTTTTCATACAAATTCACTTTTATATTTATATGTAGTGGAAACCTGTGAAATCTGAATAATGGAACATTTTTCAATGAATTTTGTTTTCTTCCCATGCAAATTCACTCTTCAATAGCGGAATCGAGAAATGAATGAGCCAAAAGTCATTAACATTTTGTCGGCTTCGTTTCCTTTTTCGAGAATTTTGACATTTCAATTGTTTCTTTTCGTGTGTGCCTCATTCTGCTAGCGGCTAGATTCAACAGGTTAGGTTGCCGATAGTGGAAAAAATTGGGAATAATAGAAATGTTGCGAATAGTAGAAAAAAAAATGTGCACCAAAGCATTCCACTATTCACAGGTTTTACTGTGCATGTCAGAAACAAAAATTAACATGGCGTTGTATTGAGGTTCCGGCAATGCCAGCGTTGTGTGCATTATCCTTTGACAGCTGATTCAGTAGCGCGGTCCTTTCATTGCATAAAGTTGAGCAAGCTGTGCAGAAGTGCCCCGCGTGTATCAGCATTTTTTCGAGTTTTCACCGATTTTCATTGTTTTCGCCGGTTATTAAATTTGAATTTGATTCAATTAATTCTGTTCAAATGATTTTTTCTGAAACTCATCAGCGAAAAGTGATTTCAAAGGGGTGAGTTCAGTTTGGTGAAGTGCACATTATGAAAGGCTATACAGTTTGTCATTATGCGCGCATCGGACAATCAATCCAATCGATCCGTTTGCACGAAAGTTGCTCTACTCTGAGATGCCACGTTATTTCCCTTGGAGCGCTTCATCTAAGAATTTTCAACGTCGGAAGCAAGGCGATGCGGTTCCTGATCATTCGGATGTGCGTTCTACTAATGCTTTTGGTCACATTTACACAGTTCATCCGAAGAATGACTAATGCTTCTACTTGCGGTTGTTGCTGGTGAATGTTCGTTGAATCACTTCGAATTGTCAATGGTGTAGTGTGCCCAACATTTTGCATGTCAACAGCTCATTTGCTTGAAAACGATACTCATTGGGACATGACAATAACTGAAGCGATTGTTTCTGCATCTCCAAGTCAGATGCGCACATTATTTGCTATCATTATTTCGACATGCTTCCCATCGAATCCACGTGAGCTGTGGAATAAGTACAAGGATGAGACTCACTTCACGGCGTAACAGTTCAACCCCTTTTAACTACCTTAAACACAACATATTCGCTTGATTTTTTCTTTTGTTGGAAATGTTGTGATGAAAGGGAGTGCAGAAAGTAATTTATTTCCCAATATGTTGTGTCTAAGCCAGGTAAACCAATCGTAAGAAATGAGGTGTTAAAAGAATGAGAATTTCTTGGAGCACTGACGGAGTGTACTTTTACTTTATCAATTTTATACAATTAAAAAATAAATCAAAACGAACATTCTACCCAAAAAGGAACTCCCAAAAGTATAAGTATGATTTCCATGGGATTTCCATCAGTTGGCACTCAAAAATGATGCCCAGAAAAATGTTTGCTACTACGTGACACTCAGCGGCCATCTTTGTTTTTGCTCGATTGTGTGTACACAAATTTCGTCATTCAAAAAGTAAACACAGGTAGAAAGGTCCGAAAAACAACAACAACGATGATTTGAGTGTCCTAAAACTTCTAAAGTGTGTACCCTAGTGCTGCAGTGAAGTTAGTACCAAGGGAGTATTCGTACTACCGTCTCAAACACTGCACTCCCATGTTCCGCTCGTCACGGTTGTACTCCCCTATCAAATATTTTCATTTTTTAAAACAAGTAGTAATTTGAGTACCTTTTATTACAGAATAGTACTTTGTGAAAATACTAACACAGTACCTAACGATAAGCAGCCATATTGTAAAAAAAATATTCTTGAGGGTACAGTCAAAATAAAACAATTAAGTTTTTGAGTTTTAACAAATGCAAATGCTTGATGTTGATGTTTGATTTGTATTGTTTCTTTTTTGTACTCCTCCAAACACAAAATTCTCCACTGTAAACGCCTAAAATACTCCCATTAGATTTTTCAAAGCGGCAACCCTCGTGTACACTCGCACCAACACGAAAAAATGATATCAGTTTTGGCCGCAACTGTTGTTGGACAGTGTAACAACACAGCGATTTATGTATGTACAGTGTTGTGCAAAACATACCGGATTTTTTTTGATAAATTTTCTTTTGTAAGTTCTAGTGAACAGGAAGATACTACGTAAAATTCTTTGATAATACAAAAAACTTATTGCATTAGTATACAATTAAAGGAAAAAAAACGAGGTCCTGCTGTAATAATTTTTAATGTTTTATCAAAAAATATAACTCAACTCTATATCGGATTTTTGGTAATACTTAATATTTTACCAGTAGCCATTGTTTTTTTCTTATCCCTGCGCATCGTTTAGGCATGGACGACACTGAATTTTCAATTACAGCTTTTGTAATGCTCCACTATTCATTTGTCAATGACGTAAAAAGAGAGTTTTGGATACGCGTTTCATTGAACCTACCCATCTCTTAAAAATTTGCCACAACTTTGGGAGAGGGCTCAGATCGGGCAATTGAGAAGGCCATTCTAATACAATCATTTTTTTCTTCACAAACCACTCCTTTAGCAACTTTTAAATATGTTTTGGGTCATTATCTCGTTGAAAGACCCAACGCAGTGGCAACACTGTACGTAGGTACTGCAGATAATATTTGCCTCTGTATGCAAAAGTATGCATTTTTCAGTTTTCAACATGAAGTCTACAGGGACTTGGCTCCGTCGCCGAAAATTGTATCCAAAGACCTTGTTCCACACCCTATAAGATCCAACTGGTGCAGGAATTAAAGTCACTAGACCATACAACGACCGAGACCATCGATTTATTTTAAGCACAATTTGGCGATGTTAATTACGAGAACTTGTCCTGTCCATCGGCTTCAAGGTTGTTTGATTTGACACCTCTAGATTATTTCCTATGCTACTGCCGGAATCACTAATTTTTGCTGATGGATCAGTAACAATTCGTGTTAATCGTGACATACTACTATTGTTCAAAAACGGACGGAAACACTTCGCAAAGCATGTAGTCGATGGCCATCAGCAACATTGGTCATTTGCTGCATTGAGCGAGTAAGCTTGCCGCCTGCTGTTGTATCTGAAGTTTGATGTGGTCGCAATACCATTAGAATGCATTGTTACCTATAGTCGATTTCGACTTACAACAAAATTTTTCTGAACTCAAACTTACATTTTTTTTTTAAATTTAACGTGTAGAAATGCGTGGTTGTGCGCCAATATCAGACAGAAAAGCTTCGATTTTTTTTGTTCCTGGTTCCATTGAGTTCTGAAAATATACGTAGGGTCATTTCTAATACTATCGGGCCTTTTATATAAAGAAACCCACTTTTGTGAAAAACCACGTATTTCAACGACAAAAAAAAAAAAACTCTAAAAAAAACCGGGATTAAAAAAGTTCCTTTAAAGAAGTGGGTGCCAACTGTTATTCCATTATAACTTTGCGCGTATTAAACTTAGAGCAACCAAAGTAGGCTCGTTTCGTAGATAATTGATTAGTGCTTATCACCGTTAAAGAATTTAACCATGCGTACTTTAATTTTCGAGATATTGGTCTTCAAACACAGATTTCTCAAATCTTTTTTTAACCCATTTTCGCAGAAAATCGCAGTTATCTCGGGAAAGTGTGCTTATAATCTTTTTCATTTGTATTATATTCGTGCGACATAATGTCGCCTACAAATTCACCATAAAAAGTTTTTACCTGGAACTTACAGTTTTCCTTGTATAAAGTTAATTGAAGCACAAAAATCATTCAAGAACAGGCGTTACCTTGTATGCCGTGTCCTTCATCAGACTAAATGCCAGGCCCTTAGAAAAATCGGGCGAAAAAGTTCGCAGATCAACTTTATTTTTTACTCAAGCAGACGTCTGGCAGTATGGTCAAATAGAAAACGGTTTATATTCTGTCACATATAAGTAAGAGTATGGTACAGATATGCAACAGTATGCATTAAAGGATTGATTGAAGAGGTAGTCTACGAAATGGTCTGAAGACGTAAGGAGCAGCTCGACGCAGCTAATTTAAAACTTTCAATAAACTACAGATTCTCAGCTTTATCTTAACTACAAAAATATCATCTGCAGAGGCCGGCCAAGTTGTTAAAAGTCTTATCGTAAGTCGAAAACAATTTTATTTCGTACTAGCTGAACCGCCCGGCTTCGCCCGTGCACACAAACAGTCGCGTCAGTCACTCACTTTTACAAATATTTGAACTATAATATTACGAACAAAATGAATAAAATTGAATTTGTCTAAATTTTCCAATTTTCCTTTAAATTTCCCGGAATTTTCATCCACCGTGTCCTTCCTTGGGCCAATACGAATCCATCAAGCCCAAAATCGTGAAAATCGAACGATCCGTTCTCGAGTTATGCGTGCACACACGGACGTCAGTCTATTTTATATATCGTCACCTGAGTATAAGAACTAGATAACTCAATTTTTTTCATTTTCGAGATAACTGGATTTTTGGTTACCTGGATTCGATAAGAATGGACTTTAATGACTGGGCAACTCATTTTCCTTGCTTGCTGCCATCTATTGGGGAGTAAAAAAAGTAGACAATCACAACGATTGATTAGCACTCAGTCCAAGAAGTAGACATCTTAAGATAGCGCTTTATTGTATGAACTTTTTTTTCCCCGCTGACATGCAAAAAGAAGATAACTCAATTTACCTATATTACACATTTTCCGCAACATTTTTCTTGTTTTTTCTGCAATACCGTTCACCATTTCGGTTACTGTCATGACGATCATGCAGTTGTTTAAGCAACAGCGACATCATTTTCTGAGCAACAGAGTCATAAAGTTGTGTTTTACGAAATGAACTGCTTGATTATAAAAGTAGGCTTAAGGCCAATGCCACACAAGCGTCTTTTTCCGCGCTCCCATTTGCTCGCGCGACCTGAGTGTAAAGCAAAATGTACACACGACGCCTTTTTGGTCGGCGCTCGTGTGTACAGCTCTATTGGTTTTCTATACACTCATGGCGCGCAACCAAATGGGAGCGCGGAAAAAGACGCTCCACAGTGTTCCGCGTAGTACATATTAAGTGGACAAAAATATTTTTTTTACTATTTCATGTTATTCTTATGAGTTAAGTATATTGTAATAAAAAACTTATGTTTTAAGTGCTTTATTTACGTTTTGATACTAACTACTTTATAGGGTAAAAAAACAAAAAAATTAAAAAAATTAAAATTTCTTTGATATTTTTTTTTTATATTGTGTATATCATATTCATCATCACTGCTGCTATTATTGAGTGAGTCTTCAGAATCGAAGTCTTTATCTGATTCAATATTTCGTTTCTGAGGTAATGGTGGGACAGCAGGGCCGACTAACAGAGCCATAACTTGGGCTATTGGGGTGACCTACAAAAAAAAGGATTACTTCTTGTGCGCACGTTTGCGCACTCTGATTTTTTCACGGCCTATAATTAAGAAGTCGAGTTTTTCTAGCATTGTAAATTGCTAGTAATGGAATTCATTCATTTGGCTTTAGTTCTGGACCTATTTTAAATTCAAACAAATAAATTGTTTACTTAATCAAAATTGATTTGTCCTGTTTTATTCTTAGGTAAGGTGTTGGTAAAACGGACACGATACCAATAATCTAACATTGCATTTAATAGCTTCACAATACTCCAAAATTAGGACCTTCCACTAGTTTTCCGTAATTTAATTAATTTTTTATTTAAAGGAAATTGCAATAAGTAAAAAAAGCAGATCAATGAGAACAAGTAGATAAATGGCTTATTTGAGTGCAATCAATGAAAAATTGTTGGTGCAAGAAATGGGTAACTGCCTGTTTGTTAATATAATTATTTTTTTCCAACACTATACAATGAAAAATCTTGATTACCTTTTTATTCTTAACGACAACCTCTGACACAGGAAAAAAAAATTGTGCGATTTTTGCCCGAAATAGCTTGTAAATAAGGTCTAGTGAATTACGAGTCAAATTGGTTTTGCCGATATCTCGAAAGTATAAAAAGTCGAGTTACCTAGTTCTTACACTAAGGTGACGATATATAGATTCTACACTAATAATTTCTGCTCTAATATATTATGGGAAATATTAGTGCCTGAACATATTTTTATGAAACTCAATTTTATTAGTCCGCTAGTGGTTGGTTACCCGGTGCGCTTCGCTACACCCACTGAGAACAGTGTTTATGTCATAAACGGTTCTGAAATTGTTTCGAGTATCTTTTGGTGCACCGAACGATATCATCTGGAAGCACGAATTGTGTTTGCAAATGTTTTTCAAGAAGTGCTTGGAATTGAATACATATTTACATATTGCCCGTAAATATAATTCTGAATTAATTTTCATCGTGCATTACTGTAGTAATAATTTTGAGATTTTAGTTTTCAGCGCCATGTATCTCAATGCATAAAAAATATATTCTGTAAAGCTAGTAGTACACGGCATGCCAAAACCGACATACGGATGCCACTCTGACGTCACGATATTTTCCGTGGCATACACCTAATATGTCGTACATGTTGTATTGTGTCATGTGCTAAAAATATGCCGAGTACACGGCATGCCAATTTTGTCACAAAGTTGTCATGTTCACATGCCAGCGGCGAGTGTCATGTGTTGGCATGCGAACATGACAACAAAAATATGCCGATTACGTCAAAATGACGTCAGAGTGGCATGCGTATGTCGGTTTTGGCATGCTGTGTACAGGTAGCTTAAGTTTCAGCTCAATCGGATGGTTTTGAAATTTTGGTGTTTCAGCGCCATCTATCGGAAAACTTGAAAACTTTTGATGTACGAACATTTCTCACTTCATTACAAATATATTGCGTAAGTTTCAGCTTAATCGTACGGTTAATTTAAAATTTTTTGAGTTCCAGCGCCATCTAGCGGAAAACTTAACATTTTTTGATTTACGAACACTTCAAACATCAGAAAAAGTATATAGTGTAAGTTTTAGCTCAATCGGATGGTTAGCTTATGAGTTCTGAGGTATCAAACGAACAGCTCATATTTATATATAAAGATACTTAAAAAGAAGTTTTTAATTTCCGTCAAATATATATTAATAGTAAAGTTATTATTAAAATGTTTGTATTAAAAGAAAGTACATACCCTATTCTTTGAACTTCATTACTTAACACAACCAAAACTTTACACAGAAGCGTACGCGTTCGGCAAACTTGCAGTGGGTCGTATTGGCAAATCAGCTCAGCAAGCAAGTTGATGCGTTCACTTTCGTTAACAAAAACAAAAGTACGGTTACGGTAAAACAGTTAATTCTTATCATTCTATTTAATTTGGACATTTGTTGTCACATAACCATTAATAATGTCTCAAGTTTTATTATTGATTTTTTTTAGTTATGGAATACGGCGCGCCTTGGCGGGACCACTGTGCATGGGTCCATATGGACATAAGTGTGATGATGATATAACCATTCTCATCAGGCCGCTAAACTAACCTAATGCTTTCAAAAGTCCAATCTTCACAAATTGGCATATACAGATTAAAAATGGTTAAAATAACTCATCAATAATAATTCGCACATTACCATCATGGTGACCGATAACATATTCATGCTAATTGCTAAGAAATATTTTGCCGTGAATGATCCCTAATTTTCCTTTTAAGACAGGTAGGTAATAAAAATCCACATTCAGATGTGCACGAGTGCCATCCATAAATGCGGTAACCCACTACCCACAATCATCACCACAATTTATATCGGATTTCAGCTCATAACGCATCTATAGCCGAACATAATCGTAGTAAATAAATAATTGTTAAATAATCACCTCACACTCTCGCAGTTGAATTTCTTATATAGTCGTTGATTTAAGCAAAATAAAAAATAATAGCTTTTTATTTTCTATCCCGCCATTCACATATGTATGTATGTATGGATATGTAAATCTAATTGTATTTTATCTTTTTGTTCTCTTAATAAAAAAAAAAAGCTTCTTTCAAAGCCCCCTTCGGCATCTGTTGTTTTGATTAGTTTCAGCATACCGGTTGCGTCGTTTTATAATTTGAAAAAAAAATGCACTTCGATCTTTTTGGGTCGCGGATTGGATAGATTTATAGATACAATTTGCTATCTCGGAAACACGATAGCAGCCATTTGGTGGGATATTACCTTCATTATTTAAACTTTCTCCTTTGCAGTTTTTTTTTTGTCTTTTGTATTTTAAATTCATACTTATTGTATTTATTACTGTTATTGACTAATTTTGACTGTTGGCACTGATTAAGTGGTTACGTAATTAATTTTATATATTTATGAATTCATTTCAGCGGCTATTGGGAGTTAAAAAAAAAAAATTGTCATTTTTAGAAATTAATAAAAAAATATATAAATAAAAGATTCATACAATTTGTGTTATGTTAATATTTTTTATATATTTTCTTTTTGAACAGAGAAATCATTTGTTTGGAATTTTTCTTTAGTGGACAAAAGGGCTCTGACCTAAAGATGAGTTTTTTTTTTTTTTTTTGGTTGTTAATTTATTCGTTTGTCATCGATGTACAACCGTATTTACTGTTCAATAAAATAGAAATCGGTTTTTAACGATTGTCGATGGAAATGTGGGAAGAAACACATTCAAATAAATAAACATATTTTCAGAGACACGCGGATGTCAACATGCAAACTTTTAGTGTGGATTTACCATTAAACAAATTCAAACATTTGCATCTGGTCAGTAATGATAGGGGAAAACTATACAAAACGCATCAGTTGACAAAACGCCCCACTAGCCTGACACGTAGAGTCATTCGGGGTAAGAGTGCGCAGCGGGTAAGAGTACGCACTGCCATTTTCTTCATCTGTGAAAGAATTAGCAGCAATCGCTAAATGAGAAAATGTATGCTTCACTTACCGCCAATGATGAACAACTTCTACGAAAATTTTCCGATTAACAGTACAAAGAAAATCAATAAGGAAAAAAAAAGACGGATTTTGTTAAAAAAAAAAAAGTTAATTTTTAAAAGTGCGTCAGCAAAGCATGGAAACTCGATACCCCATAAGTAGTATGTAGGCATAAACAGTGGATATGTGTGTTTGATTTAGGATACAATTTTAGTGGATAATATTATCCGTTCTTAGATTTTCAATACAATGAAAAAAAAGTAGCGTCTAGGGAAAGAGTGCACAGTCGTTCTGTGGGTAAGAGTGCGCTGTGCTTTCTTAACTTTTTATAATAATAAAAATTTTTAGGCTATTACCTTCCATCGAAAGATGCAACGAGCACGTCACAGTCGTAGGCGGTAGGTGGTAGCTCGTAGCTGTACTATTTTTCTGTTTTTTTGTTTTTCCAGAAAAATGCCTCGATCTACCAAACACAAACGGAAAGGAAATTGATAACCCCAAAGAAAATCTGCGAGGCCAGGGAGCTGATTTAAAATGGAAGCAGCCCATGAAACGCTGCCGAAGAACTTGGTTCGAGCAAAAGCGCAGTTTCAGACCATTTCAACTACGAAAACTGTGACTTAAACTGGTTGCGCACTCTTACGGCAAGAGTACGCAACTTGACTTACTTTAGTTTTTTGATCAAAACATTATATGAAACATTAAAAAAAATATAAAATATTTTTATATAACTTTGTTCCTTAAATATAAAGCTACCAAATAATAGGTTCTTTTGTTTGTTAACTGTTGTAAATTTTTCAGAATTCAAGCCCGAAATCCAAAATGCGCACTCTTGCCCCGAACGACTATACACAAGCATGCAGCTGCAACCAAACTGTAATAGTGGAGGGTAGTGCTTCTTTGGTCTAGTCGCGAAATCTTTATATATAAAAATGAGCTGTTCGTTTGATACCTCAGAACTCATAAACTAATCATCCGATTGAGCTGAAACTTATACTATACACTTTTTTTGATGTTTGAAGTGTTCGTACATCAAAAAATTTCTAATTTTCCGGTAGATGGCGCTGGAACTCCAAAAAATGTTAATTCACCGTACGATTGAGCTGAAACTTACACAATATATTTGTTATGAAGTGAGAAATGTTTGTAAACCAAAAATTTGCAAGTTTTATGATAGATGGCGCTGGATTTTCAAAATTTAAAAACTAACTATAATTAAGCTGAAACCTACACAATATATAATTGTATGCGAAATGTTCGAAAATCAAAAATTTTTAAGTCTTGCCATAGATGGTGCCAAACAACAAAATCTCAAAATTATTACTACATCAATGCACGGCGATAGCTTACAGCTAACTTTTAGATAATGTATTTCAAAATGGTTGAGTTAAGCTCGGTCGAAAAAGTTGGATGCTATTGTTTGGGCAGTTTTCTTAAATCAAAATTTGATAGCTCATTCATGCATTTTTCTCAGCAGGCTCAAACTTGATTGACTCCAAATAAGTTAAAGCAGTTCGCTTCAATACTTTCCAAGACCGCTCCCATAGAAACAAAGGCAAACTTTGGTGGGTGCCCGGATATGAGGAGGTTCGGTTGATTCCTTTACCATTTTGCCGTTGTGCAACATTCCAAACTCAGCTATTAATTTTAAAATCAAAAGTTGGAAAAATTGGGACAATACCCAGGGGTTCTTCAGGCTAAAAGAGCAATTAAACCCTTCCACAATAAATCTATAAAACACCTACTCCTCAGTAGGATTGATATCAAGATATAAGTAGGATTTCTAAGAGGACATTGCCATCTTCAAAATCACCTCCACAAAATAGGTATCATTCAGGAAACTGAATGTCGTCTGTGCATGGAAAACGACGAAACTGCGGAACATATTCTATGGGACTGCATGGCACTATGAGCCCTCATTTCCACCGAGAAACCTAACTCTCGGAGAAATTCTTAAAGTCTCCACCAGTGAGATCCTCAATTTCATCAAAAGAATTGTACCTCTGCTGGTTCTCTAAACTGAATATGCGGTACAAAAGATCTTCTAGCTCGCAGTGCCTTCCGCTACTTGCGGGTCAGATCTCCTTAAAAAAAGGTAAATGCTATAATTTACTCATAGCACATACCATATGTATTGAATTATCCTTTTTATAAAGCTTATTAAAAAAAACAAAATTTAAATTGATTTATTTATAAAAATATTAATTATAGTTGTATACCTACTTAGAATTAATAGAAAAACTCGCTTTCATAGAGTACTGCGCGGTACTGCCCAAAATTATCGAATTATGCTCCCAAGCTCATATGCATAACTGAATTCCAGTAAAAAAAATGTCTGTTCAGCTTTATATATTATAAAAATTAGTTGTTTGTGTGATACCTTAAAACTCCTAACTATCCGTCCCCATAACCTGACCAACATAATCAACCCACGTTGACAGCTAACTTTTGACTTACGTGTACTTCTCATTTCATAGCAAACATATTGTGTAAGTTTCAGCTCAATCGGATGGTAAGTTTTTGAGTTTTTAGCACTTTAACGAACAGGATATTTTTATGATATGAAATAATTATTGTTGTACCAGTTCCTATATCTAACCGAAAAGTTCATATATCCGAATAAATTTGTTTTTTTTTTAAATGGTTAACAAATTAAATAAAATTATTTATTTACTGCAATTAATGCACAGAACTTATATATTAACTATAAATTTTAAAATGTTGACTCGCTGACATCGTTCGATGCACCAAAAAGCAAAAAATTTCAGGACATTTTATGACATAAACACTGTTATCAATAGGTGTAGCGAAGCGCACCGGGTAACCACTAGTATTCTATAAAAAAAGATTTTTGGCGCTAAAACATATGAGTACAACAAACATTTTTTTTTTTTCAGAAATTCAAAATATGCGTTATGTTTAGAAAGTGTATGAAATAAGTTTTTTTAGTTCGGTTTTGGTTATTTCTTCGAAGAGGGTGTGGGTTTCAAATGTTGATGGGGCGTTTTGCAATCCGAAATTTACAAAACGCCCTATTAGCTCAAGTGTAATATGCCCCACCTAACACATTCAAATATACACTTATCAGCGCCTTCTTTTCTGCTTGATATTAATAGAAATGCCACGAAATTATACCAGAACTATATTGCGGGCATCATAGCTTGAAAAAGACATGAAGGAGGCAATGGAGAAACATCTTCAAATCTTGAGGGAGAGCTGCGAGCGTGTCCAATGGTATTTCGGCCTTAAAGTCAACAGGAATTTGTCCCTACGACCCAAATGCAATTCCAGACCATTTTTTTTCATTGTCAGATGATTACATGAGCAGAATTTGATTCAAACTTCTACTGAAAGTTCTGAACCCCAACCGAGATCAACCGGACTTCAGACAATACCACCAATGGCATGGGTCAGATCCGCCACACAGCCATGTTAATTCCAAATTTGAGTACCCTCATAGTCCGGAAATGAAACTTGTGCAGCCATACGTTATTACTTGAAGAACCTTACTCACATTATCGAGTTATGGGCCCGAAGCTTATATGTCAGGTGTGAAAGCTTGGTATCACGGGAATTTTGAAGATACAGCCTTGGCAATGTTTTAGGCATCCCTTTCATTCATTCTTTCTTTCTTTGCTGCGAAGTTATTTTCTGGAATTTCTTGTTAATGGTCATCAAAGCACTTGAATGGTGCAACCGCGAGTTTACACATTTTTCCGGTATAGGATCAATGTGCGATCATTACTCGAAATCGACAGACGAGATCGAGGACCGATCTTTGCTTAAAACTCGGAAAAAAACCTTATCTGAGTTTGCTGCTGAGTTGACAGAGTATCGAGGAAAAATAATTTCTTCCAGAACCCTTAGCTTAGAAGAAGACTTGGGAAAAAAAACCAGAAGGCACGCTTGGAGTGGGCGAAAAAACATGTCCACATCACTGAAGAAGATTCCAATGTATTGTGGTCAGACGAATCTTACTTTGAGTTACGTTGCTATTATGAATAACATTTAATTTGTTCCAATTTTAAGATATTTGGTAGCCCTGAAGTGACTTTTGTAAAACGAGGGGTTCGAGAAGAATATAACCCAAAGGCAGTATAATGATCGGGGGATGCATGACCGCCAGCTCGGTACGGGTGAAATGAATGTGTATGATGGTCGGATAGACTCCTACAAGTACATAAATGTGTTCTAAAATGTGCTACAACTTTCCTTTTCCACCATATTTTCGGGGATACCAATATGTAAGAATGTCAAATCCCAACAATACGATGTACCCTGCCACAGGTCAGCCCCAACCATGAGGTGGACTGCGCAGTTCCCAGATGAGAACATTTATGGGGTATTCTGAAACGTAGGATCCAGGAGCACTTCTTGGGTTCATCAAAAGAAGCATTTCGAAATGTGATGAAGCAAGCAAGCTTTTCAGCTCTATAATAATTAAACGATCACATCCACGTTATTTGTGGGCACCATAGCGCAAGTGGTTAGTGCATCGGACTACTGAGCCAGCGGTCTTGGGTTCGAATCCCGCCGCAAACACCTAAAAGTTTTTGACAGTGCCCACCTCTTTCGAATGTCTGACGAGCATCAAAGAGTATCATTTGTCACGATTGAGCTCTCAACTCGCAGTTCGGAGTCGGCAAAAAACTGTAGGTCCCTTCCATTCGTGCAAAAATATAACACGCACACACAAATGGTTGCGAGAAGCAGGCCCAGGTTCACCTCGAGCTGTAGCGCCAACTAAGTATCCACGTTATTTGATTTCAATTAAAGTTTTGCTTTTTAAAGATATAAAGAATTTTAAATTGTGCCCAATACATTTGGCCATTGCCGACATTTTTATATTTCTTCCTTATTATCAGACGTTTTTTTTAATTTTTTCTTTGTCGCCACAATACACGTAAAGTGCACCTGATTTATTTTATCAAAAGAAGTTATCGCGTATTGATTTTCTTGTTTTATAAACTATTTCATTATACAGAGGGTGCTTTTTATGTTCCAGCTTTCAGGTCGATTTTGTTTGGTTGCTTTTTCGGTTTGGGTGTCATCTGTCAGTTGGAATTTGGCAGTCGTAGTGAGTGGCCGAATGAAATAACACCAGAAGTCTGCGAAATTCTTAAGGAAAATGTGCTTAAAAGAGCTCACCTCTGCGCCACGGCCAGAGGCGGCCACTTGACCGTCATTATACACTGCGGTTCACTAGATATATGGTCTTTAACATTATGTGTGAAATACACTGCGGTTCACTAGATTAGAAGCAGGCAATTTCGGGAAATGAAAATGATCTATCTTCCGATATATGGCCGTTTCAGAACAAAAAATGATGGTGAAAGAAAGAGTTTGTGCCATATATCGGAGGGTAGATCATTTTCATTTCCCGAAATTGCCTGCTTCTAATCTAGTGAACCGCAGTGTATTTCACACATAATGTAAAAGACCATATATTCGATTAATAAAATATAAATAATAAAATTGTATTTCATATAAAAGTTATTAAAAAAAAACATCGAACGGGAACATAAAAAAAACTAGTTTGAAAAACTAAAACTCGACTACGGGAACCAACTAAAAAGTACGAAACAATGATTTTCAGAGTATAGCTGTGGTCGGTTTTAATAAACATCGCGCTCCCAGACCAAGAAAAACTACACCGCGTGTTGATTGGATGATGCAGCGCCTTTCTGAAAAGGATCATTTCAGGACCGCTGTTGACATTCACGCTGAAATTTCGGCACAAGAAGACTTGAATGTGAGTGTAAACACAGTACGGCGTCGCTAAGCGGAATTTGGATGAAAAAAAAGTCCATTATAAGTAAAAGAATCGCAAGGCTACATTTCTGTTTGCGAAAGAACGTATAAATGGCGTTTTAAAGTTCTCCAAGAAATAACGATTTTTCTTCATCTATTAAGTTCAATTATTCCTGTAACTGATGTTATGAGATACCTAATAATATTACACCTAAAATATATACTGCTAAGAAAATAAAATTGATAGTTTTCCAGTTGTTTAAAATTTTAGCAAAACACACAGAAATTACTGTCTTTGGTTGTTTTTCCCTATTTACATACATGCTCGCCACTGTATATCGTAAACTAATCGTTTCCGAACAAAGAAATCAAAATAATACTCTCGACAACATACTAAAATTTTATATAAATCGAGGTATCAGCTTTGTAAACAATTATCTTTGATTCGTTCAACAAATTGTGTTGATTTTAAATCAGCAGATGGTAACCCTACGGGTATTACACTTCGATTTGTGGGTATTCGTCATCCATACCTACTACGGTAACCCAGTAAGAGTTTAAAAGAGGGTCAGGTTTATGCAAGTTACTCATATTGCAACCAGTCTGAGAAGCGACATTTCTATTGGAACAGAGTAGGTATAATAAATTGTAAAATAAATGTCAACAACTAGTCAGAGTTTATACGAAGATGCTTTCTATTTGCGCAGTTTCCAGAACTGTGAAAGCGGAATACTCGTTTATGGAACACACATATCCCATTCCAACACATTACTACAAGCAGCAACAACTTTATTTATTTACTTAAAAATTGTTGCATCTCTTGAAACTGGCAACACTGGTTTAAATACAATAAATGTAACGAACATTAAATGGCTGGTGAAAATACTATGGAGACTTTTGAACGCCACGTAGTGGTCTATCTACGCAACTAGCGAACATTTAACCGTGACACTCAGATAAATTCCGCAGCGGAATTGCATCTTTGCGGTTATATGGATAATTTAGTTTAGCGTGAACACCGTACTACCCTTTTAAGGGGTGGAAAAACCGTCTAACTGAGTGCTACATCATGAGAGGAAGTTCAGAAGAAACATTGCAAAACACAAATGGTAATGGAATTTCCAAAGCTAATTACCTAAAACAGCTGAAAAACAACCTCATCGAACTTAAACATCTGCCACCTGTATGTATGTATGTGTGATCGTTTGCAGGTGTTATTTTCTTATGCAAAATGAAAAAAAAAATAATTGACTGATCAAACTGTAAGACAAGCAATTAACTTAAATAATAACACGTTTTTGCAACTGGTTAGATTATTTCATCTTACTCTGAATGCCGGTTTTTCAAATTATTGAATACGTTCGAAAAAAATGAACATTCTGAGCGCATCGCATCAATCTATACACAAACACCACAAACTTATATTATTGATCTCCGTCTTTTAATCGATTAAATTTGATAACACAAACACATACTCAATGATTAAATTCAGCATGTTAATTGACTTAGCAGTTTTGTCTAACCTTGAGGCATTTGTAGTAGAGAAACGTAGTAACAGATACTTTGATGATTCTAGAGCATAATTCTGCTTTGAAGCAAGATAGGTATAAGCTGCAAACGTATATTTTGCGATTGTGACATGGCATTGTTACCCGCTAGTTCTTTTCGTAATGTTGGTAAACAACGTTGCCAAAATAACAGCTTCTTATAAAAAACAAACGTTACTAGAACAGAATTGAGGAGCGCGGAGAAATTACGATTCAATGCTTTTAGAATGACAGAACCAATGGCAGGTTGTACATTCTTGGTTTTCGCGAAGCCACTTATAGTAATAGTAATGCTAATCTTCTCTGTATCGTTCCAATTTTTGTGTATGTTCTGCCGAAGTAAGAACGAATGGGGTATTCGGGCCCAACACGATACCGCCTGAACAAGTTAGGCCTGTCTAACGAGACCGATTGTAGACTCTGTTTGGAAGAGGTCGAACCGAACCGAACACGTCCTTTGTGATTGCCCGGCACTTTCGTGGTCAGACGACGTACCCCCTACACAAAGAACTGCTTAGACCTTATGAATTAAAAAATGCATCAATCAAGGACTCACTTATTAGAAAGGTGGTTTGCTGATAGAATCCTATTATACAATAGATCTTTCAGGTCGAAGTATCAGCCTTGAGGCAGGATCCAGTTTATTAAAAAAAAAATAGCAGATTGGATAATTCTAAGATATCTGGGTTCATGGTCAAAGAGATAGTGTTACAAATCTGTACTGTTACAAATCTGTGCACTAAACGGTGAACGCCGATCAAAGTGTGTTCTTCATGTGTTATATGAACTATACTCGATTGCACCTCTTGTAATAAGAAGTTAAGAACACCACAATTTATGGAATGTGGTCAAGCCAACCACATTTTGTGAGATATTAGCCCGAACTTCGTAGGTTATCAAATGGCCAAGTGAATTACACAATAACACCTATGTATGAAACAAAGAGAACCGTGTGCCGAGACCACATCGAAAACTGATATTTTTGATGCTGCACTGTGAAGGGTGTTAATTCGAAAACTAAAAGGAACATCATGTATCCAAATGTCCAAACAGTGTGCTGGATTACTACACAATGCTGCCCGGGTTCAATCCCAGGAAAACACCTAAAAGTTCTTTCACGGTGCACCTCTTTCGAATATCTGACAAGCAATCAAAGAGTATCATTTGCCACGATTGGGGTTCTCAACTCGCCGTTCGGAGTCGGCAAGAAACTGTAGGTGCCTTCTATTCGTGCAAGACTATAAGACGCAGACACAAATGGTTTTGAGAAGCAGGCCCTGGTTCGTCCCGAGCTGTAGAGCCACCTAAAGAAAGAAAGAAGAATAACAAAACACACAATTTGAGAAAA
Organism: Brachyopa scutellaris; assembly: GCA_949775065.1. Taxonomy (NCBI): domain Eukaryota; kingdom Metazoa; phylum Arthropoda; class Insecta; order Diptera; family Syrphidae; genus Brachyopa; species Brachyopa scutellaris. The sequence goes on along the minus strand of OX459112.1, from coordinate 143,416,583 downwards.
GCACCACAAAGATCTGGTAACACTGGACTTAAAACTAAGAATTCTGTCTACCATACCTTGCAAATTAGATAGATGATATTAATTTTTAATTTGAAAGTTATTAGTTTACATATTTACATTAATCTGATTCTAGACGTTAAATTTTACAAATTCCACAACACATTTGTAAGGCAATTAACTGATGTCTACATATAGGTACATAGGCGAGTTCTAAGCTTTTTCATTCAGTAAGCGTGTTTTGGGCGCTGATGGCATCATCGGGCCTTATTTCTTTGATAAAATATGAAGGAGCAGACCATGGTGACCGATTCAGACAGATGCTGAACGAATAGTTCCAATTTAACGTGGACCATGTGTGGTTCCAGCAGGATGGGGCAAATACCCCATCTTCGACCAATACCATAGATTTATTGAAATCAAAGTCTGATGAAAGAGAGAGAGAGTGAGAGAGAGAGAGAAAGGGAGAGAGAGAGAGAAAGAGAGAGAGAGAGAGATAGAGAGCGGTGATAGAGAGAGAAATTGGGATAGAGAATGGGACCTGTAATTTGGTCACCAAGATCCAAAGACCGCTCGATTATTTTGTGTAGGCATACGTAAAATCGATTGCTTAAGTGGAGAAATCAACAAGAAGACAATATACCGCGAGTAATTGCGGATAAACGGAGCTCTTCTTCTTTAAGTGGCGCAACAGTTCGGTGTAGTCCGGGGCCTGCTTCTCGCAAACATTTGCGTGTGCTTGTTATATTTCTGCACGAACAGTTTTGTGCCGACTCCGAACTTGTCAGACATTCGAAAGAGGTGGCACCGTGAAAAAAACTTTCAGGTGTTTGCTGGGATTGAACCCGGGTAGCATTTCGTAGTAGTCCAAAGCACTAACCACAACGCCAAGGTGCTCACTTAGAAACGGACATATATGTATGCCCGAAAATGTGGTAACAAAATAGACCAACAGGAAACGCTAACTATCTTTCAAATAAAAGCAGTTCAAAAGGCAATGCCGTGTAATTTTATTTAAGTTTATTATATCCCGCTTCCTTTATCCTTCCTATACCTGCGCATCTGGTTGAAATGTTAGTTCGACGCGGAATCCCTTAAGTCGGGCGCTACAAAGAGATGCGGCTAAAATTTCCGGAACCGACTTATACATAATATGTGAGTTATATTTTTTGTATGAACGGAAGGGACCTCCGATTGGGGAGTTGATAAGTTCCCCACGACAGTTGAATGCTTTTTAGAAGAGTTGGCACCGGGGAAAAAACTTTTTAGTGTAAGACATATGTATGTTTTTGTTCGCCGACTATTATTCGCGTTACCCAGAGGTCGTTAAATTGGAGAATCAGACTTCGTCGTGCGTTATAAGAAATCTTAAATCAATTTTTGCAAGGTTTGGTATTCCAGATACGGTTGGATCAGATAATGGCCACAATTCGCTGCCAATTCGCAAAAGCTTGGGAGTTCCAACACATCACATCGAGTCCTCAATATCCCCCTCAAATTGCAATTTTGGAATATCGTGCAAAACCTCAAGCAAATGGGTTAAGTCCGTCAGAAATGCCTATGGGTCGGCGTATATGTTCCATATTACCCAAAATACCAGAGCAACTGTAGTCAAAACCATGTAATTCTAAAAGAGAACAGAAAATAACACAACAGCAAGGAAACAATTTTAACAGAAGACATGGGGTACACGAAAGGACGTTTTCGGTTGGCGCTATTATATGGATACGAGATATTCACCAATGGGGGCGGATAAAGAAACCCCGCGTTCATGTCATCGAAACAAACCACGGAGAATATCGTTCATATCGTCTCAACAATGCACATCAGGCACAGCAAGTTCCTTACGTACCACGCGAAATTTCGATCGAACGCAAAACCGGAGCGTAGATAACACCCAGATCACACAAAGTGACAGAAGGGACACGTCCATCATATCATATCAAACTAATATATAAATCTCAATGTGACGCTCTTACCTGTCAATCTTACGATTAGATAAACACAAAAACTAATGCACACAATAAAGTAAAACTTCGTTTTCCAGTTCATTAACATCCTCTGCCTATTATTGGCCGATTTTTAAATTAATTTATTCGTAATATTATTCGCAAATACTCTAACAAATGCCACTTTCTTGTGAAATGTCATTTATTCAAACTACAAATACTTAGAATCCACACTTGTGGATTGTATATATTGATATATTGCAGTGCGTTCGCACTGTCTTTGATTCTTCAAACTAAATGACAATGTATGTATCGTAAGTAACACTATATTTTTTAGACACGGGCGAAGCCGGGCGGGAAAGCTAATCACATGATATGATAAGTCCTGGAAGGGGGTGGATGGGGTTTACGGAAGTAAGCGATAGCTTAGCATTTGCTGATATTAAGCTCCAAAAAATTGTGTGTGCACCAAGTTGAAAACCTGTTCAGGTCATTTTGGAGCGGGGAAGAGTCAGCGGGAGATGTAATGAACCTGTAGATTTTCATATCATCGGCGTAGATAGCTAAATAAGAGTTAAAAATAATGCAACCCACACACTTAATTGTTAAATGTAAATGTATTGATGGATGGTATATATCCCAGTAGCGAATTTGGGCACTACCCCAGTGATTCTTTCAGGCCTTCCTTAGCTAAGCATCGATTACTTTTGCTATTACTTCAGCCATGATTTTAACATGGCGATGTCATAGTTACCAAGAAGTTGTTAGAGTAGGCCTTCCTATAGCCCTTCCAAGGAAGCACTTATTTCATCGGTTACCAGTTATGAGTAAAAGCAGGCCTTCCTATTGTATATTGCTTCCAGGGAAGCCTTAGTTCCAAAACGAAATCAAATAAATAAATCCAAGTGTTTATTTGTTGTGTTTGTATATTTCAGACATAGTATTTACATATTATAAAAAAATATGTACATAGTGGTTTATATCAGTTTTAGAAAAAAAATATTGTAAATAAAAAACAAAGATAACTAGCTAACTTTCACCACACTTTTTTATTTAATTTTTCGTTGAATACTTTACAGCACTTTATTAAAATTTTACTTAGCACTTCTTTTATTCTCCGAACGTTTTTATGCGCCAAAAATTAAACTACTAAAAATCGGTGAGTTTGCATTTTTCCTCTCAGCTTATTTTGCAAGAAAAAAAAACTTACTTAACGTGATCAGACTTGCTTGCTAGGTACATATTTCTATTCGAAAAGAAGACCTGAAAAAAGGAAAATATAGGAAGCGGAGCGGTAATGCCACTAAAACAGATATCAAGACTAACTCGCTTCCTTGGCATGATCAGGCCTGAAAACGGTCATTCACTTAGAAGCGAAGTAGTAATACAATTGATGCTCAAATTTTAAAAGTGGTGGGAATTTTAAAACAAGAGCCATTACCAACTCGCTTCCTAGGCATGATTTTGGGAAGGCCCTCCTATTTTTTTTAAGATTTTCATTGATGAAGTAAGGGGTGATTTGGCAAGGTCTGCTGAAATCGCCAACGATTCGCTACTGGGATTAAATTCCACTCTCCTATTCTCTTTGTCACACTAGTCTAGCTTATATGTAACATAATGTAATGAAGTCAGTTAGTAAATTAACTCACTACAAATCGGCCGTGCTTATAAGAGTATTATTGACGGCTACGAACACTACAGGTATTGAACCCGGGGCAGCATGCGCAGTAGTCCATAGCATTAACCCCCAAAAAAAATTATGTTTTGTTCCTTTTAGTCATTCTAATTTATCCAACTAATTAAATAATTTTATGAAAAACAAGAATAGCACGATATTTGCTGGTGAACGAGACGCGACTTGGTAAAGCATGAACTTTCTGAGCCCATTAAAAAAAAAAACCGAACAAAGATTTGTCTCGTTGACTGTGAATACATTGCCCATTCAAGTTATTTGGTGTCCGCGTTAATCATGGCATAACCAACCTGTCATATTTCGTTGGCTTATCTTTTAATTTTTTGATCAAAAACATGATATAAACCTCACATGGGTTCAAAAATGGTTATCTATACTATCCGACTCATATGTAGATAAGATACCACCAAGACTTACCTACTAGACCACCATAAATCTGTCCGCTCGTAAATCACAGCTGAACACATAAATAGCCGTATCTGTTTCTGCTCAAATACGAATAGATTTCTAATTTGTTGTGATTTTGGTTTCACACGATTATGTGAATGCTTTTGGCCATAATAACCATCCAAAGAGAGAAAGTGAAAGTCTCTCGTATACGCGTGGAGGTGGTTTTCTTTATTCTCCTTAAATTCTTTTCACATATCGCTGAATTCAGCTCACAAAAATGTACAAGTGGAAATATCACGAATATCTTAAAAATGTAGGTTGCATCCCGTACTGTGACACTGAATGAGATTGCGATTTGTTATTAATTTGTCCACAACTGAGTGAACTTGTTGACATAAAAACTTATTACGGATGTGCTCTATGCTGACATTTATTTATTTTGTTTAATACTTATTACCTGGTCGTCAAAACAAGTGCACGACACCGACACCGCATGTGCTTAAGCCAGATTGTTCAAGACAAAAATAACATAAATCACGAACTTGGCCATACACTGTTTAATTGTGTGTTTGGTACGTGTACCTACTTTTGCAAGAACGTTGAGATTTTGTTTTTTTTTTTTTTTAATGGGGTTAACACTTTGTACACATTTTGAATTTCTAATTTGCAGTGATTTGATTGAGCAAAGTTTTTTTTTAGAATGGCGTTTGTATTGCGGACCAAAATAGGACAAATTTGGTAGCACTATCCTCCGGAAACGAAGAATTAGACTTATGGACTTTTGTCTATACTTTTCTATACAATAAACAAAAAAATAAAAACAGATTTCATTGAAAAATTAAAAATTGATCGACGAATTTGGCCGTTATAAGCGATAGGTCGCTGTTATCGACATTGAAGATAGCCACCGTCCTGAACAACATGCTCAGCGACAGATAATTCCAAGTCTTCCTGAACGATGATCACAGTTCACGTAGAAAATTGAACAATGGACTCCCTCAAGGATCAGTGCTGGGACCTCTACTCTATGTTTAAAACCGAAGAAATACTTACAGAAGACCTTGCCACACTAGGAGGTTCGTACCTCAAAAACTGGAGACTGTGTCCAAGTATGAGCAATACGGAAGTTACTTGTTTCCATCTTAACAATAAACTTGCCAACACTAAACTGTCGGTAAAATTTAATGAAGCTCAGCTTATTCACCAACATATCTTGGAATTACTCTGGAGCGTTATCTGTCTTTTAAACAACATCTCATTAATACTGCAGCGAAACTCAAATCCCATAAAAACATCATACAATAGTTGGCCTCTGCAACATGGGGTGCTCCCGCTAAAACCCTCCGCTCCGCCTCCCTGGGGTTGATTTTTTCCACCGCCGAATATTGCACGACTGTCGGGCTAGTAGACGTGCAGCTAAATACTTCAATGCGCCATAATAACAGGACGTATCAGCTCTACCTCAACGCGGGTTCTACCGGTGTTGAGCAACATTCTCCCGGGAAACCTCTCTTCCTCTCGCCAATCCACAACGAAATCGAGTCTAGTTCCAGATCTCGACTTAAATTACGGCGCCCTTCCCTAAGACTGGCACTAGACCTTAACTCCAGCAACTTCAACGTGACGGAAGTTCGGAAGAACGAGTGGAGTTCCTATTCTGCGAACGACTTATTCCACATATGTAAATGATCCTACAGTACAACCATGCCAGCCGGACACGATTTACAGAGCAAAACGTGGGTGAGTCTTAACCGTTTGTGTAAGACCCATGGCAGATGTGCGCCAACACTCTACTATTGGGGAGAGACACTGCGACTGTGGAATGTTCCCAGAACTGCTCGAGAGCCTTCATATCTGGTTACTAGGGGGTTATTCGAGATTGTTTTCGAGTATTTGTTCTTCAGCGATTCTGGAAGAAACGTTCGTCGATACAAAGGAAAGAAATATGACCCAAAATACACGCAAGAAACTGTGAAACATCAAAGTGTATGGATTTATGTTCTTTCTTTCGTATAGCGGACCAGCGTTACCCTTCTGCGACTAAAGTCGCAATTTGCGACTTTTTTGACTGACTTGCGACTTTGATACGACTTTTCCAAAAAACTCCAAATTTGCGACTTTTCATAGAAAAATTGAGACTTTTTATGGTTTTCTGCGACTTAGTTCTCAAAACGTATTTATTTTCATTTAAATCTTTTAAATGCATCAGTTTTCTTGGATCTATTTTTGTGCACAGTTTGCTGAGGACAAATTTTGGTATACTAGATAGCATTGGCAATGTTGAAAACCACCTCGGGAACCAATTATTTTCAAATTTATATAAATTCGTTCCAAATATTTTGATACTACCGCATAGTAGTGCTTGTGTATGGAAAGGGTTTTTTCAAAGCTTATTAATGCAAAATAAGCAAATAAACCTTCAACATATGAAAACATTGTAAATGTTATCTGCACTTAACCTTCCCGAAAAAAATTAAATTGAGGCCTCGGTGCCTAATAACAACCTCATCGATAAATACAGAAAAGAAAGGACTAGGAAGTAATTTATTGAACTTTTGCTTTACAGGCTGAATTATTTATTATTGACTGGCTTAATACTAAGTGAACTACTGTATGTTTTGTTTTTTTAATTTTTAATGTACCTACCTAGACCTACCTATTTAACTTTTGAAAACTGAATTGTAATTCTATATTCTACCTCGAAACAGAGGATATGCATATAACATATGTATGTATCTGACAGCTCGCTCATCAATGACATTTTTGGATTATCTGGTATCATGACGGGCCTACATATGTATGTTTTGTATGTCTAAATGGAGAAAATCACATTAGGCCCATCTGTGGCCGCAGTGATAAGGTGACACGGTTCCACCGCTACCAACAATCTACAAAGCTGTAAAAAAAAACGTAAGCGCCCCAAACTTTAATTAAAAGCCACATATTGGTGACTCGGAAAGAAATTATTTCTATAAGCTCTATATTTGACTTTTTAGCTCAAGCTTGTTTAAAAAAAAATTCTATAATTAAATTGTTTTTTTTATTCTTTGTTTGTTTTGTTTTCAAAATTAAATAAACTACTGGACCAGTGCGAGAAATCTCGCATATAGAAACCCTACAACCGTTTTCGGTTTATGAATGAAAAAAAATAGGTCGTAGATATAGGTAATAAAGTTTTTTCGGAATAACTTTACTCATATGCACTTTTTAAAAATTTGTTTATACTGTTGAACAAAGTTCAGTTGATAAAGTTTCGATCAGTGTTAGAATCATTGAAATCGGTGCAGAAATAAACTCTCAGGAGGAATCACAAGCTCTTGCGCTAGCGATTTAATTATATAGATATATGTACATACCTAGTGTCATATCAATAATTAAAATGAATACGGATTTGTTAATTTGTTATTAATTAATGTTTTAATTAAATAAAACCACTGACGTACTGAATACCCCCAAAAAAAGGTCCCCCAGCCAAGCAGATTTCAATTTATATTTTGAGACTTTTTTGAAGTCTCTGAGACTTTTTTTTGCGACTTTTTTAAGTCTGTGCGACTTTTTTTGCGACTTTTTGAAAATTCTCAGGGGTAACACTGTAGGGGACATCATGACAAAACCTGAACTTGACCTCGAAACTTGTGAGAGATTGGTTGCAGGCCCAAAACGTCTCAAAGTTATGGCCAAGTCAATCCGCGGATCTCAATCCAATTGAGAATTTATGTGGCGAACAAAGAAGGCAACAATCAGCGCGCATACTGACAAATAAAAATCACTTATGGCGAAATGTCCAGCAAAGTTGGTACCAAATACCCATCGAAACCTGCTAGAGACTCATATCCTCTTTGCCTGGAAGGACCCAGCTTATTATAAAAATAATAACTGCAATAATTGCAAAGGTCCTTGACCCCACCTATTATTTTGTCCGAGACAATTCGCTAGACATTAATTAAAAATTAATGGCTCCATGTCAAATCGCCCAAAATGCAAAAATGTCACTTTGCCCAACATTTTTGGGCGATTCAACACTGACAAATCGCCCAAAAATTAAAATAAATTCCAAATCGCCCAAGAAAGTGTGAGCGTTTTGTCAGAACTCATGCTTCCGATCGCCCAAAACCAAATCGCCCAAAATAAAATAAAATCCGAAAAATTCTTCATTTCGGATTTAAGCTGTTTTTCTTTTCATTACTTACTTCAGATCGGATTATGTTTCTCAGTTCTTAATATACAATGGTGAACTTGGACGAATGCTGAATAAAAAAGCAAACTTTCTCAAATTCGTCAAAGTCCTACAGGATGAGGAATTTATGAAAAGCCGTAATTCCTCTACGAGTATGTTTAAGAAAGTGGTGGAATTACGAGTATTGGCACCAAAAAATTGAAGTATTTAACTGAAGAAAATGTGTTACTCTTAATTTTTTTTTATAAATACATAATTGGATGATTTGACAAAAGGCCCTCCTATACCCATACATATGTATGTTGTTTTTTTTTCGGATTCCGATAAAACGCCCATTTCTTCTTTGGGTGATTTAACATTTTTATGTTTTGGTCAATCTGTCATAGTGTTAAATATATGACACTGATTCGCCTTAAAAAAGCCGAAACACAAAATCGCCAAAAATATAAAAATTTCTAATCGGCCATCTTTTTTTTGGGTGATTTGACATTTTTTTGTTTTTTTTTGAGCGATTTGGTTTTGGGCGATTTGACACTGAGCCAAATTAATATTTGAATAAAAATTATATTTTTTTTATCCCATTCGTTAAATAATTCTAAATAACATAAGTATATGTTTTGTAACTAGTAACTACACCTATAATTTTGTCCATCAGTGTTTATACATTTGCGCGATTAATTAATTCAATCCCGTATTCATATTCAATCAAGCAGTTTTTTTGTTTTGCTTTGAGATAAAAATAACTGGTGGTTCAGTGTATAATTTATAGAAACTTTAAAAAGCAAAAACAATCAAACAAATTACAAATTTAATTGTTCGTTTTTTTTTTTTTTTTTTTTTCTAATGCGCATTGATTTGCTGGAATAAAACGCTTCAAAAAATTCAATATTTTTAAAACAAGTTTTCTTTATTTATAAGAAGACAAGGTGACCAGTCCAGCTATTTATATGCCAGACATCTGCTCTGGTAATCTGGTTTTGTACAGAACTAAGAACCGTTAAAAACAACAAACCTTATAGAATCAGTCAAAAAATGCTTTTCAAACGCAAATCTGTTCCAACAGACTTACATATGTATGTATTTATAGTTCTGATTGTAATGGAAAAGTATAAATTTTAACTGGAAAGTGCAGCAGTTTAAGGGGTTACATGGGTTTCGTCGGCTAAAAAACGGCTTATTTTTAACAAATTGTTTTTTATATAAAAAATTAAATATTTCATTCAAATTTTTTATTGCCTTAAAAATGCACAATCAGTGGGCACCGTGGGCACCGTAGCGCAAGTGGTTAGTGCGTCAGACTACTGAGCCAGCGGTCTTGGGTTCGAAGTTTTTGACAGTGCCCACCTCTTTCGAATGTCTGACAAGCATCAAAGAGTATCATTTGTCACGATTGAGCTTCTCAACTCTCCGTTCGGAGTCGGCAAAAAACTGTAGGTCCCTTCCATTCGTGCAAAAATATAACACGCACACACAAATGGTTGCGAGAAGCAGGCCCAGGTTCACCTCGAGCTGAAGCGCCAACTAAGTAAGTAAGTAAAAATGCACAATTGACAAAGAATTTCTTAAATGTTTGAAGAAAAATATTTAAAACTCTGCCATTGAGACGTCATTTCCGGTGACCCCTCGGAAAAAAGTGCTTGCAGACAAAAACAGCAGAACTCATGACAGGATCAACTGAAGTCAAAAAAAAAACTAGAACTTGGACGAAGGAAAAACAAAAAAAAAAGTGAAAATTGGATTTTTGGCTGACATTTTACAAAAATTTTAAAAATGTCGGTAAAATTTGCTCCAGATTTTTATTTTAAAAATAATTGCATTTAAAAAAAATCCTTCGTCCAAGTTCTTGTCAATAGTATCTCAAAGACGTTTGTAAAATTCCATCAAGATCGGTTCAGTAGTTTTCCTGAAATTTCGACGACCGACTTTGAAAATACAGTTTCGAGAAAAACGCGTTTTAAGTTTTGCGTGACAATAAAACAGCCCAACTGGCGTTGAGTGCGCAACTTCCCAAGGCTCTATCTCCGAAACTATTACTCCGATCGACTTGAAAATTTAGGATACTATTCTTTTGTGAAGCCATGAAACCCATGTAACCGCTTAAATAAAATGGGTAAGTCTGTTGGACTCATAATAAGGGTTATGTACCAGACATTTCAAGGTTAAAATGATAAGTAAAGTATAAATTAACAGAAGTAAGATGCAACAGAGAAATGGTCATAAATAACCATTGCAGCTTGAAAAATGCCAAAACTTTATAGCCTCAATCCCCAGGCGGATTAGTGCACTTCTTTTCAAAAAGTGTGGTCATTCTGGCTTCTAACTCACCTTAAATAATAAAATAACTAAATTTAGTTATTCATTTGATATCAGAATATAATTTTTTTTTTACAGTTATGACATTTTAATGATGAATTACCTATTATTTTGAGCAGCTCGTTTCTATAGGATTTGTATTTTTGTTTATAAAAATTACAAGGAAAAAATAAAAACAAAAAAAGGTATGGAATCATTAAGAATAAATGTGTTTTGATTATGAGAAAAAGATTACGTGGATTCCTATCCAAAATCTTATAAAATTTTCAAAAAACGTTAATTTTTCTTTGTATTACCTATTATTTTGATCAGCGCTGTAAGTCTTAGATGAAGGAACACCCCTCTCTTTATTATTCCTATTGGAATCGGTTAAACCATGTCTTCTCTCCCATCTAGCCCAGGTAAGAATTCCATAGGTCACAGCACCCCATTCAGACCAATTTCTCTAAAAAATCGCAGTAGGAGATTGGTTGCTGTGTGGTAGATCCTCTGCTGTAATTTGGTATGTACCCACGCACTTGAATCTTTTCTGGGTTAATGCCTCACAGTCCACCAGTATGTGTTCTGGAGTTTCACTGGACACATTGCAAATTCTTCATGAGTCTTGATCTGATAGATCTAGCTTCCTCAGATGTCCCTTGAGCTTACGATGTCTCGTAGCGAACGCAGTCAGGATACGGAGTTTGTTTTTGTCCAGGCTAATGCAAGCTTTGAACCTTTTGAGATTTTAATTACTCAAAAGTATCTTTGCCTGTCTTAAGCCCTGAGTTTCTGTCCAGGTCTAAGTCATGTAAGTCTTCTCTAATAATCGGAGCTCCTCTCTTATGGTGTGTTTCCCTATGCCGCAGAAGAGTTCCGAGCCCACAAAGGGTGTGGCGACTCCTTTCCTGGCAAGTTTGTCCGCCTCTTAATTACCTTCTATCCCCAGGTGTCCTGGTACCAAGTAGATGGTAACGTTGTTTCGTTCGCCCAGTCTACTTATTTCATCTACACCTTCCCAGATGATGCTAGATGTGATGATCTGAGCCCCGACAGATTTGATAGCTGCTTGGTTGTCTGACATTATTGCTATGTCGCAGACACGCTACAAGAGAGCGCTTATCAAGATTGAGTTGGGCTCTTGGGCACATCTGTCAATAGTACAATATCAACTTGAAAGATGCTAGTGTAACTGCCCATGGGTTCGAATAGTTAAGTTCCGGGCCCAAAAACTTTTGCCACCGTTCCTTCCTCAGTTCTTGAACCATCCGTGTACCATTTAATGGTATGAGGACTCAGTCTGTTCATTCCAGATTCGTTGCTTCAGTCCTTCTTGTTGCTGAGCTTAATGTCGAAGTTTTCTGATCAGTTAAATGTGCTCATGCAATCGTCTCTGGGGAAGGCCAGAAGGGGAAGCTTATTAGTCATTGTAGTGTGGTCAATGAAACTTGATTACCATCATTTGGGCTTAGATCGTAAAATATGCGCACTTTATATATGAATTCGTAATGATGAGGTCTGCAATTCATTACTACCTACCTGCTGCCCCAAAGGCTCCGTTGACCTTAGTATTTGATATTAATTTCAACTTAATACCCCTGAGTAAAGGGCATTGACGGGTTGACAGACTGACAGACGGACAACTAAGTGATTCTGAAAGGGTTCAGTCTGATTAGTCTGAGGTACGGAACCTGAAAAAATGGAAAATTTGGCGGATTTCCCTCTTTTTTGTGTTGCCCCCAATTTAGTTTGGATACTCAATTGCCTAGTTTGTAAAAGTTTCGTCCCCATATGGAAATGCGGCACCATTATACATTAGTTCGCTTTGAAATGTCTGTCACAGGCATTTATCTCAGAAACCAAAAAACTTTAAATTTGGCATAGATATACACATTGGTGCTCTACATTATGTTCCACTAAAAATTGTGCGGCAAAAAAAAAAAACTGGAAAATTTATCATGTGGAGTATTATTAGAGGTCTTGAGAAGCAAGGATTTTAAATTGTTTTTTTTTTTTCAAACATGTGTATCAAGAACAATTTTGCTTTGGGTTGGGACATCAGCATCTATTGTACATACATACATACATAATATGTATCTGTCCGGACAGCTCGAAGAAGTATCTAACAGCATCCGCGTATCCGAAGGCAGAAACTGAGTAAAAAAAACCCTACTAGCCACAGCGCCATAGCGATACAAGGTAAGAATTGCGGTCGGTCTTACCCCAACTGAACAAGATAATGGGAAGCGGTCTGTTTTTTTTTTTTTGACAAGAAATATACATTGAAGCTGTTTTTGTCCTGTTGTCCTACCGCTGCTGATTTTGTGAATGCCCAATTGACTTTAGTAATTTTGGAAGTTCGGCACAATTTATCGGACTACGCTGACTTTTTAGAAAGTTAAGGAAATTCATTTCCACGACATGTTCGAAGGTAGACACAGGACAACGCCGCAAGCACCACACAACAACTCGTGTAAAAAACTGGTTAAGATCCAATAATATGGACATTTTAGAATGGTCACCTCTCCCCCGATGTCAGAAATAGAGATCATTTCCAAGAAAAATGTACCTATGCGGAAGTAAGGAAGGTAATATCCATATGTCTGTAATGTATACGTATTATCGTCAAGATCTGAGCAAAGCCATTGAAGATGCCTTTGAAAAAATCAATTTGTTCTGGAAATTCGGTCCGAGACTTTTTTTTCTATTGATGTGGTTTTAATTCTTGAAAAATACAAAATTTCATTCAATGCTCTTTTCATCTTATCAATGAAACGAAAGTAATTACGCAATTAGCTTAACTTCTGAGACTCCGTTCCATTATGTCTACGTACGGGGTCAGTCGTAAAGTCGAAGTATGAAAAATTTACTCGTACTGCCTGCATATGTAAGAGTACACATGTACTTATGCAAATGTTGTGAAACATATTTTATTATTTTATACCTAAATTAGTTTTTTTTAACATTAAACTTTTGGAATCAGTTAAATCTTGTTTCCGTGTGCAAACATTTCATTGACCCTCGTAAAATAAAAAAAAAAAACACATCAAAAATTCTATGACTCACTGTGAATGTCAAAGTGGCTAGTGAGATGTAATTTGGTAAGAAAAAAAAAAAAAACAATTTTTATTATTATTTATTATTTAAAGAACGTCCTTTTCTCTTGGAGTTCTACAGACAAAGACAAAGATGACTAGCATCACACGTCCGTGTGAACCCACGAATCCGTCTATGCGTTGCTGTGTCGTTTTTAACTGACAGCTAGATAGAATACATTATACGCATTCTTAAGGCCCCGAGTGCCCCGACCCATAGAATCCGTCGATCGATCCGTTGCTCCTTCATTTTCAAGTGACGGCTCGATAGAATACACACATTCTTATGGGAGATGGCCCATAACCAACGGATGCATGAACTTCGACGGATGAAGTAGGTCTAATTTCTACTTTTTGCATCCGTCGATACTTTGTCTGTACAGTGTACATACATTCACGCATTCAAATTTGCACATTCACGTATTGAAGTTCACGCATTTACAAATAGAGGGTATGCATTTTCATTGGTGGAAGCATAGAGAGAATGAAGAGAATCGTTGACATTTCTACGTAGATATGTGAATGTGACGGATTTATGAGACTGCTCTATCCGCCAATACTTCAACTTCAACTTCAAAGTACAACGGAACGAAGTCGACGGATTCTATGGGTCGGAGCCTTTATGGAAGGTGTCCCATAAAGCATAACCAACGGATACACAGGGTGTCCCAATTTAGAGGTATAATCCTAAAAGTGTAGAGGGGTCTATTTTCACCCACTGAACGCACGGTCGCTGTTGGTCGATTTAGCCCCAGCCTTTGGCTAATAGTAATTTTTTGTTTTGCAGGATTTTTTTAATCATTTTTGTCTGACAAAAAATGGCTTTTACTACAACTTCTGTTAATCGTTCGCGAAAAAGTTATTTTACATAATTTTGAGTTGGTGAAAGATAAAAGTTTTAGAGAGTTTCTACAAAAACGCATTCGAAGTAAAAAATTGTTTTTGTAGCTATAACAGTTCAGAAGTTATACAAGTGGTTATACACCCCCAAATCGGAAGTGCCTCACCTCTCGGGCTAAAACGGGTAAACATAGACCCCCCTGCCATATGATTTTTTTTTAATTCGTGCGCAGCTGGCCACCTACCCAATTTTATATGAAACCAGTTGAGAAAACAGTCACCATATTTCATACAATTTTCTCATAAAATGGCAGTTTTTTACTATTTTGAGGTTAAAATTGAAAAAAAAAGTTTATTTACTCGCAAAATAAAAATTATATGCATGTAGCATGTGTAATGTCGTTTTCGATTGGGCTTTTCAGATTTTGCTCTCAGATTTCAGATTTTTCGAGCTGGATGGAAGCTGAAGCCGAGATTCACAACAATTGATCTAGAGCAAAAAAAAAGTGCTTTTTCGGTCGGTTGGAAAATGAAAATTGTACTAGAACGATAAAAAATGCTAAAGATAAAAAAAGTGCTTTTTTGCCCAATCGAAACCGACATTATTTAGACCCTAAATAGACCAGACAAAAATTTACCGCAATGTTCATAATGGAAATCCACCCCCGCGCAAAGCATTGTTTTAATTTTTTTTACCACAAGTTTAAAGACATTCTACTCTGGTAACACTGAAATGACACAAATCATATGTTTGTTGACTGACAGTGAATTACATTACAATTACAAATTACACCGCGGTTCATGCGGAATGCCTGCTGTACTCACATGAGCTGAGCATGTGCAACAAATAAAAGTTTAACGCTGGTAAACAAGTCACGAACATCATTGCCGAAAAAAAAACCCACTAAACCCGCCAGAACCAGAACCAATTCAAATTCGTGGCAAAAAGATTTTCTATCTAAGCGCATTAAATACTTTAAACTTACTCAGACATTTTGGGAATTCCAGCCAACGGACGGTTCTCCACGAATTATTAAATGATAATCCACTCGAATTGATAAAATGAAAAACACTTAATTTTCACAAAACTAGAACACTACTCTGGAGAAACAGCAAAAACTTTCTTTTTTCTTTGATTCCACTACGTTTACTTTGACACCAGACTGGTTGCGCTTGACAAAACAAACTTAGGAGCTACGACCGGCGAACTAAATTTACACACGTCAAACGTCACCAAAAACCGAAATCCAACTGACTGAATCCGAATTAAAACCTTTAGCTGTTGGCTCGTCCAAGATGGACTTGGAGTTGGGGCTGGGGCATTTGATTTCAATTGCAAAACTGGTGAACGGGATGACTAAACTGTGATCAGCTGGCGAGCAGATGTGCGCGATGCGGTTAGTTGGAAAAAAGCTAATAGAAAATAGAAGCGATGCTGGATTGCTGGCACGCTGGCACTGGCCTGGCGTGACAGATATATCTAAAAATTCCAGTTAAGGTGAGTTTTTTATTCAGTTGGATTTATGTAAACATAAATGGCGGATGGAAAGTTGGTTGGCTAAAGATTAATGGCTTATTGGAACAGACTGTTCGTTCACACTTGAATAGAATGAAATCTCAAACGCCGACAGCCATTTGTATAAACATTAGATAAAGAGTAATTGGAAATGTGCTTGTCTCACTCTTTCGTTCGATAAAAATGATATTTTCTCGTTAACTGGAGCTGGAGCTAGATATTCTATTCACCTCAGTTGATTATGTGGTGACTAGTATACCTGGTTCAAGTCTTGACTAAATAAGTAAATCTTATTTTTATGGAATAATTTTGGGCGTTGGAAAAAAATATAAAACTATCGTGTTTCCGGCTGATATAAGGTCCAATGAAGCCAAATACAATAGACAGTAAGTAAAATATGACGACCCTATTATCAACTGGATCAGCGGTAATTTCCAATCGAAATGAATCAATTTAAACTAGGTCCCGTCCCATCGTCTTTTAAAGATCGATATGACGACAGATGCCATTGTAAGTAGAAGAATAGTTGGGATTCCATAAACGTAAATAGTTTTGGGGCTCAACATCAACCCAATCATAACATTCACCAAGAGAAGAATTCAACAAGGTCATGGAGCGATCCAACTGTGGGAAATGTTCATACTCGCGGAACAAATACAAAAAGCAAAACATCTAAAAAGAAACAAGCACGTAGAGGACATAACCACTAACCAGCAAAGCAGCTTGATCACTCATGGTGGACAAAGTTCTGGTGAACTAGGTTAAGTTGACGCTGAGAGATACCCATCTATGTGTTATGCCCATAAAACAAGTTTCCATATTCGTTTGGATGACGGCGACTAAAGAGTGTCAGATTTAATGAAGTTTCAGATGGTTTTTATCGGGATTCCGGAGAGTTCATCCAGATCTTGGATAATATACGTATCTGCCTAGAGTTCCGTGCCTTATGTGATAGAGACCTGGGCTTTGACAGAGGAAGTTGGGTGTATCCTTATGGACTTCTCGTCACAGCACCTTCTACAGAGATCATTGAAGTTTAGTCCTCTAACTTGGTGTTACAAACGGTTACAATTCCTATCAGTTTAGATAGGGAGTTCCTGTCTTTCATTAATATCTTGTTAGTTCGAGTCTAGGGTTTTCCACCTGTCGTTGGCTTTTATAATTATTCTTCTCTCTATTGTTATGCTTCATAGCTCATAGTCATAGAGTGATATGAATTGAAGGGTCATCTTGTTCTACACCGAATGCCGATCGGCAGCAAGTTCATCAGCTTTTCCATTACCAGGTACACACTGGCAACCAGGAACCCAGCGTAGTTTTACTTTGTGCTGTGTACAAATAACCTGTAGTTCTTCGCAAAAATTGCTTTAATTGCCGCCTGGATGTCAATGAAAAATTGATATCGTTTCACGCGGCAGCTATTGTTACTGCCGGAACTTCCGCTTGGAAAACACTGTATATGTCCAGCTTACAGCCCTAAATGTGGATGGAAGTTGATTTGCCCTTGCCACCTGATTTCTTTGTTTCTCTACAAACAAAAAAGTAAGAGAATGGCTTTGAAAAGTCTAAATAAGGCGTCAGGTAATTTGTACTTTCTACAATACATTATTCAAATATTGAGAGGGGGCAACTCAAAGTTTCGCTACTCTTCTGAACCGGATCCTACACTAACAAAAACGGGAAAATCGTAGTTGAGACGCAGTCGGTACTGATATTGAAAAACTACTTCTGCGGAGTGGTAAACGGTGATGAAAGTCAATATCCCGCGGACACTCAGTGAACAGTTTCAATCTGGAGGATATTCAACCAGTACAGCTCGCGGACTGGATGGAGTTAAAGCAGCCATAGCTATCCTCGTCACCCTAAAAATTGACGATCTTCTTCTTCGCATTACGCCAAATCCTTGCGAAGCCGAATCAATACCCAGCATCTTAACATGAATTTAAAGGCCTCGTATGATAGATGAGCTATTTGGAGCTATACTCATAATGATGCATAAAGCGCGCTTCTCCGTGAAATCGAAAGACATCAGAGTTTTAGATAAGGTGATGCCCTATCATGTAGTTTCTTCAACCTAACACTGGCGAAAATAATGTGGAGCCCCGGGTAAAGTACAACTTTGTCGGTAGGATGAAACGAGCAGTGACTGAAACAACACCGGCAGTTGGGACAAAAAGTTACAATGGACAACCCTCTCTTCGAGGTAGTCTGCGTTGATGATACATGGAGAGGAAGATACAACCAGGAACTATGCGAGCTGTATAGCGAGATCAACATATTCAGCGGATTACATAGGTGGAGTATGCAACTGGAAGCCAAAACCCCCATCCACCTGATCAAAACGAAGTGTGGATAGCAATATCCAAGCTAAAGTCCAACAAGGCTGCTGGACCTGTCGGTCTACCCGCAGAGCTATTTAAAGCAGCTGGAGATGACTTGGTAGTGAGCATACACCAACTCATCTCCAAGGTTTGGTCCGATGAAAGTATGCCAGATGAATGGAATCTCAACATCGTCTGCCCGGTCCACAAGAAAGGAGACCCCCTCAACTGCTCCAATTACAGAGGCATCAGCCTCCTCAACATCGCCTACAAGATCATATCTGCCATATTGTGTGAGCGCCTGAAGCCTTTCATCAACAACCTGATTGGCCCCTATCAGTGCGGTTTCAGGCCAGGAAAGTCCACCATAAACCAAATTTTCACACTCAGGCCGATCCTGGAAAAAACCCAAGAAGTCCAAATCGATACCCACCACCTGTTCATCGATTTCAAGGCCACCTATGACAGCATATGGAGGGATGAACTGTATAGAGCCATGTCTAGTTTTGACACCCCTGCCAAACTCATCCGTCTGTGCAGGATGACGATGAAGAAAGCTCGCTGCTCCATCAAGGTCGGTAATGACCTCACCGAGACCTTCGATGTCAAAAAAGGATTCAGACAAGGTGACGCGCTGTCATGCGACTGCTTCAACATCATTCTTGAAAGAATTGTTCGTAACTCACAAGCCAACACACAAGGAACGATCTTTCAAAAGTCCGTTCAACTACTTGCATACGCCGACGATACTGACATCATTGGTAGAACACAGCGAGCGTTCACGAGTATAGAAATGGAAGCGGCTAAAATGGGTTTAGCGGTAAACGAGGGAAAAACAAAATATATGCTGTCAACACCCAACATCGACGAATTGGACAGAACGTCACAATAGACAGCTACAACTTTGAGGTAGTAAAGGACTTTGTCTACCTCGGCTCTGCCATAACTTCAAAAAATTACATCTCGTCGGAAATCAAACGAAGGATTGCTCTTGCCAACCGCTGTTTTTTTGAGCTAAGAAGGCAATTGAGTAGTAAAGTCCTTTCTCGATCGACTAGTGAGACTATATAAGACCCTTATCATCCCAGTCTTGCTATATGGAGCTGAAGCATGGACTTTATCGAAAGCGGACGAAGATATCCTTGGTCGCTGCGAGAGAAAAATCCTTCGGTCCTGTTTGCGTTGACGGGTTCTGGAGGAGAAGATTCGACAGCAGAGGACGACCTCGCCTAAGGTGGCGCGCACAAGTAGAACAATACCACAGCCAACTTGACGTGCGCAACTGGAGACGGCTAGCTAAGGACCGGGCTAGCTGGAAGAGGTTGTTGGTTGAGGCCTTGGTTCACCTCGGATTGTAGCGCCACCTAAGTAAGTAAGTATGCAACTGGAAACAGCTGCCTGGAGAGAATTGTTGGCTGAGATCCTAGTAGTTGTCTTACAATACTAACACGTTTTCTATAAAGACATGGTAAGCTAAAAAAAAACGACGCCCTGAAGATATCTTTTGCGTACAATTTAAATGTGGTTTTCTGGCATCCTGCCGTCCTTCGGAATACCAACTGATAGATTGTAAAACAAGTAAACGCATTTCCAATTGTTAAGATTTATTCAAGATCGTTCTTTTCATTTCGCTTAGCTGTTTGTTCTTTTTGTTGTCATCTTCAGCCAACTTCAGCTGGCATGCATAAAGGACAACTTCTATTAGCTCCAGTGGACTCATATCAACATCAATTTCACACAGTTTGCCATTCTGAAATACATTCTTAAAGTGCCTTCCAACACTTTCAATGAAATTGTCACTCGTACCGCTGAGCGCACCTTTCTCCTGTAAAAGCCTGTACGCAGCTCTTATGCTGCATTCACCAAGGGACTGCTTTTCCACCATTTGCAAAAGTTCCAGTATCGCGGAACGATTGTAGCGAATCCCATCTCGTACCAGGTAAGTTGGCTCCACATGCTTTTGCAATATCCTAAGCACACAGAGAACCTGTGTAGCCAGGTAGCCAAAAAACTTCGGCCTTAAGCGGACCGCAGCCAAATTGAGTTCATTATTGCACATCAAAAGTTCTGTTATCCGTAGGAAATGCTGCATGAACTCATAGAACACAACGGCCTTCAATGGAGCACTGCTTAACGCGTCAAAGGAGTAAGTGCGTTCCTGGCGTATTGCCAAGCTATTGGCTCTCATACACTCAGCCACATTCACATCCTGCACCTGGTGGAACACATCCATGTAGAATAGATTCAAACCAAGTACATTCATGTAGTCGTCAGTCGGGTAAATGTACTTCTTGTAGAGCTCCTTCAAGTCCGTGTAATTCTCTGTAACGACCTGCTGCAGGTACTTCAACTCTAGGCTTGTATTGTATGGACCTGACGGCAGCCTGGTCATCTCGTAGTGGGGTATGCGTATCGGATAGACGGCAGAAAACCAATCGGCGTGGTTATCAACGAGTTCGTAAATCTTCCTGGTCAAGGTACCAGTCTTTTCTTCAACGGTTTCATTTGGACTATCTGAAGCTACCAGCTGGCAAATTTCCGCAAGAATCTCTTGACTTGCTCTGCACAATTTCACAAGGTTCGATCCATTGTAACGATTTTCAACGAACATCTCTTTTCCTGCATATAAACAGCCATTGCAGGCGATAATTATACCCGCTTCGAGTTTTTCACCTTGATTCCACTGACATATGATGCATCTGTGTCGAAATGTCAGCTTCCCTATTCCGTGCCGCTTGCCATTCAACCAATAGCCAACGTATTCGGTTCTCCCTTTCGTAGCTGTGCGTCCTTCCTCATTCCAGTCGTAAGTTCCGAATCCGGAGTAGGTTTCGGCTTTCCACGATCCATCGTAGCTGCTTCCGTTTGTGAAGGTAAATTTTCCTTGCTTCCTCAGACCCAGCGAGTCGAATGTCCCCTTAAAGACGCCACTAGAATCCTCAACCTCTCCATATACGATTGAACCCTCGTGGAACATTCCCTTTTCCTCTCTTTTCCTTGACTACAAGGCAAGTGGATCAGGACACTTAACAGGAAAAAAAATCAAAACTGTATACCTTCCAAAGTCCTTTGCCATGAAACAGGTTATTTTTAAAGTGACCAGTATATTGAAACCGACTTGCCTTGAAGGTCCCATAGCCATGCCGGCAGCCGCCTAAAACCTCACCCTCATAGATGTTGCCATCTGCATAGGTGTACCTTCCAAAGCCCTTCGTAAGGCTACCTTGAAATGATCCTAAAACACAAAGAGATCTAAGTAAAGCTTAGAAAAATGCCAAATCCACTACAAAACCTCGAAAGGAAGCTCCATTGGGGAATGTGTAATTCCCAAAGCCATTGAATCCATCCCCACTTAGCCACCCATAGTAGCTACTTGAGCTGGCAAACGTCAGCCTCACAAAGGAGTTTTTAATCTGCAAAGTAAATGGACAAGGTTGTCGGTGGTTTTTTTTTTGTTGGTTAACTTACATCGCGTTTGGTGGTAACAGAGCTGAGAAGATCCATGAGAAGTTCCTTCAAAACGGCATCTCTTCCAATTGGTTCGACCACAGGCTCTGCGGGAGGCGGCTGTTCTATTGGGACAACCTCTTCTTTTTTTTCTTTAATAGAAACACGCTTCTCCTTTTCCTTTTCTTTTACCTTTTCCTTTGCTTTAGTATGATCCTTTTCCTTTCTCTTTCGATTTGCTGACATCGTATGACGTTCGTTTTCTTATTAAAAATAAAAAAGAATTAAATCGAAAAATTCCAAAGCTTTCTAGAGGGCTCAGTTCTATACAAATTTTTGGTAAAGTTTTTTTTGGGCTGGGGATCAACCCTCAGAAAACGGAACTGGTTCTTTTCACTAGAAAATAAGAAATCCCTGATATTGACCCTCCTTCTCTATACGGTACCAAACTAGTCTTCGCCGACAAAGAAGAGTAACAGGGTCTTATTCTAGCTGGAAACTCAATTTCCAGTAAATAAAGCTACCACAACCCTCTATTCTTGCAAGAAAGCCATTCAACTTTAACCTCGCATAACCCATTGGCTCTATGTGTCTGTTATCAGACCGATTCTGATGTATGGCGTGATTGTCTGGTGGACCACCAAGAACAAAGATTAGCTTGTCTGTTTATAAGTGGAGCATTAGGAACAACACTCTCCACAGCACTAGACATCCTCCTTTATTTCCCACCCCTTTATAACACCATAAGCCATAGGACTCAAAGCCATCTCACAGTGGTCAAGTAACTACACTGATCACTGGATCACTTAACTCTCCCGAAAACACTATACATATACTGTGCCGAAGCCCAATTTTGATGAAAACTATAAAAGTCGCTATTCCCGATAGGTCCCTGTTAAGTTTTCTTTACTCCAATAAAAGTAAAACCTTCGACTTTAAATTAATTATTCTTTATTCATTTATAATAAAAATAAATTAAGAATTTAATAAAACAACTATATTTAATTTAATGGGTAAGTATAAGATACTTAGAGAGAGGCGTGTGGTCGGCTTGACTGACGTAAGAAGAAGAAAGTCATTCTCGCTTTTCACCCGCAACTTCAGAAACGGAAAAAAGGATGTAAAAGGAAAGAAGCCATTTTATAACACTTCACTTGTTTTAATGTTACAGGGTTGGCTTAAGGCCGTATATAACAACTCTCCCCTTCTTAAAAAAAATAACTTCTTTCTTTTCATTACCTTTACAAACAAACAAAAATATCAATTTAATATTTTTTCTTTCTACTAGTTTTAAATTCAGATATATATCTTTTAACAACTTTTCTTTCTCTATTAGATCTTCGTAATATTATTTCATCTTTACTTTTTGTTTCAGAAGGACTTTCAATATCTTCCTTTTCTTTCTTTACGAGATTTTTGTTACAATTTTCAAAGGATTTATTTTCATTTTTATTACATGTTAATTCATCGTTGCTTTTATCTAATTCTTTCACATTAATGTCTGATAAAAAAATTTTATTTTTTGAAGTTGAACATTTAATTTGGTTTTGATGTACATACTTTATCAAACCGTTTGCTTTAATCAAATATCTTAAGTTACTTAAAACTTCCATAATCTGGGCTGGTACCCAGCGTACAAAATGTTTATGTGGATTTTGATACCAAATTAAATCAGCTTTTTTAAAATTATTTTTAACAATTGCAATTTGTTTTGGTGTTTTTGGTGGAAAAGAATTTTTATATTCACAAAATTTGTTGCTACAATCAAAATTTTCTTTAAATTTATTATTTACAATATCTAAGCTAGACCTAGGTTTATATGAAAAGAGCATTTCCGATGGACTTTTAGAAGTGGATGTGGACGGCATATTTCTATCATTGTATAAAAATTGTTCAATCTTATTTTGCAGTGAATTTGTGCTATTTTTATCCAAACAGAATTTAACCAAAACATTTTTGACAGACTGAACTCCACGCTCGGCTAACCCATTTGACTGTGGGTGGTATATTGGTGATTTTAAAACTTCTATATCTTTGTTTTTGAAAAACGATTTAAACTGAAATGAGTTGAACGGTGGACCGTTATCGGAAACAAGTTGTTAAGGATATCCAAAAATTCGAAACGTTTTATCAAGTGCATTTAGTGTATTCCAAACGTCTGTTGAACTCATTAAATGTATGTCTTTAAATTTACTGTGAGCATCGACAATAATAAGGAAACTTTTGCCTTAAAAAAAAAAAAATCGATATGAACTCGCTGAAAAGGAAAATGTGTTTCAGGCCATTTCGTAGTGACAATTTCTTTCTTAACATTTCCAGTTAAAGTGCAACTCTGACAGCTTTTCACACATGCATCAATGTCTTGGTCAATTAGAGGCCACCACACATATGAACGAGCTATCATTTTCATTCGATTAATACCACAATGGTTTTCGTGAAGCAATTTTAGACAAGAGTTCCTTAAACATTTAGGAATTATAATACGATTTCTATAAAACAAACACTTATTCTCTGTAGATAAATTATTGTGTATTTTTTTAAACAGGTTGGATGAAAACTCATATTTATATTCTTTATCAAGCAAGATTTTATACACCTCTGTTAGCTCATCGTCATGAGCCATGTGATGTTGTATGACGGATACTTTTAACATAGGACTTTCACTTTCAGAGAAATAATTTATCGGTATTTGTTCAACCTCTGTGCTTTTACTTAATGGTAACCTTGATAAGGCATCAGCAGGTGCCAAAGACTTTCCTTTACGATATTTTATAGTATAAGTATATGACGACAGTATTATGCTCCATCTTTGAAGCCTAGAGACCGAAACGGCTGAATTATTTTTCTTTGGACTGAAAATTTCTTGCAAAGCCTGGTGGTCAGTGCATAAGGTAAATTTTTGTCCATAAATATAAATGTGGAACTTTTTTACTGCAAAAATTATCGCTAATGCTTCGCGATGAAGCTGGGAATAGTTTTGCTCAGCTTCATTAAGTGTGCTGGACACGAACATCACAGGTTTTTCAGCACCGTTCACTACATGCAAAAGCACTGCACCCACCCCATAAGGTGATGCGTCTGTAGTTACCACAATAGGTTTATCGGGGTCATACAGCTCCAATAAACTTTCATTAGTTAAAAATGTTTTACTTTTGTCAAAATTTTCTTGACAAATTGAATTCCAAATAAATTTTTGGTTACCTAGGAAATCGTAAAGTGGACGTAATTTAGACGACAAGTTAGGAATATACTTTGAATAAAAATTCAATAACCCGAGATATGACTGCAACTGTTTAAGGCTAGTTGGCGCCGGAGCTTGAAGAATAGCTTCAAGTTTTTCTGGATTTGGGCATATACCCTTACCCGAAATCACATGACCGAGATATTTAACAGACGGAACTAGAAACTTGGGCTTTACGACGTTGATTTTAATATTGTGATTACTAAGACGTGACAACACTAAAAGTAATTTTTGGTAGCATTCATCTTTTGTCTTGCCTCCGATGATAATATCATCTAAGTAACAAAACACAGATTTAAGTCCCAACAATACTCGGTCCATGACGGATTGAAAAATTGAAGGAGCACTAGACACACCGTATGGAAGACGTGTATACACTAGAAGTCCTATAAGAGTATTTATCACTAAAAGTTCTTTACAGTTTTGGTCGACTGACAATTGTTGATAAGCTCCTCTTAAATCAACGACACAAAAAACTTCACAATCGGCTAACTCCGCGAAAATTTCATCCATTTTCGGTAGTGGGTAATGTTCCATCAAAATACATTTGTTGATGGTCACCTTGCAGTCCATGCAAATCCGTAACTCACCATTAGCTTTTGGAACTATTTATTTATTTATTTATTTATTTATTTATAAGCTTAATGCAAGCAACAACTTAAACAAACTAAGACTTAAAAAAACTAAGACTTGAACAAACTAAAACTTAAGCAAACTTAGACTTAACCAAACTTAGACTTACACAAACTAAAGATTAAAACTAACATATAGAGGGTAAGATGGTAAGGCGGTAAGATCAGGAGATCAGGAGGAGGTATAAAGTGCGTTCTGTAGTGTTAATTTACTGCAATGAAAATTAAAATGGTTTGGAATGCTGTTGGCCTTTTGCAGCATTCTAGACATTGGTTCGTTTAACCCATAATTGGTACGATGAAAGACAAGATGAAAGAGGGGAACGGACCTGAGATTACGCGGGTTAGTGTTAAGGGAGATCATTTGAAGGAGTGCGGGACAGTCGATGTTACCTACTAAGAGTTGTTGAATAAAGAGTATATCGGCAACATCACGACGTTTTTCGAGAGACTGAAGATTGATCAGTTTCAATCGGTCTCTATAGGGTGGAAGGTTGTAGCGGTAGGGGTAGCCCATCGGCTAAATTTAATAGGTTCTAAAATCTTTTCTTCCACAAGACGATTGGCTCGGCTTTTACCCTATCCCTTAATTTGAATGGTACACTGTATGCACAATGAAAAATTGGTTTCTGACAACCATCTAAAACGATATTCGCGGTAAAACCCTCAATTGGATCGTTATTCTTGTCATCAACAATGTTTGGGTACTTTTCTTGAATCGACTTTAAAATGGGACACACCACTTCACTTTTCACACTGTTCATACCTGTTAAACTTTCCGAGTACATTTTGCGCCAGTTTGGAAACAAAACATCCTGTAAATCTCTTCCTAACAAGGGTTTTCTCGGCCAACTTCCTTTGACAACAATTATTTCACAATTCCAATATCCACCTTGGGATGACTTTAAACCTATAACAGATAATTCTGTACACTTCTACACCGAAGGCTCTAAAACCAATGATAGTGCAGGATGAAGTGTTTTCTCAGGCAGATTAAATCTCAATCCCTGATCACTGCAGTGTGTTTCAAGCGCAGATTATGTCGATTTCAGAACCACTGCCCTGGGTGAAGAGGAATGTAGTATCTTCGAAGGATATTGTCATATACTCGGATAGTCAGGTGGCCTTAAAATCCCTGGAATTTGTTGCATCTACTTACAAGTCCACCTTCAACTATCATTCATCTCTGATAGAGATGGCTGAGCAGTACTATGAAAACTCCTAAACCCAAATTGTTCATCTGGTAGTAGGTGATTTTCATCAATTACCTACAGAAGTTTACGTTTCAGCACTTTTTCAAATACATATTTTACGAAAACTGCCTAGCAGGCTTATTGGCCCATAGCTATTTGCATTTTCAGGAGGTTTGCAATTTTCCAGATATCTGGAAAATACTGCATTTTTAAGTAGGCATTTATAAGAAATGTTAAAAACTGTATACCGGCCTTTGGTAGTTGCTTGATATACAAATTTTTTATACCATCAAGACCTCCCGTTTATACAGGGTGTTTCCAAGTTGAATGTCAAGACTTTGGCAACTGATTCTTGGGTTTATTCTTAGAAAAAAATTGTTCTACTGCAAGGGTCTATCTCCAATTTGGACATCATTTATCGAGAATTTAAGAAAACACCTACTTTGGTGTACCTTGACCCATACTAACTCAAATATCTCCACTAATACTTACTACAAAAACCTTTTTTTGGGGCTTTAATTTTAGAAGAAATAATACCATTTTTAACTGCGTTTAAATAAATTGGATACCTTTTTCTGCTTTCCAGATATTTTATTTTTAAATCAATATCATTAATCTTGCCGATACATTTTTTTGACTTTCAGGTCGCTTTTCTACAAGAAATGCGTAATGATCATACCACTTTATTATTTTTTTCTTGTGAACGTAACAATTTTAAACA
Organism: Brachyopa scutellaris; assembly: GCA_949775065.1. NCBI lineage: Eukaryota > Metazoa > Arthropoda > Insecta > Diptera > Syrphidae > Brachyopa > Brachyopa scutellaris. Next base: position 143,389,079 of record OX459112.1, on the reverse strand, counting down.
AAAAAATCTGTACTAAGTATGCTGAAAAACTCACAGATTTTATGATACTTGGAAAAAACCGCAGCAGATAAAAAGCGAAAAAATGATTTTTTACCTATTTTTTTAACCACAGTTGGAAATTAGTGCGATTTTCTAACTAAATCATAATTTTGCAATTTGTTTTTTAAATAAAGTATGACTTTACGAAGGTTTTAAAGTATGCTCATTTATTAGAATACCCGTCAAAACCCTAATTTCCATACCATTTTCCCCCTTAACATCCCAGACTCAAACCTAACTGAGTATGTAGGCCAAGTTGGAAAATTTAACTGGGAAAAAAAGGGTACTATTTCATCTAAAATTAAAGCCCTAAAAGAAGTTTCTGTAGTAAGTATTAGCGGAGATATTTGAGTTAGTATGGGTCAAGGTACACCAAAGTAGGTGTTTTCTTAAATTCTCGATAAATGATGTCCAAATTGGAGATAGACCCTTGCTGTAGAAAGATTTTATTCTTAGAATAAACCCAAGAATCAGTTGTCAAAGTCTTGACATTCAACTTGGAAACACCCTGTATAACTCGCAGACTTTTTACAATTTCTTCGATATCTGATCAATATTTATGTAGTCATCTCGAGAGGCTTCGACAATATGGCTGTTTGATCTATTGATTACACTATTTACCAATACATTTGTATGCACATTACCGAGCTGTTGTGATACGGTATGATTACTAACAAATGCTGAAGCAAACAAATTGGCTTTTTTACTATACAATCTTATAATAAGTAAAATTATTCACTATGAGAATGTGGATAAGCATTAAGAGCGCGGCTGAGTGTGTAGCGCGTCCATTAACCTTTCTTGCGCTGTACTACTGAGTTCAGGGGTCTCAGGTTCGTTTCCTTGCAAAATCGGTATTCTTATTTATTTTTTAAGCCTTTAATTTTCCCAAAATTATTGTTAATCGAAAAGTGGTAATTTCTTTAAAATCGGTCCAGTAGTTTACGAGTTAGTCGGTTGAGAAATTGAATTTTTCGACATAAAATTGAATTTTTCGACCTGAATTTCTTAAAAACTATACAACTTACGAGATCCGTTATATTTTTTTTTAAATATAGTTAATCAGTTAAATATAGTTAATCACCTACAAACTGATTTTTTCATATTTTTGGCTTCAGTAGTTTAGAAAACACTATGATCCTTTTTGTATGATATTTTTCACACTTTTTGGCAATAACTGTTGTGCATATATGTGGACCACCGTAATGTATAAGTGTGCCAAATTTCAAGTTTCTAGGAAGAACGGTTCTGGACGTTTTTACCGTGACAGACATTTTTGAGTTAGAGCGAACTTATAACCTCTTCGGACCTACGCACAGTGCTTCGAATATATGGGGAAAGTTGACAAAAATCAGAATATTAAAAAGTTAACTAAAATTGGTTAAAATATGATTGAAAAATGTAGGTACGATAAGTCTTTAATTTAAAATACCCATTAAGACCACTAAATGTCGCTATTTTTAATTATAAATAGAAATTTCACACGTGAACTTACCGATCTCATTAGATTAAGTTGATTCATCAGAGTTATCATCATTGATATCAAATCCTGAATAATAATTAGCTGTAGCTGACAATTCCATATTGTCAGCAAGTAAATAATTTCTCAAGCTGTCATCAATCGTAACCGACTTTTTTGATACCGGATGTCTTAAATGGGATATGGCTGGGTCAGATTTAAGGAGCAATTGGGTCACTAAATCTTCATTTGAATGTTTTCAGGATGATTTTCTTGTATGGGTAAGGCGGTATGCTCAGCAGTATTATTTAACAACTCCTGGAGGTCCACTGATGCTAAAGTGTCGGTAGCTTCCCTTTTAACTGGCAGTAATTATTTTTTTAAAATTTGCAGAGAGTATAAACTAGGAAAGCAGTTTTTATGCAAAACATTTACTACTGTTCGAAGCAACTTGTATTTTCTTTCTGAAAGATCCAAATCTGAATACAATGCTAGGGCTTACGATATCTTCTACTCGACGCTTTTTGGTTTTTTTCGAAGATTCTTCAAAAGGCTTTTGTGGCCTTCCGTGACTAGTGCTTGAAATGTTTGCATTAATAGAAGACATTTTTTTAATTAGAAATCTAACACAACTCTGAGGCAATTTAAAATCGCTTTCCCACCATATTTGGTGATGCTTTTTTAGGTTAACTGTGATTTCGCGAACATTGCTTCCATCTCTTCATACAATTTGAACTGAATACTGAAACTTTTTGTGTCAAATCTTGCATTGGAATTTTTGGCAAATCACTAATTTCAAGTGCTTCCAATACGTAATCGCTAAGTCGTTCAACTTTAGAAATTCGACTGCGTTCAAGCCATTTTTCAAAAAGTTCCTTAATTTTAATGGTTGTGACCTTTCCTAAAGAAATTCGAAAATTTCAAACGTTAGCAAAAAGTAGCAGAAAAATTTCACATATTATCAAAATAGAGAAACTAACGATTAAACGGAACTAGGTTTTTAAGGTATTTGAGGTTAATTACTAGTAAACCAATCACTTAAAGTAAATTTGTATGTTTGAAAAAACTTCACTTATTGAAATAATTTAAAAATAATTAATTTCAACAAAAACGCACTATGAAATGCACATACCCGTACTTAAAGATGTCATTGTTACTATTCAAAAAGAATTAATCAGAAAACTCTACTAGTTTTTTTTAATAAGCAAATTGCCGAAGCGCAATGTAAATTTGCAAAAACCAACTGATCCAAAAATGCGTGATCTCACATCAGACTTACCGCTTTTACTGTGATGCTAAAAATGTACAAATTCCAAAAATAGAAAATTACCGTTATTAAAGATGCACGTGACCAAGTCTAGTGTATTTTACATCTGCAGCGCGCAATAATTTTTTGTATTTTTGTCCACTGGTCGAAGCACTGTGTGCGGCCTGCGATGCACATACATACGTGTACTTCCGGAAAAGTATTTTCATATTTTATTTATTTAATTCAAAGAGAAACTATTTACGGGAACGCACTTGAAATAAACTTTTTATGCATTAAAAATATGTTCTTTATACTTCGGGACTACTTCGCACAAGATTTGACCTCTAAATTTCAAGGAATCGAAAAAAAAGAAAACCGGGTATTGAAAATACAAAAAAATCTCTGGTCGCGAAAAGGTTAAATTAGTTTAGCATTGTTTTCTTGCTTTCTTTCTTTCTTTTGTTTACTTAACTTAGTATACAATTGTTTTTTCTTCAAAATAAACAAACAAAATAAATAAAAAAAATAATTTGTTTTTTAAATATAGACCTAATGTATAATATATGATACCGCCCCTTTTCTCGGAAACCCCCCACCTCGCTTTGTTTTTGGGTTGAAATTTACTCTCAGATAAGCCCTATGAGTGACCATAAGCAACATCAAACACATGGTCATTCTGGATATAGCTTGAATCTCAAGAGGATAATGGTTCCGTATTACCTAAAAATAAAACTTTTATTCACTATATAAATACAAAAGCTTTATTCAATTCCTTTTATAACATTTAAAGAAATAATATGTACATATGTTAACATTTTTCGATATTGTTCAACATATAAAACTGTAACTCTGTTTTCTTTCAAAATTTAAATCGTCGTTTTCTATTTCTCTAATTCCTTAAACGAGCCGCTGGTTTTTGAGCTCCACCATCCGCCAAACTTTTGGTAAAAGTCGAGGGAGGATAACTCAATTTTTTCTCCAGCAAAGCGATTTCCAGTTTTGTTTTATAGTTTAACAACTCCAAATGTTCGATCGTGAGTTTGCGTTTCTTTAAAACCGTTTGACGTTCCTTACTGGCCAATCGCTTTCTTACTGTAAGTTAGACATTAATTAATATTTAAAATACAGTCCTGTGTAAAAAAAATTAAGACCAGTAGGATAATTGTGCACATATGTTCTTATTTTTTTCGAATGAAGGTTTTGTACTTAAGGTGGGGTATTCTAGTCTAGAATTTTGAAAAAATCTGTTTTTTTTTTAATTTCATATTTTTAAAGATTAGACCTTCAAAAATGTATCCTCCAAACGTTTCCTGAATTATCCTACAGAAAGTCTCTTATACACCATGAATTCTCAGAAAGTCTCTATGTGGAGGCGTTTGTAACGTATTTCTTTAAATGCATTTTTCTCGAAACTACTTTTTCCAATACGTCTAATGTGATTTCTTAAGTTCTAATAAACCGATCAACTTGAAATTTGGCGTGGATTTTCTTTATATATCCCTCTATCGCAGGAACAAGAAATTTGTAAAAAATTTGGTTTTTACTATTTTTAAAAAATTAAAAACTTTGAAAAAAAGGGCAAAAAATCACTTTTTTTTCAAACAGCCGCCATTTTGTGAAAAAAAATTTGTTTTTTATTTCCGTAGTTCAGGCGATAGCGACATTATTACTGATTAATAATCCTTTTTCTTTTTTTTATCACCAGAAGGGTTGGAATCATGTCAACAAGGACGCATCCTTATTTTTCACTGCCCCACCTTACCAGCCTGTAATTTTTTATATTTAAAAAAAAAAGGTTTTTTAAATTTTTTTTTTGTATTGTTAAAATATTAATAAATATCTAATAAAAGACTGACTAATAAAAATATAGCTACTTAGTTTTTTTTATCGAATTTTAAAAAACACACAAAATTCGTACCGCTAGACTAGAAACTAGAATACCCCCTTAAGTTGAAAATAGTCTTTTAATTAATGACGCCAAATATAAGTCTATACAATCTAATTACAGTAGAATCTCGGAAAGATGAACGTTTCGAAAAGATGAACAGGGCCTGTTTAATATTCGTTCATCTTTTTGAGTAGGCACTTAATTTTGAGTAGGTACCTAATTTTGGTTAAAATATCTTTCAACACCCTGCACTTTTCTTTTAAATTTAAAAACTTAACTCGGCCTTTAACTGGTGGCATCTTTCCAAAGATTCAAAATCAAGCAGAAACGAACAGTTTTCCAAAGAATAACGGTTATATGAATCTACTACGAAAAACTAAAACACGAATGAAGAAGAAAAACCAAATTTTTGGGTAGAGCGTTTATCTTTTCGAGTATCGAGTATATGCAGTGGTGAAAAAATTCCATACATCTTTCTGGATAGTTCATCTCTTGGAATAGTTCATCTTTCCGAGATTCTACTGTACTTTTTTCAGTTTGAAAAATAATTAAAAATCAGCCTTATTGTGAGTTTCACGCAAACAGCATTCCGCCCGAAATCATTTTCCCTCTATTGTGAGAAATAAAACTATTGACAGCTGAATTTTTCCCTTGTTTTTAGTAGGCGAAGAAGAGAAAAACAAGGCGGAAAATGTAATTTGTTTGTTTATTTTAATGCAAGAATAGAAGAAATTCTAGTAGAAATTGATATTTTTGAATATGAACAACACGAAGTAACATTTAATTTGCGCGAAACTCACAATAGCTTTTAAAATTCCGGGCGAAAAACAATATTTCGGGTGAAATATTTTCCGGTGAAACTCACAATAAGGCTGAATATGTTAAAGTTGAAAGTCAATAATTTATAAAATTATCCTACTAGTCATAATTTTTTGCACAGAATGTGTCGCTATAATGTGTCTATATCCACCTGTTAACTTTCGCAAAGGATTAGAGATGAGACCTGCCGAACTACTCTGCGCCGTATTTCCACTTCCACTAGGACGAGAATCTATTAAAAAAAAAAAAATTAAATGTTTATGGATATACGACTATTTTTTGTTTTTACCATTATTTCCAGGGTCCTTGAAGCCGAGCCCAACAATAATTTCTGACTCTCGCCCAATAATATCAAGTACGATATTATCACAGGTGCTAATTTTGCAGTCCTTGCCTCCTGTAGAACCCGTTAGTTTGGCGTTATCCAATCTGGCCTTGTAATATTTTCACGTTTTAATACACCAAACATATAATTTTGCAATCAATAGATACTTACTATTGCATATTTCTTACAATTTTGCCAAAACACATCTCTAATGTACGTCCAGTCTTTTTTCGCAGTAACTACATTTAAACTTTTTGCCAATAAATATATCTCTCGCCATTTATCACTTTTATTAGTTTTTGTAATTTGATCAGAGAAAGCACCAAACAAAATATTTTTATTTTCTCTTATTTTAGATAAAATGCTTATCTTCTTTTCTTCGCTTATTCTCCGACTCATCGCGCACAACTCACTTGTTCAAGTGAGTCAACAAATCGAGGGAAATTGATTTTTCAACAATTGTTACGGTTCTCTGTTGTGTTACAGAAATTATCTTCACTACGTATACGTACGTATATAGTCAAACAAGTAATTTCTGAGGCCGCAGGGGCCTATACGAAACACAGAAAAACAAGTACTTGTTAAACAAGTTAAATTCAACAACTGTGGAAAAGTTCTATAACACGTAACAGTACGTCTGCACGCACTTCAACAATTGTTATGGAATATTTTTACGAGTGGTGAATTTGATAAATCCACAAGTGTTGAAAAAGAGACTGACATGTTGAAAAGTTGATAAATTCTAACCGACGGACAGTGGGGCAATGCGCCTCTAAAGTTGGCAAAAATATAATACATTTAAAAATTGAATAATAATTTGGAGATACTTGTGTACATATAATACATACTATTTATTGATACAATAAAAATAAATAAAAAAAGATATACATATGTAGATAAAAAATAATTATTAAAAACCAGCTTTAATGAACTAAAAAGTAACAAATTATTTTTTTTCCGAGTCGCCAATATTTGACTATTAATTGAAGCTTGAGACGCTCAGGTATTTTTTTTACATTTTTGTGGATTGGCCTAATGTGATTTCCTCCATTTAGGTATAGATATATACATATGTATGTAGTTTGTAGCTCCGTCATGATACCAGATAAACCAGAAATGTCTTTACTGGCTCGAGGTAGAATTTGTCTAAATGACGATGATATGTTCTAATTAAACAGTTACAGTGACACAAAATGTGTTCTGCTGATTGTTCGTCCTCATTGCACATCGTACATGTGTTGTCTTGTGCATGAGCTTTAATTAATAGTCACATATAATTACAGCACAAACTCGATTTACGCAACTAATAGAAATTAAGGCAGTTGCAATAACCGAGGTTGTTGCACTTATCGGGTTACATTTTTTTTAAAGAAATAATGATAGTTAAAATGGCTATGTTTTATCAGAGATAATGACAATGTGATGAAAAAAGGACAGGTTTTTTTTTAATCAGAATACGAAAAGATAGAACAAAAATCCAAAAATGCAAAAATTAAAGCAGTAAAAATATTATGGGTTTTTTTTAAGAAATAAGATATTTTAGAAGGAGTTTTTTGGATTCCATATTTTTCAAAACTGCCAACTCTTTTATTTTTTGTAGAGTTGAAATGTCTTCTATTAGAATATTATGCCCTTCGGCCCATTGTAAACGTATGTGACTATTGTTGCAGAATCGAACTGCAACTTCTGTTTTAACTTTCGACAAAGGGGGGACAGCTTCAACTTCACTTTGTGTTCACATTTGTGCTCTCAATATCTGACGGATCCTCATAATTTGCAGAGGCCTCAAAGTTTTCGTAAAGTCAATCACAATCATTGATTTCTTTATTCGAAATTCTAATGTTGAGAAAAATCTCATCAAGCAAATTGGAAACGAATGAAATCAATTCTTTTTCCCTTAAGATATTTGTAGATACTAGATAGTAGATAGTATACATATATGAATGTATGTACAATACAATACTGTGAAATACCGGCAGAAAAAAACCAACCAAAAGGAGAAAAAACAGATGAATAAACACAAGAAGTTGCACTAATCGAGGTTACTTTTTTGAAAAGTTGCGCTTATAAGACGTGCGACGATTTTAGTGTTGCGAAAATCGAGGAGTTGCGCGAATCGACGGTTGCGTAAGCCGAGTTCGTACTGTATATGTATTGCTGACTCGGAAAAAAAATTTCTTTTACTTTTTATTTCATTAAAGCTTGTTTTAAAGAAATTGTTTTATCTTATATACAAATACATATTTATTTTCTACTCTTTAGTATCTGAAACTTTTTACAAGTTTACCTCGGTACGTATGCACCATATATTTATTGGCTTGGGTGGGTGTAATATGAGAAAAGTTGTTCAGAATGTTTGAGATTCTACTCGTCAAACCCTTCCATTTGATACCCATGTTATTGGGGTTGTGAAGAAAAAAGTAATCCGCCATCTTATGGCGCCCATCATATTGAATTTCAGAATCACGTCACTTAATTTATCGTATTCAACTTGTCAAATCCATTTAGTTGATACCCATATTAAGGGGGTCGTGAAGATAACGGTAGTCTACCACCTTGGGGCGTCCGCCATATAAGATTTACAAGATCACCAAATATACTATATTGAGTTGTCGCCGGACATGCAAAATTTCAGCATGATGGGATATCTGGTAGTGGGTTTAAAATCGATTCTCAGATTTGGCCCTCACAGAAAGTGAAGTTAATTTAAAGCTTGTAAAAAGGCATACCTTTAATTTTTCTAACGACTTCAGTAGAAGTTGTAGAGCAGAGGAAGAGGAAGAAGCTTAACCCATCTCCTCTGTTCATGCACAGCTCTATCCCGTAGTTGAAAACTGCCAAGTATTGGTTAACTGGTGATGGCCGTAGCCGCGGTGGTAAGTGCGTTGGACTACTACGCATGCTGCTCGGGTTCAATCCCAGCCCGGGTCCAACACTTAAAAAAGTTTTTCACGTTCGCCACCTCTTTCGAATGTCTGGCAAGCAATCAAAGAGCATCATTTGTCATGAGAAGCTTCTCAATTCGCCGCGACGTTCGGAGTTGGCAAAAAACTATAGGTCCCTTCCATTCGTTGAACAAATAACACGCACACACAAATGGTTGCGAGAAGCTAGACTTGGTTCTGTATAGGACTGCTGACGCCGAATATTTATTTATTTATTTAATTGGTTAACTGAGTAAATCTTATCCAGTAAACTGCTCAGTAAATTAGTTTTTGTAGTGTGAGTAAAATGTAAAGTGAGTAGTAGAGTAGTCAAAAAAATGCAATTTGATTGTACTTATAGGATGTTGGTAATATATTAAGTTGGCATAAATTATTCTTCTTCGAAAACAAAAGAAAACCGCTGCTCAAGTTACTATTGAAAATAAGCAAGTGTTGCTATTATTTTGGCCATAGCTGTAGTTTACCACAATTTGGGTAATATTATTGATTCTGTCAGTGTAGTTCATAATGGTAAAGTTATTGTTGATGGCTCTATAGATACTTCCCTAGGTAGTTAGAATATTAGTTACATTATTGAAATAAATTAAACAAATTAAAACGCCACAACTATCAAGTAACAAAAAGAGTGTATATTTTCGATTTTACATAAATTCTTTCATAATGCAGTACGAGTACTTTGAACAATACAAAAATTAATAATAACAAACTGTCTTATTTATTTTATTATAACTTATTTTTAAGTTTTAAATTGTTTTGTATTTGTTTGTGTGTGTGTGTTTTTTTGTCTTATAACCACGCCAGGAATACTAAAACCAATGTGGCTAAAGTCAGACCAGTATATACCCCGAAAAATGCATTAAAAATACCATAAAAGACGACAAAAAGCAGTACGTATCCGAGGTAATAGAGAACTTCAAATCTGAAATGAGAAAAGAAATCATTGTAAATATATGAGTGTAACCTTTAAATAATAAGAAAAGAGAAAGGTTCATAGGTGCCTTCTTGGATAGTAAATTTTCGAATATTTTTAAGGCTCTCTATACAGCGAAAAGATGATAAAAATAACTGGAAGAATGAGGGGCGTGATAAGACTAGTAGGAAAAAAACTTTGAACAGGAGCGCCACGGGGGGGAATTTGTTGCCTTCTTCTGTTAGTGTGGATAGCCTTATTAAAATAATAAAAAGAAATTTGGCGAATTCGGTCCAACCCGAACCGTATACCATATACCATCATTTCCTGAGATGCCTGAAACTATTGCGCCAATTCTATATTTTGGATGGCAATATGGCACATTGCGCCATTGTCATGAAAATTTGGGAACAAATAATGGCTAACCATCGTTCACCAATAAGCTCCAGCCTTATTTGTGAAAAAAAAAAATAAGATCGAAGCAAAGCATTTCTGTGGATGTAAGGGATTATTGTGGGTTATCTTCGCCCCAAATATGATTATTCCCTTTGTTTACATAGCCCGAAATACACCTCTGCCTGGCCCCGACATCATTTTTAAACTATATAACCGCTAATTAACAAAAATATCTTGCTTGATAAACAATATTCAGATATTCCCTACTTTACAGATGTTCTGTAGCTTAGTCGTGGATCAATGCGTTTTTTTCGAATTGCGTAATCATATGTCTTCATTTTCAATTTCGGGAACAAGGAGAAGTCGCACGGTGCTGAATCAGGTGAATACGGCGCATGATTTAAAACACACACATGATTTCGAGCCAACAATTTATGAACAACTAGCTGTTGCCTGCCCGGCGTTGCCCGTGCTAAAAATTAGTCGCGTCATTTGATTGTAGCATGATAGAAAGGAAGTAGTAGGAAGCGATATTATTTAAATTAAGATTCTAAAGAATTCTGAAGCCAATACGTTATTATCTGAACTAAGTGGTTGTTCCCTATAGATGAAACGATTGCATAAAAAATTGAGGTAACCAAATACCGCTGTAAAGTGACAAAAAAAAAAGTAAAAAGAATGCTGCATTTCCCCCTTTCTGCAGATCTAGACCCGCACGCTGATGAATCAGAAACACAACTAACTAAAGTCGGTAGCAAATATCAGCAAAATCATCCCTCCTCTACTTTGAGTCACAATCTGAAAAAGGAGCATTAATTATTAACACGAACAACCCTCTCTCAACAGAATGACGATCAATGGCAATGGTTTACCCCTCATTCAATGCGCGTATGGGTAGAAAGAAAATAAAAAATAAGCGATAGCGATGGATTTGTGGCGAAGAAAAGAGCATAACATCTACAAAAACAACCCTCTCCCAACAGAGTGACGATCAATGGCAATGGTTTACCCATCATTCAATGCGTGTATGGGTAGAAAGAAAATAAAAAATAAGCGATAGCGATGGATTTGTGGCGAAGAGAAGAGCATAACATCTACAAAAACAACCCTCTCCCAACAGAGTGACGATCAATGGCAATGGTTTACCCATCATTCAATGCGCGTATGGGTAGAAAGAAAATTAAAGAATAAGCGATAGCGATGGATTCGTGGCGATGAGAAGAGCATAACATCTACAAAAACAACCCTCTCCCAACAGAGTGACGATCAATGACAATTGTGTACCCAAAAATAATGACCAAATAATAAAAGCGGAAATTGGAATAACTCGAATTATGGAATCAAGGAATTGTATGTTTTGTTTAAAAATTAGCCTAATCTCTAATCCAGGAAGTAGACTATCTATTCACGAAAGTTTCATTCAAGTCTGTTAAACCGTTAAGGTGTTATAGAGCAACAAACATCCAAACATCCAAACATCCAAACATCCAAACATCCAAACATCCAAACATCCAAACTTTCACATTTATATATTAGTAGGAAGGATAGGATAGGATAGGATTAGTGCTGTGTGACTCGGTGCATTATCGTGCAACAGCGACCAACTTTCTGGATCGCTATATTCGGATCGAATGCGATTTGCAGTGTGATACTGCTTTAAACAATAAGTTCAATGAAGTCGACATTTCATACAAAGTACCTACTTCAAAAATCAAAATAGCGATCCTAACTTAAGGCACAATGATGCCCGCATTTATGCATGTTTGGAAGTTCATATGTGAACAGATGGTTTCAACAATTAAGACTAATAAATCTAAAACCCGTGCGTGACTTATAACTAAACATCTTCAGTCCATTCGAGAAATGAATACAACATCGTTGACGCCAAACATCGAGGAGATAATGAAACGTAAAAGAAGTAAAGTTTCTGCATCCTCAAAATAATATTTCGGTTCAATACGTCTCTACTTAAAAAAAAATTATGTATAACTTTAAAATATTTTTTTTATTTACATACATACATTTTAATTATATTGGGGTATTGTATTACATTTGAATTTTATTTCTAATCTCGCCCCCTCATAGTCGGGACGAAAAATTGGCACTTAAAGAGTTTGAGTTTGACACCCCAGGGTATGTCCAATAGAGTGAACTGAATTCAATAATTTGGCCATAAATGGAAGGCAACCAACCAATCAACGATATAGGTACAAATAAATACTTATGTACCTATGCATGGGTTCTAGAATAGCACGAACATATCGAACACGGGTCGGAGATTTTTCTAGTCCTACGGATCAACAGGCAAGTGACTAAGCCCTTCTTAACACGAGTATAATACTGTGCTTACACGAGCGGCACGTGGTGACAAAAACAATGACTGAATGTCACTAAGTGTCACCATAATATGACAATTTCCTTAAAGCATTTTATCTGCCTGCTTAACTTTAGAACGAGTCTATGGTTGATTTTGCCTTCCTAAAGAAGTGAGCACCATGGTGTAGTGGTAAGTGCGTTGGACTACTACGCAATGCTGCCCAGTTTCCATCCCAGCCCGGGTTCAACACCTAAAAGTTTCTTCAAAGTGCCACCTCTTTTGAATGTCTGACAAGCAATCAAAGAGTATCATTTGTCAATGAGCGTCTCAACTCGCCGTTCGTAGTCGGCAAAAGAACTGCAGGTCCCTTATATTCGTGCAAAAATATAACGCGCACACACAAATGGTTGCGAGAAGCAGGCCCAGGTTCACCCCGAGCTGTAGCGCCACCTAAAGTAATAGTCTAAGAGCCCGAATTAATTCTTAGATGTGAAAGGTAATCGAATGACATGCATATTAATAGGTTGAGGTTAAGTAGCAGTGGCTGCCAGTAACAAGTACCAGCACACTTAGGCCCATTGTGATACCAAGGATATTGAGGATATTTAACCCCACTACTCATAAGAACCATTTGGAGCTTTGTATTAAGCGAAAAAGGCTTCTCACGTCTTTTTGTACTAGGTCACTGATATCGTCGTGTTGTGTTGTGTTTCTAATTTGGAAAAGGATTGCAGGTCGATGTCCTGTGCACAGATTCCGTGAAGGCATTCGATAGAGTCCACCATGGACTTATAGTTAACAAACTTAAAAGAATGGGATTCAAATTTCGTTTTCTTAAAATCCTATTTATCAAATCGAAAACAGATTGTTATAGTTGAAGGTTTTTCATTCTTCCTTTAAAGAGGTTAAATCGGGTTTGCCTCAAGGAAGTCATTTGGGGCCTCTCATCTTTAATCTTTTCGTTAATGAGATTCCGGACTGCTTACAGTTTTCGAATTGTCTAATGTTCGCAGGCGATGTGAAACTGTTTGCACCTATTTCTGTGATTGATGACTGTGTCCAATGCACTTGTCCAATGGTGTGCATGTCATCACCTGGAGCTAAATATCTCTAAGTGTAAGCTATTTAATGCTTCCCGTTCAATTCCACGGGCGTCTTTTAGCTATAGTCTTGGTAATCAAATTCTTTCATCAGTCAGTGAAATTAAGGATCTTGGTGTTATTTTTGACTCTAAGTTGTCTTTTTCAGCCCATATAGATTATATTGTATCCAGAGCTAATTCTATGCTAGGATTTCTTAAACGCAACGCGGTAGCTTTTAAGGACATTTATACTCTTAAATCGCTCTACTTATCATTAGTAATACCCATGTTGGAATATTGCAGCGTTATTTGGTCTCCTTTTTACAATTACTCCACTGACAGGATTGAAAGTATTCAAAAAAGATTCATGCGCTTTGCCTAACGAAGCTTGAGGTGGTCTATAGGTTTGCCCAACTATAGATCTAGATGCGCATTAATTGATCTAAAATCTTTGATAAGTCGTAGACAAACTCTTAGTGTTCTTTTTTTTAGGGAAATACTCATTGGCAGGATAAACTCTCCGGACTTACTTGTACTTATGTCTCATTATGTTCCTGAGAGAAACCTGAGAAATAGGGACGTTCTCTTTCTTATTCCTAGTCACAGGACAAATTATGGACTAAACGAACCCATAACTCGTTCCTTATCACTATTCAATTTAGTTAATCACGAAGTCGACCTTCAGATGGGTAGAAATGTATTTAAACAAATAGTAATGAATTTTTTTAATAATATTAATATGAATTAGCTGTAGTCATCCGATTGTATATAATATGTACATATCGATTGATGAAATAAATAAATAAATAAATGACGCCCAGCCTAGTGTCCTGTAATGACACCGATAGTCGTGCTAATATGTAGTCTTCATAGGGACAGAAGGTATTTGGAGCGGTTTAGATCTAGTCCAGGCCAGATCTGTTTGGTGGCAAGGCAGGTAATTCCACCGTCCCATCTAGCGTTAGTTTCATTGACTGTGTCAAGTTTGAGTGTTAGCTTGTAGGGGCATACGGCATACCTATATTCTTCTTATCGGGTAGAATAGGTATTGTTGTTCCTAGTTTAGCCAGCTCATCAGCTTTACAATACCCTGGAATATCTTTGTGCACTGGCACCCAGCAAAGGTGAATGTTAAACTGCTAAGTCATCTCTATTAGAGATGAACAGCAGTTGGAGGTGGTCTTAGAAGTGGATGGGACTGATTCCCGAGATTTCAAGGCCGCCTGACTATCCGAGAAGATTCTAATACCGTTATTGGATATTACACTCCTCTTGAACCAGGACAGTTCTTCCGAAATCGCCAAAATCTCCACTTGAAACACGCTACAGTGAACAGGGAGGATCCCAAAAGGATCTATCGGAAATAGTGACCTTAAAAGTTTGGTATAGCCTGACCTAAGTTCTGCATGCAGAAATAGTACCAATTTAGTAATACACGATTCTAGCGCCTTAAGCGCTGCTAGACTGTCGATGTAAATTGCAATATCCTTTGCCGGATATTCGTTTCAGCTTCAGCAGCTCTAAGTACGGCTATAATGCCTGATTGAAAAGTCCTGCATACATCCGTTTTAAAGACACTTTTAGCTTTGGTTCTACACCATAGAACACCATGGATTTCTTACAGAAATATATTCTTGAAAAGGCCTACATAGGTTGGTGAGTCGAAGTGCACTATTTTTCGCAAGGTACCTTAAATGCCAATCAAGTGGCAGCAGGTAAGGCAGAAGGGAACAAAATGGAAGAAGGCTACTCTGTTGATGTAGAAGCCAAACCTTTTGTAGGCTCATCACACTCTTAAGACAAAACGACCCCCAAAAAGTATTACTTACGCCATCCAGTAACGCCGATGCCATGATGATGTAACAGCAGACTCCCTGAAGTAAAAGCGTCTAACTCCAATCAAACACCGATCGATGAAGGCCGACCAATCGCAAAGCGTTGAATCGAAATTATAACGTTTCGCGTCCTTTTCATTCAGCACCGACATTATCCGCAGCGCATTCTTCAGCGAATATCGGAAATCCTTATCCAAGAAATAGTCAAAAGCTTTGGCTCCCTTATCGAAGACTCTCATATATTCCAGGGTACTAGAAAAACAAAAGCACACACAATTTGAAATTCCTTCCAACCGAGAAGTACTTCAAGGCTTACGTGTGTTGAGGCATCCCAATGCCTAGTAGCTTCTCTGGAATATGAAACACCATGGCAGGCAAAATGTGGAACAAATAAAAGAACAGATTGTATCTCCAACCGTTCCTAAGCTTAGTCTTTGGTTTCCATACGAAGTTATCTGGCGGGTGTCGCTTCACGCTGGCATTCATGATATCACAAAACTCCTCCAGTGTCAATGGATTCACCTCACCCGATGTACAATGGATGACTTCCGGCACATCAATGTGTCGTGTGCCAACATACCAGCCCATCACCAGTGAAGAATTGATGACATAGTCACACGGTATGATGTCGATGACCGATGTCGCTTTCCCGCACATTGTCCGAAAGACGCCTTTGATGAAGCCAGCCAAGTAGCCCAGATGGCCACTGTTGGCATTACCCACCCAACCTTCCATCGGGTGCTCCCAAGTTCCATAGACTGTAAAAAAAAATTCGATCATAGAGTTAATTCGTCACAAGAAAAGTTCTCAACTCACCAATAGATGGCCTCACAATGGCCGCTGGCAATCCTGACATCTCAGAGATCATAAGGTTCTCTGCTAGATTTTTGGTGAACGTATATGTGTTTGGATGGTCACGTATGATCTCCTTGCATTTGGCATCTGTAAAGTCGTCCCAAACGGTCTCATCTTCGGCCATTTTCATCATCTCGTACGGATCAAACTGTGACTTGTAGATGTCCTCGAGGATCAGACCACGATTGTTGCTATTGCAGAAGGCAGTGGAACAGTACACATAGGCTGAGAGAGTTTTCAGCTGTTTGGCAAACTCAATGGTCCTCATGGTTCCGGTAAGATTTGTTCGAATGGCTGTTCGCAAGGGCGAACTGAACTTAATTGTGGCGGCACTGTGGTAAATGATGTTCACTTTCCCGAGCAGCTCCTGCAGGAGGTGCTCTTTAAAGCCAAAATTCGGTTCACTTAGTTCGCCCACAATGGGAACCACTTTTTGGAGAGTGGTCTCATTGTATTTTTGAAAAATCTGTCAAACAAAGGAATTATGTTAAACAAACTTTGGAAATACCAAAAGTTGTTCCCACTTACTGGCTTCTGTAGCAACCGAGCTATTCTTTCATTCGGATCAACTTTACGTTTCCCCCTGACGAGAACATAAATGATCCCCACATCTGGATGTGTGTCCAGTAACGCTTCGATCAGGACTGTACCCAAAAACCCAGTACCACCCGTAATGAAGATATTCTTGTTTGCAAAGAACTCCCCCACCGAGATGTCCGTAGCTTTATCGTTTTTATCGCTGATCTTCGAGAGCGGTTTGTCTATACTACCATTTTGTGTTATAATTGCCATCGTTTACGAGCGATGATTTGTTCTGGAAAGAAAAGAAGGAAGCCAATAAAATAATGTTTAATACTACGTTTTTAAATAAGATAAGGAAGATAGAGGGTTTACAGCTGGAAAGAAGTAGCCGCGGAGACTGCAGCTAGAGAAAAGAAATGCTGGTATCATTTGATCGCCTAATACAGGGGTAGTGAACCGGTGGTCCGGATCAGTACTGAAATTTAAATAAATATGTAAGAAGAGACGAAGAGCATATTATTTAAAGGTGGCAATGAAATCAAACATTGTACGCTTTAGCACAAATGACGAACCCATTGACTACATAGAGCGCCTGAGCGAGAGACTCCACTGTGCATTTACCATCCACAAACGCCAAAAATTTGTAGAACCAGTATCGCGACATCATCAAAGCAAAGAAGTAGTCGTGATTACTTTTGGTTACCAACCACCCCTCACCTCGTACGCTAAAAAAAGGTGACGGAGAATGCACACTATCAAATGCTACAGCGCAAAACGAGAGCAACGAGGGAAAAATAGAGAGCCACAAGACAGGAGAAGGAAAAGGTTCTGGAAGAAAAGAAATGAGTCACGCGATACAAACAACCTCCGGATGTTTTACAGAAATGTCAAGAGGCTGGCAGTTGGCTTAAAGCCCACAATGCAGGCTCTTCGAAATAGTGAAGGAAACCCAACCAAAAAACAAAGAAACAGTTCCCCCTCCAAGTAAAGAAGACGTCGGCGCAGCTATCAAAAACCTTAAGAATAACAAGGCCGCTGGCTCTAATAGACTATCTGCAGAGCTTTTCCAATACGGTGGTGATGTTTTGGTAGAGTGAATGCACCAAATCAACCAACAAAGTATGGGAAGATAAAGCATGCCCGATGACTGGACTATCAGCTCCATATATGCCCCATCTACAAAAATGGCGATTCTATGTCCTGCAAGAACTACATATCTACATGAACTACATGCAAGAGACATATCCCAGCTAAATGTCGCATACAATATCGTATCCAAAGTTATGTGTGAATGTCTCAAGCCTTTCTGCTTTCCACTCATCGGCATTTAGTCGTACCAGTAGTGTGGCAGATCGACGTTAGACACATAGAGAAATCCTGGAAAAGCCCAACAAATTTCAAGTCGAGAACCACCACCTTTTCATCGACTAATAGTGATGACAGAATTTGAGATCCCGCCAAAAAATATCCAAGTGCGTCGCATTCCGGTGGAAAACACGCGAAGTTCTATATGCGAGGAGAGCGAATGGAGGAGAAGATGCAACCGCAAACTCTATGAGCTGTATCAAGATATGGATGCTCGGTCACATCCAGCAAATGGACAATAATGATCCAGCTAAGAGGATCTTCGAATCCCAGTCCACAGGTTCGAGGCGACAAAGAAGATCGAATATCCGTCTTTAGAACCAACCTATTGTTGATACAGCCTGCCCATCTCGAATACCCACTAATCAACAGGGTGTTTAACCTTCATCTCATCCTCAAAAAAAATTACGTTGTCTACCCTTGTGTGTAGTTTTCTACACATATGGGATTTAAGTATGTTTTCCATGAATTCGATTTTTTTTTGGTAAAAATCAACCAAACAAATTGTCTTTATAATTTTATTCTAACAAACAAGTGAAAATAAATTCAGATTAGGTTTCTTGAATGCATTTTTTACAAACATTGGTTTTTACCATAAGCTTTTGTGCAAAAACAACAAATTGTCTTCATTGTAAACGTGACATCTTGTACTGCCTTTTATTTATAGTAGAACGCGTCGTGATTGTTTTGATGGATTTAATGAAGATGATGAAGATGATGCAGAAGTATACTCTAAGGATTGTGCTGGTAAACTTTCTCCTGAAACTTTTGCAAGCCAAGATGTTGATAATGCTGGTCTTCTTCTTCTAGCTGCCATATGTGGTTTTGCAAGTGAATTCTTAGTTCACTTTCCTTCGTATTGCTATTTGTGTTGATTGCCAATTCAAGTTCACTTGCTTGAAAATATTTAATGAATTCATATCAGAAATATGTATCAACCATATTTTGCAAATACAGCCATTGGTCATCCATTTGTTTTTCTTTTATAGCTGTAGCAAGGAACCATTTTGGCAATTGTAGCTACATCGCCTAAGAATGTACATAATTGTAAATCGAATGAAAAAAAAAATATGGCAGTGTATAACAATCCTTTTGTTTTATTCTCTGTTATTCATTTTTCACCAGATCCAATTTCAACAGAGTTATGCATTGTATGTACTTTGCAATACAGAACATTTGTTTTTTGTTCTAATTTACGAAACAAGTGCTATGTTGTCAATGTTGTGCTTGCAACATATTCGAAACGATTAGTTTGAAAACCTTACCGTATTTAGCTTGTGAATACACATTAGAATCTTTCAAAGTTAAACTTTCAATATGTGGTGGGAAGAAAAATAAAGAAGCATCTTTGATATTCAGGACGAAGAGAAATCATATTTTCATTCCGAATCTTCTAGTTTGATGCCCAACTGGTTGTGGTTGCCACACAATCCCATCTTTCGAAACAAGCAATGTATCCATATTTTCACCTTCAACAACTGATGTATTTTTCATTTGATTCACTCGCTACCTTTGTAACATCAGCATCTCTATCATCTGAATATATATAGGAAGTCATCGTTATCATAAACATTTTCTTCTGGCACAAATTCGTCATCTCTGTCTCCAGAAATATCACTATCATCACCATTACTTTCATTCAAACATGCTTCCATTTCCAACTATCTTGGTCCCGACATAGTTCTTTTTTATTACTATTGAATTCACAATATATATGTATTTGAACGTTTTTCACTTGCGAAAAGATTCAATGCAAATAAAATTTTATATGAAATGCACTAAGTTTCCATGTGCGTAGAAATCTATACAAGAAGGTAGACAACGTAATTTTAGCAATTACAACCGTCATGAACATTTTTTTCATGGGGAAAACCGTTTTTTTTATTGTAATATAAGGTTGTTAACAAAGTCAGAGAATTCCAGAAGTTATCAATTAGTGGTTTTTTAAAAACGTAAGAAAAAAGGTTGTTTTTGTGTAGTTTTCTACACAAGGATGAGATGAAGGTTAAAAAAGTTCCTTTAGTGAAGTAAGTACCAACAGTTATTCTATTACAGATGCTAGTGTATTAAACTTGGAGCAACCAAAGTGGGCTCGTTTCATAGACAATTTATTAGTGCTTATTACAGTTAAAAACTATTACCATCTGTTTTCTTTAGTTTTCGAGATATTGGTCTCCGAACACAGATTTTTATAATTTTATTTAAAACAATTTTTTGTAAAGTTTAGAAGAGCAAAAAAAAGTTCCAAGTTTTCCTTTTCCTGGTTTGGGTACTCTTTATTCACATCGCATTTATCTCGGGAAAGTTAGCCTTTATTTTTTTTATTATTATCGTGAACCATAGCGTCACCATACAAATTTTTTATCTGGGGCTCACAGTTTTCTTGGAATTAAGTTAATTTAGTCACAAAAACCATTCAAAATCGAGCATTAGCCTGCATTTAGTCTGATATACAAGGTAATGCTCGTTTTTTTTAATGGTTCTTGTGACTAAATTAACTTAATTCCAGGAAAACTGTAAGCCCCATGTAATTCCGCAGCAGTTGCACTTGATACGCGTCAAAATAAAGTGCATTTTCGATTTCGTGTGCGACGCGCTGGAATATTACCAGAATCATTACCATAATTTGGAATCTAATTTATAGTGCTAAGTTTTTTTTATTCAGTATGGGCTTTGGTATGAAACCGCTAACACCCGAAGTGAAGGACAAGGAACTGTTTGTTTTGGACTACCTAAGTGGATTGACATTCCATAAACTAGCAGAGAAATATAAAATATCGATTTCTGGGGCATGGAAGATCGACCTAAATTTCGAAAAATGAGCAACAGTTGCTAGCTTTAAAAGTTCTTGAGGAAGACCACAGCAACTGATGACCGCAAAATTGAGGCCAGAAAAAACCTTTTATCTTCAGCCAGAAATATTAAAGAAGACTTAGGTCGTGTGCCAATTGCGTTAAAATATTATCCTCTGGCTTATTTTTGATGCTAGTGAGGTGAATATGGACTTCCAAAAATTTGCCGGCTCTGGAGCTGCATAAAAAATTATCCTGTGGCTAATGTTTGACACTTGTATGTATATACCCATGAAGGAATGAGAGAGACGACGAGAGCTTTGTGTTTGTTTCGGTTTTCCAAGTCGATTGTCGTGGTGGACAAATGTAGTGCACTAGTGTTCACATACGATGGGAAAACTACCCATTCTAAAAATTATGTTAAAACAGTTCAACATATTTTTTTTATAAAAAAAGTAATTCATATGAGCAATATCGTGTAAAAACAAGTAAAATTGATAGTTTGAATAATGTTGATTGGTGAAATTTTTATCTTTATATTTTCCATTTACAAATGACGAACTTTGTTGTTCAATCATGTTCACAAAATAGATATAATTTACAAACAAAAGCATTAACATGGACAATAATTAATAGTTATGGTTTTTGTGTTATTTTTGATGATATGTCTAACCGCTGTATGTTTGTACTAAAATCTGTGCGCTACAAAAGTGTTACCAGAGAAATATATACCAAATTTGATACTTATGTTGTAAAATGGGCGGTAGCTCAGTGTATGGTATGTGGTATGTCGGCTTCTCATCTCATAGGTTCCCGGTTCGTCTCCTGGTGGGGGCACCTCTTCTTTTTATTTTTTTTTTTCTTTTTGTTCTATTTTGAATCGTGATGATAGATAAGAAAGTTATTTCCTTTGGTTTTTTTGTGTCTTTTCTATTTATTCCTTTAGTTAAGTTGTTGTTTTTGCTTACTTAATATTTTTAATCATGGAGATAGGACTTACTGTTTTGATAATAAATATAAAAGTAAGTTTGCAACGGTTCTAATTTTAATGTCTTTTCTATTTTTCAATCGTGATGACAGAAAAGAAAGTTGTTTCCTTTGGTTTTGTTGTTGTTTTTTGTTTCTTTTCTATTTTTACCCGGCACGGGAAGAATGGACAAATAATAGTAACTCGGCATACAGACACTGCAGTCTTCGCGGACGGATCTAAAACTGTTAAGGAAACGGGGACTGGTATATTTTGCATAAACACAGGGCTAAAAGTATCCTTAAGACTCCCGGATGCCTTCACCCTCTTTCAGGCAGAAGTTCTAGCCATGCTTAGGACTCCAGTGGTCCTGATAATGCAACAAATAGTCAGGAACTGCCGAATAATGCTAAGGGCATTATTCAGAACCAGGTAAAACTATTTTGGGTGCCTGGTCAGTTTGTTGTAGAAAGCAACGAGTTTGCCGGTGAGTTGGCAAGGAAAGTAGGAAAACTGCCGACTATGGCCAAAACTAACTGAAAAGTACGACACTATAGTAGGCCTGATCTCAATTTTTCTCAAAATCTTTTACGATTATTTTAATAAATGATTTTAAAGAAACAACTACAATGACATATTAATGTTCCTTATGCACTTCCGTGCAGCGGAGGTCTTTGTCTTTTTTTTAGTTATAATAAAATCTGATATAAATGAAATTCATGGGAAATTTTTCAATTCTAGTGGGAAATTAATGAAAAATAGCACTGAAAAAATCCCATTTAATCCAATCGACACAGAAAAAACCTAACATTTTATCCACCACTGGTATAAACGTCAAATATTAGCCAGTTTAACGCAATTGGCACACGGCCTTAGAGTTTAATATAACACCAAAGACCGTCCAAAGGCGACTGCAAGAAAGCGGCTTATGGGACTTTTTTGCAAAGAAAATCCATATGCTTCGTCAAATTCATAGCAGAAAACGCTTAGCTTTTGCGACAAAGTTTTTATTAAAGCCGTAAACATTCTGGCAAAATGCAATTTGGTCCGATGAGTCCAAATTTGTACTAAAAGAAAACCCGAACAGAAGGCGAGTTTGGTGTAGACCATCCAAAAGACTCAGCCAAAGCTGTATACAAAAAACCGTGAAACACGGAATCGGGGTCAGTTATGGTCTGGGGATGTTTCTCCTTCAGCGGCGTTGGAAACCTTGTCAAAATCGACAATCATTTTTCAGGAGAGCAGTTTAAAGTTTTTGACAAACGCGTGAAATTACAAATGACTCTATTGGGCGATTGGAAACTCCGATCGCGTTGAAACAAAAAGTAAAATAAAGATAATTTTACTCTTTCTTAGTTGAAAATTACACACACGAAATTTTTTCAGTTGTTTGTAATTGCCAGGAGAAGGTTTTTACGAAAGAGAATTTTGGGAAAACCCTCAGGAAAAGTCGGGAAAAAAATCGAAAAGTGAAAAAAATTACTGTGAAATAAAGCGTAGCAACGCACGCCGGCTATCCGCTTGTTAATAATAAAGGAGGAGCCGCTAAAGTAAAAAATGCTTTTCGGTTTAGTTTTGCACTTTATTTTGTCCAAAAGTGTACATATGTATATGTAAATCTTCTCTAAAAAATTATTTTCTTTTTGCCAGTGTTGCTTCTTTGCAACTCTCTTGACGAACTAAAAATCGAATGATTAGTTTATTTCGGAGGCCAATAGGCGACTGCTCTACTAAACTTCAATCTTTGACTAATCGACCTTGCATCCGCAGAAACTAGTTAAATTCTCGTATATCTGGCAGTTTTATTGCAGCAACCATTTAAGTATCTAATGGTAGGATAAACAGGTCACAGTCAAGATAAAAACAATCAAATTGAAATGATCGTGACTGTTAATTTTTATTTTCTTAGTCGCGATCGCGATCGTTCTTGTACTTTAACCGCCACTGCATGATGTGAATAAATTGTACTTAAAAATCGCATATTGTAGACATTTAATGTCATGTCACTTAAGACAAACAGATTTTTAGTTTTTCGGTTAACAAAGGAAACAGATCTGAAGTTGCATGACCTTAACAGTGTCGCGGTAAAAATTGAAAGTTGACGTGTCAAACCCTTCATATTGATCATACAACCTTCATATTGATAGCAATCTCATCGAGAAACGAGGAAACAGCAATTAAGTACTAATAAACAGGAATATGGAAGTCTGCATCGAAACTCGCAGCCTTCATCTGTGTGTGGTTAAATTATTGCGAAAGCCATCCGAAACTCAGTTCCACTTTACACTGAGATGCAATTTAATGAGATGTTGCTTTCTGATTCGTCTCCTCGGACCACAATCTGTGGTAATAAACAGCCTTGGCGGACCATATGCGGAACTTGTTTTCGTATTGTTTGCTGGCGGGTTCCTTAATTTAGTAATGTTTGAGTGAAAAATACGAAAGGTTGCTGCAAGTACTCGGTATGAGCAGACATATTTTTTTTTTGTTTTCCACTGGTAAGACCAATAAAACTGGAATAATGACGATATGGTGGCTACTGATGAAGATAGCGTTGCGACCTCGGTGAAATCCATTGAGTCACAGAAACCCATTAAGGCGAGCGATTCCAAAAATCTGGGCGTGCAACGGGTTGACATGCAAACGGAATGGAAATATAGGCGTCTACTGGCAACGAACTCATAATCTCACCTTCACTTGGTCAAAGGTCATTGATTGAAGATTGTGGCAATTTCCTGATGCGTCACTTTATTATTGAATAAAAAAGGAGGATGAATACTTTTTTATTGTGTTTCTAGAGTCAGATGCAGTGAAGGATTTTTTGTAACAGTCATTTTATATAGCACAGGGCGCCAAACCTAAAGGGGCGCCACTTAATGCCTTAGTATTAAATAAGTGTGTGAGTCTCATCCGCATAAGCTCACGGGGGAAGTGAATACTTATCCAATCCAAAGCAGTTGTATATGTGTAATGTGTAAGAGATAAAGAAAGTGTCAAGTACAATTGATAGAAAATGCGTGTACTAAAATTAAGTAAATATGTTAACATATGATATTCATTTTGGTCAATTAATATAGAAGTTGTTAATGACCTAACTGTAGTGCCACCTATCTAATCCAGATTTTGTAATTTTCTCTTTTGGCACCACACGAACATACATATATCGTGCATATGAGTCATTTTGGTGAATTAATAAAGAACTTGTAAATAACGACTCCAGCGCTACCTAGCCGCAGTTTTTTTGACTTTATTCTTCCTTAGGTCCCAGACAAGCTCTGTACCAAATAACATCATAATTGGTTCAGCGGCTTAAGCATGAAAGCGTTTTGTTAATAACTTCACTCCAGCGCCCTCTAGCGGGCGGTTTTTCTGCATATATACTTCCCCAGGTCCCAGATTATCTCTCTTTCATTACAATTGGTTCCGCAGTTTAGATGTTAAAAGGTAGACAGACAGACAGACAGACAGACAGACGGATGGACGGACAGACGGACAGACAGTTCGACAAACGGACGGACGGTTAAACAGACAGACAGACAGGCGGACAGATAGACGGACAGACGGACGGACGGACAGACCGACATACAGACAGCTGATGTTTTCTGTATACATATTTTCCCTGAATGGAATCATTTTCCCGTTATCGAAACATATTTTTCGAAATTTATCGTAATAGGCCCCATACACCGCACAAGCACTGGATTGTGCATGCAAACTGAAGGTGTATGGTGTTGATTGTGAGATTGCGCATGCTGATTGCGTGATATCAAAAAATGTTGATATTTTTTTGTTTGTGCATGCATGATTGTGTAGTGTGTGGTGCAAACTGCTCAGTTGCGAGAAGAATTCACCGAGTAAACATGGCAAATAGCGGCAATAAAATCTTTTAAGAGGAATTTGTCAAAGTTATCGAAATTTAAATGCCCAACATGATTTCTTCCTCTTTATTGCTTCCTGTTAATTTTATTTTATTTTATTGACAATACAAATACAATAAAATAAAATAATAGCACAAGCCAAATCCGAAACAACCTTCTCAGAGATATGATGACGAATGAAAAGTGCACAGTCTGCATGAGTGTAGGGGCGAAATGTGATTGCGCAAGCCTCTGACTGTGCATGCATGCTTCTGCGGTGTATGGGGCCTATAATGAAGTTAAAGTAACTCGTTTTCAAAACAAATACGTCGCTAATGAAGTATTCACTTGAAAAAGGCATACATGATATCATTAGACCATCAATTGAGGAATAACGACCGTAGTTTGTATGAGAGTAAAGAATACATGATTCTTAAATTAGAATGTCTGTAGAATCAATCTTCGATACCTATTGGAACCAAGACAACTCTTGCCACTATGCTCCTAACCTCTACTGATTCAAAGCTAATCAAGTTTAACCTTGATAACTTGATAAGGCAGTATACTAACATTTAAAGAGACGCACGATTTAGAACAATATAAAAACAAAATAATTCGCTTATCATTGCCCGACATTTGGGCCGATAGTCTTCTTCTGTAGGTGGCGCTACAGTTCGGGGTGAAGAATCACGGAATGGTTCTCGAAACCATTTGTGTGTGCGTGTTATATTTTTGCACGAACGGAATTACGGAAGATACGTACAGTTTTTTGCTAACTCCGAGCGGCGAGTTGAGACGCTCCTTATGACAAATGATACTCTTTGAATGTTTGTCATGTCAGACATTCGGAAGAGGTGGTACCGATAGAAAAATTTAGGGTGTTAGCTGCGATTGAACCCGGGCAGCATTGCGTAGTAGTCCAACGCAGCTACCACTACAACTCGGTGAATTCCAAATTTTTAAGAACACAGGCTAACTGTATTTTGAAGACATGTTTGTTGAATCAGTCAGATCCGCATGCAATTAAATTGCTTCATAAGATTAGAAGCAGTCAAATTACTATCGTTGTTTGTGAAGGGATATATAAGTAAATTTTGTCAATAAGAAAAGGTTAACTTTATTTTTTCTTCAAGAACGGTAAGAAAATTATTTGACATTGTCAATGAGGGCGAAAATAGACGATTACAATTCGGAAGGCTTGTCCAAGCATGCTATCATTGGTTATCATTTAATTAAAGGATCCAAAAATTTTAAGAAAACATAACAAAGGAAAAACGAAACTTTTCCGATTAGCCATCAATTCAAAGGTTTCGACAGCTAAGATCGGAGATGCAGCTGTTCATCGTGTGATTCGTAGTGCCAAATACATCAAGCGACTTAGGCTGAAAGAAAATCCACCACTAAATGCTTCTTGAAAAAGCCATAGCTTACAATTCGCGAATGACCCCATGACCTGCGATGTGCAATAAGGAACAAGTTCAAATAGCTGGAAAAAGGAAGTCTTTTTTGACGAAACAAAATTGTAGTTAGATGAACCGGATTGCTATATTGCTATTACTTCCACGATCGAAGAAAAGAGAAACTCTTTAAACCGCCATCATAGCAGAGAAGGGGGCGTAATGGTCGTAATTGCGTAATTGGTGATTCAGAGCTCCAGAATGACAGGAAATAGCTACACATCTGCTTTTCCGAAGATCCACGATCTCTTCGGACCACTTTCATGGATATTTCAACACGACAGCTCTCCTATACACACAGCTCGGATTTTAAAATCGTTTGTTGCCAGTAAAAATGTTGAACTTGTTCAATGGACTGTGGGCACAATATTCGCCAGACGATAACACTATAGAAATTGTCTGGGGCTGGCTCAGACGAAAATTATACGAAGGAGGAAAGCAATAATAGCTTTTAGTCGTGTTTTCCAAAACAGTGCTTTCCGTATTAATTTTTGAAACAATTTTTTGTTTTAACAAATTCTCCATCATCCGTATCAATTAAGTCTGGCTCTTCACTTGAATCTTTACTTACATATATAGTGTCAATACCAGTTGAATGCGTTCCTGATCTTTTTCAAATGATATTTTCAAATTACCTATACAAATTCACCCAGTAAAAAAAAAAATTACACAACTGGGTAGGTGGGGTGTTGACTGCACCCTTGCAGCTTGAACAGTCTGTCACGGCTTACTTGTACAACTAAACTTTTCTAAAACCATCTGAATCTGTATAATAGAAAACAACAGGAAAGTACTGTACCGACAACGGGTGTTGTCAGTCGCACCTACTCAGTGCGGGTGTTGTCAGTCGCAAAGTATATTATTTTTGAAAAATAAGGGCTTGGGGTGTTGTCAGCACCCCACCTACCCATTTAAAGGTTAAAAATTGTAACTGGAGTATGAATTCGAAATTAAAATTAAATTTTCATAAAAAGAAACCAAAACACATTATTTTTTTCATTCATTTGTAAGGTGTTCTTATCTTATAAACCGATTAAAATGCAATTGTTTCTGACTCATCGGGGAAAATGGTCTTCCAGGTACCGCTATATCGTTCTGAAAATTGTTTAAAACTTGATTATGAATTAAATACAAACTACCTAACTACCTAACTACCTAATTTTTCTGTTTGTTTCGCTGACATATAATAGGAGAAATATAAATTTTATCTCCCAGGGTTATATGCTTCTAATATAGTGAACCGCAAATGAAACCGATCACTGGCCGATTTGCAGCAATTTGGAAGCCGAAGAAATCGAAAGGGATGGCGAAAAGCAATTTAAGAACCCCACAGTGAAGCGTTAAACCAGAGGCATCAATTCAAGCCCTCGACCTTAGCCTTCAATGGGTTGGAAAAAATTCATTTTCACTGGATAACATTTTGAGCTCAGCAAAATTTAAGAGAGTCAGCCGTGGCCAAGAATTTTGCACCCAAAAAGACTTAATTAAAAATTAAAAAAAATAAAACATATTACAAAGAAACATGAATTTTTTTAGTCTTAAAATGAAATAAATAATTAGTTAAGTTTTGTGTAACAGTGTAAGAAAGTTTTTTTTCCCACTTCTGACATTTTTTGACTCGGTTATTGCAACAACCTCATTAAAAGCAACTGTCCAAATTTCTATTAGTTGCATTTATAGAGGTCGTACTGTATATATAGTTACACCTATGTTATTTTTGTTGTTTTTATAAATTATCGGAACACACACGCATGTGCCTATTTTTTTGTCCAACAGTGTACCCATGTCTATTTTTTTAATGTCAAATGCTAGCAACGCCATCGGAATGATTCACCTATCTTATTTGAATAACCTATCGTGGATCGTAGTGCAGCTAAGAAAATAACTGAATCAAATTTGTTCTCATAACAGGCCAGAGAGAGAGCGTGATAGAGAGAGAGAATGAGAGCGTTTAACAGGTACTGCAAAAATGATAACCACACCATAATCACACCATCTGAATTCATTTCTCAATCTGCATCTGCTGTCCCATACGATCAATTCGTAGAAACCAGTTACACAGATAAAAACGACCAAATGAGTAAAAGAGAAATTAATTACCAAGAAAATGTTGAGTATTTAAATAAAATCACATTCGTGTGAAATGAACAAATACCAGCAGCGCCCATTGGATGAATTAAAAGATTAACAATTCAAAGAAACTGATTTACCCAACGTTTGACAGCGCATTTGTGTCAAGGACTCTGTTCTGCCGTCCGCAACTGACACCGATAGTACATATGTCATGTCTCGGTTTTTGATAAACAAAGATGATGTGTTGTTAGTGGCTCTTTCACCCGCGCGCCGGCCACGGGCGCTGATGAATAGAGGCAGTGTTCTGCGTTGTGGAATTGAACCTGTTTATTTGACGGTCATGGTTATTTGAAGACACCATGGTTTTTTGGTTTTTTTTTATGTTTGTCACATTGACAGACAAACGTTTTGTTTGTTTATTTTTGAGGGGCAAATTTGACGTTTCCTACTCGGAGCGGAGTGGCAAAGACCAATCAATTTACGTTCAATGGCATTTGACAATTAAAACGTTTTTGTGCCAAAAGTCCTCCGTATGACATTTGAGCAGACGTTTGATCTTTTTTAAGTAAATATTTTGGTAAATGTCTGTCGAAATCCTGAAGCTACTGGTTAATCTTAAAACCAATAAATCACCAGGAATAGATAACATACGTGCAATAGATTTGAAAGAAAACGCTGAAATACTTGCACCTCAATAAAAGTCATAATATTTTGGTAATTTTCATAGACTTTAAAAAGGCTTTTGATACCCTGTCACATGAAAGTAGGATTGAGAGATTAGAAAGCATTGGCATTCGGGGAAAAGTTCTAGAGTGGTTTAGAAGTTACTTGAGAAGTCGTGGACTTCAGGTTAAAGTTTGAGATAATTACAGCCATCAACAGACAATTACGTATGGAGTGCCCCAAGGCCCAATTCTGGCACCGTTGTTGTTCATAATATATGTAAATGATATGTTAACTGTTCTGCGGAAAAGTGTGGTATTTTCTTATGCGGATGATACAGCAATAGTAGTGAGCCACAAGGATTTAACAACGGCAACTATAACGATACAGTCGGAGTTCGACTTACTAGTCCGCTGGTGCAATGATTTTGGACTTGTCATCAATTCGAAAAAAAACAAAACTAATTCATATCAGACCTTCTAACGTTCTTAAAACAAAAATTCAAAACAAAAATTCATCAAACACAATGTCTGCACCACAACGCACAAAAAGAACATCTCGATCCGAATGATAGTTGCACCTACCTCATTGAAAACGTAACGAGCTACAAATACCTGGGGGTAGACTGGACTGTTTCTTCAAATGGGATCTGCACTTGGGGTAACTGTGCAAACGTCTAAGAAAAGCTGTATAATATGCTCTACATCATCTAAGCAACTACTCCAACTACACCGTCCTGAAACAAGTATATTTTTCACTAGTAGAGTCTGTACTAAGATATGGCTTACTAGCATGGGGCAATACAGCAGCCAGCTACCTAATGGATGTTCAACGGTTGCAAAACCAAATTTTAAAAATTTTAATACACTTCAAATTCGGACGAAGAAATAACCAAACGCTTAATTCAGAGCTTGGACTGTTAAGTCTTAAACAACTATTTGAATCTATTATCATTGAGGAGTACTACAATGTAGAACAATATAAGCGGCCTATCGAACATGATGTTAACACCAGACGAAGAGCACAAGGTTTCCTGCAAACACCAAGATACAACAATTCATATGGTAGACAACAACTATCTGTTACAATTGCTGACGTTTTCGACAGATTACCGAGGAATTTACACAACGTTTTATCAGAGGGCCTCAGAAAAAAAAAACTAATTAAAGAATATCTACTAAACACATAATATACGTAACACCTTATAAATTAATACAATCGGGTTGGGTACGATATCCCGCTTTTTATAAGACCCTTTTTTAAAATCCCAATCTTTAAATCCCGACTTTAAAATCCCGCTTTTTATAATCCCGCTTCTTATAATCCCGTTTTAATAATCTCGTTTTTGCAATCAGAACTATTTGTTTTATTTTAAAAAATGCCTTGCAATCAATTGCATGTTAAACAAATTTCGCGCGAAATTTTTTAAAATAAAACAAATATCTAGTTCTGATTGCAAAACCGAGATAAGAAAAAAAAAAGAGAGGTAATAATATGCACTAACCTTTTATTAATAACTCGTATTATTTGCAACAAACAATAAATAACAAATATGTATAACAATTCAAAGAATATGCAAATACATTAATAATACTCAGAAGTTGTATATTAAATATTTACATTCATTGAAATATTAATGGAACAACCAAATTTTTTTATGTAATTAGTTCAATTGTATATTGTGGGCGATACGACGCATAAAGGCTTGCACACACCGGCGCGATAGCGATAAACAACAAAACACACCAACGCGATAGCGATAGATAGCGATTGAAGTTTTGTCAGTTTTATTTATGTTGTTTTTTTTTTTACTTTTTAAAACATTTTCACTATCCATTTGCAGTATTTACCTACATTCTGAAAAAAAAATCCTTAAATCTAATTTAAAAACTGACATTTTATTATAATAAAAATTACAAAATATTGCGCGATAGAACGATTGAATACTAGATGCAGCGATAAAAACGTTCAATCACAGTCTATCGCTACATTATCGCACTTGGTGTGAATGAACAAACTTGAATACACGTATTGCGATAGATCGCTATCGCGGCGGTGTGTGTGAGCCTTAAAACCTGATTTGGAAATACAAAATTGGCTGCTGAGAAACGGGCAAAGCGGGATTAAACGGGATTTTAAAAAGCGGGATCTTAAGACGCGGTATTTTAGGAAAACTTAATTTAAGAAGACGGTATTTTAAAACTTTTTTTTCGGGATTTTTAAAGAACGGGATTTTAAAAAGCGGCATTCCGATACGCTCCCATAATCAAATGCATAAAATTTTTTTGATTTTTTTGTTATTAACTTAATTTAAATGTATATACCTTAAAGCACCAAGAATTATACTGAAATATAAATAAGCTAAGAAAACAACCTTCTGCAGAAAAGCCTCTTTAGGGCTTCGCAGATTATTATTGTAAATTATTTAAAAACTATTAGAAGTAAATAAAATTGAATTGAATACTGATCGTATGACGACTCAACCTATTTTTACATAAATGGAAACGAACACACCTATTTAGTTGCTTACATACTTCAAAATAAATGCGATAGAATGACATTCCTATGATGTTGACCTGAAAAACTCATCACAGAGTGACGTTTTGCTATCGCAAACCACACACAGTATTATATGAGTACGCTTGAGCGTTCAAGGTTCTGTGGTTTATCGTTAAAATGGGGGGAAATACATGTAAGTTTCTAAGAACATCCCAGTATATACACGAGTATAATGTGCATATCTCTTTATTGATATTGTTGATCTTACGCCAGTTTATAAGATTCTTGAGAACCTTTTGTTGCTGATGTAAAATTAAAAACCTAATCTTTGTTAAAGGTGGTAACCCTATCCGAGACCTTGTAATGTGATCTGAAAGATCTATTTTATCCTGGGGTAGGTACTACCTATTTTGAAATACGAATTTCCAGTTCTTAATAAAGGCTAAAATGTCGTGTCTGAAATTTCTGGATTTGAGGATTTGTTATGCAATGCTCCGCAATTTCGTCCTCTTCTCAACAAAGTCGGACCTTATCATTTGCTTACATTTGTAATTTTGTGAGTTGTTGCTTATGCCACCATTTACTGTATAAATACGGCGATCATTATTTATCCGAATCAACTGTAATATAGCAGCCGGTAATAAAATTCTGCTTAAGCAGTCTTTGGAAAAATTCTTGCAGATGCATGGGCAAATGAACATAATTTCGGTCGAATGTGTACAGAAGCTATCTCATTCAAGTTATGTATTCGGGAGGTCCAATTTTCGACGACCTTTTTGTTCGAACGACAGTTTGTGCGATCGATTCTTTAGCTACTATATGACCATCCTACTGTCAGTGTTATGTCTTCGCAGTAGACTTTGATATAAGGTTTTGTCAAGTGGCCGTACAGCGTGACAAGCCACGATGACTAACTTGCCGCCACAGCCACCCACATATTACATCTTGTAAGCCTTTATGCCAGGTTCTCTGCATAAATCCTTCCACATAGTGAACGAACAAAGCTGTCCAGTATACCAAAGGTTTATCAATGGGTATCACCCAGAGGTTGTGGTTCCAATTCCCACCCAAGACTTGGTTTAAGTGAGCGTCGAGTGTTCGACGAGCACCCATCTCCTTTTTAACCTCACCTATGGCACCACAGATGCTAAAACAACGATTTGCATAGATTTATTGGCTTAAATTTCAGGCAGCAAATTGTCCGCTATCATTGCGCTATAATAGGGCGCCATCCACAGTTCTGATCCGGCCGGCCTCATTTTAAAAGATACTGATGATTTCACCAGCCCATAAACCACACCAAACCGTTATTTTGTCTATATGTAATGGCAGCACTTGAACTTCTTCAGGTTGCTCTTTAGGCCAAATATGGCAATTCTACTTATTGACGTAGCCATTAAGCCAGAAATGGGCCTCATCGCTGAACAAAATTTTGCTCTAAGCTCATGAAACACGAGTCACGCGTCATCTGTCATAAAATCGCTAGTAAAAGAAGTGCCTCTAAATTAATCACCCATTACTAATACGTTATGAATTTCTGCGTCGTAGAAAGGTGATTACATCGATGGTAAATGAGAGAATATTTAAGCTAAAGTTATAAGTATCACTAATGGAGTACCGCAGGGAACGGTCTCAGTGCCAACACTATTCAATATTTCATTTTCTAAAATGCTGGGGGCTATAGATAATGAATGGTTACCTTATTAGGGTTGTTTTTTTTTATCAACATCAGCCTTTTGGGATTAAATCATATTATTGTACACAATAAAATCGAAGAAAATACTGTGAATTACAAGCAACGGCAAAACTAATTCAAATACATAACCCTCCAAAGAGACAAAGACAAAACAAAGTATTAGGTCGTTACATACATATGAAATTGCCGATTTACCGATCATTCGTGGCGTAAAGTTGGGCAGAGAAATTGCAAAAAAAGTTTTTTTTAAGAAAAGAGTGCAACTTAATCTATCTAACGGTGAAAATTATTTTACCCTATTAGCTCATTAAGTTGACTTTTTTTCTTACATAGAAAATCCTTTCA
Organism: Brachyopa scutellaris; assembly: GCA_949775065.1. Lineage (NCBI taxonomy): Eukaryota > Metazoa > Arthropoda > Insecta > Diptera > Syrphidae > Brachyopa > Brachyopa scutellaris. The sequence continues at coordinate 143,354,725 of OX459112.1, read as the reverse complement.
CCAACAAATTTAAGGGCAATTTTCGTTTTTCAATAAAAAAATAACATGAACGCAGCCGCAGCGCCTAGAAAAATTAACGGTGCTTTTGGTTTGGGTACATGTAGTGAGAGAACTGTTCGAAACTGGTTTACCAAGTTCAGCGATGGAAATTTTTCGCTTGAAAATTTGCCAAGTGGTAGACCAGAGAATGTCATTAATAATGACGAATTTGCAGCAGCTGTTGAAGAGAATCCAGCCACTGCTGCAAGGTTTAAAGTGTACACTGCAACCATAAGTCGCCACCTTTCCGATGGCGATGGCCACTAGAGAAATGGGTGCCCCACGTCCTAACACCAGAGGCATGGTCCCATACTGCTGCATGACAACGCGAGACCACATACCGCACAGTCCACGTTGCTGAAGCTGGCGGAGTTGGGTTATGAAGTTTTGCCTCATCCGCCTTACTCACTGGATATATCCCCGACCGATTACCACATTTTTCGAAGTTTGGGCAATCACCTTCAAAATATACACTTCATAAACCCAGATGCCATAAAACAGGACTTCAAGGAGGTCTTAGCCTGAAAAGATAAGGACTTTTTCAAGAGGTATTTTGCTCTGGTGGAACGTTGGAAAAATGTCACAGATGTAAATGGAGATTATTTTTTGGAATAAACTATTTTAATTTTTCAAAAAAAATCGGCAACTTCATATGTAACGACCTAATATAGGCTGTCAACAAAAAGGGGTATACTACATCGACGAATTGAACAGATTCATAATAGACAGTTACAACTCTGAGGTAGCTTAGGACTTTGTCTACCTCGGCTCTGCCATAACTTCAAAAAATGACATCTCGTCGTAAATCCAACGAAGGACTTCTCTTGCCAAACGCTGTTTCTTTGGGCTAAGAAGGCAATTGAGTATTCGAACCCTTTCCCGATCGACCAAGGAGACTCTATATAAGACCCTTATCATCCCAGTCTTGCTATATGGAGCTGAAGCATGGGCTTTATCGAAAGCGGATGAAGATATCCCTGGTCGCTTGGACAGAAAAATTCTTCGTTAGATATTCGGTCCTGTTTGCGTTGACGGGTTTTGGAGAAGAAGACTCAACCTCGAACTATACGAGTTGTACAGCGATACCGACATGGTCAAAAAACTGCGCATTGGACGTTTGAGATGGCTAGGATATGTAAAGCGAATGGATACCAACGTTTCGGGCTACAGATTATTCGACTCCAAACCAGAGCGTCAGCGCAAGGTGCGCAACACAGGACAACCTCGCTTTAGGTGACGCGCACAAGTGGGAAAGGACGTAAACCAACTTAAAGTGCGCAACTGAAGGCAGTTAGCTAAGTACAGAGCTTACTGGAAAGGGTTGTTGGTTGACGTATTGGTCCACCCCGGACTGTACCGTCATCTAAGTAAGTATGTATACATAACTATCCAGTAATCCTGGACAGCACCCATAGAGTTAGTTGAAATTGCAACCTAATATCTGAGTTTCCTTTCACTACGCCAATGTGTCTGTCTCTTAGTCCTGTCCTTAGTTTTGGTTTTACTTCATACATATTTAGAATGCGAGAAATGATTAGTAAAATGCTGATGGGGGCGTACTTTCAGGGCGTCTAGCAGGGGGAAATCTGAAAGTAAAACGTCTGGGACCTATATTTTCGTAATCAGGGGATTTTTCCTGATTTTTTGGTATATCAGTGATGTGGTTATACCCCCGAGATAAAATTCGAAAAAATTGACGTTTTTAGCCCTCTATTCTTAGCCAGGGCTGAAAAAAAAAACGCTGTCGATATCACGACGCTAATACCTATGTATATGTAACATACATACCCATATAATTTGGTTATACATACTTCCGATCCCAAAATTTGCTGTCAGCTCTTAGAACTTAGACTATAAATGTGAGTGAACTACGCAAAACTAAAGGGTTGGGGTGGGGTCACAATCCCGAAACCCCAAAACCCCGAAAATCCAAAACCCCGAAAATCCAAAATCGCTAACATCCAAAATCCCAAAAATCCAAAATCCCGAAAAGCTAAAATCCCGAAAAGCCAAAATCCCGAAAAATTATATAAAATGCAAAATTTGCGTAAATTTTTTATTTTATATAATTTTTTGCGATGTATGTGCATTCAGTTGTGTTGATCTCATTCAGTGTGATAGCTGATAGATTCGTTTTTAGTTTCAGTTAATTGATTTTAGTTTCACACATTGGCGTATACTGATCGCTCTTTTAGATGAAGAGCCAATCCGTGTGAAAACATGCACTTATATCAAAAATAATTTCCGGTGAAAACCAAACAATAAGAAAACGTTACGTTAAAGGAAAACAAAATTTAAAAAACTCACGCGGAACGTAACGAGAATTCTGAAAAAAGTTTTTTAATGTGAATTGCGTTCGATATGAACGGGAGCGTCACGATTGACCGCAAACCAAAATCTCTAATAACGAAATCTCGCATTTTTTAAATAAATCCCGAATAACGAAATCTCGCATTTTCAAAAACTCGTATTTACAAAATCTGGCATTATCAAAATCTCGCTTATTTTCAAAATCTCGCTTATTATAAAAATCCCGTGTATCGTACCCAACCCGATATGAACTTGTATTCCTATATTGAAAGAATACCGCTTGAGATATTTTGGGGCATCTGTGCTGGATGAGGAGAGAACGCTGAACATTTTAAATGGAAGATATGGATGGAAATGGAACGCGTTGTATAACTACACCACGGAGGCGTTAATGTACAGAGAATGTATCATTGAGAACAGTTTTTAAAACAGCTAGTTTTCATTTTGCAAATGTTAATTTTTTTTTTATGCAAATATTTAAAGTTAATTTGTTATAATATTATACTATAAGTAAATGTACTGCAAGTGAACTCATTGTACCTTAATGCGAGATTTAAATTTTCTAGATTTTTAAATTGCGAAATTCCGATAATGCGAGATTTTGATAATGCAAAATTTTGTTATGCGAGATTTTGAAAACGAGATTTTAAAATGCGGTCAATCGTACCCTTATTTCTTGTCAATAAGACTAACTGTTTTGTTATTTTTCATTTATTTGAAGTTGGTTAGTTTGTTTAATATGTTAAAATATTTCCTTCTAATTTGTTCTTGCTACAAACAAATTTTTATTTCCAATTTCGGTATTTTGAATTTTCGGGATTGTGGATTTTCGGGATTTTGGATTTTCGGGATTTTGAATTTTCGGGATTTTGAATTTTCCGGATTTCGGATTTTCGGGATTTCGGTTTTTGGGATTCTGTCCGACTCCCCAAAATAAAAATCTAGGTTAGGTTAGGTTGAGATGGGTGTGTGATTGAGCGAGCAATCATTTCCACTCGGAGACCCGAATGTCCATTGTGAATCCCCTCAAAGTTTGATAGTAAATCCTCTTTTTACCAACTCGTAAACCAGTTTGTACTCTTGATGAATCGTAGAAGATCCGATATCTTAGAACTTCCGAGTTCTGTTATGTCTTCCAGGAATCTATGAACTAAAGTACGGTGGCGTCGCTCTTGGAGGAAGGGACAGTGGCAGAGCAGATTCACTTTCTTCCTCATCTCTGTAGCTTCTACAGATATCGTTGGACTCAGGTAGCCATTTGCTTGTTAACAAAAAAAATAAAAAATCTAATAAGACATCGTTTTCCGTAAACCCTACCTTGGCTCCATTAACAAAAATTAAATGTTCGATAAAAGATTTCTAAATTTATTTATCACCTTATAAATTGATTCTTCTAACACCAAATGCAAACAAATTAAATAAATTAGTTACGAGTATAAATAATGTCACCTAGTATCGTTTGCCTAAATCATTGTTTATTTATTTAATTCACAACTTAATAAGTAAAAAATGTTATTTTTCCATGTCCGTCCACTTACTATTTTCACACGCACTTAACAACAAAAAAAAAATACTTTGCACGAGTCTGATCGACAATCAAATTGTGTTTCCTAATAAATTTTAATAAATGATATTTGTGTACTCAATTAACAACCTTACGCCTTAACGGTTTAACTTCGAATGAACCATTTCGGATGCAATTGACTGGGAAGGGGAAACCCACTCAGCGCAGAAAGTATTTAGCACGGAAGTAAAATATATTTTTGTTATTGTTTATCAGGTTTTAAAACTGCATTGCCTATGGGGATGTGTTCGGTGACGTTAGTATTATAATTTGCAAGTCATTAACATTCCGCTATTGATGAGGATTTAATTATATTTATTCATCATGTCTAGGTCTTTGTCTTGCTGAGTTATCTATGCTGTTCGACTGCAAGTAGGTTAAGTGCAATGAAATCAGTCCAAAAGTGTATAATTTATTTAATTTTAGAAATACAAAATGGAGAAATACATATATCTTGAATGTCACTAGAAAATCGCGATATACCTATTATTCTGGTGTCAAAATTAAAACAGAAATCTAAAAGGTTTGGAACTATTAATTCAACTGAGCGTTATCCAAAGCAGGCATAAAGGATCTAATATATACGTCTAAATATATACGTCTAAACGTCAAAAGATTACTGCCTCTGTTTTGACATTTCTCATCGTAAGTTCATTACTAGTTGAGCCATGAACACGTACACAGTCGAACAACGCGTGAAGGTTACCCAAGTGGGCGTTAAAAATGCGCATAATCGTCCAGCCAAGCGCACAATCTTTAATATCGTGCATAAATTCGAAACAACCGGATTGGTGGAATGTGACAGCACCAGTGCGTCTTCGTACAGTCCGTTCTACCGAAAACATTGCAGCTGTGATAGAATCATCCAGACTCCATCGAAGTATATACCTCATTGCGCTCTGGAACTACATTTCTCACGGTGCCAGAAGCGGATCTTGGGTGGGGCAAGTGGAGTACGTGCCCCGGGCGCCTTTCAAAAGTGGGCGCACAAAACCACCCATTATTAAATCTATAAATGAAAATAAACCACAATACAGTACCACCAACAAATCTGTTCAGTACAAAAAATTTAAACTAACGTAATACTAATGTCATTTTCCATAGGACTTCCGGGAGCGTTCAGAATATCCAAAATTCTTGAGAATATGCTGAACATTCTCCACGATATGACAGCTATAGCGATGAAACCGCTGAAACAAGAAGTGAGGCCAGACTTTTCCATAATCGCATGATGTCCTACGATTTTCTGACGTTGTTAGGATTTTGGGACGTTGACCGTGTCCAAAAGCGGATCCAGGAACCTAGTATGAATTAATAATAATGCTGCCTTGGACAGTTTTGTAAGTGGGATTTATGATTGTTTTATTAAGAGTAACTTTAGAGTAAGGGGCGCACCCTAGGCACCATTTCCGATTATTTGGCAATCTGGCAATTTATTTAGCTCAGATAAAGTTCAATGGGCGAGGGTCATTTAAGTATTTTAAAGGCTGGACCTAATACTACCTGCACTCCTCGCTTTATTTAGAGCCAGCTACAATTAATGGTACATCCCACCCTCTTGGAGAGATGTTAATGTAGTCTTCATTCCAAAGTCGGGAAATAAGTCAAGCGAGCTGCCTGAATCCTACTGTCTTATCAGTCTGACCTCCTTCCTTTTAAAGGCCATGGAAAGGCCACTGGACTTGGACATCCACATTAAAGGTATGTTGGATAGGTATTCTACTCTGCAGTCAAGTCAATACGCGTACAGAAAAGGTAAATCAACAGTGGATGCTCTTTACCATCTTAAGATAGAGGGGGCTCATCGCTCTGTGCTTTTTTTCATGGCATTGAAGGCGCCCTCAACAACACTGGCTATGACTCAATTTCAAGAGCCATTAGCCAAAGAGGGATCGAAGAACCGACCAACAGCTAGATTAGGACCATGATGGAAAGTCGTATTATACGATTCAATTCAGGAGATATATCAGTGGCGTTGAGGGCAATCAAAGCCTGCCCACAAGGGGGCATCATTTCTCCTTTGATATGGTCCCTCGTCATCGACGATTTGCTTGCTGAACTGCGCAACTTGGACTATGAAGTCATCGGCTACGCTGATGGCCTTGCTATCATAATGAGTGGCAAATTTGACTCAACCATCACGAGTGTAGTGCAAAGTTCTCTACAAATCGTCAACCCCTGTAAAACCATTCGAGTACCCTTCACGAAGAAAAGGATTACTAACCTACTAGGTGCAATCACTACACTTGAGTATTCCAGAGAGGTCAAATACCTGAGAGTTATCTTAGATATGCTACGATGGTCAGACCCATCATTTCATACGGAACCTAAGTCTGGTAGCCTAAAGTTCTCGAAAAGACTACAGTCAAGAAGTTCGATAAGGTTCAACGGATGGCGTGTCTTGGTATAACCGGTGCCATACTCATCTGCCCTTCAGCAGTTCTAGAAGCTATAATTGGCATATCGGCATTACATATTATCTTTATTAGGAAGTCAGCCGCTAGAAGCGCTATTAAACTACAACATATTCGTAAATGCGAACCAGGTAATCTTGCCTAAACCTAAACATTATCAACAATATTCCCGATCAGGACATGCTCTGTACCGTCGCTGATGTTATGATAACTGAATACTGCTTTGGCAGAAATTTCGAAGTTCATATTGGGGAACGTACCACGTGGTCAAACGGTGGACCCAACCTAGACCCAAAAGGTCTACTATTGTACACTGATGGATCGAAAATGGCCTCTGGTTTTGGCTCTGCGGTCTTCGGGCCCATCACCAGAATCTCTGCCCCTCTTGGATCATTCCCCAGTGAGTTTCAAGCTGAGTTCTACGCCATTGAGATATGCGCCTTGATTAACCTACAAAGAGGCATCAAGGGAGCTAACATAAATGTCTTTTCAGACAGCCAGGCCGCACTCAAAGCTTTGAGCTCCTATTCTGTGGACTCAAGACTAGTAAAGTGCTGCTTCAATGCTCCCCAATCCCTAGCTACTCACAATAAGGCCAAACTTTGGTGGGTACCTGGTCACAGAGGTATTGAATGAAATGAAATTGCGGATAAGCTGGCCCGTTCAGGCTCTACTGTCAAATTCTTAGGTCCAGAACCCTTTTGCGGCATAAACTGGGCAACTATCTCAGCCTAAATTAACAAATGGTAAAACAATCTCCGACTCACTCATTGGACAAATGTTCCAGGGCTTAGACAAGCCAAACAGTTAATTAAGCCTTATACCCATCACAGGGAACTTCTAAACCACAATAAGAAGGATATTAGGTATCTAACAAATTTCCTTTCTGGTCATTGTCAATTACGATACCATCTGAACAAGTTAGGCCTGTCTAGCGAGACTGATTGTCGACTCTGTTTAGAAGAGGTCGAAACGACCGAGCACGTCCTATGTGATTGCCCGGCACTTTTCGGGGTCAAACGACACAAAGAACTCCTTATAAAATGTTATAAAAAAAAAAAAAAAAACCAAGGACTTACTAGCCTTTATAAGATTTGAGTTATTAGTATCATATGATACAATAGATCTTTTAGGTCGCAGCATCAGCCTTGGGGCAGGATTCAGTTAAATTAAAACAAAAAAAAATGTTGCAGGTTTTCGGTACATTAAAACATAACACTCAGCAACTAATCGACCAGCGCAATTTCCTAACAAAAACAAAAGACGTTCCTCTGAAGTTAACAATAAAAATTGTTTACAAATGCCTTCGCACGTAGTTGGCCTATTTTTGCAATTCCTTCAGCAATAAAATATATTAATAGAAAACCCATTAAAGACACTTACATTTTCTGTAAAAATGAAAGATAAGATAAATTTAAAAATTCAAATTAAAATGATATTAAAACAGAAAGTACCAAATTTGAAGTGCAAGTTTCCTAATTCTTTATGGCTAATTTCAAAATTCCATAAACCTTATTGCCCATAAACAAAAAAAAACCTTTTGTGCAATTTAAGTAATTAAAATAAAAGCAACAATTAAAAGCCAAATGTTTAAGAAATCTTTTTTTTTATTGGATTCTAGGAATATTGCAAGTAGATTCATACATAGGTCTTCATTGAGAATACGCTATCTGATCTTAATCAGGTTTGTGCTCAACAGTTGCTACCTGTAGAAAGCAGATTAGGCCATAAGGAGCTATTCTCTGAATTCCATGATCTGTCTGTCTGCTGCTCAAATAGAAATTTTTAAACCATTTTTTAGACGCATTCTCGAGATCAGAAAGTCTGAGCGGTTGGAAAATCGTCTACATTTTTGCTGCGCATATTTTTTTAAGCTTCATTCTCTTCTCCAGAAAGCTCAACTGGAAGATCAGTCCAGACGTTCCTGGGACAATATAAACCACGGGTGCAGCGAAATAGCTTTTTGGGCAATAACTTCATATGGGAAATAACATCACCTTGAGTGAATTTCACTTCTTTTATGTGAAGTTATTTTTCACTTAAAGTGGGAAATAATTTAACCAGGAATTTCGGGAAATTATTTCCCACCTATGATTTTTTCGAAAAATACCAGTGGACGTACCGTGAAATAAAGCCCAGCGAAATAAGGCGGAATTTCAAAACTTCAACCGAACATTAGAAATAGCCCTTATTTCGCCTTCACAATGTGATATATACGTAAAGCATACTTTTGAAATTCGGCCTTACATACATAAGTTACCTGGGTTGAAGAAAATAATCGCCTTTTATAGACAACTTATCTCCAATACATATGCTTCTGTATTCAACGGTAGTACACATTCAAACTACTTTGACACTGGTGCGGGTGTACCACAAGGATGTGTGCTCAGCCTTATTTTATTTTCATTATATGTCGATGGCATCACGAACTGTTTACCTGGCGGTATTTCAATTGGTGGTTTGGGGATTAACATAGTCATCTTAGCTGAAAGCCCTTCTTCAACCATTCAACTACAAATAAATAAACTTAAACAGTACTGTGATATCCGGGACCTTAGAATAAATACTGAAAAGTCAAAAATTATGATATTTAGTGCTTCATTCACAACGATCAAGACCTTCACGGGAGAATTGGTCGCTGGCAGCCGAACCTATTGAAGTTGTCAATCAATTTAAGTACTTAGGTTTTTTCCCATCGCCCAAACTTGATTTCCGACCTCATATCCAAGATAAGGCAGTGGCAGCAAATCTTTGCTATGCGAACCAAGTGTATGGCCATAAATATGTTGAAGAGCTTGAAAAGATACAAAGGTTCTTCTTTAAGCGTATCTTTAAACTTCCACTCACGACTCCAACGTATATCATACATGTTGAAATAGGTCTTCCGCAGATTTACATTCGTAACCATAAAGCCAATGCAGATTATATGGTCAAAGTTATGTTATGTTTAGGAATATGTACAAATAATTTACAGAAAAAGTTCCTCTTATCTGCCTGTCAACGCAGGCAGTCCACTTTGAAAGACTGGCATGAACTGGCAACTTCTCAAAATTCTGATCTTTCTTTATCTGAACATAATGTATGTTATCTGACTGGAAAGACAAATTATATGAGGTTATCCAAAACGTAGACGACAGGCATTATAAGGATTCTATAAGAAGGGCTCAGTCATCCACATTCAGACATATTTCTAGCTCTTTAAACCATTCTCTGCGCACAAGTAATTACTTCTCTAGTCGTCTTGGTCCTGGCCAAATAAGTTTAATCTTTAGGACCCGAACTCTTTTACTTAGGCTTAACTACAGAGCTTATCGACAAGACACGCAAGATTCAAGTATATGTAGCCTGAACGCAGTGGAAGACGTCTACCATTTTATAGCAGTTTGTCCCATTTTGTCGGAACTACGCTTGCTTTACTTTACCAAGAAAACTTAAACACTTGAGGAAACCTTAAAAATTCTTAACGCTTCTCTGGGTTGAAAGCTGCTTTTTCGGTACTACAGTCGTGCCTTAAGCTTAAGAAACTTTTATAGTAATATATAACTTAGTCTTTATGTTTATAACTGTATAATTATTTCTCATGCATAAGAGTTACTACATTTGAATTTTTTGTCAATTTTTTTCGACAGACGGCACTTATGTGTCATGTTCTACATTTATTTCTTAAAATCACGTTTGTTATTAACATTATACAATACAGAAATAGATTAAATAATAATAATAATAATAATAAATATTTTGCTCGGCTTTTTTTACGGGGCTCCGCGAAATTTTGCCCCAGGAAATAAGTCCCAAGAGTAAAAATGAAATGGGGTCTCTAAATTGGAGTAATTTTTGTAAGGAAATTATGCCCACATTCTAAAATGGAAACAAGGCTCCAACAATAAATGATGATAGAAAGAAGCAATAATGACGATCGGTATGGGGTAAATCGGTTGGTGAAGTGAAATAACCCCCTACTTAAGATTCTATTTAAAAATTAGATATTCAGTTTTTTAGCTTTAGATAAAGTAAGAGTGAGAATTTCAGTAAAGTGAAATTATAACCCACCCACCACTTTCAGTGAGAAATAACTTTACAAATAAAATTGCAATTATTTCGCACTCGAATATCGTTGATTTCCAGAACATGTAAACCAAACTACGTGTGTGGCTATCCACTGCATTCGATAGGATTCACTTAGACCAAAGTATGTCCATTGTATTGCTACTTGAGCTGATTCTTATTGGTACGCTGGGCAGCTGCATAGGAGGTAATTGGGGAATTCCTCATCCTCCTCATCCATTCAGCTGTGACAGAAGTCATTTGCGAGGATTTTCAGCCTGCTGACATGTCTGCCTATTTCACAATGACTTGTCAATACGCCAACTAGGATGCCGATATGTGCATTGCTAATTTTTAGCAAGCTGTAAGTTTTACGTCGATTTAGCTGAGGCCAAGTCTGCCTGGAGTGGCTACACGTATCAAGGTTACGCCATCTTTCATTAGCCTGTTGCAGTGCTTGCCGATTCCCCAATCTTGTACCTTTTCTGGCTAGTTCATCTGCTTCACAGGTACCTGGTGAGCTGTGAGGTTTCTTTAAGTCGCAATGCCGTTTTTGCTACTATGTCGTTGCTATATATATGTCCAACGAAAGCATATTTATTATTGTTTCAAGAGAAGCGGTGGGGGTGGTTCGCATAGCTCCAGTATGTATTATATTGAGTATGTTTACGTTGCTAGCTTTGTCTAGTGCTGTCCACCAGACCAATTCAATACATAAATATGGGTCTGACCACCGCAGTGTAGAACTAGTGCATAATCTGAGGAGGGATTCCCCATATACAGCCTATCTGTGGCCCATTACGTATCACTCCATTACGATTTGGCATTTTGCAGAACTAAAATGACATGTCCTATTACTGTTACGATTATAAATCAAAACTCAAATTAAAAATACAATAATCTTCCTAGAAGCATAATCTGAAATTCTTGTCGGACTTGCTGTCATTGAAAATTCACAAACTATCTATAGCCTCTCATATGAATTCAAAAAAAGCTAACAAGTTTATGCATAAATTAAATAAAATTATTTTTGAACGTTGACTTGTTGACATATAGAACACACGTAAAGCTTAAGTGGTGTTTGCTTAAAAAAGTATATTTATGCAAAAGAACTATTAAAACTAGAAACGCAATTCTTCATGTGTCGTTGAACTGAATCATCAAAAGAATGAGATACGATTTTGACCTTATACAGCCAATTGGTTAATAAGTTTGTTGTTTTTTACGTCTTAAATATGTATTCGAATCTCGAGTCGTATTTAATCTGAACGGCCCAAGGGCTTTGCTAATGCTGCCTTGCCTTTCGACCCGAGCTTTTATATAGAAATCTGCTTGGGTCTTACGTCGAAACAACGCGTAAGCTGTCACTAGATGATACCACGTTTCTATTGGCTAAAGCAAAAAAGCAATCTGACAACTTTATCGCATTGTGGTCGGAGTTCATTGAATTTATCGTTTTTCTGCTGAACTGAATCGTTCACTTACATTAGATACTTGAGGACATATGCACTTTGTTTGCTAAATGCATTCATTGTGACGTAGTCTGTCAAGATGTTTCAATGAATACTCGTACCTACCCGCTTGTTGTAATGTGGGATTACGCATAGGTATTCACGAACACCGCCACAATCGGGAATCATTCGCACGTTTCCGCGATGTGTTTGGAGTTCCAGATGAGTCGTGCGATGAATAAAACATTTTAATTAATAAAACAAAATGAATTTGTATATAATATACAAGTTCAGTGTTTTCCATAGGACTGTGTAGTATGTAAATTGATCTCCATAAGCCGTTATGATCTTGATCATATTTTATTTTAGATTAAAACGTATCGTAACGTGACTATTTCGATTTGACATTCAACTGTCATAGATATTTTTAGTAAAACTCGCTCAAAAAATAAGTGTGTTTGACATTTTTTTGTAAGGAATTTTTTTGTTTCCAATTGAAAGTATAAAACTTCATACCATATTTCTAACTGTTTTTATTTAAAAAAAAATAATTTTTTTAAAAACAAGCTTTAATGAACTAAAAGCAAAAAAATTATTTTTTTCCGAGTCACCAATGTGTGACTATAAATTAAGGCTTGGGGCGCTCAGGCACAAGACAACACATACACGATGTGCAACGAGGACGGACGAAGAATTAGCAGAACACATTTTGTCACTGTTACTGTTTAGTTAGACCTCGTCATCGTCATTTAACCAAATTTTACCTCGAGCCCGAGTGCCCCAAGCTTTATTGAATTTAGAATCACGTCACTTAGCTAATCGTGTTCTACTTGTCAAATCCTTTCATTTGATACCCATATCGAGGTCGTGAAGATAATGGTAATCCTCCATCTTTGGGCGTCCGCCATGTTAGATTTGCAAGATCATGAAATATACTATATTGAGTTGTCGTCGGACAACAGCATGATCGGATATCTGGAAGTGGGTGTAAAATGGATTCCCAGACTTGGCCCTCACAGAAATTGAAGCTGAAAAAGCGTCCGCCATATTGGATTTACAACGTCATCAAATAACCCATATTGTATTGTCTCCGGAACTATGTATACGAGTATACCTGTGCAAAATTTCAGGATGATCGGATATCTGGAAGTGGGTGTAAAATCGATTCCCAGACTCCGCCCTCACAGAAATGGAAAAGTTAAAAAAGCGTCCGCCATATTGGACTTACAACGTCATCAAATAACCTATATTGTATTGTCTCCGGAATTATAAACGTGTGCAAAATTTTAGGATGATCAGATATCTGGAAGTGGGTGTAAAATCGATTTCCAGATTCAATGCTCACAAAAGTGAAGCTTGTAAAAAAAAGCGGCAAGTTTTACTTTATGAGCTACTGCATCTTTCTGCATGCGGGTCGAAATTACAAGATTCAATGTGTCAAACCGCCACGAATGCTTAGTGTCAGGAATCTCAAACAGCCATTTTTTTATGCGTGTGATCCTGCCCCAAGGCTGATACTGCTACCTAAAAGATCTATTGTATCTCAGGTGTCTAATTAGTCTTTTAAAAAGGCCAGTAGATAGATATATCTGTCCCTGAATGCCGCATTTTTTAAGTCACAAGGTCCGAGGAAGTGCCGGTCATTCACAAAGGACTTGCTGGGCCTTCTCGACCTTCTCTAAACGGAATCGACAATCGGTCTTGCTAGACAGACCTAAGTTGTTTAGGTGGTATCGTAACTAGCAATGACCGAAGCTTGTCATATACCTAATACACTTCATATTGTAGTTCAGAAATTTCTTGTAATGGGTATTAGGTTTAGTTAACAGTTTGGCTTGTCTAAGCCCTGGGATATTTCTCCAATGAGAAGACTATGATATGGTTGCCCAGTTTATGCCACAAAAGGGTTCCGGGCCTGAGATCTTGGCAGTTGAATCTGAACGGGCCAGCTCATCCGCAATTTCATTTCGTGCAATGCCTCTGTGGCCATGGACCCACCAAAGTTTGACCTTATTGTAAGTGGCTAGCAATTAGAGGGCATTGAAGCAGCACTTTACGAGTCTTGAGCCCAACAAGCAGAAGCTGAAAGCTTGAAATGCAGCTTAACTGTCTGAGAAAACATTTATGTTAGCGCCCTTGATGCCTCTCTTTAGATTGATTAAGGCGCAGTACTCAATGACATGGACCTCAGCTTGAAGCACGCTGTGGCCAATGATCCCAGCAGTAACATCAAAGGGCATTTTCAATTCATCCGTGTACCATACTAGACATTTTGGGTCTCGGGTGGTGCCGTTTGACCATGTGGTACGTTCTCCAATATTAAGTTCAAAAAGAAAACAGCCATAGGCAAAGGAGGTAAAATCTTATTATCGTTTTGAATGTATTACGGAAAGATCCTATTATCCCTCCGTTTATTGAGACTTGCAAGTTATTGAAGCTGATGAGCTTAAGAAATTCCTTCCTTATAACCAGTCTGCATTGGGATAACAACATCAAAATATTTATGTTGGCAATGGAGATCAGGCTCATTCCGCTGTATTGCAATAATATGGCAGCTAAAACCGCACTCAGGTTAAGAAAGCAGAGGGTTCAATAGCAACCTTCGATTACGCCTCCAACGTGTCCCAATGTGAGATTGAACCAGTACATAGCAACTGCCCCGCAGTTGGTCTTCGAAAGAAGATTCGTAAGAATCCTAATCAGGTCAGTGAATAAAATCATTGCCGACTTAGCCACATACATTCGAGTATAAAACTAACAGACGCTGGATTCCTCTTGGAATCTTAAGGTCAGTCTATCAATCTCAGTCGTTGTGTATGGGAACAAACCTTTAACACATATGGAACATACATACATATTCATGTATAAGTTTATTATCCTTTTATCTATATGTGTAACCCCAACTAAAGTTGTGAACATTTAGGGATAGATAGTCCTTTAGTCTCCGAAGAAGAGAAGTCCTTTAGTCTCCGAAGAAGAGAAGTACTCGATCTTCCATATCTAAACTCCAGGTTAGGTTAGGTTAAAAGGGGTAGCTAGGCTGAGCATAGGCTGAGATCATCAAAATAGAATAGTCTAGGAATACCCAGATAAAATAAATAGACTAGGCGAACGAAACAACATCATCATCTACTGGGTACCAGGATACTTGGGGATAGAAGGAAATGGAGAGGCGGACAAACTTAAGACACCCTTCGTGGGTCCTAATTCTGTGGCATAGGGGAGCACACCATAAAGGACGAGCCCCGGTAACTCGAGAAGGCAAACAGAACAAAGTCCTGGACAAAAACTCAGGGCCTAAGATAAAAGAAAAAATAAATATTTGGCTTCAGCAATCCTAGGTAGAACCAAGCCTAGCTTCTCGCAACCATTTGTGTGTGCGCGTTATATTTTTGCACGAATGGAAGGGATCTACAGTTTTTTGCCGACTCCGAACGGCGAGTTGGGAAGCTTTACATGATAAATGATACTCTTTGATTGCTTGTCAGACATTCGAAAGGGGTGGGCACTGTGAAAAACTTTTTAGGTGTTTGGGGCGGGATTCGAACATAAGACCGCTGGCTCAGTAGTCCGACGCACTAACCACTTGCGCTACGGGCCTAAGATAGATGGAGGGATAGAAAGTTTTGGGTAATAACAATCTGTAAAGATTCAAAGTTTGCATTAGCCTGGACATCCTGACTGCGTTCCTTACGGGGCATTCTCAGGAAGCTAGGTCTATCGGATGAAGACTCAAGTAGATTTTGCAATGAATCCAGTGAAACTCAAGAACACATACTGGTGGAATGTGGGTCACTAACCCATAAGAGGTACAAGTGCTTGGGCAAATACCAAATTACAGCAGAGGATCTACCACTCATAGCACCCAATCTCCTACTGCTATTTCTCAGAGAAATTGGTCTGATGAGGTGCTGCGCCTGTGACCTATGGAAGTCTCACCTAGGCTAGAAGTGAGCGATGCTGCGAATAATGACGAGAGGGATGCTCCTTCCTCTAGGACTTATAGGGGGTGCAATAGATCTTAAGGTAGCGGTGCATCTCACCCTTCAATAATAATAAGATATTGGGCCCATCGCGATCCCCTCGGACCATGTTATTATGGTAACTAAACCAAAACAGTTCACTGCAAAATTTTAAAATTTTATTGTGGATTGTAATGAACAGTGTCCAGAAACTATTCCTATTCAAGTTCTTCACTTTGCCCTATTTAGTCGATCGATTGCTTTTGTCCTGTTTTCTGATCAAAACCCCGCTAAAGAGCCTTGGACACCCTATGTTCCTCTATTCTTGACCATATGTCGCCCACCATACTTATGATATTGTATCTCTAATTTCGCACTGATGCCGCATGATGGTGGTTCACCATCTCTGTTATAGGCAGTGCCCCCCCCCCACCCCCACCCCCCTCGACCTTTCTTGCTAATTCTTCCGCAAGTTCATTTCCGTCTACACCACATTATCCGGGTACCCAACATACACAGTTCGACCCTGTTAACATATGTGTGCTTAGTATTTTAAGCAAAGAGTGACAGCCTTCCACAATTGCCCGTTTAACGATAAACGATTCTAGTACTCCGAGCGTGGCCTGACTGTCGATATACATATATAGGTGGTGATATTCCTCTCTTATATCAGCTTCGTCACCAACAGCCTTAAGCGCGGCTAGAAACTCTGCCTGAAAAACACTACGGTGGTCTAAGGGACGTGTTAAGCTCCGGTTGTAGAGGATATCACAATCTAGCCAAGCGGCCATAAAAGCATTTGCTGTTTCGAAAATAGCGTCTAAGCTTGTTAAGTATTGCCGCGAAGAGCTAAAGATTCTTGGCTTGCAGCAAAACGTAAAACTCTGCTGGTTACCTGGTCACAGCGGCATACCAGGCAATGAAGCTGCAGATGAGCTAGCCAGAAGGGGCTCGGCCTTAGACATAGATCAAGCAGATGGTTAAACCTCCACTCTGTAACCTCAAGACCAAAATTGAATAAAAAAACACTAATGCCCGTTTTCACAGTGCGAGCTTAGGTATCGATCCAACGATAATCTCAGCATTAACACGAATTGCGTTTTCACAGTGCAGGCTTAACGCAATCCTGCACTTAAGTAGTGTCATAACTTAAGCCACCGACTTCCACGGCTTAAGTATCGATCCAGAGAGTAAATTGTTGCCGTAAGTGTACCAATATAATATTAACCTCCAAATACAGTACAGAAAACCTACCTAAACAACGAAATGTTTTATCTGGTAATGCGGCTGGCATTGCGACTCTGATATCGCTGCTCGCTGCGCTGGCGACTTCAATTGTGTATCTGTTTCATCAGGATGCACATCGAAGGAATAGAGGGGTGCGCAACTTTTTGTTTTCGTCAGCAAACTTCTATTTCGTCGTTTTTTGAATTAAAAATGAATTAATTGAATTCCTGGTCTTCTTTTTTCTTAATTCTCATTGTATTTTTTCTAAAAAGCACTTGACAAGGAAGTGAAGACTTAATTTCGTTTGTCATTATGTGTTCATTCACAATTACTTTTTTCCATAAATGGTTCACAATGACACTCAATCCATGTCTTAGATATACCACACTTAAGTGTTGACTGTGAAAACGAAAACTTCTTAAGTGTTGGATATGTTCAATCCTACACTTAAATAATCCGACACTTAAGCTCGCACTGTGAAAACGGGCATAAGTGAAGCAAATAAAAGTTGGAAATCATTAACCATCTGCGACTTATCAAGAAGACTGTGGCCGGAGTATAACAAAACAAGAACAAGAAAACTTCTATAGAAAGATAGGACGTCGCTGTCGATGCTGATAGGTGTACCAACTGGTCACAACTTGCTAAGATACTGACATCTGCTGAGGATGTGGTGATGAAGAGGCTCATGAGGACACAACCCATTTCCTCTGTCACTGCCGTAACCTTTGCCAACTTAGTAACAAAACCTTGGGCAAATTCTTTTCCGAGGACATCGACGAGCTATCGAATGGATCACCATCGGTCATACTTGAATTTGCCAGGGCGTCTGGATGGTTGAAACTTAGAAACGGGTGGAAAAACAACATGGGTATCACAATGGGTCCACATGGACCTAAGTGTGATCGGGATGTTATCACTCCCATCAGCTATTCTAACCTTACCTAACCTAAGCTCCGGTTCTCTTGAATAAGTTCCAGAACCCGTACCATTGTCGGTTTTGGATTCATCCGTGAAGACCGCAATATGTTTTTGCCGTCTACTTCTTCTTTCTTCAGGTCGGACCGTGTACCGAAGTCCAGAAATGGAAGGATGTCATACATTCTATTGAGGTTGCCAATTTTAAGTTCATTAAGAATCTAAACTCTAAGATCAACACTTAAACTGCATTTCAAAGAGGAAGCTTAACTAAAGCAGTGGCGCTTCATAGCTTTCGAAACCCATACAGGAAGGAAGTGTGAAAATGATAATTTTACCATAACGATTTGAATGTGAATTAACGTCAAAGGATGGAAAGAGGGTTAATATTAACATAAATGTATACCTCTATGAAAAAATGCGGACAAGATTCGTGCATCGAGGGAAGTTAAATAAAATTCATTTTCGCTTTCAATTTAGCAAGTCGAAGGCATTTTTTGTGACCTATACATGCATATTTTAAAACATCAACATATTCGTTAGTCGACTCCATTATGGCTTCTTTGATCACTTTTTTTTTCTCCTTTTTGATTAATCATTGCATTTCGTTTTACATATTTGACCTTCTGTATGAAAGATTAAACATATGTATGTATCTATGAGTATGCATGCACAGATACCTACCAAGTTATGTGGCTTTGACCTTCTTCAGATCTTAATGCCATAATCATGTTTCTCTGATAACTGGAAAAAAAAAAAACACGAAAATGAAGTCACAAATTAATGATGTTCCACAGTGGAAGCATGAACGTGATCATGGTCTGGTGGTAGCGCAGCTTAACCATCACAAAAAAAAAAAACAATGGCCAGAGATGAGCATGAGTGGTTAAGAGAATTGACTAACGGATATATGTATTTTGACAGCGGTACAACACTCTTTCTTCGGATATCCAATATCCATAGACAATTTGTTTCACCTGTCGAACATTATACATGCAACATGCATGATGTGATTTGTTTTTTTATTTGTTAATTGCGTACCAAGTTGAATTTGTTTTTTTTTTTAATTAAATAGGCAAATGCAATGTTGGGTTTGCTAAGATCTTTCATTTTGAAATTCACGCGCAAATGGAGCTGTTATTTTTGAAAGATTTTATCTTTGTGATAAATAAATCGTAAAGGGTATTTCATTAAGTCCGTTCAACTACTTGCATACGCCGACGACATTGACAACATTTGTAGAACACAGCGAGTTATCATCGGTGCGTTTGCGAGCATAGAAATGAAATCGGCTTAAATGGGTTTGGTGGTTAATCAACGCTAAACAGAGTTTATGCCATCAACGAACGTCACAAGAGACAGGTACAACTTTGATGAACTTTGAACTTTGAAATGACATCTCGTCGGAAATCAAACGAAGGATTACTCTTGCCAATCACTATTTCTTTGGACCCAGAAGGCAATTGAGTAACAAAGCGCTTTTCCGATCGACTAAGGAGACTCTTATCATCCCAGTCTTGGTGTATGGAGCTGAAGAATGGACTTTATCGAAAGCGGATGAAGAAGCGGTGGCTTCGAGAGAAAAATCATACGTAAGATACTCGGTCCCGTTTGCGTTGACGGGTTTTCGATGAGAAGATTCAACAACGAACTATACTAGCTGTACAGCGACCTGGTCAAAAAACTGCGAATTGGACGCTTAAGATGGCTAGGACATGTAGAGCGAATGGACATCAATGCTCCGGCCCGGAGAGTAGTCGACTCTAACCCGGATGGTCAGCGCATCAAAGGACGACCTCGCCTAAGGTGGCGCGCACCAGGGGAAAAGGAGCTCAACCAATTTGGAGTGCACAACTTAAATTAAAAAATAACTGTTTAAGATAACCATTTAGTTATTGCTTTATCTTAAAGCTTGTGCAAAGCAGTTATGTTCCGAACAAGATATAGTTCAAATGTCACAACATGTCCAATGTCCACACACAATGTCCACAACAGCTTTTTTACACTGGTGCACCCGATTGCTCCAATTTCTTATCACCCTATCGAACACTTGCGGCTCAAATGTAGGCTTGCAAATCATCCAAAGTCTGTGGATTGTCGTAACCCCAAAGAAAATAATCTACGGAAGTCGAAGCACGTGATGGTGGCGGCCAATTCGCAATTCTTCTTGATGTGATAATCCAATTGCCAAACTTACCTTTCAGCAAATCGAGGGTAGCATTAGCTTTAAGGCACGTAGCGCCATCTTGTTGGAACAACATCTCTTCAATATCGATATTCTGAAGTTTTGCCCAAAGAAATTCGAGTAACATGACTCTATAGCCTCTACGATCTTATTGGATTTTACATATTATGTAAGATCAAATAAGAGATTGACATTTAAAAGAAATTTTTTTATTAATTTTATTGCAAAAATGGTGGCGCATCATACTATAATATTATAAATGCGAAAGTAACTCTGTCTGTCTGTCTGTTTGTCGTTTATCTTTTCACGTCTAAGCCGCTGAACCAATTGTAATGTAATTTGGTAAAGAAATACTCGTAGTCTGGTACCTGAGGCAGGACATAGGCGAAAAAACCGCCTGCTATGTTGCGCTGGAGGCAAGTTATTAGCAAATTCATTGTTAATTGACCAAATGACTCATATTCACAATATATGTTCGTTTGGTGCCAAGAGAGAAAATTACAAAATCTGGATCAGATAGGTGTCGCTGGAGTCGAGTTATTAACAAATTCTCTATTTAGGGGAAACAAAAAAAAATCCGGATCTAACGAGCATGTATCTTTCATGTTGAATGGTAAGGAGTTTTATCCAATTCTCAACTGCAAGACGGAGGCAGGATAATAACCTGTAGTGAAAAGTGGAGTATGTATGGACCTAGGCAGTGGGTGATTGTACATATTATATGTAAAACTAAAACACATCCCTAATTCCACTCTTCACCTAGAAAAGTGTATGGTGACAGTCTGCTGGACTTTACATTTTATTAACTACGAGTGACGATAAACGCCTTACAATTTTCGGAGTTAATCGACATAAGAAGTGCCTGGTACGATACTATTACATGGCAATGCTAAACCCCAGATCTCACGTGTACAAAAATCTTTGTTTTTGGGATTGGAAATACTTCCCCATCAACGGTACTATCCTGATATTTCAGTCAGTTTGAAGTCATTTAGCCACCAGATAGTCTAAGATAGATACATAGATAGATCGGTAAACACTTAAACATTCATCCATCCTTAGGGGGTTTTTAACTAGACTTTGGAGAAAAAAATCAAGAACACAAAGACAACAAAGCCAATAGAGACTTCTGGATCTACCGAAGGGCTTTCGGCAAGACGTGGGGTTTGAAACCAAAACTAGTTCAATGGTTCTACTCTTGTGTCAAACCCATTGCCTTTTAATGGACGGTTGTTGTGACTTTATGCTCTTTTAAGATTCACACAAACTACATTTGACTAGTGGGAGAAGCTTCGCTTGTCATGGATTTCTCTTGTATGTACTCTTTATGAAATAAATAATTGTTATCAGTAAATTGCAAGTTATTTTAACTACCAAAAATCTAGTTAATACTTTAAATAGTAAAAGAAACCAAAAGACCTCACTGCGAGGGAGCCCACTTACCACTTGAATTTAAGTGTTTAATTATTTAGATTTGTGTTTCTGGGACACCTTTAGGGAATTCATATCCCTCAGATTATCGAGCGATTTCTTGACTGTAAAGTAATTTTTCTTGACAGTTGGAATAAAAATTACTATGCACGAAAATTCACTCCAATACACAAAATTATTCAAAAAAGAAACGTCAAGATGCGATGACAACTTGATGGCAGCGAACAAATAAAGTTGACATACGGAATGAATGTCTTGCATGCCGTGTACTAGCGCCGCATATACGCAACATAGATGTAACAAGTTTTCCATATGACCACCATGGTCGCATGAAAATATGCGGCTTTTTGGGACAACATCCACATGTCGTGTATGCTACCATTATTTTTTGCAGCAACCACACGCAATCACAAGTTGCCTGCAACCAGCATTAAACCCCAATGCGGATTTTTTGCATGACGTCAAACCCGCATAATACATGCAACCATTAACATGCCCTGTATGAGCTTTAGAGTAGAGAAGAGTTTGCAAAGGAAGCATAAGTAGTAAAAAGAAAAACTGAAAAAGATTCAAAATGATTCACCTACCTTTGGAAAAAAAATAGAGCTGAGGGATTTAATTAGAAACTGCTTGCACGTTTTATTCACTTGCAGGTTCGCATTAAAATTGCAAATGGAACAAAGTGCTGTCTGAATAAACACGTAGGTTAGGTTAGGTTGATTGCATTTAAGCCATAGGTACTCACTGATTGATTATAAAATAAAAATGCCCAATGGTCTAAAGGCCTGACTTGCAGAATTCAAATTGAATGAATTTTAATTCAATAAATGCATTAATTATGTCCACATTTAAATAAAAAAACAAATATGGAAATATTAACACTAAATGAAGTTTGAGAAATAAACAAATAAACACTACAGCCCTTACGTTCAGTGATTGCATTTTAAAACACATTTTGGCTGGCTGACCTGGACCTCCTTTGGGCCAGTTGCCTAAGTCCTTAAAAGGTCTTTTGTATTTGTATCTGATCGCTTCTAGTTAGCTTATATAATGATGCAAGTCAGCCTACTCCACCTAAGACTGAATTATTTGGTCCTGGGTCGTGGTACCTAGAGCTCCGATGAGCTTACTCACTATCAACTAATTTTTTAAAAGAAGAAAGGTGTTAATCCTGGAAAAGAACTGTAATTGGGAAATATTTCCATATAGGCAATGGCTATATGGACGGTCTGAATCCTAATAGATCAAAAAAAATCCGGCGACCTGATCTGATAGCTCTATGTTATTTCCTGTTTGACTGCCAAAAAATTCAGCAAATCACTTTTCAAAAAAAGGATACCCCCATAGTTGGTCCTATTCTTTAACATTTCCTTCACTGACTTGTGGGCGACGCGACGTTTCTCCAGCGTTAAGTATCTTGAATTGCAATATGCAACAAAAAGGTAAATACATATGTTACATCACTAGGTTAGCTAACCACGCATAGATTGTATGTTCGATTCCCATCCAATGCATGGTTACTTTATGAATCCTGTTGGGCAGTACAATGGACCAGTATTGAGTCCGAGTGCTCCGACAGACTAGATTGTACCCGAAACACACAACACCTCTAGATTACAACTTGAAAACTTTAATTTGGATCCGTCATTACCGCTAAGATGATTATTTTATAGCGTTTTCTGTGTCACTTCATATCGGTATACTGTCATTCAAAATTCTTGCCTACCGTTTGGATCGGAATACTCTCCACCATCTTAGAATTATCTAACCCTTCGCTAAAAAAAACTTTGAATGAATAGCATACAGGCTCATAAATTTCTATTCTATGTCAGCGTTTCCTAGTCAGTTTACTTACTTACTTAGTTGGCGCTACAGCTCGAGGTGAACCTGGGCCTGCTTCTCGCAACCATTTGTGTGTGCGTGTTATATTTTGTTTGCACGAATGGAGGGACCTACAGTTTTTTGCCGACTCCGAACGGCGAGTTGAGATTTGAGAAGCTCAATCGTGACAAATGATACTCTTTGATGCTTGTCAGGCATTCGAAAGAGGTGGTACCGTGAAAAAACTCTTTTCGGTGTTAGACCCGGCCATTGAACCCGGGCAGCATTGCATGGTAGTCCAACGCACTAACCACCACGGCCACGGCGACCACTAGTTCTAGTCAGTTTGCCCAACGATGATGAATTTATTAATAAATCCGTCTTTATGAACCAACTTTACCACGAGGCAGAGGCGTACTTGTGTAGGGCACGTGACCCGGTCGCCTTTCACAAGGGGCACGCAAAACCACCAATTTTTAATTTCAAAATCAAAATAAACCACAATAGAGTGCCAGCAGCTTATCTGTTCAGTAGATAAAATTGCAACCAACGCAATACTAACGTCATTTTCCATTCGACGTCCGAGAGCGTCCAGAATATCCAAATATCTAGAAAATATGTTGAACCTTCTCCAAGTTATGACAGCGATAGCAATCAAACCGCTGAAACAAGAAGTGAGGCCAGACTTCTTCATAGTCGCATGATGTTCTACGATTTTCTAAAGCTTTTAGGGTTTTGGAACGATGTACTCGCTTACATTGACCGTGTCCAAAAGCGGATCTAAAACCCTAGTATGAATTTTCATAATTTTGCCTTGAACTTTAGAGCCCTCCGAGACTATTTTTTAAATGAAAGCATTAAAAAGAGAATTCAATCTTTACCAGGAATGAAATGTAGCGATGGAAAAGCGTCGAAGGTGAAAAAAAATGTATAGCTAGGGAGAGTGGACGCAGGGCTAACCGCTAGAGAAGAATGGAACAAGTAATTACGAAATCGCTGGATCGTATTGTGTGCGAAATGAGTGAAAGGTTTACTCGTTTTCATGAAACTGACGACAGATCTGGATTTCTTCTAGATGTTAATACACTGTGTTACGTAAAGAATTTGGAGATAGCTATGGTTGTGATGCTAACGGGGAATGGGGACCATGAAGAAACCTGAAAAAATGAGATGAAAGCGTATTTCCGAATCTGCGCATTTCCATTCAAATTCTGCTCACAATTGCAGTATCAATCGCAAGTACATATACTTTTACTTGAGGGCTACAAGGGGTCAAGAAATGTTATGCGACTTAGCTTTGCTCAGTATAAGGCGAGAAGAAACGGGTAGAACTGATTTCAAAAACATCTTCGATATGTTTGCGTCACAAAAAGCCTTCAAGGTACAATTGTAGTGTAACGGTTTTTACGCACTTACTTTTTTTTTGGAAAAAAAGGGGGTATCTGACCCGCTAATTGCGGAGGGCACTGCGACCTAAAAAATGTATTGTACCACAAAGTTAGTTGAGGCTCAATTCTTTTGATGAAGTTGAGGATCTCACCGGTGGAGACTTTACGACGAAATTCCATGGGAGTTAGGATTTCTCTGTGGAAGTGTTGTCTCCTGAGGGCACAAAGTTCCAGGCAGTCACATAGAAATGTTATGCAGTTTCGTAGTCTTCCATACAAAGACGGCATTCAGTTTCCTGAGTGGGACCTATTTTGTTTAAGTGATATCGAAGATAGCAATGCCCTATTAGAAATTCTACTAACTTTATGGATATATTGTGAAAGAGTTTAATGGCTCTTTTAGCCTTACGAAGACCCTCGGTATTTTCCCAATACGAGACACATATTTTGGTTTCCAAACTTTTGATTTTTAAGTTAATAGCTGAGTTTGGAGTTTCCATCAATACCCTCATGTCCGGGTACTCACCAAAGTTTGACTTTGTTTCTATGGAAGAGGTCTTGGAGGGTATTGAAGCAGTTCATGACAGATTTGGAGTCAATCAGGTTTGAGCCTAGTGCTTTTATGGCTGCTTGACTATCTGTGAGTATGTGGATGAGGACACCTTTTATTCCCGATTTAAGGATGACGTTGGCGCACACTCGAATGGCATGAATTTCCGCTTGAAATACACTGGGATTTTGTCCCATTGGTGTTGATATTTTAGTGTTTGGTCCAAAAATACCAACACCCACCCCGGCGTCCACCTTTAATCCATCCGTATACGACTTGTTAACTTTAAGGTTTAAGGTCTGAAGTAGGATTTTTATAGTTCCATGCTAAAGCATAAAGTTTTGGGTAAGCGGTCAAATGACCGCGCAGATCATGTCAAGCTCTGGGATTTCAGAGAGAAGATACACCTGATTCGTGTGATCTATGTGGTTAATCTCTCCCGCTTCTAGCAGTCTGACAGTGCAACCTTTTTATGAAAAGGCGGAGTGGCGTTAAGCCAAGGAGCGCTTCTATAGCGGCTGTGGGGCAAGTGCGAATAGCGCCTGTAGTGCCAAGGCATGTCAATCTTTTTAGCTTTTGAAGCTATGAAATGGTGGATTTTTCTTTAGTTTTATTCCATCATACTACTGATGAGTAAGATAGGTAGTATCATCATTGTATACACATATCTAATGTGTGTCCTTTGGGGTTATTTCCCAGGTCTTACCGTACAAACGACGACGGGCCCACATGGCTTTTGTTGCTTTGGAGATTTTGTTTTTAACATGTGAGTTCCAAGAACCATACCTAGATATTTTACTTCATTGGAATATTAAGGGATATCTGGTCTAGATTCAGATTTCTTTTGCGGGTAAAAGGGACAAGAGATTTTCTTTAACGCACCAGTCATTAACTGTCTTGAGAGCTGTTTGCATCGTGTTGCAGACGTCTTTAGCATGTTTTCCTTTCATTGTGATGACTAGGTCATCGGCATAACCAATTGTATGGTGGCCAAGGCTACTGAGCTTGTCGAGTAAGTCATCAATGACGAGAGACCACAGTAGGGGTGAGAGTATACCTCCTTGTGGACAGCCTTTAACAGTTGAAACTGTGACCGATGATTTCCCAGAAGATGTGGAGATTTTTCGGTTTTCGAGTCTAACCCATCGGTTAGTAGGATGGTCAATACCTTTTCTGGACATAAAGAATCATATCCGGTATTGTCGAAGGCACCTTCAATATCTAGGAAGGTACGTACTCTGACACTCTGGCACTTACTTTCGTTATAAAATAGAAAATAAATATGTTTTAAGAGTTAGATTTATGATTGTTTTATTTAGAGGAACTGTTTTTTTTTTTAAATTAATAAAATTTACGAAGGGGCACAACTTTGATGCGTACCCTAGGCACCATTTTCGATTGATATGCCGCTGCCATGAGCACATCACATTAGGTCTAACGTGCCCCTAGTGATAAAGGTACGCAGTCACAGTTTATCTATCTAAGTTCCGAAGTTTTTATTTGTTCGTTATTTCATTCACCTCAACACAATTTTAAATGGCAAAGATACAGATGTCACTGAATCCTTGAGATATTCAGCTCATTTATGATCAGTACATGATGGTGTCATTGAACAGATGAAATTCATATCACGTAGCTAAACAATAATGAACTGAAAAATAAAACAAAATAAATGCTAAGCGAAACAAATGAAACGATACAGATGTCTGTAACCCGCCACAAGTATTTACGAGCCAACTTCTGAGTATTTTGGTAGAAAGGAAATTCATTTTATATGTGTGTGTGTTCGGAAACAAAATATTTCTAATTTTCTACATACAAACAAGCCTAAAGCGAAGTTAAGATATATTTGCATTTGCAACTAAATTCATATGTATCGGTGTCAACTGATTTTTTTTTTTTTTTTGAATAAATGAATTATATTTCAAGATACAAAAAGAAGATACAATAGTTTTTTTTTTCTCTTTTATTGAAGATTCTCTTGAAATACAATTTGTATCCAAAAGTCATTAAAATTCTGCGCTTTGTAGGCTCACCAAACCAAGCCAAAACTGGATATTCGCGGTAATGATGTCTGTTTATCTAACGATTATGCCTAGTCATGGAGGCTGCCTGGCGAGGTTTTTAGCCAGCCATATAGTAGAAAGTGAAAAAAGGCCAATAAATGGGTTAACAAAAAATCTGGTGATGTCTATCCAAATACGTTTGGGAGTATTAAAAATTCATGAAGTCGTAGGGTTCCGTGAGTATGTCATCAAACATTTTTTTTCCACTATTTCGTATCTCATTAGCATGACTGTAAGGGAAGGAGAGAAATTTTAAGGCGAATTCACTAATTAATCATTTTATTGAAATTATTCAACTTCCGATGGTCCAATGAGACTAGCGGGATTCTTTATGGAAAAGATTACTCTTATTTTTATCCAACAGATTGGCAAATATAGTTATGCATGGTTGATAGGTAGTTTTCTAGTGAAGGGTTACGTAAAATCATTGAGATTTGATTTTAAATTCACACTGGTTGTGGGTGTGTTCAACGCTTGTAGTGAGAGGGGAATCCATAGTACTTTAAAGTAGATGCTATTGTAAGTGAGTTTTATTGTCCTTCAAAAAAGGCGAGATTTGAAATCGGTCCAACCTAACAACTTATCAAAAAGGGGTCGTTAACCAATATTGAAATCGGTGAAGAATATGGTTTCTGACTTATCTTGTTTGAAGTAATTCGCAAAGTCACAAGTAGCAGTGAAATGGACCCAACGAACTGCAGGAAAATAGGACTAAAAAGGAGCGATTGCTCAACTATTAGACAACCTTGCCTATGTAGGTAGAAGTGGTGGTTTCGATGGAAGAAAGCCCAAATAGCGTGTAAAGGGCACCGTTTTGATATCACAAACTTAGGTGACCCGTTTATTCGGATGTAATGTTGAGATATTTATATCCGCCCTTTGGAGTTTAGGAAGAGGATCAGCTCTCCAATCCTTTTCCGGATATGTTTGTATGTAAAGTCTTCGAAGAAAAGTTTGCCCAGTATCTATGCGTTGCCTGACTCTCGCAGAAAGTGAATTAACGACCCTTTTTCTTTTTCATCTTTGCAGCTACGGCAGAAGCTGTTGTGAGGGATCGCTAGTTTGGCTGCATCTTGCCCTATTGGGCAGTACCCTGTACTAACTCAGCTGATTTTAACTTTGAGGTAGTTACGGAAATTGAAGTGATGGGAATAATTAATTCGATAAGGTCCAATGCCGTAGGTGAGGATGGTCTTCCTATTCGATTCATTAAAACTGTACTCCCCCACTTCTTAAGTTATTTTACTCACGTAATAAATTTCTGTATTTATTCTTCCACCTTTCCTGATAGCTGGAAAATAGCAAAAGTGATACCTGTGCCGAAAAAACAAAACCCCTCATCTACAACTGACTTTCGACCGATAAGTATTCTCCCGTGCCTTTCAAAGGTTTTGGAAAAAATCCTTGCTAAACAGATATCGAGCCACCTTAGTCGTCATTCAATGTTGTCCCCTTTTCAATCTGGTTTTCGGCCACGCCATAGTTGTTCAACCGCCATTGTAAAGGTCATTGATGACATAAGGATCCAATTTGATTTGGACAATATTACCTTGCTCTGTTTGCTTGATTTTTCCAAAGCTTTTGATAGCGTCAGTCACAGAATGCTATGTGCCAAACTGCGTACATATTTTGGATTTAGTGAAGGATCGGTAAAACTTGTCAAAAACTATTTATCAGATAGGAAACAAAAGGTCACAGTTGGTCACAATTCCTCTCAGCTACTAAACATTTTGGCTGGTGTTCCACAGGGATCAATTTTGGGCCCGATCCTATTTTGCATATTTATTAATGATCTTACCAACGTTTGTAAAAGCGTATCTTTACACCTGTATGCAGATGATGTGCAAGTATACTTGTCCAGGCCAGTTGGATTGATTGAAGATCTGGTTTATAGGCTCAATGAAGACCTAAGAAATATATATGACTGGTCAGTAACCAATTGTCTTATGCTCAATCCAGCTAAGTCTCAAGCAATCATTATTTCAAAAAAACATTACACTGTCGATTTTTTACCGCCAGTATTTATATCAGATATGCCACTCAAGTTTGTGGATAAAGTTAATAACTTAGGATTCCGCATAAACGGTTCTCTTTCCGCTACTGACCACATTAATTTTGCGATTGGACGTATCTATGGTGCACTCCGAAAATTATGGCTGTCAGCGGCCTTTACTCCCGTTGAAACAAAGTTAAGGCTAGTTAAGACCCTTCTTGTGCCAATAATTGACTATGCTACAGTTGTTTATTGTAAGCTTGACTCGCAGTCTGAGCATAAGTTGCGTGTTGCATTTAATGACATGGTCAGATACGTTTATGGTCTCCGCAGATTTGATCACATATCAAATTACCATCGACTTATTCTTGGGTGTAGTCTTAAAGAATTTTTAGATGTGAGATGTTGTATTTTTATGCACCAGATAGTCCAGAACCGATTACCACCATATTTATTTCAGAAGATACAATTTGCGCAATCATCTAGGACATATAATCTTATTACTCCTGCCTCTAAATATTTAAATACCTCGCGTCTGCTTTTTGTCCACGTCGCCAGACTTTGGAATTCACTTCCCACGCATGTGAAACAAATATCTGGAACAAAACCATTCAAGACAGAAATTTTGAAATATTTCAATCAGCCTTAATACTCGTAAACATATAATGATCTACATATATACATTTTCCTTGCCCCTTTCTTTTATTTCCCTATCCACAATTTTCCTTTTAATTAATATAATAATAAACAAATTTCAATACAAACATATGTACATATCTCCCCTTTTTCTGCCTATTAGTTATAAGTTAGTTATAATTATAATTGTAAATAACCAATGTCAATATTTAACTTTATAATGTACTATAAAAGACTTGAATCTTACTTGTACTTCCGAATAGTAATTATAATAAATTGAATTGAATTGAATTGAATAACTGCCCGTTGTAACTTAGCCATATCTTTTTGGATATGATGCAGTTTGTCAGACTAGTCCACCTGAGACCAAGTAGTTTTAAGAGGTGTGGCAGCATATTGCCCTTAACAGCACCTATAGGAATATGAACGTTTTCTGCTAGTCAGCTGTTAAGGGCCGACCACTGACAAGTTGGTTGGCTCTCTGGTTCCCTTTATGCATCTATCTCCTGGAGCTCTAGCTTGATTACACCAGCGATTGAGTGTTTCTTGACATTGATTAACCAGTTTTGATGGCTGGGCCGGGCTATCTGTAATAATAGCAATGTTGTGTACGGGTCGTTTATTAAGTTGTGACAGGTCTCGAGGATCACTAGAAGCTCCGCCTGGAAGACGCTAACGAAATTCGGTAGGCGATAGGATTTCGATATTCCGAGTTTTTTTTCGAGAAAATGCCCTCGCCTACCCCGCAGTCCATCTTCGAGCCATCGGTGAATACCACCTTGTAGGTGGTGCAAAAGTCATCACTCGATTTTATAAGGCAGTAACTTTGTTTGACCTGCATGTATCACTAACTAGCGTACCACGCAGACATTGAGGGTTTAATTCCCACTCAAGCCTTGCATACTTAGGGGAACAAATCCGAGTTCAATGAAACGCATAGAAGTCTGAAACAGTCAAATCGGACGATCTGCAGACCAGCATAAATGATTTTAATTGAAACTCGCGAGAGGATATTAGGTACAATTTACATTGACAGCCAGGCGGCCATTCATGCAATAGCTACTATGTAAATAACATCTAAGCTTGTAAAGTACTGCTGCGATGAGCTGAAGGTTCTTGGCATAATGTAAAACTCTGATGGGTCCCTGGTCATAGCGGGATACCAGGCAACAAAGCAGCAGATGAATTAGCCAGAAAGGACTCAGCCATAGACAGAGAACAAGCAGATGAGATGATGAAAGCTCTACTCTGTAACCTTAGGGTCAAGATTGAACAAAGATCAGTAACTTAAGCAAATAACAGGTAGAAATCACTAACCACTTGCGAGGTATTAAGACGATTGTGGCCAGAATACGACAAAACAAGAACAAGGGAACTCCTACAAAAAGACAGGAAGTCGCTGTCAATGCTAATAGGGGTGCTTACTGGCCACAACACTCTAAGATAACACATGAAAAAAAAACTACGGCTTAATGATGATGACATTGGCAGGGGAGGCGGTGGCGAAGAGGCTCATGAGGACACAGCCCATTTCCTCTGTCACTGCCCTAACCTCTGGCAACTAACAACCAGAACCCTGGGCAAATTCTTCTACAAACACATCGACGAGCTATCAGATGAATCACCATCTGACCTGCTTGAATTTGCTAGGACGTCGGGTTGGATGAAACGTAGACATTGGCACCACGGGTAGGAATACATTACGAGTATCGCATGGACCTTAGTGTGATGAGGATGTAACCTCTCTCTTCAGCCCGCTAATCTAAACTAATTGAAAATCATTCTTATCGCGATTTAGGAGGGCTTGACTACCTATAGTTTACACGTAAATGGCGGTCTGCAGGCAATAGCTGATGTTCTGTTTGCACTTTGTACGGATACACCACTCAAGTGCTGTAAACACAGTCTATTGATACCTAGTTGAATGCTCCATTATCTGGTTGATGTTTGAGCGTCCTCTTGGATATAACACCAGCGATATTCTCGACCTACCACGTCTACTATTGCCGCGTGTTGAGCCAGTCTCCGTTTGTTTGCTCAGTTGAAGCCACTCAACCAAAGAATCGAGGATAAAATTCACATTGAGTTTGAAACTAAAACTAAATCAATGGATCTTCTCTTGGGTAGTCATAAACATGCTGTTCCATGGAGTATTAGTATGGTTACCAATACCTCTTTAGGCATAATTGGGGCTCATTTTTTCCAAACTTATGATCGATGAATGATGATCATACATCAGTGAAAAAAGACGTCTTAAGCTCTTGTTCTTAAAAACAAAACTGTTCAATGCCTGATACTGCCACCTGCAGAGCATATTTTTTTTTATAGGTTAATATCTGTTTTCAGATGTTCTAAAGAATTTTAGAATATCTTTACTTTTTGAGATTATGGAGGAAATGCTGTCTAACAGTATCTGCTGGGAAATCTTTAAGAAATGTCTTAAACAAGGCCATGTTCGGTTAACTCCTCAGTACAGGGTTATATCTCTCCTACTTTGGGTACTGGTTATAAATGATGTCCTGACTAAATTACGGTCTTGGGGTATCAACGCCACCACTTATGCAGACGATGTAGTTATCATAGTATAGAGAACATTTCTCAACTCACTCAAGGGACACTAACACCATCATAAAATCGGCTAATGCGGGTTAAACGTCAATCCGGAAAACTTATACTCTCGTATGGTATATTTGTCTTGTGTGCCTGGTGTCAGTGTCAGCTGTCTGGCTTTGGCTAGTGCCGGGCATTTACAGAGAATAGACCTTGTGAGAATTTAACCTTTTTCTCCTGACGGTACTTATAAGTACCGCCTACTTTTCCGTCAAATATTTTGAATACCCGACGGCGTAACGGACAATTATCATTGTCGATCCTTAAACGTACAATTTGGCAAGTCAATCACAGCACATTTTTTGAATTCCGGCGAAAAATAAACAATCTGTGAAGTTTGCAAGTTGAGAGTTTCAAGAAAACGACGGAGCAAGTGAAGAGTGAGAATTTCCAAAAAAATTAAAAATAGGAAATTGCAAAGTTAGTTTAATTTTCTTTTTGAATTGGTTATTAAGCCTTGTCAATAAATTTTTTTTACGAGTTTTACACATATACAAAAGTTCCTAATTTTTTAGATCCAGACTTTTTTTTACACCAAGTTCCTGACGGTAGGCCTTGAAAAGTGTACTTAGAAGTGGAATAAAAATCTAAAAATCTAAAAAATCTAAAATTTCTAGTAGCCATTAGGAAAGGGTCCTCGCGGAGAGTAAACTACCTCTGCAAAGGAGATGTCAATGGCTGTACCATTTCTGGCCTATGCATTCTCCTGCATGTTGCTATGGCCAGGAACCCAGAGATGAGTGATATTAAACTGGCTGCTTGCCCGAAAAAACTCATGGATATAATGCTGAGACTGACATCCCTGCATGCTTCTTTGATTGTAAGTACTTCCGTCTGAAAGACACTAGATTCTTAGTTCGCCCGATCTTGGATCTGTCGGTGAAGATCGATACATGCAGAGAAACAGTTTCCAGGTAAGTTTAGGATCCAGGATGACACCTAGATATCTACCGCCATATGATATTGTTAGTAGTACTGGTAACACTCGGATGCAGGCCGAACCGGGTTCGACTATGTTGCGTTCCGGGTCATTTCGAGTTGAAACACACTAGAAGGCGGAGAACTGCTATTAGCCGACGCAAATGTCATTAACCCACCTCGGTCATGAAAGAACGGGTTAGAAACCTGGCAGACCACAGATGATCGAAGATAGAAGGACAAAAAGTATCCAAATCACTGTGGCTGGTGCTGACGGAACAGCGGAAATTCTCAGACTTAGTAGAATATTAAGGATATAGGCATTATGGCCGAGCATTGCCTATTGGGCAAGCATGCCAAGACTTCGGACGAATCCAAGTACTGCAACGATAAAGGTGCCGCTGAGGATATCACGCATATTTCCTGTGAGTTTCAGGGCATTGGTATTGCCTGTTTTGCTAGGAAGATACTAGGGCACTAGTCGATTATTACGAAATACGTAATTTTTATTATAAGCATATTCTGAAATTCTCCCGGAAAATGAAATGTTTAGAGGCACATTTATCAGCTAAGGTTTAGGTGTTAAGATAATTTCCGGGGATTGAGATGGGCAACCTTTGGCACCTTGTTTTGTACGATGGCACTGCCTCATACTAACCTAGCCTAACTGGCTAAGGTAGTCATGAATGAAAAATGAGTCCAGCAGTTTATTGCAAAGTGCAATTAAGGAGTTTACTGTATTGGGTGTATGGCTAACCAAGCCTTTGGAATTTGAATTTTCCAAAGTTGAAGCCACAAGTCTTCCGCAATCCCCATTCAAGCAAACATCCACCTCTGAGTCCATTAAGTATGAGCTCAGCACTTTTAATGTTGATTGACTTGACTGTCTTAAAAGCTAAAAATCTCGATGGCGTAAATTTCAACCTGGAACACGTACATAATGTACTTAGTCATTAAAATTTCTGTCGGAATATAAAAAAAATCTGCTAAATAAGCTTCGAGATATTTGAACCCGTTCAAGAAAATTATTTCTTAACAACAAAAAAAAAAATCAAAAATTAAAATCGAGTAATAAGCGAGGAAAACAAAAAAAATAATGAAACTTCCCGTGCGTTGTCGCTTAGAATTTCATAAACAATAAAACACCCCAACCCGCCCTGCCACCATAATCCGAATCCGAATCCGAAGGTCTCTCAACCAAGTCAATGAACAACCGATAGCCTTCTTTGTCTCTAATGACTTTCGCTGACACGAGCGCAAAGTAGTCAGCAAAAAAATTGATTTTTAACTTCAAAAAAAAAAAAGAAATAAATAATAATAAATTATAATACACACTTATGCTATCACCGCGTATTGGTATGGACAGAAATGTTGCCCAGATAGCAAATCTTCGTGTTCGAGCATAAAAAAAAATTTAAACAGCAAATTAATGCTCAAAATCGCATGATCAGTCCTTGAGAAGAAGAAAAAGAAACCCATCCATCCCACCACAGATAAAAGCATATGTATGCATAACTACACGACGTTATAGATACTTATACAGCTTCTTTCTTCTATTAAACGATTCAAACAAAAACAACAAACGAAAGTTGGCAACCACATATTTCGTTATTTATTTTCGACATTAATATTAATTTTATTTTTTGCTTTTCCGAAATACTTAGCATAAAACAATTTACTGTCCCACACGCACATTCACACAATCCCAGCTTCTAAAAGACGGAAGTACCAAAAAAAAAACGTTGCGTACACGTTATTAATTCTTACGCACTTACCTCGGTTGGAGATTACAAAAAATTGATGTGGAAATCTGCTGCGGTTCTGTCACCAAAAGATGCTCTCGCGCAATTATGTGGGTTTTACGTGTTTGAGAAAAGCACGAAGATGCCTTTAAGCTGAGTCTGCACTTCCGCACTTCAAAAAAGAAAAACAAAAACAATTTCACTGGAAATTCGCGCTTATGGATGACATCTTCAAAAGATTTCAACGTACTACGAGTATATCTGCTTTTATTTATGTTTCGTAAACAAAACGCATAAATTGATGATTATCGTCAATCGAAACGGGGCAATAATCTTCAATTGGCACTAGATACACACGTTCATATATCTAATATCGAGATCGATCGTTAAAGTATCGCAATCGCAATTTTGAAATATTCGCACCTCTGAGTTCAAACTCGAACGAAATTATAGGCAAACGCACGACAACACGCTCGTCGGATATATGGCTCTAACAGCAACAACAACTGTCAATCGCGCACGTTGAAATATGACTGAGCAATGAGTAGCGGTGTAGAAAATGTTGACGACAACGTCGACGACGACGACGTTCAAATATCCGCAATCCAAAGACAGTCTAAAGTCAAGTCAGCCACTCAGCCAGCTCAAGTCGGCTGTGAGTGAGAAAAAAATATGAAAATACTCGTATCTAGCCATTCAACTAAATCATTACATTATGTGTGGTAATTTCCTCCAACCAACCGACGATCGACGACCGACAACGGACGACGTAGTCACCTGTGTACGGTGTGGCGTTGTGTGTGAGCACGAGGCGTAGTGCCAATTCGTTTCTGCCAGGTTAGCAATCTTATCGTTGGTCGTAGCGTAGTAAGCCTCGATTTGAAAAACGAAGAAGTGAAAGAATGAGGGAAACCATGATAATAAAAAAAAAAAAACACGTTAAACCAAAAACAGTCAGCACAGTTTCGTTTCAGCGCTTAAGAGAGCGAATTCTCGGCTTAAGCTAAGACTCTCTTGTGAGTGTGTATCTTGGCGGGCTTCCGGTATTTGGAGTCACATCACCGCTCTAAACACCCTTGACTTGACAGATATGTTGAGATGAAGAGAGTTTTTGATTTTGTCTACCGCTGCTCGGAGCTACTTTGAGGTATTTTATATCCAGCATTCGCTAAGCCCATAGATGCAGAGTGGCACTTTTCAAAAGATATTTCGGAAAATGTGCTGTCTTTTAATATTTATAGCCGCTTCGCTACAACTATCTTTTCAAAAATTGCCCACCCGGCGTTGCCAGCGCACGTAGTCATTCGGGTATGATGGAAAGGAAGTACAGTAATGTCTCACTAATCCGAATTGATTATTGCAAGGTGGTATTCGGATTATCGAATTATACGGATTGGGGAGTACATAGTATGTCATAGGTTAGATAGATACTGCACGTATGAACATGTTCAGATGTATTTTGCATGTCCAGTATGCATATAGAAAGAGTAATGTTGCAAAATAACTGTAAAATCCATCTGTATTCTTAGGTAATTTTTGTATAATTCGGATTGTAGAGTACAAAAATTGATAAGGTTCGGACTGTAGAATACATAATGGGGAAAAAATGTCATTCGGATTAGCGTGGTATTCGGATTAAAGGTGATCCGGATTAGCGAGACTTTACTGTACATAGTAGGAAGCAATCACTGCTGTTATATTTTTCAACTTCAAATTTAATTTTTTTTAAGCACATATATAAATGTGCATGATAAATAAATGTTTTGGAAATGTTTCTTTATCCAAGAGTTGTTCTGGAAAATGGCAGAGTAATTTTTTGTATACTAGCTGTAACCCGGTTCGCTTCGCTCCACCTATCTTTTTAAATTTGCCCGCGCACATAGTTATTCGGGTATGATAGAAAGGAAGTCCATAGTAGGAAGCAATCACTGCTGCTCTATTTTCAACTTCGATCTCCATTTTTTTCTCTATCGGTCTGTCTGTCTATCTATCTATCTACCTATCTATCTGTCTATCTATCTATCTATCTATCTATCTGGCATGTCCTGTTTTTCTGTCTATCTGTCTGTCTGTTTGTCTGTCTGTCTGCCTGTCTATCTGCCTGTCTATCTGTCTGTCCATCTGTCTGCCTGTTTGTCATTATTAATGATTCTAATAGGGAAAAAAACCTTAAATCAGGTTGTCTATATTGCCTATCTCAAGCTGACAGAAAAGCTTATATAAGGTATGGAAAGAGAACTGAAAAAAGCTTTAAATAAGGCTTAAAGTGAGCTTATCATAAGGTTAGAATAAGGCTATGTGTAAGGTATAAAAGTATATACCTGATTGCCAATGACATGGCCTGTAAAAAAATAAGCCATAAAATAAGGGATGTTTGTACTCAAAAGATATTCCTTATAAGTAAGAAGCCTTACCTGCTAAGGAATAAACTAAGTATATGGACATAAGCCTTAAATAAGCCTTACTCTTTTTGCTTGGAACCCACGAATTCGTACACATTTGTAAGATTCTTACGAATTTCGTGTTTGTTAACCCAAAATATTCGTAATATAGAGAGCCAAATGACAGTTCAAAAAATTCCCCCTCCACTGAGAGCGTACACAAACTTACGCAAACTTACGCGGTCTTTTTCTTCGCGTAGTTTCATCGATTCTGTCAAATCAGCCATTCTGACAATTGTGAAATGTCATAATCTTCATTGTTAGTGGAAAACAAAAACAAATTTGGAGGTTTTACGAAAACGTGTTTGTTTAATTTGCTTACGAATTTTTCACTGCTGAGAGGATTTACCCCCACTTTACAAATTATTTTATTATTTGAGAGCGAATTAAGATTTACATAGATAAGATACCAAACAGACCTACTATGACGGCTTTCATCCTTTTTGGCATGGATTCGGCGAGTTTTCTTGTGATAGAAGCTTGAATTTTGGCCCATTCTTCTTCTAACGCCGTTTTCAGTTCGGTTTTGTTTTTGACGTGTCTGGTATTGAGTCTTCGTCCAAGTTCATCCCATAGGTACTCTATAGAGCTCATGTCAGGAGACTGGGGTGGTGTTTTTAACTGCTTTCTATTGTATGTCAGCCATTCTTGAACAAGACGTGAGGTATGTTTGGGGTCATTATCTTGTTGAAATATAAACACATTACCTCCTCCGTGTTTGACTGTACCAACCATATTGTACTTTTCAAGTGCAGTGTTGGGCTTGCGCCATACTTTTGTTCGACCATCGTTATTGTAAATATTAAATTTACTTTCATCGCTAAATATATCCTTATCCCAGAACTCATTTCCATAATTTTCATGGGACTTAGCGAGCTCTAAACTGTTCTTCCGATTTTATTCGCTGATAAAAGGTTTTTTTTCTAGCTATTCTACTGTGATACACCTTCCCCTTGAGCACTCTTTGAACTGTATTTGGATCACAGGACTTACCAGTTCTCTCCAATAACTCTGCTGCTATTTTGAATGCAGTTAATTTAGGATTTTTTTTAATCTTCCTCTGTGGAGTAGATATTTTTGAATGTCCTAACCGCTGCTTCGAACTTAGTGTTCCATTGAGTTTAACATTTTCATTTGTACTGTTGCATGGCTTTTATTAACGAGTTTTCCTATTTTCCGCAAAGATTTTCCCTCAGATTGGTATTTTACTATTAACTCTCGTACATCGTTTGAAATTTCTGTTCCTTTTCTATTCATTTTCATTACAAAGCACAATTTTTTATAAAAAAATTAACTTGTCCTGCTATGAACGACTTTTTAAATGCTACTGAGTAAATACAGGCGAAGCAAAGCGAACTTCAGAGAATTAAGACTCAAATAACGGTCAGGGTAAATGCATACATATATGCACACTTTTGTCACTCGAATTTTGGTATTTCCAAGAAAACGAATGTTTTTTTATGTTCTGGGATCCTTAAAACAAAAAATCCTACTATGTTTGATTTCTTGGATATATTTGAGTATAAAAATATAGTGTTTGTTTAGATAAAATTGATTGTTGGTAGAAATAACACGGCAACACCGTTTCAAAGCATGGTGTATGTAGACTTTTGTCAATAAGTGTAGTTTTTTTTTTTTTTTCGTTACGTCGTAGTTTTGCTTTTTTCATATCCTTTTCTATCTCAATGTTCTTCGAGTCATACTCTTTCTGTACGATATATTGCTGGTCCAGTGGCTAATCCACGTGATCCTAGTAGTCCTGACTACCTTTTCTAGTTACTATGCAATCTTTGGAGATTTTGGCCGTGATTTGATTTGACATTTATAAATCACGATCATTATTGCACAGAAAACAATTAGCATCACAAACATAGAAGTTATTTTTCTTTAACTCTAACAAATCATAAACATAACGTATATGATCTTTCTAGTTGGATCACCTTGTATAATAGATATCATTAACATCCTATACAGTGAAACCTGTCAAGTTGGCCACCCTTGTAAGTTGGCCAATATTTTACTGCACCAAGAAAATTCCATACAAATGTTCCTCAGATTACTTTTATATGTATGTTGTCCACATGCCTATCTTGCAACATGGCCGCAAATTGGAAAACTTTATATCATCTCTCATATTAAATAACCTGCGAAAGCTGGCCAAGGGTAGGTCTGTTTGGTGTGCAGTAAATTTACGTAAATTTACTGAATCTGTCAAAAATCCAGAGAATAGAGAGCCAAATGAGAGTGTCAAAAAATGTCCCCTACTACGAAATCGTGCTACATCACGACCATATCCATGTAGTCGTCCCGGGACATCTATCAAACAGCCATCTGACAATTCGTGAAATGTCAATCTTCATTTTTGTTTGTGTAATTAGAAGTTTCTGGAAGGATTTTCCCCCACTTTTCAAATTATTTACTATTTGACAGATGTCCCATTTGGATCCACCAAACAGACCTGGTATTGTGTGGTGGATTTTGTTCCATATTTTCGGTTAACCACTGAACAAAACGCC
This sequence comes from Brachyopa scutellaris, assembly GCA_949775065.1. Classification (NCBI taxonomy): domain Eukaryota; kingdom Metazoa; phylum Arthropoda; class Insecta; order Diptera; family Syrphidae; genus Brachyopa; species Brachyopa scutellaris. Next base: position 143,314,499 of record OX459112.1, on the reverse strand, counting down.
TAGACATAGCGGTAAAATAACCAAATGTTCGTTCTTGTTTAATCGTGTGCAATATATCGATATTTTATTTGTATTTCAAAAAAATAAATAAAAATGCACACCCTTGTTAGTTGGCCAAAAATTCTTGCACCGCAGGAGGCCAACTTACCAAGGTTTCACTGTAGCATCAATTCAACGAAACGTGCAGAAACCCCCTCCATGCTCCTCAGTGCTCGGTGCTCATTAATCTTATTACAAAGCCCAATCTATAATTCTTCAAATACATAAGTGATTCATTAAGACATGTTTTACCATAACATTCCAGCGAATTCATCTGACACAATCGTTTCAAAACGATTACGTTGGTATCTGAAGTTCAACGAATTATTAAATGCATTGCAGGCTTTTAGGGGCATCTGCGAAGATTGTCGCTCGGTCAAAGTGTTGCATACTGCTACATGCACTGTGGTTGTAAATTAAATTGTGTGTAAACATTTACAGTCAGTGTGACTTCAGTTGGATTTTCCTCTTGATGTTTCCATTTAATTTGCAACTTTCTGGTGTAAGTATAAGAACGATATGGATGTACACACATAAACATACATAACATACAGTAGCGAGCATAGAAACTGCAACACGAAAAAAAAACCACATCTCACTTCATATCTACCTTTTTTGTCAATGACAAAAATCAATAAAATCATAATCATGTTTTCCATAAATTTTTTACCAACTTGTGTGCAATAAAACAACATATAGAACCATTTACAGGTACAGAATCGGAGCAAATTAGAATTTCCAAGAAAGTGTTGAAAAAACCATATGCAGTTAGTCCCAAAAGTAAGTATACACTTCTTATACTCCACGTTCCTTCAAAAATGTTTGAACTACTATATAGAATTGTTTATCATGAAAAAACAAGTTCATCCAAGTGTAAAGATAGCAAAAAAAATCTACTGTTATTTGACAAAGTAGAAGAGAATCAAGGGAACCTACACAAGTTCGTCCCAAAAGTAAGTATACAGTTGCAAGATTTCGAAGTTCCTCGCACAATAAAGTATTTGCGTGTTATTCTCTTAAGTTATAAATGTTGTAAATTTTGTAAATATTGTTGTAACGAAGTGATAAAGCTCTGTAGAGGGAAATTCATTGTGATATATTGAAGATGGTGTCGCGAGGAAAATAACTTTCTACTGACCCTAAAAATGTAATTATTAAGCACCGTATGGATATCAAATCAATTAGAGAAATAGCAAAAACGGTTGACAAAAGCCCCGCAACAGTGCAAAAGGTAATAGAAAAATATAACAATAAGGGTAGTGTGGAAAATAATCCTCGATCCAGGCGCCCTCGCAAATTTACGGAGCAAGAAAATCGTCTTATCTAAAGAATCTAAAGTCAAGTTCTCCTATATAGTATTAGAAGTTGTAATTACAGAAATAGGCAAGCCGTTACTATTATACCATTCACCGGGTACCTTATGCTTCTGGATATCATGGAAGAGATATAAGAAAGAAACCATTTACCAGCACAGTCGACCGACAAAATGACATAATTTTACCAACACCTTCGAAATCCATGAACACGCCTTGCGGAATAAGGTAGTTTTTATTGATGACAGCAAGTTTAATATCTTTAGATCTGACAGTCGTGGATAAGTGTGGAGAAAACCAAACACCGAGCTTGATTCAATAAATACGGTAGGAACAGTAAAACATGCCAGAGGCAATGTAATGGTTTTAGGGGTGCATGGCAGCATCTGGTGTTGGCAACTGGTCTTCATTGAATCTACGATGAGCCGGTATGATTACCTTAATATTTTAAAAAATAGTTTACATGATAGCACCAGTAAGTTTTGCAAGACAATGACCCTAAGCAAACGTCACTTGTAGTTCAAGAATGGCTATTGTACAACGTCCGAAATGAACTGAGAACCCCACCACAATCACCGGACCTGAATGGTCTAGAACACCTTTCAGATCATCTGGAGGGCTAGATACGAAAGCGGGAAATAAAGGCTAAGGACGATCTCAAGACAGTTCTTAGAAGAATTCTCCAAATTCGGTGCAAGCGTCAGGATAAACTTGGTAGGTTAAATGACATCAATACTAAAAGCCATTATTAAGGCTTAAGGTTACTCTACAAAGCATAAAAAAATAGGTATACAAGCATAGAATATGACAAATATAAGTATTTTATACAGTGTATACTTACTTTTGGGATGTAGTTTTTCGACCACTTGTATTCAGATATTATTTTTTTTTATTAATTGTTGACTTGTTTTTTCGTATCTGTTGCTTTTTTAATTAACTGAAGTATTTATAGTTTAAAAATAATAAAATTGTTATTAGTTTTTAATTAATATTGTAATGTTTTGAGGAAAACATTTCATAAGGATGGTTTATACCTACTTTTGGGACTAACTGTACATACATATTTTCTTGCAGTATGTGACAAGCCTTTTAAATGTTTATTTATTGTTTATGATCATCCAACATATACATTTTGGAATTCTGAGGCAAGAGCATTTACATTTATAGAATTTAGTGGAATATTAATACTTTGAAGCGCCTCCTTTTTTTTATGGCCTCCTTAATTCACTTAGGCACTGAATCCACTAAATTTGAAGATGTCCCATGGATATTTTCTAATCCTTAAATTCTTCAATTACTTCATTGGGCAATTTCATCGCGATAGGCATGTCGCTATTTATTTTCAATGCCATAATGTGCCAGAGATTTTCGATGGGGCTGAGGTCCGGTGAATAACCCGGCCAGTCGAGTGTGGAAATTCCCTTATCAATCATAAATTCTTTAATCTGTGAAGAAAGTAAATTTTATTAGTTTTTCTTCGTTGCGTAGAATAACTAAATAAATAAATAAAAATAAGAAAATAGCTTACCATTTTGGGACGATGACACGGAGCAGAGCCGTCTTAAAAAATCACATCGATGGCCGCTGAAAAATGCTTTTCAATTGACGATAAAAGTGATTGACTAAAATATTTTTGTAAACATCTGAGCTTACAGTTCCTTTAACGAAGCATAAATCTCCAACAACCAGTCGTGCATTTTCTGAACCCCTTTGACAATTTTGATTATTAACAAATCAAGATGAAAATAAGCCTAATCGCTGAAGATGATTTTGTTTGAAAAGTAGCTGCAATGAAAACGCGTTGTTCATTAATAAATAGGTCTGTTCCCATGATTTCTGCACCAAAATTCACAGATTTTTAAATTTTAAGATAAAAATCTCGTAGAGAGAGGTAAAAGTGTGCAAAAGTACCTACAGAAACCAGCGTTGCCAGGTTTTGGTGGAAGAAATTCCCTTTTTTTGCATGAAACATTTTGTTTTTCCCCGATTGAATGTTTCATTTTCCCCGGTTTTTTCCCCGTTTTTCATTTATTTTCGATTTCATTAATTTGTTAATAAAACACTACTTTTTATACAGTCCTATTTTGTTTATTAGCAACTTAACATAGCAATAGTACTGTAAGTGCTATAAATGACTGAAAAAATCATGTTGTACTTTGTACATATGTACATATGTACTTCATTCAATAATGGTTCTTTCTATGGTTATAAGAGTAACAAAATATAAAACTAAAAATAAAAAGCAGATAATTAAAAACTTAAGAGGAAGTTCATTAATCACTTGATTTTAGTATTAAAATATTTTAAGGCAGCAAATACATATTCTAAAATGAAATAGGATATCATTTGTCAAATACAGTGGCGAAAATTCATAGTCAGATAAAGCCCACAATAAAAGAATTTATTCATCTACATAACCTAAAATATACTTTTTGCTATTCATAGTCACCTTATAGTCGTCTTTAAACTTATAGCCAGCTCGAAATTTAAAATGAGCCAAACGTCACTTTAAATAATTAGAGTTGGCAATAAATTTCTCATATCGAATATTTTGACGTTTGGGTTTGTTCGTTCAAATCACTTTACAAAAACATACCAAAGTCGATACCAGCTAATACACAGGCAAAATTCACTATCCATGGGCTGGCTATGAATTTGCGCCTATGTATTTTGTTTTTAACCAGAAATTGGAAAGCATCCATTAAACCGAGTGGACATTTTTTGCATCTTTCGTAATATAGAACCATCAATGGGATCAAATCTGATTCGTTGTATTCGCTAAATCGGATGTTTGTTAAACTGCACGTCCACTGTATATAGAAAGGGTTGAAGTCAGTGCCGCATGCTCTGTGGCCAACCTTCAGCCAAATGCAAATGTGAGATTGTGTGTCTCAAATTATTTGCATTGACGCACTGTATTCCTGTGTCTATATATTTAATCTATTACTTTATTAAATAGTATTTATTTCTTGAAAATGTCAATGAATGGAAACATTTTTGAACGCAGTTCATTTTCCCCGTTTTGAAATCTTTTTCCCCGTTTCCCCTTTTGGCCCGAACATCGCCGGAAACGGGGAAAAATCCCGCAACCTGGCAACGCTGACAGAAACACATTCAAAAACAAAACAAAAATGGAAAATGTATGGCCTTTGACAGATTTTACAGTTTGCATAAAGCTGGGCCAAAAATCTCGGCATGGGGAAATTGTTTATTCTCTCATAAGCTCCCTCTTCTGTGAAAATCTACGAAAAATATTCGTACGGGAACAGGATTTGACTGATTTTCGTCGATTTTCGTAGTTTTTCGCAGTTTTGGACAGGTGCAGGAACATAACCCTTTTCGTTGACATCAATGGCGAAAAAATCAAATCTTGCATGAATGTTGGTACACAAATTACGTAATAGATAGAATATCAGCCAAATTTGTGAATCGATGAATAATGGAAAACCCGGACAAACCCAGACAATTTAGAAAAACTATCCCGGACGTTCCCCGCATAGGCGAAAAAGAGTACATGTCCGGGAAAGCCCGGACGGATGGCAACGCTACACTAACTCTATTCTATATGTATTACCGATTGAAAAAATATATGTAAAATTGTAAACATTTTTTATGCATGTCGTTCACGTGACGTCATATTGCAATGGTAAGCCCTCACTTTTGCGTTCAAATATCAATCGGCAGTGCATCTCATACTTTTTGATAGGAGCACAATAATTTTTTTTTATAATATACGCGCGCTAAAGGGGTTATGAATACCCTTAAAATGCCTTGCACAGCGCGGGCCAAGGGAAATTTAGGGAGGATGAAAGAGGAGATACCGATGCGCATTGGTCTTAAATGCTTGTAGATCGTAACGGGAGGGAAAAATCGTGTTTGGTAAAGCATTCCACATTCGTGTTGAGCGGTTAAAGAAAGTACATATCTCTATATTTTACTGTGCGTCCGAAGTTGGGCTTAAGGGTAAACTGATGGGCATTCTTTGCAAGACGTGTGTTGCGAGAAAATTGTTGAAGGGGAGAAATGCAGCTAGCTATTTCGCTGGAGCACTGTTTGTGGAAAAAGCGATAAAACAGGGAAAGACAGGAAACATTACGACGGTGTTCAAGAGAGTCAATTGACTCAGTGATGCTTCTATTCCCTATAAGTTTTATCGCGCGCTGTTGTATTCTATCGATCAGGTGCAGTGATGTTTTTGGAGCACCCGACCAGATATGAGCATTGTACTCGAGCTTGGGGCGAATATACGCAATACGCCTTATAAATTGTAGCTAGATCAGAAGGGGTGAAGAATTTCTTACATCGTTGGAGGAAACCTAGGCATTTCGCGGCATTTTTGGCGACTTCGAATATGTGGTCATTCCAACGTAGGTTGGCATTAACACGCATACCGAGAATGTAAAGCTTTTTCGTTTCAACAATGCAAGAGCCATTCATGGATAATGGCTGCTGGGTAAGATTACGCTTTAACGACAGAAGACAGCATTGGGTTTTTGAAGCATTAAATTCCACTCTATTATTTATACCCCATTTGGTTATGCTGTCAAGGTCGGAATTTAATGAGCTTAACATACGCGACCGTTCCAGTTTCACAGCCGAAGAGCAGGGACGTGAATCTGTAAACGAATATGTAAAGCTGCAGTGCTTATTAGATTTCGGTATACAAATTTTGTTTTGACTTGATTTTTGAATCCTAATTATAGAAAAGTAAGTTAAAACCTTCTACTTTTTATTTTTTATCAAACTATAGTAAAACCGATTAATTTGATTCGATAAAAGCGGGTCGAGGAATACACTGCACACCATAGAAGCGCGAGCTAATTCAATTGCTTATAAAAGTCGAAAAAACGTACAAACAAATTAAGGAACACCTAGGTGTAACGCTAAAATGATAAGTAATGCTGTAAATTATGAAATTAAGGTTAAAACTCGCAGCCGAAAGAAAATACTGCATCCGTCAATGGTGAAACGTGTTGTAAGGTAAAGGTACTCTAGGATACATCTTTTTGCAGCAGTTACCCAGATGGTGGATTTGCTTAACTTGACAATGTGGTATTCCCTTTTTTAGAAGACGGGTGGGGGAACACAATCTCAGTGCTCGAAGTCTACGACAAGTCCCACTTCTCAAGAAAATGCATGTATCACAAAGGCCGAGGTGGAATAGTATGTGTACTGATGGGACCAAAACCTTTCTGTATGACTGAAAAGTATCTCGGCTGTATTTCAAGCAGTGTTGCCGCTGAAAAATGTAAAAAAGTCGCAAAAAAGGGTCATGGAGTAAAAAAAGTCGTAACAAAAACAAATAATGTAAGCATGGTAACGACGTTAGACCTCCGTATCCATTATTATTAGGTCTGTTTGGTAACTGCTAAAAAATTACGTAAAATTACCAAGAATCACTCAAATCGGTGTTAGGTAACCCAAAAAAGTAACAAGAAATCAGAGAAGAAAGAGCCAAATGAGAGTGTCAAAAAATGTCCTCACTGGTTATTTTCTGTGATATCTGGTTACAATTTTTTTTATTGGAGTGAGCGAGGGACATCTGTCAAACCCAGCCATCTGACAGTTTGTGAAATATCACAATCTTCATTGTTAGTGGAAAACGAAAACAAATTGTCAGGTTGACCAAGTGTTTCAAAAGCGTTTGGTTACTTTCTTGCAAGTATTGCACTCTCTGAGAGGATTTTCATCCACTTTTCAAATTATTCACTATTTGACAAATGTCCCATTTTGACTACAAAAAAGTAATCAAACTGTTATTTAAAAAAAAAAAAAAAACAAGAACGCATTAGAGTGAGTCTGTACCAGGTACTCGTGAAATTTGATGTGTAAACATATACAGAGAACGTTGACGTTGCTATACTATTGCTATTACTCTGTGTGAAGGAGAAATGAACAAAGAGAATCATATACAGAGAACTAATACTAAGTGTAATAAACTGAAATTAGTACTGAATTGATTTTTTTTTTGTAATGTGGGATTGCTGATGAGCAACTAAGTAGAATTTTTGTTAGAAATATATTTTTTGTACGAAAAAGTCTCAAAAAGTCTCCAAAAAAAATGAAAAGGGTCAAAAAGAGGTGTTTTTTTTTAAAAGTCGGGTCATAGTCTCTTGGCGTCAAAAAAGGGTCAAATTGCGACTAAAGTCGCATAGCGGCAACACTGATGTCAGGCATCCACCCAATACAAAATATGATCCTAGATTCGCAATAAACACAAAAAAAACTCGGTGGGTCTAGTACCATGATTTGGGGATGCTTTTCATAGTATGGTATTGATCCAATATATTGGTATAAAGGTATAATGGACCAGCACTCATACGTTGATATATTGCAGAACATCATGCTGTCATATGCCGAGGACGAAATGCTAATAAAACCGGTTTTCCAGCAGGACAACGACCCTAAAGGCACCAGCCGAACAGCTAAACAATGGTTTCAGGATAATATGATTTAGTTCATGGAGTGACCTGCTCAATATCGCGATCTCCATTCTATTGAAAATCTAAAGGAGATAATGTACTGCACAAACCAAAAAATAACGAATTGTGTGGGGTATCTAATAATGAGTAGGGACACTCGCCACGTGTTTCTTATCAGTTCCATTTTGCGTCACATAGACACGAAGAAATAGACGGTTATAAGAAGTGTTGTCGTGAAAGAGAGATAGAAGAGAAACAAAATTATTTCAGAATTTGCCACAGGGTATTCTTTAAGATATCCGAAAAAATTAATTTGTAATACATTATTGTTAAAAACTATTTATATACATTTTTGCCTTTCGATCTTCGTTTTTACCTTCTGTTATATTAGTTTTTTTTTTTAAATGTCCAAATCAGGTGTGTCCGAATAATTCAAACACTTGAAATACATGTTTTTTTTTTTTTTAGAAATGCCTTTCGTAGACTCTTTAATCCCTCGTTTATGTAAAAAGTGTGGTTTGTTAAAATAGTGGAACACCTTTCGCTCATCTAAAAAATGGAAAGGACAATACAATTGAATAATTTTTGTAATTTTGCTTAGATCTCACAATTTTCCGGTACGCTAAAATATTGAATTTCAGTTTTCCTACCGCCAAGCACTTGTAAAAATTATTACGCATGGTTTAATTTTAACTTTTAAAAAGGAACTTCAACTTTTACTTTTCCTTTTTAACTTTGTTTTTATTTGAACTTATGTGGTTTTGGATTGGACAAAAAAGAACTTTTTTCTATCTGGAGCAATTTTTATCGCTCTCTATCGCTCTAGTATAATTTTCAATTTCCAAAGGGCAAAACAACTTTTTTTGCTCGAGATCAACTTTCGTGAATCTCGATTCCAACTCGAAATTCAAACCTACTTGCACTTACACCAAAACAATTTACCTATACGGAATTAAAACTCAGCACATAAAAATGCTCCATACGAAATTAAGAAAATATAAAGAAAGTGTATTTAAAATTGTATTTATTTATATTATTATACTAGTTGGCCCGGCGGCAGACGTTGTCCTGCCCTTTCCTGTATGTTGCGCGATGAGTTACATACATATATATGTTGTGAATATGAGTAATTTTGGTCAATAAATATAGAATTTGCTAATAACTTGACTACAGTGCCACCTATCGAATTTTTCTCTCCGTTACAACCTCAATCGAATTATAATGGACATTTGAAAAAAAAATGAGCCAAATCGGTCTAGCCGTTCTCCAGTTATGCGGTTACCAACGATCATCATCGCCCGTGTACGCAAACAGTCGCGTTACTCATTTGACAGATAATTGCCAACGCCGGGAAGTTTTTGTGAAATTATAAACGGGGAAAACTATATTTTCGTAAATATCTGCACCCCAGCGCCACCTATCGGGTCAAAATGTTGTGGTTTTCTCTCTTAGCACCCAACCAACATAATGTTCTGAATATGAACCCATTTGGTCAATAAATATAGAATTTGTTAATTACTTGATTTCAGCGCCACCTATCGAATTTTTCTTTCCGTTAGAATCTCATTCGGACTATAATGAACATTCAAAATTTGCCGGCGCACTTAGTTATTCTGGTATGATAGAAAGGAAGTACATAGTAGGAAGCAATCACTGCTGTTCTATTTTTCAACTTTAATTTCCATTTTTTTTTCTATCTGTCTGTCTATTTGCATATGTGTCTGTCTATCTATCTGTCTGTCTGTCTGTCTATCTGTCTTGATATCTGTCTGTCTATTTGTCTATCTATCCGTCCGTCCGTCTGTCTGTCAGTCTATCTATCTATCTATCTATCTGCCTGTCTTTTTCTTCGCGGGCGGTTTTTTCGCCTATGCTGTTCCCCAGGTCCCAGATTATCTTCTTGCCAAATTACATTATAATTGGTTTAGCGGATTAGGCGAGAAAAGGTTTTGTTAATAACTTGACTTCAGCGCAACCTAGCGAGCGGTTTTAATGTCTATTTTCTTTCCAGACTATCTCTTTACCAAATTACATTACAATCGGTTCAGCGGTCTATCTGTCTGTCTGTATATCTATCTATCTGTCTGTCTATCTATCTCTCTCTCTATCTATCTATCTGTATGGCTCTCTGTCTGCCTCTTTGTCTGTCTGTCTCTTTGTCTGTCTGTCTCTTTGTCTGTCTGTCTGTCTGTCGTGTCAATTCGCCGCCAATTTCACATTGAATCTTGAAATTTATTTCGTTCACCTCAATGTACGACAAATTAAATTGAATAAGAAAAAAATGTCAACTGAATATTTTATTTTCTTCCATCAAATTTAAAATCACAATGTTTTATTCACATTTTCTTTAAGGTGTTTTATTGACATTTTCTTCTGTTACTTGACTACAGTGCACCTATCGGGTCCAGATTTTGTGGGTTTCTCTCTTGGCACCAAACCAAACATATGTCCATTTGGTCAATAAATATAGAATTTGTTAATAACTTGACTTCAGCGCCACCTATCGAATTTTTCTCTCCGTTAGGACCTCATTCGGACTATATCGAACATATGAAAAGAAAAATGAGCCAAATCGGTCCAGCCGTTCTCAAGGTATGCGCTTATCAACGATCATCATTTTATTTTTATTATATAGATTTGCTTTTTTTTTATTTACTTCCTTTTTTTAAATTTTACAAACAAAATGTCAGATGACACACGAATACAAACGCAGGAAAACAGATCAATCTCGTTTGATTTCCATTCAGCACGAAAAATCTTAAATCTGCGAGCAAAATCCGAAGAGCCCAATAGAAACGACTTTAGTTTATTCTACCGTCATAAACATACTCTCAATAAAACATATCTATTCTGTATTTGCCTAGTCATTGTCTATAGTCTATACCTACTTTTATGGCTACCTAATACCGCGCCTGTGCGTTTTCATTCACCATAATAGGAAATCCAGAAAACAAAACGCAATTTTATTTTTTTATACCTGACCATAAACCTTTTACTTATTTGCCGCATGCATGTACTGAGAAGTGTCACCCTTTGTTTTTTTTATGTCTCTCGCTCAATTGGTAACCATTCAAAGAAAAACGCATATAAAAGACGTGCATAAAAAATGTAAGCAATCCCCCACCCCATTGTGACTACACAAGTAGTGTGACAAGATGTTATTCAATTTAGCTGGTGTAAAGTGTTGAATATACAACTAAATATGAGTTATGGAGAAGTTATTGGAATGGAAGAAGTTATATCTCATATTTAAGATTGAAATATTTATTTTAGAAATCCATATCTATTCCAATTTGATCAAAAACAATTGCCAAACCCCACAAATGAAACCAATTTCACGAAAGCAAATTCGGTCACATGAATTCTTTCCATGACAGCGCGGAGCACTGAAGTTCAAAGAAAAACCTCATTTAAGAAAGCATTATGAGAAAACCACACGTAATCTATCTTACGTAGGTAGCCGCATGTGGTGGTGCTGCTGAAACAGTGACGTTTATTCTAAGGTGCGCAGGTGTTCTCCGCACACCCCAACGAAATCCATCTTTATGAAAAATTTATTTGTTTATGTACATGCGCTAACAATATCTAGTTGAGTTGTAATTCAAAAATGCTCAATTAAAAATACTGCTTTAACATCCACTTCTGTTCACTCTGTTGTGCCGCACCGTCGCGTCATAGCCAAATCAACCAAACCAAACACCGAAGTCAAAATCCACATACCAAAATGTTTATAAACCATTCAATACAAATTGACGTCGAACAAAATATTCTCCTCTTTTCGGCGCGCGCCGTCATACATACTTTCAAAGCTTTATCAACCTATCCAAACCAACAAAACAAATTCAGTTTGACGTCAACTCGCCCGGTTGTTCTCCATTTACTAGCGCACCAACCCAACGGAAATATCCATTTAAAAAAAAATTCTACCACATTCAAAGTCCCAACAATCGTCTGTACAAAAACATGAATTTGGATTTTCCAGAGAACTGCGCACCCAGGATCGATGCAACACATTTCTACCCTTTTCTTTAGCGATGGTTAGGTGATGTTAGCTGTGGGTATGATGTTGCTTTTCATATTCTGTTTTATTTCGCATCAATTTGAGTTCTCTAGCAAACTGCGCACCCATGGGCTCGATACAACACCTTTTCTATCCTTTTCTTTAGTGATGAAGATGTTAGCTGTGGCTGTGGGTATTAAGTTGCTTTTCATACTCTGTTTTGTTTCGCATGTTAACGTTTCTTTGGTTGAATTTTGTTCGATTCTCTTCTCTTGATATTAGTATTTGTTTGATTTCGATATGCTCTATATTTGTAGAACTTCATTCCCATATCGACTGAAGCGAAAGCAAAAAGCAACACAACACTAGTCGTTTTTTTTTTGCAGGTCTATATAGGCTAAACATTTTTCAGCAGCATGTTTACCATGTTAAATATAGCCTGGATAATTGTGCAGTCTTATTTTTACTTTGAAATCTTTTTCGAAATCTATACGGGTTATAAAAAAACACGCCTACTAATCATTGTTCATTCGCAATTTTGGCAGTAGTAAGATGTGCATGTAGTTCTTTTAAGCCAAAGTATATAAGAGAAAATTATGACCTGTCGATGCGCTATTGAAAAATGATTGGAGAAACCATATTCGCAATTAAATTCGGAAGAAAAACTGGAAATAATTAGTTCTGGAAGGCCAACACTGTCTCTTCCGGATTTGATTTGTAAGGTGAAAATTAAAAGTAAATCTTTTAGTAGACATTTTCAGTTTTTTAACTATGAAGAAAAATTTTGGTTGCGTGGTTGCCCCGTTCTTAATAAATTATTTTGTTGGCCTTGTTTACTTTACGTCCTCGTCGTGGTCCTGGAGAAAACTGAGAATAGACGTTTTTATCTAACAAAAAAAAAAGTAGAACACCCTGCTTCGAACATCACGGCACGTCCTGTGCTGAAAAGTATTGCCGACTCTTTTCATTATATGCAATCGCAGGTAAGGGTTGAAATCAATCCTTCTGAGCTGCTTTTACTAATTGGGCGATTTTTTTCACGCTTTTCTTTGTACTAGTAGCAGTTGCATTTGTAGAGAGAGTGTCCCTACTCATTATTAAGCACCCCATACACAATTCAATTCAACTGTCAATTGAGTTTACAAATAAATTGATATTCGGCCACACACTGTACCAACTGAGTTGAAAGGCTTTGTATAAAATGCCACAAATATCTGCAATTTTCTTTATGTGTGCGTTCAAAGTCATATCCCGGCGGGAAATGGAAGCATACAATCATGCATGCTGAAGCGATTCCTTGGAAGGTTAGAAGGCATGACACTCCGTATCCTCTTCCACATCCTTTTAACATTAGTAGGTCCGCAGAGGGAAGCAATCCACACCTAAAAAGGTTTTTCGGAAGCACATCTCAGTGATTGGTTCTCAATGCATCACTTATACACAGCGGTGCCACTTTGCTGCAATAGCAGTAGATCTACTGCACTTTTCGCAAAAAATAAATCTGCTGCCACTAAATCCAATCTACTGCACTTTTTTGTTTGATAAACCTTCTCTTGGACAGCTGCACAAAAATCATGCATAAAAATAACCACTGTTGTAAAGATCGTCTGACATATGAAATGAGTTGTAAGGAAATTAATAATATCAGCAATGGTTGCTGGACACCCTCAGACTCTCCTGGGCATTGACATATTATATATGGACTGCTAGTGAAATGTCATTTTCATACATCGTCTGCGGACAGTTTGGTTCCAACATAACTAGCGCCACGTGTTTCGTAGGGACAGCAATGTGAAACAATAATCCGCCGTCATACTTATTTTACGTAGAAACTGAGGCCATCTATTGCCGTATATACGAGTTACTGCAAAAATACGTTAAATTTTAAACTGTTGCCGCGTTGGTACCAAAAGATGCCACTACCAACATTTCAATACAAAATTTGAAAATAGCGGTTACTTTTCTTTATTGGCCCATAAACTAGATAAATATGGTAAATTTAGGTATTTGGAATTCATTTTTTGTGTTGATTAATACTTTATGTTTTTGCTTTGTGAAAACAACTTCCCACAATTTATTAAAAAAATACTTAAATCACAAACCAACGGCTTTCGTGAATTCAAACACAATTTAAGTTTCCACATTTCTCCGCTACGAAACAAGAGGGCTAGTGCTTATGTTGGAACCAACGCGAAAGTTAATAAAATAACCATTAAAGTGATTAAATAAAGTGATTGATTAAAGACTTTTAAGATTAAGTTTTATTACCTACTCGTTCAGAAATACACTTGTCAATATAGTTTTATGCAATTGATCTTTGCTTATTGTAATAAAAAATCTACTGCGGAAAGATGCAATCTACTGCATTTTTTTAGTGATCTGCTGCGCTCCTCTTTTTTTGAAGTGGCAACGCTGCTTATACATCGCATAGAATGTTTTCCTAAAAAATCATTGCTTCCAAATACCTTCTCGGAGGAGCGCTTCCCAGATCTTACTGTTTACGTTTTGCTCATACACACTTTCACAGATTTCACAAGTCTAGTACAAATTCCCCTCAATTTGACAGCAAATCAAATGACCTCCCCACACACAGTTCAACAGAGTTGAAATCAACTTCTAAAAATCAAAATCTTTTATTTTTACCTCAACCGTCAAATCGATCACTTGATAACGCCACACACGGGTTGATTTCAACAACAACCGACTAAGTTGACGGTTGATTTGAATGTTGTATGGTCAGCATTAGATATACTCTGATCAATATCACCCGAAAGGTGCCAGTGCCAGCATCTTGTAGCCTCTGTGAAACGGTTTTGCACAGCTGTAATAATTAATAGAGGCCATGCCACTAAGGACTAGTATATCATTAAAAACACCTCATACTAATTTATTTAAATTCTGTATTTTTTTTTTACTTTTTTGATCAAGTAAGCTGGTGAAGAAAGAGCAAGGCTATTTTTTTGCTCGGCCTTTTTTAAAGTGCTTTTCGACAAAATGCATTTATGCTAGTTTATTTTAATTAAATCAAAAACTAATAAATGTAGATATTATAAGAAAATAACGCATTTTATGCTACTGGTAATTTTTTTTAAAAACTATTGCTTAATTTGTTGCATTTTTCATTAAGGTACATATTATGAATAAAGGAAATTGAATTGAAATTGAATAAAATATGGGGCTAATGCTGCCATACCATACCCAGACTACCAAATGCCCATCCTTTGTCGCAATTATCTCCTTCAAATTACTACCATCTCAACTGTTTAATAATTCACCTTACAAAACTGTCAAACCCTATGTCATTTATTATTCAACAAACGCCCGTTAAGTACTCAATTCAAAACATTCTCACCAACAACGACGGGAACCGGAACACACTTCATAATCACCATGGTTGCGCATGAACGCCCATTTTTACCACTCTCCGAAAGTTTCCGAACTCAACATAAACACATGCCATACCTGTCAACTGTCTCTAACCTACAGTGAAACCTATAATTATCGCACCGAGCACCGACCATCCCCCATCTTTAACGGAATTTCATGAAAAATATACGAGTAGATTATTTTTAGCAAGACAACTTGCCGCTCATTTGTCCATTTACCAAAAGTCTCTCCATTTGACAGTTCTATTCATATTCTTGTAATCTAGCACATGCGCCTTAAACTGGCAGGGCTCACCACCGATAAAAAAAATTAAATGAAAATGAAAAAATACACGCAATCACCTCGGTAAGGGGCAACTCGATTCGACCATACAGTGCACAAGGGTGTGTGCAACGTATAACACACTTAGAGAGTGTGTCATCCGCTGTCAATAGTCGTCGCGTGTGTTGTGTATTTTTTTTTTGTTTTTTTTTTTAGTTTTATTTAAAAAATAAAATAAAATAAAAATTACTTGTGATACAGTTGTGAGGTTTTTTCAAAATCTAAATCGCGAGCGTCTAAAAAAGGAAAATAATACCGTTCCACTCGAGCAAATTAAAAGATTTTTTAACTCTCAACACATGAGATGGCAGTGCTAAAAGGTATTTTTAGAAAAAAACATATTTCTATTCTTGCTCCCCTTTATAACAAAAGAAAGAAAAAAATATAAACCAATATGGAGATTCTTGAATATACTCGTTTTAAAATAATATCGTATCCTCTGGGATAATCCGACAAATCCACTTTCAATGGGGTGGGATGAGGGACACGGATATGTGCGTGCTAGTGCTACCGGTTTAATTTTTGATATTGAAAAAAAAAAATCTCTTGTGACTGTTATACGAGTGGAGAACTTGACGTTTCTTCTTCCTTCAGTGAGGCTTAGGTGGAGCAAGCCTCGTGCTTCCCGGTGTACTCGTATTTCGCACAATTACATCTTCCTCTTTACGTTCTGTTCTTCAATACGAACACCGCACACATGGAGAACACTGCACAAGGCCCTGACACCCTTACGGATGGCATAAGGGTATAATATTAATATAACATCCCCCTCAAGTGTAATGAGTCAAGTCACCAGTGATTCTGGGGAAATGAGTAATGGAAATGGGAATGGAAATGGATATCCATCCACTCCATTCAGCGGAAAGTGTTACCAATGACAGTGCTTCGTACTGGACAAAGGTGGATTGCCCATGTCATAGTCTCTCTCTCTCTCTCTCTCTCTCTGTCTCACTTGAAAGGAGTGATGCAATAGAAACGTAGCGCGAAAGTGGTTCATGTCCTGTGGAACTTTAGACTTGTTGGATTAAATTGGCTTGCAAATATTGCAGAGAGTCTAACGATAGTAACTTTACTAAGTTTTTATTTAAGTTTCGAAATTTCTGAAAGTATTGGGCAACTTTTTATTTATTTTGACTGAATCCTGTCAATGAAACGGATCTAGAAAAGTGTATAATGCCGGACTTACATGCGTCAATATTATCTCGCAAAATATTGTTTGTACGAAATTGTTTACACTTACACATTGCAATATTATTGAGCAATATTTATCATTTAAATGTGTTTAGCATCTTTTTTTCTTTGGCGTTTCCTCTGGCAATTGATTTTATGGAAATACCTACGATACGTCCAAATTATTCCAAATTAGGTTGCGTATAGAGTGAGCAAAATATTGGGCAATACTTGGATTACACGACACAACTGGTGTTTATCCGGTGCAGTGGAAATTAGAGAAGATATTGCCCGTAGTTAAAAATTCTTAGTATATTCAGTGTTACCTTTCCTGTCTAAAGTCTTCGAAAGAATCCTGCAAAATAAAATTACCATATATCTCGGCTCCTTAAACTTATTAACATAAAAGCAATCCGGTTTTCGGAAAGGTCACGGTTGTGTCACAGCGTTACTAAAAGTCGTCACGTAACGTATGCGACAAACCCTGGACAATGGAAACATTAATTTCCTAATTCTTTTAGATTTCACCAAGGCGTTCGATATGGTTGAGCACGGTTTTTTATATGGGAAACTTCTTCGACAGTTCAACTTTTCATCAGGTGATGTGATGCTTTTGTTTTTCTACTTAACTGATCGCATGCAGGCAGTCCAGCTAAACAACATTCTGTCCGATCTTCTTCCAACCTCACGTGGCTTCCCACAAGGCTCTGTCCTCGGCCCCCTTCTGTTCTCGCTCTATGAATTACCGTCTATAGTACAGTATTTTGTTCAATCCATATGTATGCTATGCCGATGACGTGTTGGATTGCCCACACGGCCTAATTGCACACGGAGTAATTTATGTTAACGATGATCTTGAAAACATTTCATCCTGGTCCGAACAAAATTGTAATTCTGTGAGCAAGAGAAAATTCAATGTTGCATTTAACAGAATAGTGCGATATTTTTTCGATCTAGGTAGGTACGACGACTCTAAACGTCTCCTCAACATGAACTTTAAAACTTTCCTCAAGTGCTCCCAAACATCCTTGTCAGACATCGGCACCAATAACTCAATGAAAAGATTCGTATGGCATCCTCATCAAGGTCACGAATGCAAACTCATACGCGCCATACTTCCCTTGCATCCGAGCATCAATTTTTTTTATCCATTCGATCCGCTTATGGAATTCTTTGCCAAGCTACGATGCTGCGAGATCATCAATATTTTGCCCTATAATATGGAGATTTTTTTATTTTTTGGGTTTGTACTGTATAAGATATTTTTAAATTATTTTTAACATCTTTAACCCTGGAAGCACATGCTTATTTTTTGTACGTAAAGGAAACGTTGTATTTAGTTATTTAGTTCATTGAGCATAAAGAAAAGCAACAATGGACATTTTTTCTAATAATATTCACTTAAAAAATTAATTTTTAAATCTGTATGTTATTTGGCGTATTTTACAAAATGTGAAAATGCATCGTCGATTCGACGAAGCATGTACTTCCAGGGTTAAACATTGAACGATTGAAATTGTGTAACCGTACTTAGAGCTTATCACAAATTCATAAGACAATTTTTCTTAATGTAGATAAGCATTTGATGAAATAAATATCTTCTATACATATATATAAAAATCAATTGCTGTGCGTTAGTCTCGCTAAAACTCGTGAACGGCTCAACCGATTTGGGTGGTTCTTTTTTTCTTTTGTTCGTCTTAATTCAGGGATAGTTTGTGAAAAAAGAAAATTTAGAAAAACCCCAAAGAAAGGCCGGAAAATCGAAAAAAAATTGTATAAGAATTTTTATTTTTTTTTTTAGTTTTCTTATGTGTTAAATCTACGTTGCAATAAAAGTAATTTAAAACTAAAAAAAAAATTGAACCACAATTTTGATAAGCTATTCTATTTATTATCTGTTAACAATATCTATCTGTCTGTCTATCTATCTGTCTGTCTGTCTGTCTGTCTGTCTGTTTGTCTGTCCGTCTATCTGTCTATCTGTCTATCTGTCTGTCTGTCTATATTAATTGACCAAAGTGATTCATATTCACATTTCAACTGAAATTACTAAATTTTGTGTGACAGGTACCAAAACTACCAGTTGTTGAGTAATCGCACTGATGCTGTGTCGCATTCTATATGTATTAAGAAAAACGTCCTCTGAACACGGGCGAAGACGGGCGGGACAGCTAGTATAAAGTAAAAATATATGTATGTATATACTGAAGAAGTTATTATAATATTTTAATATTCTGCAATATATTGCGCAATATTGCTCCTACATTAGCACGCGCAATACTTGATCTTGCTCAAAAAAATTCAGTGGTGTAACGGATGGATTTTATATTCGTAGATAGCACACCCGTCAATTGCGGAGGTAACTACGACCTAAGAGATCTCTTTTGTAACGTAGTCAGTTTCTGGAACCTAGAAGAGGTTCAATTTTTAATAATAAAATTGAGAACATTTTAAGAATTTCCCTAGCAATCAGGGAATATTGTCGCCTTACTGCGAACCGAGCCATGTATTCACATACTTCCCGAATAATTTTTTTTTTGTGTAAGTTATACCGAAAATGGGGGATCCAACCGGTCTTCTGCATTTTTTATGAAAGGTTTGAATCTCTTCTAGACTCTAACGTCTGACCACCCAGTCGTTGAGTTGATTGCTGAGATTGATCACGGCCAGTCAGCCGAATCAGTCGCATTTTTTTTTTTCATCAAGTGATTGGCCTTTACGCCCAGTGATCTTTCTAAAGTTGGACTTTATTCCTATTGGACATGTAGTGAAGCGTATTTTGGCAGTGTAGTAGTGGTTTGGAGTTAATAAGGTTTGAGTCCATAGCGTTTCTTCCAATCCATTAGTATATGGAAGGAGACAACTTTCTTTCCCGAATCGAGTATGAAATTGGCGCATAATTGAAGCGTATCTCCACATAAAATACACCGGGGCCTTTCCCATTGATAGTAATATTTTGAGTAACCCATCCCAGTGTCTATCGTTGATCTATCCGTGTTCCATTTTTTAGCTTTAAGGTCTTAGGTTAAATATATATACTTCTCGGTTTGGTATCACTGCGTCGAGTTTTCTGCCGAAGCGTATAGATTTAGCTAGGCGCACCTTTACCGCTGTCAAGGTCTAGATGTTCTGTATACATACATAACAAAGCTGAAGTATGAAGGGACTTATATAAATAAAACTTGCCCTCCCGCATCTGGGCAAGATGTTGGATTCCATTATCGAGGTTGTTTTTGACATAATGCATGAGTTCTGAACACGGTTTGTGTTGCTCAGCGCTGTCCAGTGCAGTCCGACTCGAGGAATATGGGTGCTGAACTGCCAGGCCATATGGTCACAGTAAAATCCACACTGCCAAATGGTCTGGTTATATCTCCAACGGATTGCAATATCCCCAAGCTTAACTTTGAAAAGCTCTTCACTGCAAGTTTTCCAAGTAGAGAGGAATGGAAGTGAGGGAGAGTGGTTCGAAAGTTACAGATGTAATGACCAATTGCTGTGGCCGCTAGTGTACCGACTTATTAAAACCAGATCAAAATCATTCACCGTAACTATCTCCCTCTTTAACATTTGAAGTGGAAATGCAGTCTCTCCCAATACCCACCCAATCTGTGAATATCTTATCCTTTTCACGATTTTAGTCTGAAGTTCTTGAGTAAAGTAAATTGACAGTAGCTGTCGAACCGAACTAATTGCTTCGACTTTACTCATAAAATGACACATTGTTGAGTCATTTATTGTGACAAAGTCTTATGTTCGCTAGACACGTGCGACTGGATGACCACTTGTCTAAAAATTGAATGATTATATCGCGCTGAGTGATTATAAAACGATCCATCACAGAAGAAGCGGTGCAAAAGTACAAATTGGCTATCAGTTCAATAAAACACACGAAAAGTACGACAACCTTTGACTCCTTTGTAGAGGTCTAACAACCGCTTAAGCTTTTGTATTAGATTGAAGATTGTTCTTGTTTGGCAACTCTCTGGGATCTTGATTTGTTCTAGCACTTGAGTATTCACCCTCTGGATGAGGCAAGATTAAACTGGTTTTTCGGTTGAGTTGCGTTTTTTCGAATACATGGTTAAATATTAGCCTCAAGCAGATGTGAAGAGCAAAGTTTTCGACCAGAATCCTTCTAGCAATTGGCAGTTTCATTCATTTTTGCAATTGATTTCCTTTAGAAGTTTGATAGACCTTATACAAGCCTCCAAGGTACTCTCAGGGACCTCTATACACACAGAATTTAACAGAGGATAACGGGAAGTCGGACAGAATCCCAAAAACCAAAATCCCGAAAGTCCAAAATTCCAAAAATCCCGAAAATCCAAAATCCCAAAAATCCTGAAAATCCAAAATCCCGAAAATCCAAAGTCAGTTACTATGAATTCGGAACCCTGAAACATTACAAATGGCTATTTTCATATTAAATGCCAATCCTAAGATGTGAGTGGGAAATCAATCATGCTGGTACCGATTCCAGCAATACGCGATCTTTAATCAACCATCAGAAACACAGGAAGTAATGCTTCATTCAAATGCAGCTTATATTCAAACCACGTCGGTTTCTTTCTTTTCCTCCGCTTCATTGGCTTCCCCTCCGCTGAGAAAATTAAACCGCACCCGTCCTCTTCTAGCTCTTCTAGCACGAAATTGCTGTCAACTTGTGCAAACTAGTGGCCATCAATCGGAGCCATACATCAGGGCAGGTCTCACTGCAGTTTTGTGATTACTTACAGAAGATTGGAGCCATTTTGGACAAATTCTTCATCTGGGAAGTCTTCATTAAGACCACAACAATATTCGAGGATAAAAGTGAATTGGATTCTGCCTCAAATCAAAGAAACTGTGCTGGCGTTGAAAAAAGACCGAGCTTCGTATCTTCGTATGAAGCTCTCAGAGCCATTGCGTGGTGATATCCATATTATTCCCTGAATATTAGATACTTCGGGGTTTCCATGAATACTGCGAGGCAGATTTAGTAAGTAATATCATTTAATTCAAAATCTATCAATGCCATCCACAGCGGCGTCAGCAGTCCTATACAGAGCCAAGCCTAGCATCTCGCAATCATTTGTGTGTGCGTGTTTTTTTTCCACGAAATGGAAGGGACCTACAGTTATTTGCCGACTCCGAACGGCGAGTTGAAAAGCTTCTCATGACAAATGATACTCTTTGATTGCTTGTCAGACATTCGAAAGAGGTGGCACCGTGAAAAAAACTTTTAGGTGCTTTTGCTGGCATTGAACTCGGGCAGCAGGCGTAGTAGTCCAACGCACTAACCACGGCCACGGCGACCACAAATAGTTTTGACAACAAACTTGACTTTCTGTGAGAGAAAAATCTGGGAATCATTTTACACCCATTTCCAGATATCCGATCATGGTGAAATTTGCCCACGTGTATAAGTCCGGTGACAATACAATATAGTATATTTGATGACGTTGTAACTCTAATATGGCGGACGCCCTAAGATGAACTACCATTAACTTTAGTATGGGTATCAAATGAAAGGGATTAACAAGTATGTAGAATATGATTAGCTAAGTGACGTTATTTTTAATTCAATATGGAGGACGCCCCAAGATGGCGGATTACTTTTTCCTTCACAATTCCCATGACATGTAAACTTTCTCATATCAGCCAATATGCGGGGTGCGTACGTAACGCCGTAAATTTGAAGAAAAAAAACGACAGGTACTAAAAAGTAGAAAATAAATATGTATATACAGATACAATTTTTTTTTTAACAAGCAAAGTAAAAAATATTTTTTCTTCCGACTGGTAAGTGGGACCATTAATTAAAGCTTGAGGTGCTGAGACACAAGATAGAACACGCGCAACGTGCAACGAGGACGAAAAATCAGCAGAACACATTTTATGTCCTGTACCTACTGTTTTTAATCAGAACCTGTGCGCCTCAAGCTTTAATTAATAGTCACATACTGGTGACTCGGAAAAAAAACTATTTTTTACTTTTTAGCTCATTAAAGCTTGTTTAAAAAGAAATTATCTACATAATTCTATATTTTTCTGTCAAAAAAAAACTTTTCTTAAAGAATATTTTTATCGAGTTACTGGTAGGTACATACTGTTAGACATATGTATGTACATAGTATGTACATATGTCAAAATCCAATAAAATTCTGCGGCTTCGCCCATCTATACGGAATGACTCATAGAAGATAACTGTGTAACTAACTGTAAGTACTTGAACGATTAGGTCTATAAGTCATCCACCAAAAAAAGAAAAAAAAAAGACTCGGTAAGGTAAGGTTGGGTTCCTTTATCTTATTTACACTTGGTGACAAAAATCTACGTACACTATTTGTTAAATTTTTTTTTTTCACAGCAAATTAGATAAAAAAAAATTGTTTTGTTTTATTGTAGAACTAACTTTGTACAAAACCTTTATTTATAAAAATGAGCTGTTCGTTTGATACCTTAAAACTCATAAACTAATCATCCGATTGAGCTGAAACTATGATTTTTGAAGTTTTTTTTTTTTTTATAATCTACACACGCTAAAGGGGATATGAATACACTTATAATGTTCACACACAGCGCGAGCACATGAAGGACAAGAACGAGAGACAGACAAAACGACGTAGTGATAGTAAACTTAGATGTTAGGTTTCAACTAACTCTATGGGTGGTGTCCAGGATAACTGGAGAGCTGGGTTATTGAAAGTTATCCCATTGCTTATGATTCACATAAGTTTTTTCCGGATGTTTCCTATAATTAGTTTGTGCGATCAATTTCTTCAACCATGCCACCATCCTACTGCCAGTGTAATGCCTTCGCAGTTGGTTTTGATATTAGCTTCTGAAACTGATCAACTTATTTTTATTTCGTGAGAAATAAAGGCCACAAGTGTTCATACATCAAAAATATTCAAGTTTTCCGGTAAATGGCGCCGGAACTAATAAAAATTCAAAACGCACCGTACGATTAAGCTGAAACTTACACAATATATTTGTAATGAAGTGAGAAATGTTCTACATCAAAAGTTTTCTAGTTTTCCGATAGATGACGCTGAGCCCCACTATCTCAACTAGCTAAGCTAAGAGAGGATCTTTTGTAATTCCATGCCTGAGGGGTAAAATATAATTCCTTAATTCTCATAATTTTCGTAGGTAAACCATTGGCATTCATTGTGAGGATTGTTTGTGTAAATTTTATGCGAATAGCCTATTTTAGAGCCAACGAAACTAGCGAACGAAGTGAAGTACGACGAGCAACGTCTCGCAGACAACATGCACCAGAACAAGCCGGCGAAACAGACGAACAAAGTGCAGTGCGTATTGAAAGTTTACGAATTCGTATTTCTAATACGAGCATACATATGAAACAGTTGAAGTATGTTACATGGCCAACATGTTGCAAATGTATGCAAATGTAAGAATTAGAGACAATAGACTCCGTATTATTGCTTCATTTCTATTCGAATGTAACTACATGTATTACATATGTTTTTTGACCCATGGACAAATTATGTCCATATTGCCAATTATTGAAGTACAAAGGTGAAACGCCAGAAATGTGCTAGCGCGAATGGAAAAATTGTGTTGCCGGCATTTAATCCGCCACACAAGAGTCATTGCTAGTTTTAATGTCAGGAAAATTGATTCAAAATGATATTTACTCTCTTGGGCGGACAGCGACCGTCGGATAATCTTTGTGTCTGCCTAAAGGGGGGATTGGCCTGATATAGCCCTCAGATTTAAGTTCAGTATCCGTATCATTGTTGTCAATTACGTACGTAAGTACATACAGTCAAAATCGCTTACAACGACATCGGTAACAACGACATATCGCTTATAACGACCGATTTTTCTCTTTTTTTTAAATAAAATCGACGCGAATGATTTTTAAAAAAAAGGCGTGAGTACTCGTGATATTTAATTTGTGTAAACATACGTTTTTGTATGATGGCGGATAAGCAGAAAATGCAGTAATATCAGGAGAATCATATACAGAGAACGCACTCATACTAAGTTTGGTTACGCGTGACGGACGACGGCGAAAAATGCCCCCATACCGAGAGCTAAGATATTTACACATCAAAAAAACGGTAAACTGTCTATCTGTAGATGCGATGTATCTGTGTATGCATAGAATTTCAGAAATGCTACAGCTAACCGTTTATTGTTGTTTTGGGGTTTGTTCAACAATAGGTAGGAAAATTACTTTGTGCTTGTTTCATTGTAACGAGTGGTCGAAGAAGTTTTATTTTATTTGGTTCGCATAAAGTTGAGTTGGAAAATTAATTCAAAACGAAAAATCTTTAAAATCAAGAGAATCAAGAGAAAGCAAGTATAATTTTTAGATTGGACGCTGGAGAGCAAAATAAAGATCTTGCCAAAGAGTATTCTGTTTCAAACCCCTCTATAACCACAATTCTAAAGGATAAGATAAATAAAAAAAATCATGAAACAAGTAAAAAAGTGTATGTACTTGAAAACAGATTTATTAACCTTAATATCGGTTATACCGACCTATCGCTTATTACGACCAAATTCGTCGGTCTCTTGAAGGTCGTTATAACCGATTTTGACTGTATATACTGTTTCGCCACACGTACAATCAATATCAATCTCATGCTCTTGATTTTCTTTAGCCATATCATTGTCTATTGCAAGAAATTCTTCACAATCGGAATAAGACTCACTTCAACGTGCCAAAACTGAATAAGACAATGCAGACAGAATTAACGAAAATCGCAAACACTTTATCTGGGAAATTCCCATCTTTGGACTTTCTACGACGTACAATTTATGACATAACTTTGTGCCTCGCGCCCGTTGCTGAGGGGTTCGTGTCCGTCTAAGAGAGTTCAAATTGTTTCGAAAAATATAAAAAAAGAATGGTTTAACCCTTGTGGGCACCGTAGCGCAAGTGGTTAGTGCGTCGGACTACTGAGCCAGCGGTCTTGGGTTCGAATCCCGCCGCAAACACCTAAAGGTTTTTCACAGTGCCCACCTCTTTCGAATGTCTGACAAGCATCAAAGAGTATCATTTGTCACGATTAAGCTTCTCAACTCGCCGTTCGGAGTCGGCAAAAAACTGTAGGTCCCTTCCATTCGTGCAAAAATATAACACGCACACACAAATGGTTGCGAGAAGCAGGCCCAGGTTCACCTCGAGCTGTAGCGCCAACTAAGTAAGTAATGGTTTAACCCTACCCTAAGATGGGCAACTACTTTGTGGGCGGTAAGTTGTTCTACTTGGTCCAGCCAGACCAAATATTTTTTTGGTATGAGGTGTGGCTTATAGAAACTCTTATTGACTTGCCAGCTGTACTATTATGCTTCGGAATTACATATTTGTATTTATTGGTAACAGCTTTAGAAATTATACGGCTGTTGGTTATTCATGAAACTTTGAGAAAAAAAAGTAAAAAAAAAATTAAAAAATGAATGAACGAAATTTTTGAAAATAATTATTTCATTAATTTTGGCAATCATCACAAACGTGATGTCTGACATGTCTCTGCGTAAAATATGATCATTTTATGTACCAAGGCCCGAATATAGAAAAATTGTTGTGGTTCAGCCAGACCAAGTGGTCTATTAGCAGTTATTTTATTTGAAAAAAAAAGATTCTACCACAAACTTATCCGATTTGACCCAAAAATGGCTGTATTCGATTAAGAAAACTATGTTTATAGAAGTCAAGAAGTTTCCGGTTCTTGTACGATAAAGTCAAATTTGGTCTGGCTAGACCCAGTTACCCATCCTAGGGTTAAGAGAAAATGTCCGCACAAGAGTGGTGTCCGCCTAATAGGAGTGTCCGTTAGAATTAACTTATACGATTATTTTAATTTTTAAACTGTGCGTCCATTATCTATCTACAAAATGACATCAGAAAGGTTAATTAATTTGATGATTATCTAAATAAAAAATCTTTATATATAAAAATGAGCTGTTCGTTTGATACCTCAGAACTCATAAACTTACACTATATACTTTTTATGACGTTCGAAGTGTTCGTACATCAAAACATTTCAAGTTTTGCGGTAGATACCGCTGGAACTCAAAAAGAATTTAACTCACCGTATGATTAAGCTGAAACTTACACAATATATTTGTAATGATGTGGGAAATGTTCGTACATTAAAAGTTTTCAAGTTTTCCGGTAGATAGCGCTGGAACACCAACATTTTAAAACCATCCGATTGAGCTGAAACTTACAGAATATATTTGTTATGAAGCGAGAAATGTTTTTAAATCGATCGTTTTCAAGTGTTCCGATAGATGGCGCTGAAAACCAAAATTATTACTACAGTAATGTACGGTGACAGCTAACAGCTAACTTTTGATTTACGTGCACTTCACGTGCAAAAAATATCGTCTAAGTTTCAGCTCAATCGGATGGTAGTTTTTTGAGTCTTTATGATATGATTGTTGTAGCATCAAATGCTTGAACATAAACAGCACGAAGTTAGGAAGAAATTTGAAACAAAAAAATATTCTCAAAGAGAATGATTGGGATTGAGAAGGGTTAAGTTCGTTCAAACACATTTAGGTTACACATCCGATTCCAAGCACTTCCTGAACAACATTCGCAAATACAGTTCGTGCTTCCAGATGACATCGTTCGGTGCACCAAGAGTTACTTGGGTACCGCCTCAGAATCAATAAATGTTGTTAGCTGAAATAAATTAAAATTATTTATTCAATTAAATAAATAAAATGAATACTCAAAATGAATTAAGTTTAAAAATGTACAAAAATCAAAATGAAATGTATGTTAATTACATTGAAATGAATGTAATGAATGCAAGGCGTTTGCTTTATTCGCGTAGCATTGTTGCACTACTTTCTGTTCAACTGTTTGCTGGATGGGTTGCACTCGGGTCGATTACAACATTGAAGCACCTTGTGATTTTACGTTTTGTTGTAAGGTACGAGAACGAACAAAGTGATTGTTTGCCGACAAGTGAACATGCTACGTACAATTGACGAGAAACATTCACTTTCTCGATTCAGGCCACCAACCCTCAAGAATTGGCCTTGTGATTTGTTGATCGTCAATCGTCATGGCGAATGCAAGACGAATCGGAAATTGAATTCACTTAAACTCAAATGACAAAATTCGGAGGAAGCGATATCAATCCGCTCGATTCATCGACAAGAACATGGCCATTGCCGATAGTCAGCAATTGCTTGGAGAAATATTCGGCAGATGGATCGTTTAGCAATCCAACTCGCATGTTTGTCGTCAGCTCAGGTTTCTTCACATAGTGCCACAGAGTCGATGATTTGAGGCAATCGTTTATTTCATCGGCAGAGGTCGATCTCGGAATGACTGGTAGTGGTTGGCAGAAATCGCCAGACAGTAGAATCATTGCGCCTCCAAAACATCTTGAGTCATTACGCAGATCTCTCATAATTTGATTGAGTGCTTCAAATGCGCGTTTGTGCATTGTGCCCCATTGTGCATTCATCCCAGATGATAATTTTACTTGTTACCAAAACTTTGGCCATTGCTAAGTGTTCCCAATGTTGCATGGCATTGTATACGGATTAATTTTTTTTGTGATATTCTCCAATGCGCGAGGAAACTTCTCGAGGCCGAGACGAACAGAAAAATTCATCGAAATCAGTCAACCCTCTATTCTTTCTTTAGGTGGCGCTACAGCTCAGGGTGAGCCATGGCCTGCTTCTTGCAACCACTTGTGTGTGCGTGTTATATTTTTGCATGAATGGAAGGGACCTACAGTTGGTTGCCGACAGAATTATAGAAACTAAACCCAAGCTGTCATTCCCGTAGAAAAATGTCAAAAACTTATGGACTCCTTGCCTCGTCGATATCAGACAGCACTTTATACTAGTACCACCACAAATATTTCAATGTTTCTAATTTATTTCTTGAAAAAAAATCATTGTCTTTAAAAAAAATACACCTATTACTTTTTCCACTAGTTTTAAGTAAAATTTCAATAATTTCTTTTTTAAAATTAATTT
Source organism: Brachyopa scutellaris (assembly GCA_949775065.1). NCBI lineage: Eukaryota > Metazoa > Arthropoda > Insecta > Diptera > Syrphidae > Brachyopa > Brachyopa scutellaris. The sequence continues at coordinate 143,285,874 of OX459112.1, read as the reverse complement.
AAGTAAAACAATTTTTATGTTTTAATAACACGCCACCTATCGGGTCCAGAATTTATAATTTTCTCTTTTGGCACTAAATCAACATATATTGTGAATATGAGCCTTTTTGGTCCATAAATATAGAAGTTAGTAATAACTAACTTGATATCTAAGAGGATGGGCCATAAAAAATAAATGGACCAACAAACCTCTTGGCAACATCCGGAATCATAATCTGCAAGCTTTTCTGAGTTCAAAACTATGAATAGAATGCGGTTCTCGAATTTTGCACACTCAACTCCATCCAGCTCCCGGTCTACGGGTGTAGACAAGATGAATTTTAATTAAGTATAGACACAAGGGTTAATTCTTTATCAGACATTCGAAGAGGTGGTACCGTGAAAAAAACGTTTAGGTATTTTCTTGGGATTGAGCCAAGTCAATCCGTTCTCGAAATATCGCCAAAAAAGCCGTTCCATACAAAGTACATGTATATACACAGTCGACTCTCGATAAATTGAATCTGTGGGGACCTGGCAAAAGTTCAAATTATTGAGAGTTTAATTTAACGAAAGTTGTTATTATCGAGAGAAAATAAGAAAAATTTCAAATTATCGAGAGCATGCACATTTTTTCAGATATCATTGCATAAGTTAGTTCAAATGATCGAAAAGTCGCCTTGTCTACTTAAATTTAAAGCGTCTTGTGTGGGAAACGATTAACGCGATTAACGAGTGTACATATATGTAAATTCATCGGATTTCTTCAATTTATTTAGTTGGCGCTACAGCTCGAGGTGAACCTGGGCCTGCTTCTCGCAACCATTTGTGTGTGCGTGCTATATTTTTGCACGAATGGAAGGGACCTAAAGTTTTTTGCCGACTCCGAACGGCGAGTTGGGAAGCTTAATCGTGACAAATGATACTCTTTGATGCTTGTCAGACATTCGAAAGAGGTGAGCACTGTGAAAAACTTTTAGGTGTTTGCGGCGGGATTCGAACCCAAGACCTCTGGCTCAGTAGTCCGACGCACTAACCACTTGCGCTACGGTGCCCACTTCAATTTACCGAGAGATTTTCAAGGGACCAAGGAAAAACTTCAATTTAATGAGAGATTCATTTTATCAAGAGTTTTATTTATCGAGAGTCGACTGTATGTACATACATATGTTATAGAAAATGAATCACAATGGATGTGCTCGGCTCTTTCGACCTTCTCTAAATAGCGTCGACAATAAACGCGTTTCTAAATAAGCAAAAAGAAAAATAATTATATGTCTAGGTGGTATGATTTGATACAACAAAACTGATTTCAACAGACTGGTGCCAACCTGTTTTTTATGTTTTTTGTTTATTCTATGCTATTAAAAATAATAAAATATGATTTAAATTGTTTGCATTCAAAAAAACCCTTAAATGATCATTGAATATGTTATTTTCATTGATTTATTGGACCTGGCCGACCACTAAAATTTGGTGGCCGACCACTAACGCAATATGACTTTTTTCAATAATTTGATCATTTCTAGAAAACAGTGAGGATTAATTAAAAATTCTCTTTTTTATCGATTTATATTTGTTTCGACATTCAGTCTAATTTTGTTTAAACGTTTTTTATCAAATACTTCAGTAACTGGAGAGGAGCAAAGTGAAAAAAAAAAGTAAGGTGGCCGACCACTTTAGTGCCGTTATCCTACCTATACGATAAAAAAAAACTTTTTTTTTTATTGTTAGTCTGTTGCAAAAAATCCCAAAACCCAATCATTCTCCAGTTCCTCATCCTGATTTATCTCCAAATGAGACCTGATAAGAGCTTATCCGCCCACTATCTATTACAAAAGTGAAGTACTTTATTAGGAAAGAAGAAGATACGAGTGTGCTCCACTTAAATCCGGTGCAATGAACGACCTCCAAATATCGCTACATAAAAAATGTCTGCACATACTCGATGTTATCTCTTAAAAATATTCTAATCTCTATTGATTTAATTTTATCATGATGATAATGATGGTGTGAATCTAAACATATCATCATCTTTATCTGACAATCCAATCCAGTCAGTCACACGGCAACGGCAACACAATCAACACCCCCATCTCTCACGCTCTCTCTTTCTCTCTCTGTCTCTGTGGCTCTTTGGCTCTTTGGCTCTTTCTCGGAGAAAACACCCCTCATTTAGCTGGATAAAACAGCACAATACATTCTCTTATACTGTACAGCACGCAGCACCAATCACTTCCTCTTCCTATTAAGCCCCAGCACCAGCATTACCACCCGAGAGCTAGCGCATAAGATACTTCTTCTTCTCGCGTAGCATACAGAGAACCAAAACTACTATCAATATGGCGTTTAGCATTGATTTTCGGTGCGGTAGTGTGCGGTCTTACACGCTCCCTTTCTAGCAAAATTTTAATTCAAATTAAATGCTTAACTTTAAATTAGAAAAAAAAAAAAATAAAATAATAAAATTATATTCAACATCCTCTGGTGGCATTTAAAATAAAAATATTTTAAAATAAAAATAAAGTGATACAAATTATGCAATGCCTTAGTAGTGTTTGATACTCTTGGGTTCCGTTCGTGTGTCTCGTTATTTGTAAGTAAATCCTGCGGAAGAGGACATGAGAAAAAAATAGGAAACGGATCGACACGACTGTGATTTCTCCCTGCGGACGATTGCATAAAGGAGGATTTTTTTTTCTACACTCCTTTCCCAGTGTTCATCCTCACGAGGATAGTTGAATTTTAACTGATTTTTCCTGCTTCCTTCCCTCGCCTCATGTGCTTTCGGAGTTTTCTTCTTATTTTTCATTTTATTGATTTCTCTTCTTGTTCGTTGTACAAAAGATAATTTGATTTTTATTTTAAAGTGCAGTTACTACCGGTGAATGTTGGTAATACTCTTTGAGTGAATCCCAAAAAAAAAAAAAAAAATAGAAATTCCAAAAAGAGTGTCCTGTCCAGTGTGTTATGTCATTTCAACCCCACCGCAGTTAAAAACCAAAAAAAAAAGAGGAGAAAACTCACCACAAAACCAGCTCAAGTGCAAAGAATTAAAAGCAAAATATAATTTGAAATGAAAATGGAAATCGTTCATTTGGTTTTTTGTGCATTTTGAAAAATTCTTCTTCTCTCTGTCATAATCATCATTCCTGGGAGTGTTTAAATTTTCGCGTGTGTCCGTTACGTACGAGTACTCACTCGTAAAGGCATTAAAACTCTCGTTTTTTTTTTTTTGCTTTTTTTTGGGTGTGCTCCTTACCTCTGTCCGTTCCGTTGGTATTTTCTTTTATACTCTTCTCCTTTAAAAAAGAAAATTTCATCCCCTTTCGCTTGATATTCTTTCCTCAAACAATCATCCCTGAGTTGCCACGCAACGCGGCACCAGTAAAAAAGTACAATAAAAAAAAGAGCAAAAGACGACGAACAACGGACATAGAGGAGTGCTCTCAAACTATATCATGGTTCTAATAAGTTTCATTCTTATACGCAGACCCAGTCAGTAGCAGCAGGACACTGTAACCCACAAACAAAAAGGGGGTGAGCCACCACCACCACTCAGAACAACAACAACAGCAACACCGCACCATCTAACAGCAGGAGTGACGAATTTTTCCAACCCCAACCCCCCTTCAACCCACCATCATCGTGGAACACACAGGAAAAGAAACACAGAAAAAAAAAACAAGGAACACTCGCTGCAAATGATTAGAACACTGAGTTGTCATTCTTGTCTGTCGGATTTTCATTGTCAGGAATTATTTTTTTCTCAATTTATTTTTTTTGTATGAATTCTCCTCGAATCGAGATTGAATCTGGATCATCGTTTTCATCGTTGTCTTCGTCGTTGTGCGTGTGCTTGTGTATAGCTGTTATTTTATTTGAATTCGAGAGCTCTTCCGGGTGTCGAGAGAGTTTCGTAATAGAACGGAAAATATCACATTTTCTGCATGATATCGAAGAGGAGGACCACCACCAACACCAGAGAAACACCAGCAGCAGCAATTTTGACGTTACGCTTCAATCCCTCAGGGTCACCACTGTCTGTGAGTACCTCTCTATGCATTTTACACTCGTAGCCATGTAGCCAATCGTAATCGTATGTGTTTTACCTCTTTACTGTTTCATAAGTGCATTAGGGAGATGTGACATCTCTGGATGCGGTATAAATGCAAATTTTATTGTTGCTGTCAAATGACGTTGCACCTGTCAAAATGTGTATTTTGTATTTTTTTTTTTTTTTTTTCAATCTCAACAAGTAAACTTAGTGTGTGAATTATTTTTTGAATTAGTAAGCTGGTGTGGATGATTTGTTTTTTTTTTTTTAAGGCAAAATAATGTTTCGATAACAAGTTCAAGTTGTTAGGTCAAGTTCAAGCGCCATTGTCTGTCTATAAGCGCAACTGACGTTTACCATCTACTTAAGTGCATAGTCTGGTTGTCATTATTTACTTGGGGGTTACACGCCGCGCCGGGTGGATGAGGTGCTCGTTGGATTATCGATTTTGAATGTTGTGCATTTCGTGTTTTACAAAGCACGAAGTGACCCTGTGCCGTGACGAAGAGAAGCCAAAAAAGGAAGTCGCTATGCGTGCATGTATTTGGCAAGTTTTTTTTTTTTAAGTATGTAGGTAGATGAGATGATAGTTCAAGTGATGTCATTAATGGAGTATCTAATTTATCACTCTTGTAGTTGCGAAAGCAAAGACTGGCAGTTGCTTACTAGAGAGAGATAGTAAGGTCTCGTCGCTGTCATTTCCGTTCACACGAGCAGAAGGGCACTAGCTAGATTTTTACAAAAAAAAACACTAGTACCTAAACCTGCTATAAGCAAATCCACCAGGGATGTTACAGGCCAATATGCATGGCTAAAAACATTTTTAAGGTTAGGAGTTATGTATGATTTTGTCTTTCCTGTAAAATGCTTCATGACGTCACCAAGTTCGTTGATGCCAGAAATGATGCCAAGTGTGTGGATGTAAAAATTGTAAAGTCTTTTTGACGAATGCGCTGCTAGTACTCATGACATAAATATGACTCGCATTTGCATATAGCAGTTTTGTTTCAAACATGACAGCTTAAAAGACTTCGACGTTTTATCTTTGGTGCAAAATAGACCCGTATAGAGATCCATTGTGAAACCAGGGATTTTGAGGATATGTATCCCCGTTACTCTCATGAGCCATGAGAATAATTTGGAGCATTTGGGACTTCTTACATTGAAAAGACGCCAAGCCCGGTTGCATGCCAGGCGTACAAGGCAATGCCCTGTGATAACACCAATAGGCATTCCAATTTGAGGTATTTTTAGGGACAGAAGATAGTTAATACGTTTCATATCCAGACAAGGCCAAATCTGTCTGCTGGCAAAGCAAGTGGATCCACTATCCCATCTAACATTGGTTTTATTGACTGTGTCAAGTTTAAGTGAAAGCTTGTAAGTAGGAAGGATCTATATTCTTCTTGGCCGGTAGGATAGGTATTATTGTTCCTAGATTAGCGAATTCGTCAGCTTTACAATTCCCTGGAATGTTTCTATGGTATGTGATCCCAAAAGGATCTGTCGGGAATATTGGCCTGGACTTGACTAACTTGGGGAAAACCCTATTTACAGGTTGAAGGAAATGTTCCAATTTATCCGTCTTCTGCACCTGTTATTCAAAGTTCCGAAATTTCAGTTGCGTCCGTTCAAGGGAGAACCTGTTGTTATAGGTAGTTTTGGTCTGTTACGTTGTGTCCGGATTAATAGAGGTGTCCGTTTAAAGGATTTTCGTCTCCATATAAAATGGTACTGAGTTCGTCGTTTGGTGTCCGTTCATGGGAGGTGTCCGTTAGGAGAGTTTTCACTGAATCATTTTTTTGAGTATAACCGACTTCAAACACTCAATCTAGCAGATTTACTGGCCTTGCATTGTTACCCTTAGTGAGTATCGCTTGCTGACGCTACTCTTTAATAAGAGGTAGCAATCATTAGACAAAAGACCTTCGGATACTCTTAGCTATTCACATTCGCAACCATGGCCTGCCGTCAATTGCAAAATGACCAACTTTATGAAGGAACTGTTAATCTAGTGACTGCCACATATCATTATTGGTATATTGAGATTCAGCGTTCAGACTTTACTGCGATCGCAGTAGATCTGCTGCGCTTTTGGCTAACATTTCAAATCTTCTGCACCACTGCGCTTTGTTCACAATCTACTGCGATTTTTTGTTTGAATCGCTCCAAAGCAGTGCAATTCTCCCAAATGAATTTGATTAAAACCAAATTAAGAAACATCCCTAATATTTGTGCATTCCCCAATTCAAAATCGTGGAAATATTTTTGTACCACCGCATAGTTTTTCATTAAATTTTTGAAAAAAATACAAATTTACTGAAGGACAGCTTATTTTACTTAAATAGCTATATAAGTATCTTCTATTAAAACTTAACATTTTCAATAATTTAGGGCAATTTGGCAATTTTTGGCAGGAAGTATTCCCACCGAATTGCGCTGAATTTTTGAACTCAACAGTTATATGTATGCATATGTTTGCTTAGTTATTTTATTAATTTTTTTGTAAAGGCTTCCCAAATGAATATGCAATTGAAGTTATTTCTATATTATTTATTTATTATTATTTATTAATTTTCAATAAAAATATGTATTTAACATGAAGTTGTAAATCTACTACGGAAATTTTGGTTTTACTGCGATTTTTGTTTCCATCTACTGCGAAATCCGGTTTCTGAAGTCCGAACTCTGCTGAGATTTGATATGGTCTTCATTTTTCAATTTGGACACTTAAACTACTTAGAAAACGTCAAATCTCTGGCGCTTGCGAACGGGAAGGACCTGTCAGTTGGCCCGATCACTAAGTTGATTAAGAACCCCGGTAACAGTCAGTCACAATTGTAATTGCATGTTAAAAGTTTGACGAAGTCGTTGGTATTTAGTTCCCATTCTTGCAACTTATACACATTTTGTTTAAGGGAAGTAGCTAACGAGACATCTGTACTTTAAGGTTAGACATTTGCACGTGGGTTTGTGCATTTGCATTAAATTCAAGTTGCGTTAGCGCGGATATACATTTTCACAATATCCGAAAGTTATTGAGGTTTGCATCTCTTCATCGTACTCTTTTCCATGATTATTAAAAAAAAAACTTCTAAGAGATAAACCCGTTTCCTTACTTCACTTTGAAGACTATTGTAGTCCATTGATTAGACCCATCGGACACCAGACACTTCAACACATAAACCATGCTACTACACTTGAATCACTTTACCGTAATGCTACTTGAACGTTCTGTATAAAGGTGTCTTCTTATCTCCCCGAAAATAGGGCTCCTTCGGAGAAAATGCTAGATACCTTTCCTTTCTCCCAAATCACCGATTTCATTATTATTATTGATGGCTCCACCGCGACCTTAAGATATATTGCCCCCTACAAGTCATAGAATACGGAACATCATTCTCGTCATTATTCCTATTGCAATCGGTTAGAGACAGCTTCGCTCACATCTAGCCCAGGTGAGAATTCCATAGGACACAGCACCTCATCCAGGCTAATGTAAGCTTTGAACCTTTTCAGATTGTAACTACCCAAAAGTTTCTTCGCCTGTCTTAGGTCCTGAGTTTCTGTCCAGGACCTAGTCCTGTTTGCTTTTTCCAGTGATCGGGGCTTCTCCTTTCTGGTGTGTTCCCATATGCCACAGAAGTGCTCAGGACCCACGAAGGGTGTGGCAAGTTTGTCTGCCTCTTCATTTACTTCTATTCCCAGATATCCTGGTACCCAGTAGATAGTGATGATAGTCTAATTATTTTATCTAAGCACTCGCAGACGATTCTAGATTTGATGATCTGAACCTCGATTGCTTTGATAGCATAACATAAGGATTCCTCGTATTTCCCTCGGGAAACTAGGACAATGACATCAGCATTAGCTTGACAGTCTATGCCGAGGCTGGTTAGTGTTTCCAGTAGTTCGTCGACAACGAGACTCCAGAGTAGTGGTGATAGTACTCCAACCTTGGTGTTTATTTTGATTGTATGAAGAATCGAGCAAGTTTTCGCCGATCTTGTGCTCATTGGCTCGCTTACCCATCTTATGATAGTGTCGTCAACGCTGGAAGCGGCCAACAGCTTCATGAGAAGTGTTATCAAATGCTCCTTCAATGTCAGAAAAGCGCAGAGTACAGTCTCCTTAGTGTCCAGTGCACTTTGTATTATGGTGTTTAGTTGATATTTGAGCAGTCTCTGTTGATCTGCCCCCTCTATACGCATGCTGACAGTGATGAAAGGAAGATCTGCAGAGAATCTCCTCCCTTATATAGTTAACGTCTTCAGAAGACAAGATGTGAGACTGGTTGGACGATAGGACTTAGGCTGCTGCATTGGGTCCTTTTTCCCCACTTATGCTTTGAGATGTAACAATGTCCTCTATCGACCATAATTGGATGTGATTGATTTTTTTCATTTCAGTTCTACACAGATCAATAAACGTATTATTATGGAGAATTTAGTTTGGCAATGTACCTTCGCATACCGTCTCCTCATAGCTCATAGCATATTTGCTTCGTGGACGCTGTTTACTGTTGTTGGCCTTTTCACAATGTCCAGTTGAAACCGCATGGAGCGAACGATTCTAGTCAACCAACCCTTCCAGTCTCTCCATATTTGTAATTAATTATATATTCCACTCATATGTATACCCGAAAGGATCAATCTAATTTCAAAATGCATCTGTAAGCAGGAAAGTTCCAATTAAATTAAAACCTCAGGGCTACTATACAATCAATTTGATTGTCTGCCATGTACATTCTCATAACATGAGCATGATGATGAGTGAACAAGTACACATTAAAAGGCAAAAAAAAAAAATGAAGCTAATGAACACTTTCCAGTTCGAGTTGGAAATATCGGATTAAATCGGAAAGATTAGGAATTACAAATCGAGCGTTAGGCTACCTCATCGATGTACTCATATCTATCTCCTAATTGTTTGCAGTTTTTTTTATGAAAAAGAAAAAAAGATATCGAAACCAATAGAAATTCAGCCATCGAACAGATACAAGTGACAGTAGTCAGCGACTAAGTGTTGGCCTCGATGTACATATCTGAAGCACGTGAATTTTTCCTCTTGTCTGTTTTCTTTTTTAAGCCTTCGGAAATTTGTTTTTTATATATATAAACCGCTTGTGCTGTGAAGACATTTTACTCAAGTTCATTATGTCATAAAATCGGCTTTCGATGTTTTTTTTTTTTATTATTATTTTTAGATGGAAACATGTCTGTATGTCGTCTGTGGGGTACGTTTTTAAACATCACAATTGTGGCCACTTAAATTATGACACAGAATAAGTATGACATGCGAGTACATACATATGTATGTGTTTATCGTGTTTGAAAACAAATTTACATTAGCAACTGGGAAGCGTGTTAAATTAATTTGAAATAAAAGATTATGGAAAAAGAAACAACCGCCTAACAATATGTTACATTATCGAATGAGTATTTGAGAACGGATTTCCGGTATTGGATGTCATAGTTGTTTTGTCGCGAACCGTACACTGGATATGACTCGCACTAGGCACTGGAAATCATTAATTGGGGATCCGTGTTCTATGTCATAATATTTTTTTTACATTAATTTTAATTAACACTTCCATCATTTAATTAAAAAGAAAACAATAAAGTAATGCGTGGCTACACGTTAGATGTGAAACTTTATAATTTGAATGCCATTTGCTTTGCGTAGTTTCGTAGTTTTGAGTAACTGATTCTTGAGCACGTTGTCCGTCATAGAATGCTGTTAGACATACCTTGTTATACACATTTTTACCCTTCTGTTAATGGATGTATGGAAATTAATGGAACACAATGAAATAATTTTTTTGTTTTTTGTTATTTTGGACATGTAATTATTTTTTTTTTTTTTTTGTTAAACGTTTTTTTTATATACTAGTGATATTACAAAATATTTTGTTGATTTATGCACTTATGGCATATCTATGTATGTAATAGAATACTGTGTTGTAAGCAGACAGGCTCTTCCATGCAGTGCATACAAATCTGGTTTTCCTTTTCGTTGTGTCGTTTACTCTGCAAACTCTGCACGACTTTTTCTGGGCCGTTGATATCTTGCTACCACTGGGCTGTGGAATCCTTTCTTGTAATGGTGCTCCAAAGAAAAATACGGTGTCATTTCGAGCTTGGATTTTTTTATCCTTGCTTCGATCTGAGGAATAACTATAGAAAAATCTCCTAATAGGGGCACTCCAGCGGACCGACGAAAAGTGAACCAAATTGGAGGTGCCCCGATTTGAGAGTACCTCCAAATTGGGCCAAATATCATTTTGTCCCTATTATAGTCCTGAAATAAAATGTTCCTGGAGTATTAACTATCCACCATAAATTATTAAATAAGTACGCTCTGTTCAGTTTTTAAATAGTAATTTATTATCGCATATAAACACTATATGTATAATAGGTACTATGTACATATTACATATATTGGACCTTAAATTGTTTTCAAAAAATCGGTTAGTTTCTTTTGAGTCTGCTTTTTAGATATAGCCAAAGAACTTTTCAAAATATTTTCGCCGTCTCCAATGATTTTATATAAATTGGGCAAATTGTTTTGAATAGCATACAAAGCTATGTATGTCATTTAAACAGTCAAGGGCCCGAGCTGAAGATACTGAAGGATAGTTGTCGTCGGACTCAATCTCAATTTCGGAGTCATCTTCAATTATTGTGTTTGGAATGGATGCGAAAAATTCTTCTTCCCGATTTAATGATGATTGCTCACATATCTGAATTTCTTGATCACAATTAACGAATTCTGGCGGGACATCGGGTAAGGTGATGTCTTGAACTGTACTTTCAGCAACGACCTCGGTTGACGTTGGAAAACCACAATATTGGAAACAATTTGAAATGGTTTTCTCACTAACGTTATCCCAAGCTTTTTTTAGCCACCGGCAACCATCGAGTACGTTTATTTTGGAAGTCATTTCTGATACATTTTCCGACTCATCCATTGTGGATATAAGCTTTCTGTAGTGTACCTTCATATTCTTTATAATGCCTGCGTCCAATGGCTGCAAGTGCGAAGTGCAGTTAGGAGGTAGAAACTTCAGCTCGATATTTTTGAGAGGGTGTTCGTTCAACATTTGATGGCATGGTGCGTTGTCCAGGAAGAGAAGGACTTTTCTATTTTCTCTTTGTAACGTTTGGTCAAACGCATAAATCCAATTAGAAAATATGAGCGATGTCATCCATGCTTTTTTATTATTTCTCCAATCAATGTTTAGAAACTGCTGAATGTCAACATTTTTAAATGCCCTTGGCTTAGCAGATTTTCCTATCACTAGCAATTTCTCTTTTTTTCCCAAAGTGTTACAAAGGAGTGTAACCGTAAGTCTTTCCTTTGAATGTTCACCTCCAAAGCACTTTTCAGATTTTAATGCCAAAGTTCTAGATGGTGTTGCACGAAGGAACAAACCGGTTTCGTCTAGATTATAAATGTTTTCAGGCATATAATTTTTGCATAACGCATTAATTGTTGCTCTGTAGTTTTCAACAGTCTCCAGATTGACTTCAGCTCCTTCCCCGTTCATAGATTGAAAAACGACGTTATGTCTTTTTCGAAATTTAACAAGCCATCCGTTTGAGGCCTTAAAATCGTTTGCCCCCAAAATTCCAGCAATCTTAGATGCCTTCGCTTGCACAATTGGTCCTGAAATTGGGATGGTTTTTGACCTAGCTAACTGGAACCATTGATAGACCTCCTTATCCAGCTGTAGCGAACGTGATGATTTGGATCTTTTTCGGGTTAAAAGTCCATATTTGTTCAAAGATTGCCTGATTTTATCCTTCGATTTTATGATTCGCTGAACTTGACTTATTCCTTATACTTACTTATTCCGAATTTTTTCGCAATTTTTCCGTTACTGATGTTGTTTTTTTTTTCATATAAATCAGTGATTTCTAGCCTTTTCGATAAATCTGAATCGGCATATCTTTTACTCATTTTTATAATTCCTGGAAATAGAAGTTGTTGTAACAAAAAATCTGTGACACAAATCACAAGTTAATTACCTTCAGTCACCAGGGTCGAAACTGAAACCAGACTAAAATATCAAACGCAACTGTTGCCTGAATTCGAAACACTACAGAAATGAATGAGTGGTTTGTAGATTGTGTTGTGGCAACAACAGAATAAGAGCAAGGAATTTTTCTTACGTACGCATTTCCGATATTCCGGGGATTCCCCTATTTTTTATGCTTCATAGCACGAAAACACTTTTGATTTACAAATATTTCTCACTTAAAAAAAAAAATATATTCTGTAAGTTTCAGCTCAATCGAATGGTTTTGAAATTTTGGTGTTTTAGCGCCATCTATCGGAAAACTTGAAAACTTTCGATGTATGAACATTTCTTTCTTCATTACAAATATATTGTGTAAGTTTCAGCTTAATCGTACGGTGAATTTAAAATTTTTTGAGTTCCAGCGCCATCTAGCGGAAAAGTTGAAATTTTTTAATATACGAACACTTCAAATATCAGAAAAAGTATATAGTGTAAGTTTGAGCTCAATCGGATGGTTAGTTTAAGAGTTCTGAGGTATCAAATGAACAGCTCATTTTTATGTATAAAGATGAAAGGTGCGAATGCTGCGACATCCCACATGTTGTAGGAAAAAGCTAGTGGCCATCGCTTCGTCTGTCGCTTACATGTACAGTGAAAACTCTCTTAAGTGGACAACCGCGGACCGGAGTTTTTTGTCCGCTAATGAGAGCTGTCCATTTAATAGATCACAGTTTGTGTGGGAAATTAGAAATTGGTTCCCCACAAAGGTGTCCGCTAAACATGGTATCCGTTAATGAGAGATTTCACTGTATAATATATTTCCCCGATATTTGGTCCATGACGTCCACGCATACTTTGTTTTTTTTTTAAACAGAATTGCTTGTGACTTCTTGTTCCTCCAATCAATTCTGTGTCATAGCGAAGCGTTGGCAGTAAAATTACCGCCTTTGATTTTTTAGACAAATAAGACACTACTCCGACATTATCCGTAAATCCAAAGATAGTGGATTGTCTAGGCGACTACGATCCGGAAGCATTTCTTTAGCAATGCCTTTCTTATTCCGTCAAATAGTTCCAATAATAGCCAGTCCAGATTCCTGATGTTTTTCTTTTCTTTTTCCCTACCAAGTTGTCTCCGCATCAGAATTACACACTATCTCCATCGGTAACATAATTCTCATTGTCATCGCCACAAAAATCTTCTACTTCAGGGCCACTCTTCCTTACTTCATCAGGGAGCTTGCTTAGTTATTGCTCCCTCTCTTTTACGTTCATGTGGCTCCAGTAGGAAGGCATTTATTTTGTCGGCTATAATATTTTTCTTTCGTACCATAAGTATTCATACAAGTATCAATTCGCTTCTATCGGTTACAGTAATGCTTACTGAATGGCAATAGTAATTGTTTCACTCTTATATTACATACATATGTATTACCCTTTATAAACAAAACTAATGATCTAGAACTTCACTTAAGAGTAGGGTAACCAGATTTAAAATGACGAAAAGGGGGACATCGCGAGACAAAATATGTTTTTGAAAAATATAACACCAGCGTTAAAGCCCGTATGACACTACATTTTTTTTCCACTTTTTAATGCACTTTTTCAGTACGTAAATGTCAGCCGCGCGTAAAAGAGACAGAAATATTTTTGCACGAAAAAGGCCAATAGAACTTGTAGCAAAAAAATACACTCCTCGAAAAAAAAGAAGACCAAATTAAATTGAGTGATTGTTCTTTTTAAATAATGAGAGAGCAACCAATTGTACAGATAATATTATATATGTAACCAGTTATTGTGTTAAAGAACTTAAAAAAACTTGATTTAAAAGTTGTTTAAAAAAAAATTACTAAAAAACAACTTTTAATCGAACGAAGTAATGATAAAATCTAATAGCATAATACATACAATAAAAATATATAAGAAAACAAAATCGATAACTTTGGTAGTATTAATAGCTCGTAGATGATTACTTGTTTACAATAGTTTACTGCAAATGCATTGGCATTGTATTTATAAGGTTTTGGATCTCATTTTGATAAATTTGTTCCCTTAAATCTGGATTGCTTCTTTGAGTTGACGAGCGCTCTCGAATTTTTGACCATTTTGGAAAACCCGCTGTTATAATATACTACCAATGTTATAAATAAAAAAAGTATTATGTTTCATTAAACACATGCCTGCTAACAGAAAATCTACGAACCATTAAAATTATTTTATTTAAAGTGCAAAAAACCACGTGAGTCCATCAATATTTTGCAGTGATGCTTTTTCTTTCCATTTAACGAAAACAGTAAATAAAATAAACAAATAAACAAATACCATTTCATAGTGCCAATAAAACCAAATGATAGAATAAAATTTACCACTAGCACTTATCTTTACATTAAGACGCATAGCCAACACAAGCGTTTTGGTCCTTTTTTTTGTTTTGCGGAGTGTAAGCGAAAAAACAATCTGTCAAAAAAAGCGAAAACGTCAAAAAACAAGCTACCAGCAAGCGGCTGGAAAAAGTGAATTGAAGTACATTTTTAATGTATTTTTTTTTTTTGACAGTTTCGTATGTTTTTGATTCTTGTTTGTGTACGCACTCACACCTATTGGAGCTTTGTATTGAACATTTTTCTTACTGCTCTAAGTTCATTTTTAATGGATTAAAAAAGGGAAAAAAGCTAGTGTCATACGGACTTAAGAAGTGAAGTAAAAAAGTTTGATTCGATTTTTTATTATAAAAAACACACACAAAAATCGTTTGTAACTTATCAACCAAAATAAATTAATGAGAAACAAAACAACAAAAATAAAGTACTTTTTCCTTTAAAAATTGATTAAAAAATTAAAATTAAACACAAACGAAAATAATTTGTAAATAATTTGTAAACAAAAACTGACAAAGGACAGATAACAGCACAAATCATAGACCGACAGACGAAGGAAAACTGTTGCACGTAAAGTAATATGTAGTTCATCGAGTTTTCATTTAATGAAAATATTTTAATAGTTTTAAATTTAATGTTTTCTCTTTTTGAATTTTACATAATAAGGGGGACAAAGGTTTTTATAGGGGGGACAAACAGCATTTTGGTATGAAAAAGGGGGACTGTCCCCCCTAAAGGGGGACGTCTGGTATCCCTACTTAAGAGCTAAATATCTGGTGACCCGAGGTATACTCCATAAAAATATGTAATCATCGGAAAACCTCATAAATACTCGTGTACGTAATAAATAAATCAAATAATAAATTGTTTTGTTCATTCATGATGCGATCAACAAAACTAATATTACTATCTGACAGAAAAAATATGGCCTCGAATGTGGTAAAAGTCTGGCCAGACCTAATTGACCGAAGAGTGAACCGGGCTTAAACCAACAAGCCTTTCCATCCATTGTCAGCTATTTCCAGATACTTACGCTGGAGTCGTAGATCTTAATAAGTTCGTCGCTTTCACGAAGCGTAGCAATTGGGTTGTAGATTGAGCTACAGTAGATCCTGAAAGCTTCTGATCCGACCAAAGACTGGACATTCCCGAGTGAAGTGCTCAGCTGTCTCACCTTCTTCCAGACAGATCAGTGTACAATAAATTAATCAACTAGCCGAGTCATTGTTCTACTTTCAAGTCTGAGAGGGCGTCAGCTATAGGTTCCGATAACTTTGAACTCATTTCGAAATTCCAAAAGATTTCAATTCTTCTATAGCTACTCGTTGCCTATGCTCCTAGTCCTGCATATAGCACTCGGACATATATAGAGTAAGTGCGGCAAATATGGCCCACCCTTAACTTTTTTTGACATAAAACAGACAATTTAACTTCAATTCATTTATTTTTTTTTTTTTTTTAATTCCTTGAAATTATTTCTCTTTTAGTCTGTTAACATAAAATATAAAAAACATCTTAACAAAAAGATATAAATAAAAAATTAGAGGAACTTCAAAAATAAGTTTTTAAAAAAGTGCGGCTAATATGGCCGACTTATATAAAATCAAGTTTTGTCATCAAACGAACTGCAAAATTCGCAAATAAAATATTTGTTCTCGTTGCCAGAACGATCTTTATGGGCCTACATTGTACACACAACATATTGCACCCGTGCTTCTCCCCCCTTATCTTTAGAAAATGGACTCAAGCCATGTATGCATTTGTCAGGACTTGCATCAGATAAGTCACCTGGAATGAAAATGTCCTCACTTTCTGATAAAGTAGATTCTTCAGCACGTTGATTTTTCTTTCTGCGCGGTATTGTTGCCAATTTGATCCGGGCCATATTACAGAAATCTATGGTTGGCCATATTACCGACACAAGGCTTTTTCACCTTTTTTTTTAATTTAAACACATTTTTTCACCTATTTTTGAGGTTTTGATTTTATATGAAGAATTAAAAATGTCAACACCACACAATCATAAAATGAAATATTAATATTTATGCAAAATTTAATGTAAAAACACTTCAGAAAACAACAACGCAAAGTGCCAAAACATAGCCACGTGCTTTACCGCTCACATATATTAGCCAGACTCATCAAACTACAGTGAGTAAAAGCCAGTTGGAATATATATGTTTGAAATGGATGCACAGTGGGGTTTCTATGCTTTTTCAGTAGCGAGATATTACGGTGGGCCGTATTACTCACATGGGCCATATTAGCCGCACTTACTCTACATACTTACATATGAACATATGTAAGCACACGAAATATCGTAAAATCACCCACGAAAATAATGTGTCAGTCAAGTAGTAAGTTATCTACATATGGTCGCGTTCCACACCTCGATAGCTTTATAGTTTAATATTGGTTCGCCTTTTATTCTTATCGAAAAGCATTAAATTGAAGACTAATAAGGAAGATCTAGATCCAATTTCGAAATTTAATCAAGCCGTCGTTTGTTCTTTATATTTTACCGTTCGTAGTTTATTCCTAAGCGTTTACTTTCGATAAGTTAAACAGCGGTGTGACGATTATAAGTGCCTTGATAGATAAAAATTATTTAAAAAGTGTTTCCCCTCTCGTGGGATTTTTTTTTTTATTTGTGCTAAAAAAAAAAATTAGAGTGATCGCATACCTACGAGTAGTTAATTCAACAAAAAAAGTGTAAATTTTATCTATTTACAGTACAATCGTTATAGTGTGGACACTGTCTAATAAATTCTTTTGAAATTGACAACTTCTGAGTCCTCTCTTGAAAGATAGTAACCTCATGGATTTTACCTTCAAAATAATTTTTTCCACTAGAAATTGCTACATTACCCTCATTGGAAGTTTGGGCAATAAGCCTAGTACATACATACGCTGCTGATGCGAAACGAAAAATCCCATACAAAAATGACACAAAATTTCGCTCTGATTTTTTGTTTTGCAGTAGGTACGCTGTTCCACTACGAAATTATGCTGAAGTGGGTGATTGTAGAATGTAGATTATCCACTAATTTTTCGCACACAATTTATTGTCCGGTACACGAATTTCCCCTCTCATTACGATTAACAATCATTCAAGCCCAATGCACATCGGTATCTACACTTTCATCCTCCCTAAGTTTTCCATATGACCCGCGCTGTGCAAAGCATTTTAAGGATGTTCAAATCCCGTTTAACGCACTTGATTTACAAAAAATATGTGTGAGCCTCATCCGCATAAGCTTACGGGGGAAGTGAATACTCATCCAATTCTAAGCAGTTATGTATGTGTAATGTGTAAGAGAAGAAGAAATTTGTGTAGTACAATCGATAGAAAATGTATAATCAAATTTAGTAAATATGAATGTAAACTTGACTATATTTTTGTAATACAAATTATGAAAGGAACAGCTATTAAAAATTTCATTAAATATATTTGTTGATAACTCGACTCCAGCGCCACCTATCGAGTCCAGTTTTTGTAGTTCTCTCTTCTGGTACTATACCAACATTAATTGTCAATATGAATCATATTGGTCAGTTAATAAAGAAGTTGCT
The DNA here is from genome assembly GCA_949775065.1 of Brachyopa scutellaris. Taxonomy (NCBI): domain Eukaryota; kingdom Metazoa; phylum Arthropoda; class Insecta; order Diptera; family Syrphidae; genus Brachyopa; species Brachyopa scutellaris. Next base: position 143,267,865 of record OX459112.1, on the reverse strand, counting down.
AATAACTTGAGACTCCAGCGCCACCTAGCGGGCAGTTTTTTCATCTATGTCCTTCCTTAGGTCCCAGACTATCTCCTTGTCAAATTACATTACAATTGGTTCAGCGGTTTAGACGTGAAAAGGTAGAAAGACAGACAGACGGGCAGACGGACAGGATGGACAGACAGATAGATGGACAGACAAACATACTGAAAGACGGACGGACGGACGGACAAACAGATGGACGGACGGACAGGCGGACAGAGAGACAGACAGACAGACAGCTGATGTATACATATTTCCCTGGTATGGAATCATTTCCCAGTTATCAAAACACATTTATCGAAATTTATCGTAACGCATTTATCGTAACTAATATATCGTAACTCATTTATCGTAACTCGTTTTCAAAAACAATACGTCGCTAAAGAAGTATTCACTTCAAAAAATAAAAAATAAATAAGCGTAGAGTTTTCCATAATTAAATGGCAGCTAAGTATTTATGACAGAATACAAACCACTTTTTGACATTTAAACATTACCACAATCAGCTGTCAAAATTTAGGGCGTAGCTGTTGATTGGGTCTCAGGTGGACCAGTCTAACAAACTGTGGCAAAAAAGATAACAGAAATTCAATTATTTGACAAAACAATTCTTAAAACATTGTGAGCACCATTCACTATTCATTTACACAGACACACTCGCATTGAAAGTGGGGCAAAATCAATCATTGTCATAATTTGGTTCTTAACTCATTTTTAATACTTTATAGAGCTACCATTCTTCATTATTACCGCGTCAAGACGTCTAGATACACCTACAACGCTCAACCAGCAAAAGATGGATCCACCATATTTTGCCACTCTTCACATTCTTTAGATCATTTATGTTCGACACATGCCTTCTGTCCCCTTTTTTTTAATTCAGCCCATAAACTTTCAATGTCATTTAAATCGGGAGATTAACAAGGCGTCGCTAGAACTTTTGGGCAATTGTAAAGGAAGCCACATCTTTGCTACCCAGGAGTCCAGGACGTGTGCTTCGGATCATTGTCTTGATAAAAGACAAAGTTATTCCTTATGCCAAGGCTCTCCGCACTATCTATCACATTTGGTTTTAAAATGTTAACCCAGTAGGAAATTTAAACATTACCCCATTGATTCATTTTCGCCTTACTAATCTAAGCATCGCTTCCTTTTGGCATTACTTCAGGCCTTATTTTAACATTGCGATGTCATAGGAAGCAGCTACATGGTTAGTTATTCGGGTATGATAGAAAGGAAGTACATAGTAGGATGCAATCACTGTTGTTCTATTTTTCAACTTCAATTTCCATTTGTTTTTTTCTATCTGTCTGTCTATTTGCCTATGTGTCTGTCTATCTATCTGTCTGTCTGTCTATCTATCTGTCTGTCTGTCTATCTGTCTGTCTGTCTTTCTATCTGTCTGTCAGTCTATTTATCTATCTATCTATCTGTTTGTCTGTCTGTCTGCCTATCTGTCTGTTTACCTGTCTGTCGATCTATATATCTATCTGTCTGTCTGTCTGCCTGTCTGTCTGTCTCTTTGTTTGTATGTCTGTCTGTCTGTCTGTATGTCTGTCTGTCTGTCTGTCTATTTTAAGTGACCAAAATGATTCATATTCAAATTTCACCTGAAATTACGACTTTTAGTATGACAGGTACCAAAACCACCAATATTTGAGTAGCCGCACTATTGCTACGTTGTATTCTATATTAAGAAACACGTATTCTGAATATTTTACCAAAATCGGTAGGGTAGTTTCCGAGTCTATAAAAGACAAAGATATGCATACACACATACATTAATTTTTATAGATTTAATAGCTTGACTCCAGCGCCACCTATCTGGTCTAGATCTAATATTTTTCTCATTTGGCACTGAACCAACATATATTTTGAATATGATCCTTTTTGGGCCATAAATGTAGAAGTTGTTAATAACTTGACTGCAGCGCTACCCAGCGAGCGGAATTATATCCTATCATCTTCGATGGTATGCGCACAGCACCTCACCAAAGTTTCATCGCCATCGGATGAGCGATGCGCCCTCGTATAGGGTTCGAACATACACACATTAATTTTTATATAATAGATTTACATTATCTTATACAGTATTTACATGTAGTAAAAAAGCGAATTACAGTTTAAGAAAAAATAAAATAAAAAACCTAGACAATTTATTTCCACCACACTTTTTTAATTTAATTATTTAGATATTAATATGTCACAGCACTTTTTTTAAATTTTACTCCGCAACTTTTTTTTTATGCACTAAAAATTAAACTTGGAAAAAATATCGGCGAGCTTACATTTTTCCTCTAAGCTTATTTTTCGAAAAAAAACCTAACTGATAAAACGCCGTAATAAATCGCATCGATACACAACATGATCAGACTTGTTTCCTAGATATTTCCATTGGCAAAAAAAAAACTTGAAAAGGGAAAATATATGAAGCGAAGAGGTAATGCCTAGTGTACCAACTCGCTACCTGAGCAAGGCGCAGGCCTGAAAACGGTCATTCGCTAAGAAGCAAAGTGGTAATATAATTGACGGGAATTTTAAAACAAGAGCCATTACCAACTCGCTTTCAAGGCATGATTTTGGGAAGGTCTTGCTATTTTTTTTAAGATTTTCATTGATGAAGTAAGTGGTGATTTGGCAAGGTCTGATGGGAACAAAATGCATTTTATCCACAATACCTTGGATAAAATGTATTCTGCCAACTCCTCCGGCATACAATCCGTAATTTAGTTTCATCAGTAGATAGAACCTTTCCAGAGAATTGTTATATTAAAAAGAGATATGAAACGCAATTTAAAGATTTACCCTGGACCAAATACTTATATCCTTTTTGGCATGCGATTTAGCGAATCGGTACCTAAGTTGGCGATTTTGTTTGCTTGAATCTTTTAATAACGTCCATTATAGTGGATTTACTTTTATTAGCCATTTCACTGATATCTCGCACAGTCTTTCCCTAGTTATAGTTATAAATTATAATTTCTCTTTCTTCTACTGTAGGTACTTTATTTAATCTGCCTCGACATTTTCTTAAATTGTCAGAGGAGAACTACACTAAATCATTCGCGTAACTATAATGACTTAAACTAACGTAACTTAATACGTACATATGTATCTTTCGAGAAATAACGGTTTTTCGACTTTGAGTGTGAGAGTGTAAAAGGAGTAGTGTACTGTATTAAAATCTGCATTTGTTACAAATCTGTCAAATTAGATTACGTTGTTGTCGTTTTGTTAACTTTGTTATTATTTACCAAAGATTTATATAATTTATTTGTTCTGTAAAATGCTATACCAAGAACGAGATTGCAGGCGAAATTCTCTGTAATTGTCCAGTTCATAGCGAGATTAAACCTCACCGACCCACAGGTGGTACCCGGGTACTTTTTGGACATTCAAACCTTAATATATTTTTTCCACTGTTCCGATTTTTTTGAGATTCCATGACATCTCTAGAAAATCATTTTTACGCAATAAAAACTAAAAGTTGGTGAAATAAAGTGAAAAGAACACGTGGTTTTTTACCATTTTTCAAACCAATGGCGGAAGTGACCATGGGTGGTACCCGGGTACCACCTAGTACATTTTGTATAGACAATCTTTTTTTGGTAATAGATATTATAATTTCATTTGAGATATTGTTAGTATAATCCAAGCAAATAACCAGAGGGGCAGGTCGTAAATAGTATTGCAACAATTTTGGCAACGTTTCCGACACTTTCTTTGATTTGGATATCTTCATAACATTTCTTGCAAATACTGCTTCTTCAAATGACCGGTGCTATCTCATTCTTCGATTGTTTATGGAAACGAAATGGAAGTACATACTTCCGATTTGCGAGCCGAGTACGCTTCCCATGACTGTTCTGATAAATAGAATCGCGTTGTCAGCGGATCTAAGCTCCAAATTTGAATCGATTGCAATCATATGTCTCGAGCCAGTTATTACAGGAAAAGTTTGCGAAGATCTTGCTCTCAACAAGCAACATCAATTATATTGTAGAATAATGCCAAAGGCCACCAATTACTTCTACGTTTAGTCGTGTAACTCCATTATGATCTACTCCACCGTTAGCCGAGTTATAATCGAATAAGATTTGTGGTTCTATAGATGCTGTTGACGTATCGATTGTCCCAGTGTAATGCATGCTGAATATCAAAATAACGGCTTTCTTCTTCTTCGGAACATATGAACATATCGTTGCGTTGGCTCTAAAACCAAAAAAAGTTGAATAGATTTCGCGGTCTTTTGATGGTTACATCGCCATTGGGATATACGGTTCATTTTTCCGAAGCGTCTCCAGCAATGTCAATTCATTCCTCTTGAGATTATTTAGCAGAGGTAATGATGTGAAGAAGTTCTCTATGGTGACATTCCGGCCAAACCATTCTAGTACAATTCACAAATTTGTTCTTTCGTCACTTATACACAATACATTATAATTGACATTGACTCTCATCCTGTGATCGTTCATCACTTCAAAAATTAAGGAGAGAAAGTATCCTAATTAGTTATTTTCGTTACCAAGCACACTTTCACAAACATGATCGAATGATTTCTATGTAAAACGCACCGAAATATATGGTGTTACCCCGGTACCACCCATGGGCTGTTTAGTGTGTAGTTTTGTATGGGTCGGTAAGTGTTAAACGACGCGACGTACCTTTCGTGAGGATCGGTCATTTTCAAAACATCGCATCAAAGTCAAAAAGTGGCAAAAATGCTATCAAAAGAATATTTTAAAAGACGAAAAGTTATAAGCACTTAGAACGTTTTGGTAGTAAAAAAAAAAAAACTGCAAATAATTCGGAAAAACCGATAATTCAGTACAACAAAATAGATTAAAAATATTTGTAGGATTAGGTTCTACTGTAAAGATAAAACTTATGTATTACGGTAAAAACAAACGCTTTAAGCTATGTCTGGAGGCCACAGAAAATATTATGAGAAGCAACGACATACAAAAAATATGTCAAATAAACGTTCCATAATCGCGATTGCTTTATCGTTCTTATCTCAACAAAATTGCAGATAATATGAATTTTTATCTGATTTGATTCATTTTGAAATTTATATCGCTTATTCTTTCGCTTACTTGCGATGATTTATTTATTTACGTTTACTTTCGACTATAAAGGAAGTATAACAATAACAATAACAATTGTCAAATTAGAAAATATGTAGCTTGCGCTTGGTAACACCACAATAAGTCATAGACGTGCGTGTAAACAAAGTGACAGCTAAGTACATAACTCTGATTAACTCTTAATCATACGTCATGCCTCATGCGTCTTCGTAAATACATACGGTGGTAGGTATATAAAAAGCACACTTTCAATATTGTCTAGATAAAGATAATTGTAAAACATGTTATGAAAAAAATGACGTTTCTACTATACATTGTTCCAATAGAATTGTCAGTACACGCCTTATGGGGGAGCTTTTTTTAACCAATGGTGCCCTTACATGTTCTCATGGCACTCGATTCAAAAAATCGCCACTGAAATAAAAATCAAACCACTGACTTACACACGTTTGGTTTTTGTAATTTTCCTCAAATCCACATACACCCCACTATAGCATGGCCAGCCAGCTCCACATTCGAAGGCTGAGTGATTATCTGTGGTGGCCGCCAATCGCTGTGTGTATGGAGAATAGGCGTGTTTTTTTTTTTTTAAAACTGGATAGGCTTAGAAAATTGTTTCCATGTTAATGACACAAACCTGGATAAATGTCCAGTCTTAGGTCCTTAGCCTGGATAGAAAAATGTGCATCCAAACTATTTTGCGTCGATAGTTATTGAAAATTTTATCGAAATGTCAAATATGACATGGAAGTCAGGGAGAAATATTAAGGCCTGTAGCTATCAACCGAACTCTGCTGTCATTTCAAATTAAAATTATTTCTGTTGATTTTTAAAACGGGTAAAAAGGAAAGAAATATTAATTTATCCGACAAGGAAAAGAAAATTATAATGAATTAAGTGGACATGTTCCTTATTTTACTATTTAATTGAATTGAATTTGACGAAAAAAAATCTATCCACCAACATCAATTTCACCATCTACAGCTGTGTTGCATCATCCCCAGTATTTACATTGCCGTATGTCACGGACATCCTCGAAAGAGCGCCAAAAATGTAAACTTAAAAGCGATTTATGAGCGCTTGATAACTACCGGCCTTACTTTGAATGAAAACAATGCCGATGTGAAACTGTCAAACGTCAATTAGCATAGTCCTGCCAAGTCACTGTTCAGCGTTTTTTTCTTCTCATTTTGCGCTAAGCCTATATAGATTTGAAAAAAAAAACACGCCTAATATCAACATCAAAACAGTGTTACCATTATTAAGTTAAAGCTAATCGTTATGCTTTTTCTGTGGTTTTTGTCAAAGAGCTTTGAAATTTTCTGGTTTGAGGACAAATAAAATTAATTTGAGTATGTAAGGGTGTTGCCACTTGGCTTTTGTTTTTTCCATTTTCTTGTTTTCTGGTGAAACCGTTAAAATGAAGTTCAATACTTTTTCGATTTTAGTGATTTAAAATGAAGGTTTGGTTTGCGCGAGGTAGATGTTTTGTGCGGAAATGAATCGTATTTTTTTTTTTTTGAGTTTTAGCTTATATCTCATAAACTAATCGTTTTCTACAGGTTACATTCATACTTAAAAATACTCGAAGAAATGCTTTTTACATCATACTAAAATTTCATTGAAATTGAGGTGGTATTCACTTTGTATACAATTATCTTTATTATGTTCAATAATTTGTGTTATTTTTGAATCAGCAAACGGTAACCCTACAGGTATTTCTCTCCGATTTGCGGCAATTGTTTATGCATACTACGGTAACCCAGTCAGAGCTTAGAAAAGGGACAAGTTTATGCAAGCTATTGCAACCAGACTGAGAGGCAAACATCCTACCTTCTCTGTACTGACAATTCTATTGGAACAGAGTATAATATCACACTTTAAAATATCAATTTAACTATCAAAAATTGTGATGATTTTCTTGAAAATAAAAAAAAATATACACATATTTGTTAAAGCATACCTTGCCACATAAATAGCATACTAACATATGTATGTACATTTCATTTCGCCAAAGGGTAAAATCCTTTAGGAACGATGCATAAAAGCTAATACCTATTTTATTGGAAAACCTTTATTTTTGAGCACAGCTAGACATCCTTTCGGAAGACTCTCCAATGTGTTTTTGGAATAGACCGCCCGGCGACTTGTATTTGCTCCCACAATTCTGCAGTATTTCATGGTTTGACTGCTTCTTTGTGTTGCCCGACGTCGCGTCGTTCCGTAGGCTCTCGATCGAGTTCGGATCAGGAAATTATGAAATTACCATTAAAACGTTTATATTTTGATCACTTAGGCAGCACTATGCATAAAACGCCATACCAGCGGCATATTGTCCTCAGCAAATACGATCATGCTTTGCCAAGAAATCCAGCCACACAATCATATTTTCTACACTTTGTGGATTTGTCTTTTCAGTAAGTTGGACGCCAAACGTACCTTTCTCCACCTGATCCGAACCTACACAACTCGGATTCATTACTCCACAGTACATGTTTCCAACAAAAAAATCGGTTTCTGGAGTCCCTTACAAAGATTTTTCTTGCCTCGAAATTGTTTTTGTCACGAGCTATGCACCCTCTTAATTTTATTTTCCCTGTAAACGCCTTCTAATGGTTCTATCGGATACACTAATGGAATGTTAACTCATAAGATTTCCCTCTATAGCTTAAGACCCCAAAAATGGGTTGGTTGCACTTACTCTGCAGATTAGGTTGTCCACTTTTAAAATGGTTTTCCTGGGCATTGGAACTCTTACAACATTTCTACATTCCCAAAAACCTCCACGCGACGTAAGGCATTGTAGATAACGTTTTTGCAACATTGTAGCTGCTCAGAAATATTTGAAATCGATAATCTTCAAAATGAAGATGAGCTGTCGTGATTCCTCTTCTAAGCAATGTGGCCATCTCCCCATATTTATAGACATTTCCTGATGCTTAATATTACCTAAGTTAAATGCTAATATACTTGTTTTTAAATCAATTATTTAATAACAATTAAATATGAACAAAATATTAGTAAAACTGCGCACGAAGATTGTGTGCTATTTATGTGGCTAGTGAAAAACACCCTTTTCACACTGTGGTCGACGATGTGTTTGATTGCAATCGTGATAGCAGTAAAAGTTAGCCATAATTGTTTTTGATATTTATGGCTGAACGTGTGCATATCTTTTGTTGCTTGTTTTTTCGATTATATTTAAAGGAAATGTAATTTGTAATATACATGCGAGAAAAGTGTGCTTTTTAATTGTCCACCACTGTACATATGTACATACTACTGTTTACTCAAATTCAAAATTATGACAGCGCAGTCGCAAAAAATACATGCATAGCAGATATGATTAGGTTCTGATGAATTGGGCGATGGAACCGAAAACCAAAAATTTTGCAGATACAAGAACTAAGCATCGGATTCCTTAGCTAGTTTCCTGGCTGTGTTTAAGATAAGTTCCTTCAAATTAATAACCTTTACGTAAGACTCATTTTTCGTTTTTAATGCATTTTATTTTATTCATTTACGTCATTATAAATTACATGCTAGACAAAAAAGCGCTTAAAACTAGCTTAATTAACTTAACGTAACTTAACTAACTTGCTGGCCCTACACGGGCACTCTAAGCTAAACATAACACTTAGCCTATTCAATTCAGTTTAATTCAATATTGTGAATAACAATTTTAAAAACTAAGAAAAATCGTGAAATTTAAACACTTAGTAACTGAACTTGTGGCTTCTATATTTATAAAACTTAAAATCTACCTAAATCTATCTTAAGATACTATTGGTCTTAACCTAACTTAATCTAGTACGTACTAATACGTATTTTTTTAAGCCAGTGCTGTGCTTTTGTTTTCTTTTTTCTTTTTTTTTTAAGCATTCACACAATTCCAGTCATACAATCTTAATACCTACAAACCTATACACCTATCTTAACCTAACCTAACCTCCGTAAGCCGGCCAAAGCTATGCGGGCCAACTATGCCCTATTAAAAGCTGACCCGGATCGAACGGAATCGACGAAGGAGCTCCCTCCCTAGGTGACAGCCACCAGAATTTCTGGTGCTGCCGATCTACGTCCCTCCGGTCGCGATCTGACACCGCTCTACTAAACCGGAGACGTTTTGCATTGCTGTGGGCGACGTCTCGCTCGTAGTTGAGTCGCCTATCTGCAGTTGTCCGGGCTTTACGTAAGACTCATGGTGGATACACTTCAACATGTACTCGTACTTCAACTCTTTTTGCCAGATGTTCGATTTATCTTAGAAGACTCCTAGTCAGTATTTGGAAGTGCAATTATCTCAAAGCAAATACTGCTGGAGTACGAAGACTAAATATCTACTTTGTTAACCTAGAATTGTGGTAGAACTACGCAGTTTGGGTGGGTCTTCACCCAATTGAAAACATTCAACAATAAACCAAAACCACCTCGGAAAATTAATTGTTTTGTTCCGATTGTGAGTCGGAGGTCTCATCGTCCAATTGTGGTTCGCTGGATTACAATAGGATGAATCGCTTGTCAATGCCATTCAGCTGTAGCGTAGTGATAGTCGTCTCCACTAGTCATCCTAAATGTTCACGCTTCAAACCCAGATGTCTCTGAAACATTTATTTCTCGCGAAATAAAAATAAGTTAATCAGTTTCAGAAATTAATGTCAAAACCTATTGCGAAAGCATCTGTCTGTCTCTCGTTTTTTCCTTCATGTGTGTAAACATTATAAGAGTATTCATATCTCCTATAGTGTGTGTAAATTATACTGCTGAATACGAAATAGGATTCAGCAGCTATTGAACAACATACACTGAATCCAAAAAGTCTCCGTACAGGTATCACTTCATACTTCTCAATTCATAAAATCAAAGTACAGTAATTTATGATAAAAGTTCCACCCTAATTTGAAGGAATACATCTACATCTGACGAAATAGTTAGTCAAAGAAACAACATTTTATTAGAAAACATATAAAAAAAAAAAATTCAGTGCTTAGATAAAACAAAAAAAAAATCCGTATAACGTTTTTGACTCAGTGTATGTACCTACGCCGCAAAATTGAGGCTGTCATTAAAACCGGGTCATTAAAAGTGTTAAGCATTACCTATGACTATTATACACAACACCAACACCGAAATGAAACTAAAGATGGCGTTACTATCATTCTGAGCTGTCAGTCGATAAAGCTTCTATTGTATAAAAGTTGTTTGTCTTTCACTTGGTAGACCTGGTAACACTTTTTTATCATTAACAGAGTTTTGCATTCTCCGCGTCATAACTCAACAATATCACAATAAAACAGCACACTTTCGTTAACACCTTGTTCCCAATTTAATGTAATAAACAATTAGCTCTTACGCAAAATAGCTTAATTAAAATTCAAAGATTCTCATCATGAAAATAAGAATTCTTATTTGAATGACGTTTGAAAGAGGGTGGCCATTATCATCATCCGTTCGATTGATACGTGACTCAAAACGCCATGCAAAAGAATCGCCATCATTAATTCGTTCGTGACAAGAATACGCAATACGAAAATACCTAAGACCCAGAGTCATATGTGTGTACGCGTATAAGCAAAATATTTTGCCTTTTAAAAATTCAGAGCAAAAGAAAGCAAAACACTTTTCTAAATTGAAACTGCACCACAGACAGAGTACAGCTCGTACAGTTCAGCGACCTCTACACTGTACGTCAGTAAAACTTGATTATATCAACACAGATGTACGTGAATTAGACTTTGAACCCAACAGTGGCTCTTACGAATGGTGGCAACAAAAGGGAAATCTGCCCAATGAAATTCTTGGCGCAATTGTGAACGAGTACATTAATGCTGCAGCATTGTAAACACTTACCATCATTTTTTATTGAGTTAAACTCTGGAGCAACGGTACAGAGACGTTATTGAGTTATATTTTAGAATATGAGTTCAATCGAGAATTGGACAAAGTGATTTTCATGGCTTCTTCCTACCCTAAAAAGGTTTAACATGACTTTTACAATGCATTATGAGATCCATGTTTGTTTTATTTATTTACTGAACTTTAGATGGTGCGGCGTGCGGGGTAAACCTCTCTCTTCTACGTAAAAAGCTGAGACGTTTTTTCTGGAACTTAAAGGCACCCGACATCTTTGTCTGGACATGAACTGTCACTTTGGTGAAATTTTTCGTCGTTGTAGTTTTTAAGAGAAGTGATATAAAAAGGCAAGACATGAAATGCCCACCACACAAAATTTGCCATCTTATTTTTGTGCTTGCCAGATATGTCCAACATGAACAATGTCTCGTGGAGACGCCGTGTTAGGTTTAGATAGCCAAGTCACCAGTGTTCTCAGATGAAAAAGCTGAAAAACTTGTTTTTCCGAAATAAAAAATATTTTTTCAAGATTTTTCCCAAATATAAAAAGTACGAACTTTTGAAGTGCTTAAATATTGTTTATTTTTTCCAAAAACTTAAAGTGACATATATGAATATGTATCATAGATACCTAAAATTACATAAATTCAATTTCGATAAAAAAAATTGTAAGTCATATTAGCCGTGTTTTATTATCCCCGTGATCTGATCCGCATCAGATCAACTCATAAGTTTGTGTGCATTACAACAACAATACGAGATCTTGCTTTTTATCAGGATTAATTTTTGTGATCAAAAAATTAGTTAGACTATTTCTCACTATGAACAATGATATACTTTCGTTTGTGAATTCTGCTGTATTATCGACAATTGTCAAGGGTACATGTTGCCAGATTAGAATAGAAAAATATTATTGGCAATCCAAATATCATTAAATGTTATTTTGTTCGAATAAATTTATTTTCTGCTCATAATGATATGTAAGCGTTACGAAAGTGAAATTATAGCTATAAAATATTATTCTCATTCGGTATCTGTTAATCAAAATTAACAATTTCCTCCTAAAAAAATAAAGCAAGCGCTTTAAATTTTCATTTTAAAGAAAATATTCATTCTCATGGCAACTTCGCACTAAATGTCGAAAGGAACTTAGCTTGTACAATCACCACAACACGGAACTTTGATCTAGTTTGTTTTATTATTCTGATCTGATCCGGATCAGATTACGGGGATAATAAAACACGGCTATTAATTCATGTCATTTTTTTTAAATTTTGAAACATTTATTTATGTACATACTGGATTGTATTTTTTTTTTAGATTATACATATTTGAATTAAAATGGCTTAACATTTGATTGCTTATGTCAAGATCGTAGCAATTTGCTTCGTTAAAGCGCAACAAATCCTTTGCAAAGATTAAACTTTCAACTGATTCAGTACTCAGATGATTTCGAATTTTTGTTTTATTCAAGTTTACAGCAGAAAATATTCTTTCAACATTTGCAGAGGAATGAGGAAGCGATAAAATATTGAAAATAAAATCTTTCAAAGATATGCGATATTTCCTTCCACTATTTTAACTCCTAAAATATTTTTCCAAAATCCTCAGATTTTTTAACAAATTCGTCGAAATTGATGTTTCGAATTTGACGAAATTCCATGTCTGCTTGCACAAGTGCAGTAGGAACTAAATTTCAAAAATGTTTATATAGCACTGCGAAAGACTAAATTATTTGTCAATTATATTACGTGGATTAATCAGAGACAAACTTTGTACCATGTGATTATTAAATCAAATGTTTTTAAAATTTGACGTACTAGCCCTAAGTAAAACTAAACTCGAAGCAATTATTTTTAAATGTATTAACCTCACTATCACATAAACCTGCAATTTCTACTTTTTGCTGAACTGCCACCACCGGATAAATTTAATTTAAGTTCAGTAAGTTTTTAGGTAGTCTATATTCATTCAAGGCAAG